>OU426982.1:117943411-119143411 GCA_911387785.2 Aelia acuminata | reverse complement strand
TTTCCATGAATTATATAGCACAAGGGTGCTTTGAGGAATAGGCTATTACTTTATCCTCTAAAATGAATTTTTTCGATAGTACTTTCCTTTATCTTATTCTGTAAATATATATTTCGTATTTTGACTGTATTTACAATAAACCTACTACGATATTACCTATCTGTTTATATTCCTTATTTTACCATTTTTTTATAATGTCGGTCTGAGAAAATTACGTAAAGATAATTTACGACTGAGAATATGATGGGTTTAAATCCGACAAACAAATGAGCACAAAACACGATTAAGTCTCGTATGCCCGACAGCAAAGCATACATAATGTAGATACCCAACTAGATGAGAGATTTCCTTGAGTAATTAAATTCTCCATTTTCATGACGGGAGGATATGAAGGCTTTCTCAGACCTTAGATTCAACTGAACTGCTGCACGCTTGAGGTTGTAAAGAAATAATTCTTTTCAACAATGATATAAGCGCACTTTAATATCATAAAATATCGTGTTATTATGATAAAACATCATTATTTATTAATATTTTTAGTTTGCCTGTAAAGTATCCATTGCCCAGGGAAGGTCCTGGGGCTCAATTCTATTTAACTGCGCTACAGAATATCCTTGGTAAACGGCTCCATAAGGAACTGATTTGACCGGGATCACCTTCCTAATTAATTATTTATGCCTAAAGGAGGGTTGGGCTAGTTCCAGGAGACCTTCCGCCAACAAGCTCTATGATGTTGGTAACAGTATCTCATCCAAAGTACGGCCCCATTCATGGAAACTGTATGGACGGACACATGTTTACCTAATTCTGGATATTTTATACTAAACTTTCCTATAAAGTTTTAAGTAATCGTTACATAAGATATAATAGGCTAGTATACATTTTCAAGCTCTTATGAGCGATTGATTTCGATCAATGAGGTATAAAAATCAAAGGAATTGCACTAGGAAGTGATCAATGGAAATTTCGGTTCTTCAATTCCTACTTGGGCCCTGGCTGCCCTGGCAACAATGGCTGAAAAGTCATCGCAGCAGGACGAAATGGATTACACATATATACTTTTAGAAAATGCAGCTTATTTCTGCAAGAATTGTACCATTTTTAAACTTTGAAAATAAACCAAAACAACATTTTTATAGAACTAATCTACTTATCCTTCTTTTTGAAGTTCCTACTTATTTATATAAAACATTCCACACAGGTAAATTGCCCAATTACAGTTGGTAAATGATAGAAAATCATAATATCAATCTCCTTAGAAATAAAATGACCTAAAATTGACAAATAAATAAGATTAATGACAAATATAATAAACAAAATAAAAAATATAACAAAAAAAGGTTTGGATAAACCGGAAAAAAGTTTGATAATTTACCCCTATATCCATAATAACATTTATATACTCTGACAGAGAACTTCGCGGGAGTTTCCTAAACAACTTTACTTTATATCCTTTCTTGGTTATATATAATTCTGTGACAGATTATCTCGAGGGCTCGGAGACGTTCCTACCGAAAATCCAGAATTCATGATTTTTAGATAATTTTATTATCGATACTATCGATAGTCTTAAACTATCTATTTTTTTTTAACTATCAATAGTACTATCGAAAACTTTGTTTTGAAAGTATAAAGTGATATCATCTGCCTCTAAGCATATTATTCATGTAAATGAAAAATAAACAAGATTTAACAGTGTAATTTTATTTATGTTTCTAACAAAAAATCTACTCTATAAAAAAAAAATATTAACTCACGCAAAAAATATGACTGAAAATTGAATTGAAAAGCAACACGCCTTCCTATAAAATACATTCAAAAACACTGATTGCCTGCCCATCCCTTGACTTGAAAATTACTTGGTTAATGGCATATAAACAAAACCAAAGAACTTTTTTTGAAGCATGGCCGTCCCAAGGTAAGGTCTTAGACAAGTGTCACTGAATCGACATTTTTTCTTCTTAAACTCGAAACAACAAAAACACGAGGTTTGCGCTCCGAATTTTGTCATATATCCTCATGTTAATTGTCATGGCTTTCCTCTAGATATAGGTTCTTCGACCTTTTGTTAAAGTTTTCATTCTTTGCGGTTACGACTAAGTTTGAAACTGATAAAAATTATTTGAAGGTATAATGGGACATATCCTTTTATTTACAGCAATGTTATAAAAGAGGAAAGAAGAAAGTGTAAATGGGAATGTGCATTTTAGCTCCTATAGTACCAACTGAAAAATTCAACAATTCCATCCCCCCCCCCCCCCCCACCGGTCATCAATATCAAGTACCATCCATATTATCGATAGTTTTATGTCCGATACTATCGAAACTATCGATAGTTTTACATCACTAGTGGGTACCCTTAATTAAAAAATTAAGGGGGGGGGGGACCTGGCGGTTGAGCGGAATCACGGTCAAATAACCTCCTTGCACGACCGGTGACCAAGAACAGTACTGAACCCAAGACCCTTCGTGGGTTGTAGTGGTAAAGGTTTTTGGTTATATTACATAAATTTATTAAAACCCATCTGGACCTACGACATCGAACTGTGGGGAACGGCAAAACCTTCGAACATCAGACGTATCTAGTCCTTCCAGTCCAAAGTCCTTCGAGCCATAGTCAATGCCCCATATTACGTTACAAACAAAACCTTACATCACGACCTCAACATTCCATTTGTCCTAGACATTATATAGGTATGAATGTATGTTATTTCATGTAGATGTTTGTTATTTTATTTATCATTATTACTTCCTCTTTTTTTTTATGTGCATTTGTATATAGTTATTGAGTGAATGTGTCCATACAGCCCTAATATTAATGCCCTTGATTGTGGCACAATGTATCAATTATTTCATTAAAAAAAAAATTACATTAATGATATAAAAAAAAACATTTTCCCTGATGTCGCCTATATTTTTATTGTTTTAGGACAAAAGATTTTAGGTATTTACTGTGAGAATTTTCCTATTCAATATATTTTATTAATATTCTTTTGGTTTATTATATTATTGTTTATTTAACAAAATATTTGTTTTGTTTGTTCCAGCCAAGCTATCCTGACGAACCCAGATGTCAAGCAGTCGAGCCCCATCACGGACATGTGGAAGAACGACTTCTGGGGCAGCCCGCTGCGGTCGAGGGGCAGCCACGGGTCTTACCGACCTCTCTGCGTGCTCTCGTTCCGCCTCAACTTCTGGGCCTGCGGGCTGCGCCCCTGGGGCTACCACCTCGGCAACGTCCTCCTCCACGGCCTCGCCACCTCCCTCGTCTACCGGACCGGGAGGGTCCTCGGGGTGTCTTGCGCCGGCACCGCCTCTCTCCTCTTCGCCGTCCATCCGGTACACTCGGAGGCGGTGGCCGGCGTCGTCGGAAGGGCCGATGTCCTCTCGACCATATTCTTCCTCCTGTCGTTCCTCACCTATACGCGGCATGTGTCGGCCCGAGAGACGAAAGTGGAGACTTCGAAAGGGATGAAACAGGAGACCCTTGTGCAGTGGGTGTACCTCTGGGCCTCCTTGGGGCTAGCAGCCTGCGCCATGCTCTGCAAGGAGACTGGGATAACGGTCCTCGCTGTGTCCGCGATCTACGACCTCATCATCCACCGGCATTCTCTCAGCCTTAAACTGGTAAGGGATCTTCAAGTATCTTTCATATACAACTAAATTTTATTCTTATTTGCACTTTACAGCAAGAATAATACCATTTCCGAAAAATAGAAAATATATAAATAGAAATATTCAAACTTTTGGATGAGAAAATTTTAATTTTTTTATTTATTAAAATTTACAACTGTAAATATTTTCTGTGTAAGAAAATAATATGTCATGAAATAGCATGATGAGAAGCTACCCCTTGGTAGCACTCAACTAGTACACTTAGCATAGAAGATCCCTAGGCCATCTTCTTTTCAGAAGCCTAGGAGGATTGTCTGGAATTGAGGAGGAAACAGCAGGATTCGGGTTGGCCGGGAGTTTATTATGGAAGGACTGGTATCTTGATCGGGCCAAATCGGCGATATATGGAATATTAACGTCTTTATGGATGAGTTTATTTGTGACGAAATAAGGATTTTGGATTGCAAGGATTGGATTCGAGAGGAATTTGATGGTTTAGTAGAGCCCCAAAAATCGATTCCGTTTGACCGAGGATACTACTTTAAGGAACACCAGCAGACTGAGAAAAGCTGGATGAAAAGGCATTATCATGATTTACTTTGACTAGTCTATCTGAGAGGTAGGAACGGATAACGAGAAAGTACGTAGGAAGAAGGAAGGATGAGAAAAATAAATAATAAACTGAGCCCAAATCAGAAAAGATAAAAATTAAAGCTGGTTTCATCCAATAACTTTATTATTTTTCTGTAAACGACGATTTAGATATTGATATTTAAACAAATAACCAAACAGCATTCTTAATGTTTGTAATATATTAATACAAATAAACAGATAAATATACACTTATAAAAAATAGTGGGTTCGTACTATTAATATCTTATCATTTAGGGGACAAATAATAAAATTTTACTAGTTGTAAATTAACTGTTTTTAATTAATTATTTAATTAGCATCTGCTTATACATATCCATAATCATTAGTCGAAATTAATTTGTTAGAGAAAATATTAAATTTTCATTTCTATATTACTCACTCAAAAACTTAAATAGAGACAGGGACTATTTATTAAGTAAAGGAATATTAACGGAAAACGTAAATGGAAAAATGTTGAGCATTTGATGAAATTTTCAGAAGAAATAGTCAATTGGAGATGTATATTCGAGAACTAGCAACGAGGTAAAATAAAAAATTAAATGAATATGGAAAGAACACTCAAATTTAATTTACCAAGAGTTATTCATTTCATATATCCTTTTCACATTTTCATATACTTTTCATTTGCGATCAATAAAGTGATTTAAAAGTAACTGGTTTTTTAATTTTAGTAAATAAATAAAAAAAGACTAATAAAAGTACCTAGGAGTCAGGACTAAAAGTAAAGTAAAAAAGACCAATCTTTTTTACTTCAATTTTTTAAAGCTATTTATTTACTATTTAATGACGATTTTAACAACGTTTTGGAATATTTAAATGTTTATGAAATAAACTTGCAATTCTTCAATTTGCAAGTTCGATTCCCGGCCGTGGTCGAATCTTTTATCTTCTAATAAAATAGTTTATGAAATAAACTTGCAATTCTTCAATGCAATATCTTTTAATCAATTACTTATGTTTCTTGTATTTCTAAGCTTATTAAATTTTTTATTTTTTTTTTTATTTTAGCGATAGGAGAAGCACCGACTAAAGTAGGAGCAATTAGCTAGAGACCTAGATGATGGTAGAGTCAGGCATGTTAGAGCGCTAACCGCTTTTGCATTCTCGAACCGAACGGCAGCGGTTCAAATCCACCCTGAAAGATTTGATTTCGGACGAACCCGCGGAATGCATCTCGACCTTCCGACCATATTGGAATAGGTCGGTTACACCTCTAGAGTCATCCCCCCCCTCCGTATGTAACAATTGTCTAGAAAGAATTACTGACCAACAAAAAAAAACTCTTGGATTAGGTACACTCTAAAAATGGGATCCTCAACATTGAAAATATAAGTGGAATAGAAACTAAGAAGAATATGTAAAATATGTTCCCGTTGCTGGTTAATTCTATTGCATTTTTTCGCATCTCCATATAAAATGATCATTCACTTTTGAAGATTCGAAAGCATCATTGGCATCAAAACATACGATATCGTTAATAATGATGAGTATTATTTGAACAAGTCCCAGCGCTGTTAGGAAATTTCTATAAGTGATAAGAGAAAAAGTTTATGAATTAATATAGATTAACATAAGCTAACAATTAATAATTTGTTCCAAGAAACTGCAGTGAGCTAACTAATGCTCATATCCTTCTCACCCACTTTTTTGATATTTGGTTCCATTGGTTGGTTTTTCTATTCGATTCGTACATCAGTGAAATATTATCAAGCATCCAGCTTCTATGATCGATGAATCGATTTGCTCTTTTTCGAAAGTAAACCAAGCAAATTTAGAATCAAAAGAGTCGGGGAAGGGTATTGGCAGTACATATTTTGTTGAAAACATGTTTACAAAAGCTTGTTGGAACAGACGTTATGAAGATCCTAAAGTATCATTGGCATCATAACTAATAATAAATATATTACTTGGACCGTTAGGAAATATAATGGAGCAAACTGTAGGGAAGTCTAACGACCGGGCAGTCCTGCTCCACCGACTCTAATGTTGCCCCAACTTTCGGATCGCCATTACAGTTCGGCCCTTAGCAGAGGGAGCGGAGGTAGCTAAGCCAACTTCACTTAGGAACAAGTTTCCCTTGACAAATGCTAACGCACTCCTTGAGTAAGGTAAGCGGCCGGGGCATTACTTTCAAGTTCAAGCCGCAACTAAGTACGGTCAGGGCCAATTAAACTGGATGAATAGTAAGATCGCTCTTACTAACAGGCCCAGTAAACGAATGGAATTGGGCAAACTTCTTCCTTTTACGGTTATAGTCAGAAGGGGGGAAGGAAGCAAATGTCACAAATCTCAATGACCTGGTAAAAAAAAAAAAAAAAAAAAAAAAAAATCACCCAATACAATACTAATTGCATCCAATTAATGAAAGAAACATTCACTAATTGTATCAGGAAATGTTTAATATAGCAAAAATTCAAAAACTCTTGTGAGTATTTAATAAGATTTTAACAAACAATGAAAGCTCAAATTATTAACAAGGTTACAAAAAGTAACTTAGTGACAAAAAAGTAATCATATGCTTCAATGCTCAGAGCAAGACCAAGCCCCTAGTCCATTGCTTCTCGTATTTTGTCCGAAATCGAACATTCCAGAAGGGCATAGAACATTCACGTAAGATCCAGAACATATACTAATATAGTTATATTAAATACTTCAACAATTAATCGAGAACAATTTTCAATGTTACAGACAAAATGATATGATTTTGTTTCGCGTTACAATACATGGAATGTAAGAATTCATTTCCTTCCGTTGTTTACTCAGATTATATATTTTTTTTCTGAACGATAAAAAAAAAAATCAATTTTTTTGTTGAATTAAAGATAACTCCAAGGCCTTAAATATTACGATGAATACTTCTAATTACTTATCAATACCAACAATAATATGAATCTCTACCACTAGGCTGATTTTATAATTTAAGAAGACACGAGTTAGTAGTTGGGAACTTTGTGTTAGTGTAGAAAATAAAATATGAAAATTAAAAAAGTCATGATTAAAATTTTATACTCAATTTTTTTACTATAAAATACCAAATAGCGATTTTTATAAAGCTGTTGGATCAAAGTCTGTTCATTATTACCGCTTGTGCATAAGCAAATATTAACTTTTTTTCAACCAAATTTTTTTTTTAATTTATATTTTTCCCAATTTTTTTTTTAATATTTTTGTTCCTAAGGTTAAAAAAAACATGCGAACTTTCTTTTTGGAGAGTAAACATAAAACCAAGGTATTAAATACAATGATTACTCTATCTACTTATCAATGCCAATAATGTGAATAGCTATCACTAGGCTGATTTCATCTTTAATGACGAAACGAATTTTAATGTCTCAAACTTATGTAAAATATGTTTGTTTTTGGGGACTTTGTATTATTCATACAGAGACTAAAACATGTAAATAAAAAAAAGTCATGATTAAATTTTTTCAATCGAAACTATACTTTGAACACCTAATAGCGATTTTAATAAAACTGTTGTATCAGAATCGATTCCTTATATAACATCGCCTATGCATAACAGAATATTTTCTGTTTCAACCGAATTCGAAAAATAACGGCTTATCTTATAAAGACGATATGTCTCTATTTTTTTTTAATATTTTCCCAATGCATCTCAGCATAAACGAAATCAGTGGATAATTAGTACAACATTACTCTATGGTGCACTGATTTGTACTTAACAAGAAAAATTATAAAATATTTAAAAAAAACCCTCCTATTCCATTGAATTAGTCAAATCATGATACAATAGGAGTGTTGTTGTTTTTATATATTAGTATTATAAATGTTAATATTATAATAATATAACATAGCTTGACAAAGGCATTTAGCCGATTTAAATTTAAAATAATTGCATAAGGAAGTCTTACGTTCGTAATGACTTAAATGGCGAAACGTCAGACAATAATATAAACGAGTGAGGCTTTAATTAATAATCTTGTAAATACTTAAATTACGTTGTAAAGTTCTTATATAAATCATTGGTTAATAGCATGTATTCTAAAAACAAAAAAGACCCAACTTTTTAGATATGTCTTTGTTGAAAGGAGTGAGGAATGTATTAACAACTTCACTGATAAGCTTATATAAAAAACCGGTTTCTAGCATTGTTGGAGTAGTATTAATTTAATAATATCCTCATCCATATCATGGGGTATTAACAGTCTTATGTTTCAGATTAGAACGGAGAGTTCCTTTTAAACTGTACGACATTATCCGAAGAACTAGCAGTACGGGGACAACTGCGCCATTTCATCTTCCTATCTTATCTGTTAATGGAAAGCACTCCCCTATCTAGGATAGTCACGAGGGGGCGGGTGAGGAAAGGGGGGGGGCGAGCATAGCGTATAAAGATCTCCTCTTTCCTGCCCACGTTCCGCGATAAAAGTAAAAGGAATCCTTCGTACCATAGGCGAAACAATTCTTTTTTTCGTCGAAAGATGGTGATTTGTATTTATCCTGCGAGGAAGGGCTGTTAGACTGCGGTACTCGGGACTTTACTGCCTTGGATTAAATATCTTTACAGTGCAGTAAAGCCAAGGGTTCATTTACCATCCGCCCCGCACTCCGTCTACCTGGGCGGTGTAAATCTTGCTAATGTAATTAACAATAGCCTACGGCGCTGTGGGGGCTTACCCGAGAGCACCTACTGCCTCCCATTTACTGGTATTAAAGTTGCCCATCCCGAATCCATTCCCCTCTGCTCGTGTTATAATAATGCAATGCCACACCGAGCTATGTGAACACACAGTGCTAGTCGAAACAGAACAACTATAACCCAAAACTTTCAAACATGATAAAATTTTAAAACAGGGACACCGGACGAACAGAAACGTAGGCTGAGAGAATTATTTATGGCTGAACCGGAATGCGAGAGGTCTCTCTCTCGGGCATCGTACATTCTAAAATTCACATGGGAGTTTTATTCCATTCCTATTTTATTTATTACTAAAACATTCAATAAAATATATTCATGAATGCAATTCTATTTTGTGCGCAAATATTTAATCTGAACCAAAACTCAGTTGCATCCGTTTTCCGAAATTTTTACTTTATTTATTTCTTCAACAGTAGTTATTTGATTTAAATGATTCATAAGGAATTGTTTTCGCCTCATTTCGAACTTATTAACCTCATTTATTAGTTTTCATTATGATTAAATTTATTAAAGTATTTTTTTTTTTAAGTGAAACTTTTTTTTTTTTTTTGGTTTTTATCAGCATTGTGTTTATTAAAATATTCATTTATTAGTTCAACAGCTCACTGTATCCAACGATTTATTCCGCCTTAAATAAAGATTATAAATGCTTGTTTCATAAAAATGAATACATAACCAAATGCATGACTAATTACTTAGCAACACTATTAATGTAATAAAAGAAAAGAGAGGACATATCATTTAAAAAAAAAACTGAATCGGTCAGTCGAGAAACCCAACGTGTCCACAAATTCAAATTATTGAAAAGTGAAAAAAGCTTTCAATACAAGCTTACATATATTTAGCGCAATAAATGAAAAATAACTGAAGCTATAAATATATAAGCTTGAAATTGGAAAGATTTAAACATATGGTTCCTCATTGAAATCTTTTATAGGTTCATTGACAGTGACAGGCCAAGCGAAAATTTTACGCCAAAACGTACTTACTGCTTTGGTTACAGGAAGATATTTTCCAATGTCCTGGATTTGTCGAGTTTTTCCTGACAACGATTATTTGAATAGTCTGTAAAATCTGATGAATCAGCTGGGCTTGTCGGGTATTTCTTGAATTAGATGTCTCGGCATGCAAGGAGTTCAAAAATAAAATAAAACGAAAACCGATTTATTATTTACATGTCGCGTTTCTTTTACCACTGATTCAATTATTGTGCTATTAATTATTTTCGTTAGTTTTTTTTTTTTTTTTTTTTTTTATTTATCCGCCTTTAAGCAGAAATTTTTTTTTTACATAAATAAGAAAAAATAAAGTCTAAGGGCTTTCTACGGTCACAGTTTTTATCAAAACTATTTTATGAAAATTAATATTTTACATATCGATATAAATTATATTTTCACTTGTTCCCGCTGTTACATATACCTACTGAGTGCATGCATGCACAGACAAATCGTATACGTAATTCAACGTCAAAGTTCCTATAAATAATTTCCTTTAAAGGCATGGTTTACTTCCATCTCTTTTAGATTAATCGCGATTTTCGTGATTTTTCAAAAATATCTTCTTTTTTTTTATATATATTTAAGTCGAAATGTCAGAAAATAAAAATACTTTGTTAATTAAGCTTTATATAATTTAAAAGCTTATTGATGTTTCCATTCTTTTACTAATAACCTAATATCGATTCGATGATGGTGTATAACATGCTTTAGTTACATAACGTTAATAACACGAGTTATTAACATTGTTCATTAACTGAAGCTTAATTACTAAATGATTAATTGAGTTGATTATTAAATTTGTGTAATACGAGTAAGGATAGCAGGCAGACATGCAAACAGAATTTAATTATTTAAAACGATGCATATTTCTTTTCTTTATTATAATTTTTACTATTCTATTATTTTATTTTTATTTATTTATTATTTATAAATTTTTTGTATGTGTGGATTATGTATAAAATCGATTGAAACATCATTATCTAGGAAACTTCTTAATCACTATAAGGGAATTTTGGAAAGCAGAACTGTTAGACACCCATTATGACATTATGAATTGCCTTTATTTACCATAGGGTAAAGCATACAGTTATTGGCTCTCAGTACAGTTATTGGCACCCCAACTTTAACTTAAAGAAATAGGTAAACAAGTCCTAATTTTATTACAAGATATACACGAGTTTGAAGGGTCCTCTAAGTCATCTATGAAGCAAGAATTAACAAACTAACCATAGAGAAGATTTCACAACTAAATCCATAGGGTGTCAATAACTAGATCTGGCACTTTTAACAATAAATATTGCCATATTGTAAAACTATTGAACTTTTGACCCAAAAAAACCTCTTGAGTCTTTATGAGGATAGATAATGAGGAACTATAGAAAGTTTCTATTTGATCCCTTTATAAAAAGTTTTTTTTTTAATTTAACAACAGCAATGCCAATAACTGTACGGTTTACCCTACATATTGTAAAGTTAAAAAAAAAAAAAAAAATATTACGGCTTAGAATGGGTCTAGACCTTTTGTTAGAACGAACTAACAGTTGCAACAAACTGTCATAGCACATGTTTGCGACTACACTGGCCCAGAAGTTTCTAGACTGTTCTCCTTAGGACTATACATCAGGAGCGATGGACTGGGGAGTTAGTCTTGTTCAGAAGCTCAAGTCATATGGTTATTTCTGTATTACAAAGTGATCATTTTTGTAACCTGTTTAAATATTTGAGTTTTCATAGTATGTGTGGCATACGAAATTATTATCTTAGTTTGAATAAAAATTGTTTAACCCACAGAATTGTTACAATATAAATAAAGCAAAATGCCTGTTGTAGCATTTATATATCAACAGCATAGCAATATAATGGCTGGTCCGAGGATTCAGACCGAGCAAATGATCTGCGAACCGTGATGGAAGAACGGAGGAAGATGCCGGAGGGTGGGGAGTGGTCCTGGTTTGAGTGGGCTTCCACTCCTTCCTTTGTGAGGGATTGGAGGGGACTTTTTGTAAAACTGGTTCTCTCAAGAGGGGCTGGCTCTCTTGAAAAGATCCATTACAGATGCTCGACGCCGGTGTTTAGCCTCGTCTAAACGTCTAACTCAGATTCCAAACAGAGATACTCTCAGTACTAGGTTCTCTCTCTCTCTCTCTTGGCTCCCTTCACACCTACATTAAAGGCTCCTTCTCTTCAAGGGAGCAGTCCTACCGAACATGATTCGATTTACTTAATTCTGACTCCTCGCCCCCCCCCTTTCCTCCAACCCCTCGTACTTGTTTAAAAAGGATCAAAACAGAAAAAAAGAACGAAATGAGTTGTTTTTTTTGTTTTAACGTCACTTTATGCCACAAAGCCTAATCGGACGTTGCTACAGTGGGAGTCCTAAATTTTGCCTAACCAGGTATAATTAGGATAGGGATCTTTAACTAGCATCTGACATCTTACAGATTTTACGTCCTATCCGAGGGACCGCATAGCCAAGGAATTTTACTCCCATTAAGAAATCCTAGGGCCATCGCGGGACGCGAACCTGCCTCCTTTAGTATTGTAGGTTGCCATGCTAACCATTAAACCACAGGTGGCCCCAAACGAAATGAGAAATGGACTTCGGAAACATTATAAACTAAATTTTTCTGACATACAACGTGATAAATATCGAGTAGGATCTATAAAAAAATAAAATAAGTTACTTTAAAGTGGTATAAAGGTTCGGACGCAATCAGAGATAACGTTTATACGAATACAAACTGCTACTAGCACTAGTAATTTCATTCTATTTGTTTTTCAGACAAGCACTATCGTTTTTATTTTTACCACCACTTACATATGTTGCATGTAAGCATAACATGTAAAAAAAAAAATGATATTTTAATTCAGTCCCCCACCAGAAATATTAGAGCATAGAGTTAAAATAAATGTAAAGTTTAAACATTCATACAAAAATAAGGTAATAAATATCATGGTTAGGAGTACTGTTAATGAAATATACCTAGTTAGGTTTATTATCATGCTGAAAATCAGCTTTGATGAACATCCCCTCATACCCAAAACTTAACCTCAAAGACGGTCTTTTTAGAAATTAAAGCAGTTGTTTTCAATAACAGTTTTTAAGTATTTGAATTCAAATAATAAAGGGAACACAAAAGATAGAGCGTACTGTAAGGAAAACAATCCTGTTTGATATAATAGTCTATGACTTATGGTGGCTGTCATTCCGAAACTGTTGACCCAGAAATTTTAAAAATTTGTTTCGAACTACGGACTCTATACCTAAATGGTAAAACTATAAATTGTTTCTAAAATGGTCGAGCAACCGCCTTTAGATCTATAACATGAGTTGTTTACGTTTAGAGGTAGCTTTGATCCATTCTTCAGATATATAGATTTAGATAACTAATATATTTTTTTGTAATACATAAATCGCACTATTTGCTAATACTTCAGTTATGATCTCTTGGTCGCTTATGAAATATTTTATTTTTTATTTGTTCCTTCATTTTTTTTTTTGCCATTTTCTGCAGCTATTGAATTTTTTTTATTTTTTTTAGCGAGTAACATCAATTTTTTTTTTGTTGTGATTTCTGTATTTGTTATAAGATTAGTTGTTTCCGTTTCGGGGTGGCTTTGTCACCGTCCTCAGGACCATATAATTATTTTATGAATACATAAATTGTCCTATTTGCTAACTTAAGTTATGATTACTTGGTCACTTATGATATATTTTAATTTTCTTTTCAATATCACCACTTTAACTTGAAAACGAAAACCTTCTTCATAGATAGGTGGTATACGGCTAAAAAACCACATAACATTCTTGATTGCATTTTATCGGCACGCACATTGTACTAATATAATATATGTTTGCTTTATAATTCATGTTTATAACTAATCGATCGTAAGCGACATACTGCCCAAAGGGGTTTATTTTAAAAACAATGTAAAATAAAAGCCAATCTAGTCATATTAAACGGGTGTCTAGTCACAGGGTGCTAAAAATAAAAGAAAAACCTTTAAAACCCTAAAGTTTTCTTTAAAGTGCTCCTTCCAACTACTAGGAAACTACTTGAGGAAGAAGAGTTAGGAAATATAATCATAATCAAAAGGTTTTATGGTGTAGGGGGAAATTTCTTTTATTCCCACCAGTCTCGAGTTTAATATACGGCTCCTTCAACTTAGCTGGAACTCGAGTAAAACAAGATATTTTTTACCCCTAATAAATGAAGCTATACATTCCTTTATATTTTCAACGTGAGAATTACAATGTACGAGCTTTACCAGGAGAAAAAAAAAATATAAATTCATTAACCCATTTTTGAAAATGCTATACAGTTGATTGTTGGACATCTCACTGAAAAGGTCGGGTCGATCCATCGTCACACGAAACATTTTGATCAACACTTTCAGGCAAAAGAAAAAATAATGATAATAAATAAAATGTCGTTGGTAATAAACACGAAAATCTACTTAAAGTAAAAACAATAAGTAAATGCCTATAAATTTTACGGTATACAAAAGGAAAATAAAAAAAAAAAATTAAATTCTTATTCTAACTGTATTTCCCGGTTTCACCCGGGGAATTTCATTTTTCTTTCTTCGAAATCTATAAAAGGAGACTTTTTTCGAGTCCAACGGTCGGTTTCGTAAAAAACCAATAGTAAAGCGAGATCATAATAATTTTAATAAGAATAAAGAATATACCCAAAGATTAGCTGAAGTTATGCAATTTTAATATGGACATTATATTGAGTCGTAAGAGTAACAACCTGGAAGGTTCTAGGCCAGCATATATGGTACTCGTAGTCACAATTTGTTCCAACCTTCAACAACAACAAGTCTAGGACTATTCTAAACCATTTGTTTTGTGTTTTGTTAAAGTTACAATATTGATACTTATTATCAATAGGTGAATCTGAACTCTTCTGAATGAAAACTAGTTTCAAAATATAGTAATATATCTTAACCATAACAATTCTAATAAAGCAAATAAAATAAAAGTCTATTCGGTAGATAAAATTGGTTAAAGTTGACTATTGGAGCAAACATTTTTAAAAACATTATGTTGAATAATCTCAGTTTTTGTTCGACTGCTTGTAGAACTAATATCACACAAAAAAAATTACATCAAAATCTGGTAATAACCGTCCTTTCTACGTCCAGTAGTTACATTGCATACAACAGTTAAAATCCCTACACTAATTACACTGGTCGACAAGTTTTTTTTCACAAAAGTACAAAAGTAGATATCGTAGCCGCGATAGTGTTTTCAAAGTATATTTCTCTGAAGAAAATGGTATTGTTTTTGTAATAATATTTGTTCAGTTATGGAAACTCTTGGGCTTCAACACCGGCCAGATGAGTGGCGATTGTTCATAGACTCCTCTAAAGTAAGTTTGAAGGCTGTGCTGCTACATATTGGCAATAAACTTCCATCAATAGTGGTAGCGCATGCCGCTGATATGAAAGAGACATATGAAAATATGAAACTAGTTTTAGAGGAAATACAATATGGAAAATATGAATGGAATATCTGTGGTGATTTAAAGGTCATTGCTTTATTGCTTGGTTTGCAACTTGGGTTCACCAAATTTTGCTGTTTTTTGTGCGAGTGGGACAGCAGAGATAAGAAGTCTCACTACGTTAGAAAGTCATGGCCAAAACGTGAATCTCTTATCCCTGGCCAGAAAAATGTGGCATGTGTCCCTTTAGTGAAGCCTGAAAAAATATTTTTACCTCCATTGCATATTAAGTTAGGAGTTATGAAAAATTTCGTCAAAGCTATGGATAAACTTTCTGATGGATTCTTGTACTTGAAATTGAAATTCCCCAAAGTCAGTGATGCTAAATTGAAAGAAGGAGTTTTTATAGGACCGCAAATCCGATCATTAATGGCTGATGAACATTTCGAGGGACTGTTAAATCCACTGGAGAAAGCAGCCTGGCAGTCTTTCAAAAGTTTGTGTTGCAATTTTCTTGGAAACCATAAAGCAGAAAACTATCGTGACATAGTGGCTGATCTTCTGCATTCTTATAAAGCTATGGGATGCAACATGTCTTTAAAAATTCACTTCTTGGACTGTCACTTGGACTTCTTCCCCGAAAACCTTGGAGCTGTCAGCGATGAACACGGTGAGCGTTTTCATCAGCAAATTTCTACAATTGGTACCAAGGCAAGTGGAGTTCCAATATGCTGGCAGACTACTGTTGGACTAAAATGAGAGACGTTCCAAATGCAAAATATACCCGAAAATCACTATCTACCACTTTCTAGGTAAGTCAGAATCAGTAGTTATAATTTTGAGTTAGATAGCTAGTTACGGATTTTTTGGAATATTATAAAAAATTCAAATGAATATCACACAAAACTCCTGCCCGATGGGGAAAAACTGTAATTATATTTGAATTCAGCACGAAAAATACTTTTAGAATCTGTTATTTTAATTCTTGTGAAAGAAAAAAAGTTAAATTTTGTCGACCAGTGTTATTAATTACTATAAATTCAATCAATCATGATCAAACTCACAGTTAACAATTATATGAGTTTAGGAAAGAAAATAACACAATTTTTAAGTTTGTTAGTATTTCTTATATTGCCTGGAAGATTCATAATTTATAATGTTCCTATTTAGGAATTTAGAGAACCAATATCTTTCTTTATATTTCTTTATTATTGTGAGATCATGAAAAGTTTTCACGATGTTTCGGGGTCCACCACCCCATCAGGTACACTACAACAATCAACAAATACAACAATACCAATTTTACGATTTTCATTACAATTATAAAAATTACAATTAATGTTGTATTATCTATATATCCTGTACTCATTTATTTTTCCTTACCTCTTCACTATACATTACTGCTATTCTCAATAATAAAACAATTAAATAATAATACGATTTTTTATCAATTTATTAATCAGTTGGGTTTTTTTATAAATATAAAATCATCATTATCAACCAATCATTAATATTTGCTACCTCACTGTCACTGGTTAATAAATTGATAAAAATTTGTATTATAATTTAATTCTTTTATTATTAAGAATAGCAGTAATGTATAGTGAAGAGGTAAGAAACATTAAATGTGTACAGGATTAAACAGCTAATATAATATTAATTGTAATTGCTATAATTTTAATGAAAATAGTAAAATTGATATTGTTAAATTTGTTGATATGTTGATTGTTGTAGTGTACCCGAAACTTCGTAAAAACTTTTCACGATATGGCAATTATAAAGAAAAATGAAAGAAGATATTTTTTCACTAAATTCCTAAATAGGAACATTATAACTTTTAAGTAATGCATTATTTAACCAATTAATTTTTAAGCAATACGAAAGCAATAATAGTAAAAGTTAAATTAATTAATAATTTCTACGAATTAAAAAATGCAAAAGCACATTAAAACACTCACAATCGTGCTTTACTAAGTTTTTTTGTCTTTAAGACCAAAGAATAAAAAATAAAAACATAACGAACTTTTCTGATTTTTTTTTTAAAGAAGGAACGCCTTCCATTTTTTAATCATTTTTTTATTCATCCAACGTTTCGGGCATCTGACGCATCTTCATGGGTTTGTTTATCTGGAGTAACATTATTAAATATTCTACAACCGCCTGCTTTTTCAATAGTTTTTATATTATAAGCATGTCTTTATAATAAAATTTAAAAACATTATTCCCATCGAGGCGTCTGAAAAGAAGATGACATATCTTGTATTCACATTTAGTAGATGTATTATTTTATAGAGTCATAAATACCAATAAATGTTTAAAAAAAAATAAATAAATAAAACTAAACCTTTTTTGGTGGTTTTAGAACTAATTTATCGTCACACTCATCTCCTATGTCAACGAAATAGTTCTGCAACCACCAAAAGATGTTTTTAAATGTTATTAACTTTAATCATGGACATATGTTTATGACATAATAGTTATTTATTAAACAAGTGACGAAAGTAGATCATTTTACAACTCGAGTGAAATGTTTACCATGGTAATTTCACGAGAGTTGTAAATTCTACTTTTTTCACGAGTGTAATATTAAATTTTTTCTGTAATCGTGTAATACATGAACAAAATTAGGATGTTGTGAAGATTATGGTATGTTGTTGGTAGGTTATAAGCATGGTTGTGAAATAGTGCAGTTATAAACAAGTGCAGGTTATAAACAAGGAAGGTAATTATTATTATATTTAAATTTTAAAATATAATAATTATTTCCACCAATAATTCATTCACATTTCAATTTATTTTGTTAAAATAAATTCTTACAGTGTTAAGAAACATTTAAAAGCATTTAATTTCCAACTTCAAATTATTTTTTAATTTATACTTATTACTAATTAAGAAGGCAATTCACTTTCTTCACTCTATTGCAAAATGTTTCACTTTCTTCACTCATTTCAGTTTAGTAATGTTACCATTATTCAACGATTACAGAAAAAAAGTATTGATAAAACTGTGATAATTTATATTAATAAAGGGTGAAGATCAGAAGCCCGAAACGTTGGTGAAAATAAATGATAAAAAGTTCCTTCTTAAAAAAAAAAAAAAAAAAAAAAAAAAATTATGAATGAACTCTTCCTCACCTCTAGTTAATCAACAAAAAAAAAACTTTTCTTTATTTTCAATGGCATAAACTGCGCTACTGAATAACAATTGAAGAGAGAAATACAACGCTATCTAGAAAACAATAGGGTTACGAGGGACTTCCAGACTTGATTAAGGAGTGACAAGAAGGGAGAGAAAGAAAAATGTATAAGTTGAAGAAAAAGGAGAGTTATTAAGATGAAGTTTCCGGCGTAGCAGTTAAATCCAAAATAAAAGTTGCTCCGAGGCTCGGAGTCGTTTACCCGGCGAGTAGCTGCCACCGCCAGTTTAACAGTCCCGCTCCTCAAGAGTAGAAACCTTGTAAATAAAACATAAGTTCTTCGAGGCTTCACCTTTTCTCTCACTTATTCCGTCTTATCGCCTCTCGGTAACGATTCGCCAATGCCGATCTATAAAATCCTCCGAGAGAATAAACAAGGTGTTCCTTGTAAAACTGATAAATCAGTAAAACACTAGGGATGATGGAACCGTCTACTTCAAGAAGAGGACCTTCTTAAATAATTGTAAGGATAGAAGAATTTCGGGATCGGACTGAGGAATAAGAAAGACTCTGGATGAGATGTTTTCTTATCTAAAAGGGAAGGTATGACAAAAGTAGAGAACCTTTCGAACCAGTAAACAAGTTAAAAATATGTATGAAAATATGTATTCAAAATATGTAAATAAGTTAAAAATATGGGCGGCAGGATGGCGGAGTGGGCCAACTCGTTAGGAAATACGCGTTACCCATGGCAACGTCGGATTGGAAATACAAAGATAGCAAGTTCAAAACCCGGACCCTGGGGATATTTAATAATAATACTCCGCAACAATCCCCCACCCACTCCCCTGGCCCGGGAAAACCCTTATAGCCTAACCGGCGAGGAAGCGTAGGACCATAAAAAAAAAAAAATATTAGAAATATGTTTTGTTGTCCAATTTTTTTAAATAATTCGATGTCATAATTATTAATTTAAAGTTATACATAGAACGTTAGGCCTATAATAAAATAAATTAATAAATTCAAATCTCGAGCTCAGTTTAAAACTTGAATCCATGTTTTCTCTAGATGTTTATCATATTTGTACAAAAGTAAACTTATTTGGAAGAATTCAACGCCGAGTCTAGTTACATTCATAGAACATCGTTTTTTTTTTTTTTTTTGGTTTTTTTTCTTTCTTTTTTAGGCTAGTTAGGGCATTCTTTGACCTGTTGATTATTCAAGCCTTGGCATTGGCAATCCATATGGTCCGAAGTCCCTCTCTCTAACAAGCTAAAACCCACTAATCCTACAACTAGAGAATGGATTAGCTCCCTTCGAGGGAACCAAAGAGAAGAGGTAGCACTGACAAGGCTTCGGATAGGACATACGAACATCACCCATATTCACCTCATAACAAAAGAATCTCAATCAACATGCGAAACATACAAAACACCTCTTACAATAAAACATATTATAGAAGAATGCAGCAGATACGAAGAACAATTACAAAACTTAATATTCCACGTAACACCTCGGAGGCATTAAAGGATTCTACCAAAGCTGCGGATACCATAATAAAACTTCTGAAAGAGATCCTCATATTTGAAAAAATATATTTCATTCAAAATTAAAATAATATTATAAAATATTTATTAACAGTAAATATTAAAAAGTATGAGTGCAATTTGCAATAATATTATAGAGTAATGGAAGGGCGTAATGACCGCGTAGTTGATCGCCCAAACATAACAATCTAATCTAATCCAAGCCTTGGATAGGGGGTGTTTTAAAATAGTACATCCGTCTAATATACCAATCCATTTATCTAACTGAAAGAACAAGATAAAATTATAGATACATCAATATGTTTCCAACACTCTTTTGCAAGCGTTGGTGAGATAAGTTTTCAATATAAGCTTGATGCGGAAAATTGGATTGGGATTGTTTTAAAATATTATGTCCGTATAATTTACCAATCGACATAAGGAACTGAAAACAAAAGATAAAATTAGATAAAATCAATATGTTTCCAAAATCCCTCTGAAAGCGTTGGTGGGATAGTTTTCTTGATAAGCATGATGCAGAAAATATTTCATCGAAAAGTATTCTTCGCATTTGTACAACTCCGAATAATTTTCTTGAAACGATTCAAGTAATGACAACTATCGGACAAAAGGCGAAGGCTAAGATGACTCGAGCACGAGGGGGAAAAAAAAAACGTGTCGCCAGGAAGTTGCAGAGGACTATTTTGGTTCATTGTGTGCGCCATCCTAGGGCTGTGATGATAAAGTGTAAACGGATATTAACAGGGATAACGGCGGGGGGGCCTTTGTTTAACTTGGCCTAGTTCGATTTCCTCGTTTAATTAAATGAAAATCCATTATCTGGGCTGTAGAGAGTTGTCCAGGTAAAGCCACAAATTACAGCCCGATTACCCCCCTTAGTTCCACCCCCCTAGATAACACATCCCTCCATCACAGAGATCTATCATACCTTTATCTGCCAACTTTAGAGGAATTCCAGTGCTTCTGTCTCTAATCGACATTTATATTATAGCACTATCTAAAGCGGCCCACTTTACGCCATCACGTTTATTTGTTAAGCAAGAGTAAATTTATCGTTTGTTGTTTTGATTATTTATTTATATTTTAATAATTTTATAGTTCTCATAGCATTTCTTATTAAAATATATATAAAAAAAAAAACCTTGAACCATGACAACCCTCCTTGGGTATTGGGTGTTTGGTGTATTGGATGTTTGGGTATACTTTAGGTCAACCACCAGTTTTTTTATCCTTAATAAATATTTAGCATACCCACATCATAGTGTATTACTCAATGGATTTCCCCAACACCTTATAGGTACCATGATGTTTGAAAACCCATTGGTGTTACTTTAATACTTTAAGTTATCCTCACAACAAAACTAAATATGACATGTTAACCTTATACCCCAACTTAACTCAACCCCTTGGATCAAATCGAACTCTTAAAAGTATGTCTACATCATCTAGGTCCTAAACCGCAAAATTCCTAAAAATTTCATTATTATAGGATTAGCAGGTGATATACCCATTATGGGGATCTGATTTACAGTTAAAAACAATAATAACCGTTTATTAAACTACATATAAATCGGTTGAAACCGGGGCCCGTTTTTTTAGCATCCATAATCTGACTCTATACAGACCCTGAATTTAATTCGTATCCTGATGTCTAAAACGTAAAACGCGAGTATAAATTATAACTCTCATTATGTGACGCTTTCTAAAGAATGAAAAAATGAAGAATACTTATTTTAGCGAAAGGTTGCAAAGCAAAGAACGAAGCATGCTATATCGAAAACTCAAAAAAGGTTTCACTTAATCACTTAAAAATAAATAAATTACATTGGGCTGCTGAAACCAAAGAACTCCTAAGCTTTAAATTAATTAAAATTACAGATTTTGGCAGGTAATTTTGACTGATGAGGTTCAAAATTAATTGTAATCACAAAATCTTTAAAATTTTTAATGATTTTTAATGACTAGTATATTCATGCCCGTGAAAATTTCAGACAAACTTTTTTTTTTTACTTCAATTATTGATTTCCACCTGTCAGCAAGGTACTGACAATCAGCGAGTGAGATAGTGACAATAGGAAATAATGACATGTGAGGCATGAGGAGGGAAAGCACCCAACAGCACCCCCTTCCTGGCTTCATTAAATTACCTTGGCTGTCTAAGAGAGCCGATCTCTCATCCAGCGCGTTTTTAGTTATTAGCATGGATACGAAAACTCTAAACTCACTCACTTACTCACAAACTTAGTGTTGATTCTTGGAGTGGTTTCTTATCTTTGTCATCTAATGCTCCATTCATTTGAACCTGAGAAGTCAAAGGACCCTTCACCATCACCCTCCTCCGAAGGTTATCTGTGACATATCGAGGATTGTGGGTAAAGGGGATAGGGGTTATATAGAATAAGGCTGGACCAATCCGGAGAGATCTTATAGTTCGGTAGACAGAAAAACGTTGACTTAGTTTACTTATATGGAATTTTTATAATTATATTTTCTTAGAAGTAATACAAATCAGA
The DNA here is from genome assembly GCA_911387785.2 of Aelia acuminata. NCBI lineage: Eukaryota > Metazoa > Arthropoda > Insecta > Hemiptera > Pentatomidae > Aelia > Aelia acuminata. Next base: position 119,120,838 of record OU426982.1, on the reverse strand, counting down.
TGTCTGAATACAACATACAGTAAATCTTCGATTAGCCGTGACCGGACCAGAACGTGATGATTAATCGAATATACAGGATGGATAATAGTAAACAGTTCGGAATAGTTTGAATGACGGAATCAGAATAAAAAATATATAAATATATAAAAAAACGCACAACTGAGAATATTTTTGAGACTATGTACACAAATAAATAATAACCCTATAGTTTATATGGATTTCAATACATTAAATGTAGTTATATACTTATTAATAATGAGCAGACGCGTTGCTGTTGCTCAGTAGCAATAATGCATTAAAACTTATTATTTTTAATACAGTCAAATCAAAATTCACTGGTAAAGATAAAGAAGTCTCAGCTAATCTAAAAACCAACGGGATTTAAAATAGATGTTAGCGCCAAATTTAAAATGTTTTGGTAAAGAATTTAGAAGGGTTAAATTTTTTACTTTTTACATCTCATATTTGACTTTAAAAAGTATTAATGATTCATTCATTTAGCACTAACTGGATTATTTCAGCAGAGGCGAGATTAAATATAAATAACACACATGTAAAAAGAACTAATAAAGAATATAATTGGAATAGGGTTCAGCACAATCACAATAGACAGTCAGCCAAAATGTACAAAATTAATCTTTTGCGATAATAGGTAATTATTAAATAAAGAATATAACACATTATGGTATGAGATTAGATATCATATCGGTAGGTTCTACCTGAAATAGGCTACCAAAATGTCTTTTGCTAAAACAAATAGATTCGATCTTTCACCACCTGTGAAAAAGATTACCCATCCTAAATATCGAAAGAAAATGTACCAATACATCAACTTATGCCGCCATCTGTTGGAAAATTATAAAACTTAAAATTAAATAATCACACTCAATTGTAGTATAATAAGCATTTAATTTGACAAAAAAGAAATATTGGGGCCAAAAATCTATCTTTTAAGTTGGGCAAAAATACACAAAATGAGCAAAATTTCATCAAAATCGGTTGAGTAGTTTCTGAATTTATCTCCGACAAACATAGGGACACGAGATTTTCATATATTTAAAGATGTGAATATTAAGTATAATTTGGAGGCAATATCTGCTGTCTACTCCTTAAATTCATTACCTACGAACTACCTGCGATAGTTTGAGTACATAGAAGCGTTGGAGCAAATATAGAACAAGCACATAACTATTCTAGAGTGTAATGGTGGCTGGTAATAGGCGAGTTGGTCCCACTATTGCTACGAGCAAACACGACCTTCTATTAACGGCATCGGGGATGCTCCAATGTTGCCACAACAAATTAAGGGTCATTCGAAATAGACGCTGTGACACCGGGGCATCCCGTATTCAGTGAACATTACTTAGGGGGCCAGTTCTATCAAATATTCCATTAGGGGGCCCCTGAATGTTTCAGCCACGGTCAGGATCTCTATTTACTCCCCTTTATTTTCTCGCCCCGTCGTTCCGCGCCCCCTTTTCACCCCTCCTCCCATCCGCAGCCAATTTGCCAACGGCCTACCGCGTTCTGCTCACCGATCGCGGTGAAAAACCGCCGGTATATATATTTGTTCTATTGTTCTTTCCCCCCGATAACATCTACCGCAGATTTATCATGTTTTCGACACTCCTCTTATCGAACAGTAACAATATATAATATATGGAATATATAAAAATATATTCTAGGAAAGAAATAAGGAAAATTAATTGTAATAAACCAGTGATTATCAACCAAAACAAATCGACAAGCCTTTTTCTCTTGTCACGAAATTCCATTAATTTTTTCCTGCCTTCTAACTTCCAGATATTAACTTTCCAATCATTTTTTTGTTTTTTCTCCCCACCCAAAGTAACCCTCATTTATTTTTAAAACGAGGATTAATTCTATGACACGCATTTATTAAATTTATTTTAAAAATTTATACGAAGGCACTTTAACAATAAATTGGGTTATTTCCGGTGCTGAACTTTTCCACAATCCTTCGCACCGAATTATTAAGTTATCGTTCCTCCAATAAGTAATTTTCTACTAAAACACTATTACTTATAATAATATACTTATGCCTTACCAATAGTAAGATAATAATGACAATATATATGAAAAGGTTATAGTCTGGGAGCTGATTTGAAAAAAGTTTTGGATCTTATAGCCTTAAAGTACTCATTTCATAGACAACAAATGGGACCGTCTGCCACCTCAGACCGGTTGCCATCAAATTTTATTTTTTTCAATTTTTGAATTTCTTCAATTTTTCGAGATTTACTATATTATACGATATTATATATTGTATTCAGACACTTCTACTTCTAAGAAAAGATAATCAAAACATATAAAAAGTTTTGTAACTCCATATTAACGAAGTCATTGGTTTTCTGACTGTTGACCGAACTGTGAGTTCTCTCCGGATTGGTCCAGCCAGACACTATATAACCCCCTCTCCCCTTCCCACAATCCCAGATGTCACAGATACCCTTCGGACGAGGGTGATGGTGAATGGTCGTTAGACGACCTTAGGTTCAAATGATTGGAGCATTAGATGGCAAAGATAAGGCATTACTCCAACAATCAATACTAAGTTTCCGGGAAAAGTATACTAGAATTAATATATAATACTAGCTGACCCGGAAAACGTTGTTTTGCCATATAAATGATTTCTAGAGAATTTCCATTTAAAATGCTGGCTTCGATAACGTTTTTCACTAATTTTTGAATCACTAATCGCGTACCGTCGCACAGCCATGGCGGGTTCAAATTACGAATAAAAATAATAGGAGAGCCAACCTTCAATTGTAAATTATGCGGTGGCATGCCTGGCAAATCCATTGAATTCAAAAACTCTGTAGGAAAATTTAATTGGCTCTGGGAAATTTTAATCGAAATAGAGTGAAAAACATCCACAAAAAAGACGACGACTTGCTTAGCTCTTTATCTTCCAAAGTAGCTAATGTTTTAATAAGTTTCTTTAATTTCACTTTTTTCGACATCCGATTATCTGCAAACAAACCATTCACTTACTCATCACAGTGTACAGTAAATTCCGCACTTCACTTTTTATAGTTTTGTTCATTTTAAATGATAAAGCGCGTAGTAAACGTACACGAATTTCTTATGACGGGTGAAAAAATGACATTGATAGAATGTTACAATGTAAAATTTTCAATTAAATGTTAGGCTCAACTGACCGGGAACTTACCAAGTGATAATTTATCAGTTATCGAGCGGGATGCAAAATTATTAAATTACAAAAATCACTATTAAAAAATAGGGGTTGGTGAAAATTTAGGGTTGTTTGTATTTTTTAATGCCACATTATATAAAAAAAAAATTGTCCAAAAAAAATGTTAGGTGTTGACAACCCTTATCACTTAGGAGTATAAAAAATAGATAGCCGATTCTCAGACCTACTGAATATGCCTATCAAATTTTATAAAAATCGGTCAAGCCGTTTCGGAGAAGTATGGTAACTAACATTGTGACACGAGAATTTTATATATTAGATAATAATTAAAAATCAGTTATTGTTAATCGAAAAATTACATACATAATTAGTCTCATAATTAAATCTTTCATTCCATTCTGAATTTGAAGAAATGCTAATTAGGCAGTTACGCAAACAGGAAGGGGGGGGGGTGATCATAAAGACAAACCGCATGGATTTCTGATGTTTAAAGATTTTTTATTTTATTCATTTAATTATGTCAAACATTTTTAATTTTCTATGTGCAATTTTTTTTATTTGCATCAGCAAATGTGTGATCCATTGGCATTAATTACCGTATTAAGTCTCTAGGCCACCGCCTCAACAATCGTTCGGGTGGATTTAAGTGTTTCTGATAGTGGGTACATGTTGAAAGTTAGTCTTTGATGAAAGTTTTTATAGTAAAGTGTGGGTGTACCGAGGACTGTTTGGATGTTGAGGTCCTTGTGCAGTATGTCATTAATCAGGTGTTGTGCGATGCATCTAATATCTTCGTAAATACTTTCAATTGGAATCAATCTTCAATTCAATCTTCTTTTGATAATAATTTTGAAATATTATAATAAAATTTATAGTATAAAATTAAAGTATTGTTGATAAAGGTGATATAACGTTTTAGAGAAAGAGGCATGTAATATAGAATTGGTGAACAGACTGCTACTTGGAAAAATTAAATTCTAATTACTGAAAAATATTAGAATTATGAGAAATAAGACAAGAAAAATAAGAAATAAAATGATGAGGAAACGAACGCAAACATCGGACAATTTTCTAATGAAAATAGATATTTGAGCCCAAAGGCGTCGGAAAATTTTTGACTGGTGCAGGGGCAGGCAGGTAAAATTTTCCTCTAGGAGTTGGAAAAATTCTTATGAGCGGGAGGGGGGGGGGGGTCAAGGTTTTCTTTTCAAATGAAAAATATTGATATTTGAACATTAAAATATGTTTATTTATAATACTTAATACATATAGTAAATGAATACAAATAAGAATTTATTTAATTTATAGGGGGTTCTCATGCTCCCTTTGCGGACGCCCATTTTTGAGCCGTTTTAGTTCAATAAGAAATAATGACGTAAAAACAACGGATATTCAATAAAACCAGAAAACAATTCAGTAAAGCTAATTACTCAGCCACATACAAATGATTAGAAGAGGTTACGAGGTAACAAGAGATAAGAGGGTAGGTTCCTGGCGATTCGATAATACCAAAGTACTTTTTTTTTTCTGTACTTATCTTAACACGCTATATGTGGTGATACACATTAACTTAACTTGTTTAATAATTAAAGGTGTTGTTCCAATAGGTTTTAAGCCCTCATATCCAAACAACCAACCAACCATAACTGATGTAAAAAAAAAACAAAAAAACATTTAAGCTAAAACCTTAAAGCTTCCCTACAACTAAAGATGTTAAAAGCACAAGATGAACATTAAAAAAATATATATTTTATGTTTTGATATAATATTATTGTGGTATAAATAATCAGTAGGGTTCATGATAGAAATAATATAAAATGAAAACCGCTGAAGGTTATCTGTTTAATCTCGTTATCCGATTATCTGTTTAATGAACCCGTTTTTAATTAGTTTGATGAGGAATTTATTGTATTATTTTATCTAAAATAGCTTATATATATAACTTTATTTACAAAATAATATAAATACAAGTTTTACAATCATTGGTTTTTTTAACTTACAAATTTACCTTTTCTGATTATTAAAATTAATATATGATAGCTAATTACAATAGGGAAAAAAAAAATGTAAAACCCCACATTCTTGACAAGAGTTAAAATAAAACCAACATAAATTAATAAGTTTAAGATTACTGTGGACGTTATTACAATTTAACCAAAATATAAAAAAAACTTACAATTGATTAATATACTTGTAGTAAACTCGATGATTAAAATAAAAATAAAATAACATTTTAAATTTAAATTAAAAATAAATATGGCTTACACTAGATCAAAAAGTATAAGTCGTTTGTGTTTGTGGTTTTTGCCACATGAGTTATCATAGGAATAACTAACTATTGATCTTATACGCTCGTGCGGGCTATTGTGACAGGAATTAAAGAAATCCGTTGCTAGTTTTAGGACAATTCAGCAATATGTCTGAAATATCTGTTAAATTGTTTATAAATTATTTCTTTGCGAAAACAGTTAATAATTTATGTTAAATGTTGCTGAATAATTAAAACACATTCATTAAACTTGGAGTAAGTAATATTAATGCGACAAATTTTAGGGAGGGGAAATAATGTGGTCCACGGAGAGGAGATGATGGGTCGATAGGGTGGCGTGACAGAGGCCGATGCGGGCTACATATTGAAGCCACTTCTCCGAGATCAGCGACCTCCAAGAAAAATAGTTCCAACCGCCATTTCCTTACAATCTCCTCCATTTCCTGTCTATGTTCGACATCAAAGAGGAAATGAAAGACCTCTTTTCAGTTTGGTTACTTCGCAGTCAAGCAACCGCCGCGTTTTGATACACTAACCCGAATTACTTGCTCTTACCTTCCTGTCCCAGTTTTCGGTAATGGAGTGAATACTCGACTTGGGTTCGAATCGCTATGACACGCTAAAACAATTATCTTGCTAATTCTTTTTGGCTGGATCGGATCTAAATGTTTGAGTAAGATACATAGTATTTTTTATTTTTCAAGGATACAAGACGAACTAAATCCACTTTTACAGTATCAACATGTATGTATGTATGTGTATGAAGTATATACACTATTGATTATTTTTTAACTAATACAATATTAATTACTAAAGTTTGACAAAGTCTGGCACCAGGGTCTTCTCTTTAAACTAAAGACCATATTAACTTCCACTTATTATCTGATTCTCTAATCTTTCCTCTTCGATAGATTTTTCTCCGTCCGGCAGGGTTCGCAAAATTTCTTCAATTTATCCAATCTTTGCGGGAGTACCCCAAGGCTCAATACTAGCACCTCTACTCTACATCATTTACACCCAAGACATACCTATTAACGAGACATTGACTGCAACTTACGCTGATGATACTGCAATTATCACGAAACATCAGGACGCAACACAGGCTTCATTGACATTACAACATCAATTACACAAATTACATGACTGGTTTCAATTTTGGAAAATTAAACTCAATCATGACAAATCAAAACACATCACATTCACTCTTAGAAAACAAACCTGCCCCCCCCCCCCGTTCATATTGACAACAACTAAATTCCACAGACGGACTCAGTACACTATCTAGGACTCCTTTTCGACAGAAGGATGACATGGGGCCCACATGTCAAAATGAAAAAAACGACTCTTGACAAAAGACTCAAACTTATCTACCCACTACTTCCTAAATCATCAAAACTGAAACTGTAACAAAAACTAAATACGTACACTTACTTACTCAAGCCCATATAGACATATTTCTCACAGATATTCGGCATTGCTAAAAAGACTCACTTACAAAAACTTCAAACTTTTCAATCAAAATTGTTACGACTTGATCACAAAATCACACTGGTACGTGACTAACAAAACTTTACATACAGACCTCCATATACCAACAGTCGACCAGCACATAAAGACGCTATACAAGCGATTTTTTACTAATTTAAACGGACACCCTAATAGTCTAATCAGTAATATGGCATGGATACGAGAAGACTAAAAAGGTGCTGGATGAGAGATCTGCTCTCTTAGACAGCCGAGGTAATTGAATCAAGCCAGGAAGGGGGTGTTGTGGGGTGCTTTCCCTCCTCATGCCTGACATGTCATTATTTCCTACTACCGTCATCTCATTCGCTGATGGTCAGCACCTTGCTGACAGGTGCGAATCAATGATTAAAGTAAAAAAAAAAAATACTAGACATTTTTTATCTTCATTATAGTTCTAATAGGAAATTTGATTTAGAATTGTTTTTTTATAGTAGGGGAGAGTGGGGTTGGTTGGCAACAGTTTTCACTTTCTTGATTGTTGAGTCGTTCCTGTTAATATAATCCCAATATGGCTGATACCATTGTAAACTCCAAGTATTAGAGTACTTCAAGTATTTCTTTCAACAAATAATATTTAATACCAAGATCATAGAAAACTGAAGAATTCGTCAATCGAGAGTATGCCAATTAACCCCCTATGTGGGGCAGGTTGGCCTAGAATGTGGATTTGTTTAGCCATCTCATTCAAGTACTGCCTGACGCATATTATTGTTATTAAAAGCTGCACTATAATAGTATAATGATTTTGAATCGGTTTATAACAGCTTTTAAGGGAAAATAGAATGACAATAGAAGAAGATAGAAGTTTAGACTGTTGTCACTTTCTGCATAGGAAATATTGCTCTCATCCTCCTCGTTGGAACTAAAGACATTTGGTAGTTTCACCTTTGTTTATGTTTACCTTGCTTTTGGGAATTGCTACAGCGCCAACAAACCCCAGTTGAAGAGAGCCAACTAACCCCACAGGAAAAATCATATGAAAGATGGCTGCCAGGACAGGGAAGAACAATCAAACAAGAAACTGGTTAGTCGAAAGGTTAGGTTTTTCAAAGGAGTTTAGAGCTATGTGAACAGAATCGGAGTCAAATGTTTTGCCATCCCTTTAAACCAAATTTACTGAAAATATAAAAATTTACTTACATGTTGTAAAATCAATCAATGAAGCACACTCTTCTCTACACTGTTAGCATCAGATTGAAAACTCAGGACATGACTCCCGAGGTCGAGCGGGTCACATGGTATAATAGTGGGGCCTTCACAACAAGTGTGACGGAAACTATAAGCCAATGGCCAACCTACCCCTATGCCAACCAACCCCACTCTCCCCAACTTATCTAAATACACTGAATGAGATTGAATACATTAATATTTATTATTTTCAAAAACCATAAAGCTAAGGTGTATGGAAGGGTTAAAGCTTCAATAAGATAAAAACAATTTAAAGCACAAACTGAATATTGAACAAAACATTTAATTTACAATTAAATATAAGTAATCTTATTTGGATAAATTAAATTAAGTTTAACATTTTATGTTTAAATAACATTATAAATACTTCATAAAATATATTTTTAAATACTTATAGAGAATGCTTAATGAACGTATTTAAAAATTGAAATTGTTGTTGATCTTGATTAATGACTGTCAGCATTTATCATGGTATTTAAATCCATAGCGGAAAATTTAATTCAATAAAAAACCGGACAGGGTGTTGTTTACCTTCGAGGATACAGAAATAAAATAAAACCCAATGGTAGAAATTATATTACTGAAACATCACAAAGAGAATAAAGTACACTAATTGCTTTATAAAAAAAACAAAATTTAACTGATTGCAAAGAGTATAAATATAAAGTAAAAAGAAGAATTATTACCTTGCATGTACACAGGAGTAAAAATAAAAAAAATAAAAATCCATTAACTAATTTTATACTACTAAATAAATGTTTAAAAGATGATCCATAACTACAAAAAACAAAAAAAAACATATTAGCTAATTTACTTAATTACTTTTTTTATTGAAAATCTCTCACTGATTTTAAATAAAATGAGACTGAGTATTACTGTTTTCACCATTGAAAATAGCACAAAATCTTAATTATCCTTTATATATTAACAAATTTATATTAACCATTAATATAAGAATGGTTATCTAATTTACCAAAAACAACTGTTTTAAATACTTAAACCATTAGTTTTATAGTTTTATTTTATTTTACATTCTCATGTTTTTGTTTGTTTAATGTCACTTTATGCCACTAAGGCTAATCAGATGATGCTTCATTGGTAGTCCTAAATTTTGCCTATCCGGGTATAATTAGGATAGGGATCTTTAACGAGTACCTGACATAGTACAGGCTCAGGACCTCCATTTTATGTCCTATCCGAGGATAGGACACAACACGAACCTGCGACCTTCAGTAATTTACGTTGTTATGCAAACCACTATGATTCTGCTTATGTTTTTTACATCTGTAACTGTGAAAATCCTTATGTAGCATATTAGATATGTGAATATTTTCTTTTAATTATTTATCTGTAGTACACATAATTATCTTGGCTACATTTTTTCGGCCCGCATCGACTGTGTAACAGGATTAGGAAAGATGAAAGAGAAAAGAGTATTTGGGTGATTTTGAGTGGTAGAATGAAATTTGTCGTGTATATATGATTTTTGTGTTGGAATGTTCATGTCATGAGTATAGACATGTGTATAACTTTTAGTCACGAAAAAAACTGGGGTCATAACTTCTAATAATAAAATAGGAAGGGATAAAAATCAAATCTTGTTTAAAATTATTTATTTGTAAACAAATGCATCCAAATGTTAGAGGTTTAGGTTAATTTTTTAGTCTATTTGAAGCAAGCAATCAATAGATTTTGCCCTGGAATTCTTTAGTTTCATACATTATTTTTTTAGTTTCATTTTCACATTTCACTGACCAGCAATGGATTATTTTGACTTGATCTGTGGCTTTAAAAAAAAAAACAGTTATTGGTCAAGTATGTTGAAACCTTCAAAAATTAGTAGAACGCAAAACATCATTTTCTTCATTTTTTCAATCAAAGAAAGAACAAGATGCTGATGAAACAAATTAACAAGTTATAACCCCGTGAAAATTTGACTAAATTATTTTTCTAAATAGTTTTCACAAATCATATGGCCTGATACACACAGATATTATACACTAAAATGTGAAGAATAAATGATTAAACAGAAAAATTATAATGAAGATGGTGAGTGTGAGTTGCTGTCATTTTTTAAAATCCTAAAAGTGATGTAAAGATTTGAAACTTAGATCATGTAATATAAAATGGAAAACTAATAATATAAAAAAATAGGTCTCTATTTAAAGATTGGTTATAGACAGAAAAATTAATCTTCCTATAATATTCAAACTATTATTACAAAATATAGCTTTGTTTATATTCCAGGTTTATAATGTTTTTGGTTTCTAAAAATTTCCCGTGTACATTACTATAATATGCCCTAATATCAATTTTTAGTTCAACCGTTTTTAATTAATTTTTATTGAGAGTTCAATGCTCGAATTCAGTAAATAATCTGAGACTTACCCATGAACACTTAATGTTTTCATCCAATTACATAAGAGATGAAGAAAACTTTTTTTTCTTTTGAGAACAAATATAGGCTTATAATTAAACTGTTCCGAATTTTTTAGGATGGCTTGATTTGACATGATTAAGAATTATTATGCAATAATTGTTCTACCTTGTATGATTTGCCTATATATTATTTTAAAAAATATTTCTCTAAAGATTGTAAATTAAATGAAAACACATGAGACCACTGAAAATAATGCTATATAATTTAATTTAAAAGCTTAGTAAATAAAAATCAGTGTAATTTCTATTAACCTAAACTCTTTAATTTAGAAAAAATAAAAAAGGATACATCTCAATCAACCAGACCCCTGAATTCTGATGAAACATATAAGTGAATGAAACTTAACATCAATCTATGAAAATAATATTAAGAAAACAAAACAAAATTCAATACCTTGGGTATTGATGGTACTTCGTTCCACAGCTTAAAAATCTGACGCAGAAGTAATTCTTTGACTGTCAGTCCCTAAAATACCTATCATTCCAACATCAATAACATTGGTATCAAAAGTCAAACAATAACAACAGCTACTCTGTTAAGCAAAAGTATTTTGTAATTATAAGCAATCCATTCAATATACAAATGTCATAGTTCAAATAATCAAAGAAAGAATTCCCTCTATAGGACCAATTAATAACAGCATTAGTGTGCGAGTCACTTCATTGAGTTCTTGAAAATATGTTATACCAATTACAATTTTTTTTCTTTCAATTGGTGTTGTTGACCCTATCAAATCTTTGGCTAGGGATTGTGGTTTTAATACAGACATGCATTCTTGCATATTTAGGGTAGGAGTGTTTAATGTGAGTCCTCCATTGTTTAATGGCAAACTATCCACAGCTCCAATACTGTTAGAGTCTATTAGGCAGTACAAAGCTTCCCACCGATAGCATTAGGTCCTTTGGGTACAAGGATAGAGACAAAATGGTCTAGGTCTATATATGGATTACAGTTTCTCCAAGTCAGCAGGTGCATAAGGATGTATATATTTTTTTCCTGAAGTACTCTGAGTGGCACTAATGCCATCAGTGCTATGCTCAGTCTGTGTGGCATTCATTCAGTCCGCAATCCTAATTATTGGACTGCAATTTTTAATTTCCAATAGCTAGTTTTTAGGGCCCTTCTCCATCCCGAAACAACCAATGTCCGAAGGTCTTCCTCCAGATCCTGCAGTCAACGCAGTCTTGGTCTACCACCTTTCATTCTTTGAAACATTCGGGATGGAGAAGGACAGCTGCGGACAGGTTGGAGTGTAAGAGGATTGCTGAGGAGGCCAGGGAACTCCAAGGACCATAGCGCTGTTAGATTAGATTAGTTTTTAGAGCTAATAGTATTTAACTAATAGCTACGTTTTTAGAGTTAGGTTTCCTAGTAAGAGATAGTCACTTTTTTGTATTTTTTTCTACATTGAATTGGGCTCATGGACTATAATCTAGATGAGCAATTATAAGAATATGGTTTGTCTGTAAAACGATTGAGGTTTTTAGGCATCTAATAATTAGAGTAAAATTATTGTATAGACCGAGTGATGACTAAGAATGTAGCCTAAACGGAAGGACTTTAATATGTATTTTAAAATATGCAATTGCTAGAAATGTTTAAATAAATACATTTTCAATAAAGTAAATAACATATTATTGTATAAAAATTCTCATTATATCGTAAGAATTTTTTCCTAACACTTAGGTGGGGCCCCCTTCCAAGTATGCCCTAGACTAAATAAAGTTTCGACCAACTTTTTAGGCCATCATCAGGGTTAAAAAGAAATACAAAAAAGTTAAAATGTTGAGGGGTAACGGAAAACGATAGATAAAATATCTGACCTAGTATGAATTTACTAGGTAAGTACTTTTCAGAGATCACCTCACCAAACGTCGCCATGTTGGTATAGCCCAGAAGTAACGTAAGAAACTAGTACCAGGTAATCAATTAAGTTCTAGAATAGGATGAATAAAAATGTAAAATAATAAAGGAAGAAAGTTATTGAAATAAATGGAAGAAAACTCACTCGATGAAGATGAGTTCAAGAAGTGCCACTATGGAACTTACAGAAAAAGTAAACAATATGAAGGGTAGTGGGGATTATAACGGACTTTCGAGGGAAAAAAAATACAATGCTTAAGAAAAATATCGCGAAGGTAATACAGACAAAAAAAAAACCTGTACAAATTATTGTTAAAAGTAAAATTAATAAACATGTAAAAAAGTAAGTATATACTATAAGCACTGCAGTAAGATCACTGATTGAAATTCAATTTCAGAACCTCCTTGTGCCACGTCACAATCAACTCTGCAATGTTGCCTACGTACCTCTCCACTAGAAGCTTACCAACGTAATAATCATATAAACAATTAGGTCAATAAATATATTTTCCTCTCCTAAATCCAAATTTCCTAATTCTTAATACAATTTTAATCAGCTTTTGAACCTTGATGGACGCCTTGTCGGAAAACGTGAACAACGGATTTTTTACTGATTAATTAACAACTATATGGGCCCATTACAATTAAATTTCTCCACTTAACTAAAAACAAAAAAGTTTTTTATAAAACAAAATTAATTTTACAATTCAAAAAACTATTTTGCAAATTTACGGTGAAAAGGCTTAAATATTTTCGGAAAAAAAAAATGTCCACAACGTTTTAAAGATGCATAAAATGATGAATTATCATAAAATTCAAAATTATTAATGGGCAGTCCCTCTTACCCCGGGTACCAGATATTTCTTTTGATAGCGGAGGAAATTGTTCAAAAACAAAAAAAAATTGACATATGCCAAATTAAATTAAACTAAAAAATAATTTAATTTAGTAATTACCTTAGTCCAAGTAGTCCTTATTGAGCCCAATTTCAGTTTCGCTCATCGCTCCATTGTACGTTAATGTGGGAAAACACTCTTTCCACGCTTAAAAGAGCTGGGCAAAGTAAAGAAAAAAAACAAATTTTCAGTAGTATAGAAAACTAACTTGGTTAAATTAAACAATGTTGTTTTTATTTAAGTGTCTAATTTCATAGGACATAACTTCAAATAAATGTCTATCAAAATTTCATTGTTTAAATTCGAAGCGCGATAAATGCAGGATATTTTCTTATTTTTCTCAAATGACCGAATGAGGGGAGGACAAAGCTTAAAAAGGAAGTCACCCTGCTCGTACCGAACTGTACTCTAAGGGCTAGAAAAATTGGGAACACAAGTTCTGTATTTACAATCATTCTCCCCAACATTTTGATTTTCAATGCAATTTTTCAACCACTCCTTTCAAGTTCTTACTTACGTTTCTTGACCTAATCACTTACAAACCTTATTTACAGTTGGAATACTAAACACACTTACTCAGACAGACTATTTATTTTCTTAAAATTCCAACCATCAAAAAATATAATCACAATAAATAAATATAGTCCCTAAAAATCTCATCCAAAGTCTATCATTAACTAATAATCAATGTAATCCACCCAATTTCCAACAGATCAACAATTTCCCACTTAATTTTATTTATAATGTATGCTGAACTGACATAACTAACACCTGCAATCATGTGCAGATATTTCTAAAATTTACCATTCCTATCGTCCTCTGACTTGGCCTTACGTTTGATATAAAACTTCCTTTTCTCTTTTGCGAATCTAAAATATTCACACCAATTCCAGTGTAGGTCAACTGGTTGAATTGCTCTAAGCTCAGCAGTAATGTGCCTTATGTTGTTGACACCAAATACAACCTGAAACAACAACAATCATCAATAACTTTCAGAAACCTCTCCATCTCAAAACATTCAGAACATGCCCTAACTCTGGGTCATTCTTTTAAATTCAGAAAATCATCTATCCAGAAAATTGTTCCTGATCTCTATGATCACATTTTTACTATTGTGTTATTCGAAATTCTTTTGAGCTCAAAGTTTTCATTCATATTGTTATTCAAATAAACAAAAATTATTTTAAACTGCTATTAAAAACAAAATTTCTACCATATTAAAAATATTTTGATATGTTGTAATTGATTTTTTTTATTTGTTCCTTATTTGATTTCCTTATTGGTTGTTATCTTGTTTAATACTTACCCCTGATGTAGATCTAAAACTCCAGTTGAGACATTGGGCGCAATATATGTAATTTCACATATCATTAATGAACGCACACTTCTTAACAACAGCATTCAAGATCTCCTAGTGAAATTGTGTTTCCTAACAGTTCGATAAACCATTCCATGCAGTCAGGATATTATTTATTAAACTCTTTCCAATTAAAAGAGAAAAATAGATAAAGGAGGCTGGCATTAAATTTTATTTAGAATTTGATATATTTGGTCAGGCTGTTAAAATGAATTGTAAATAATACCATTTTCATATTGTAAAATTATAAAATATTTTTCTTTTGTGAGCAAATTTTAGAATTGAATTGAGAAGCATTTCTTATAATGTGCGCCACAAAATTTATTTGTTCAATACAATATTAAAATTTATTTTAACATATTCCCAAGCATTACAGAAACATTGATTATTGCGTGTTGTAGAACAACACTGAATATTTTTAGGTTCTTAGTAATAATTATTAAGCCCAAGAAGGTTTAAAAAATAAAAGATTATGAAGATGATAAACATCAAATTTTTATTTATTTTAACACTAAACCCCATAAATGGGAAGTTTATATACATAACTTCTATTCTATTTCATATATTCTGTCTACTAGGCAGTTATTTTATAATTATTAAATTTTCTTGATCTTATCGAAAATTTTAAAAGTATGAACAAGTATAGAAGTCAGATGATGAAGAAAATCAAGTTGTGAGGATAAAAAGTAAGATAATAATGATATAATGCTATGTATTGTGGATGCTGCCATGATAAGAAAAGTAAATTGAATTAATAATTTAATATCAAAATATGTAAAGTACTGTATATGGGCAACCCAGTGGTCAGTTTTACCTGAAGGCGGCTAGGTCTTGGAAATACCACCTTGTAAGTTATAGTGGCCATAAACCTTCTGTTAGAGATTCAAAATAAGCAAAGCTTAGGACCGGCAATGCTGCCGACAAACATCCAGGGAAATACCTAAGAAGATTGTTAGAGAAATTTGTGGCCATAAACCCTGGTTTTTCCCCGGCAAAGAGGCCGCTGGGAAACACGTTGAATATGGAAAGGAAGGGAAATTTTAGGCAGCCAGCCAATCAGACGAAGTCTGGAACCAACCAGCCAGCCAATCAGAAGAAGTCTGAAGAGAGTGGGGGAAAGAGGACTTATACGGTGAAGAAGGAGGCTCGAGGAGTTCGGGTGGAGAGTGAGTTCGGAGGTGGACAGATGTCGGGGGAGTGTGCCAAGAGGGCGAGAGTGGAACGAGAAGGGCAGAGGACCAGATAGGCAGGAGCGGAGAGTCCAGATTTCCGAGAGAGACCGAGATGGGATGCTGTGCTGAGTCAGAGAGCGTCAGAGATGGCAGGGACTGATCCAGCAGACAGGCCAGAGACAACACCAGAGAGTGCCCACCAGATAAGGTTAATACAACATATACAGTACTAGTTGTAATATTGTGTGGTCAGTATTTATTAAATAATGTTAAATTGCCAGTCAGCATCCATTAACTAATTTGTGACAATAAAACATCTTTATATGATATATAAAAGGGGGTATAAATGATTTACGCTATTGCTCAATAAAATCAAAGATATAATTCAATTTAGATTTGTTTATTTATTATCATTTACCCTATGCCACAGGTTTATTAAAATAAAATAGAATTGGTAAACACGTCACCGTTGGAAAAGTATCCAATTTACATTAAGGCGTATTAACTACATTAATTACAATATCAATTAGATATATGCCGTTTCTGGTAACCCCCACCCGCCTTAGAAAAGCGGGAGTCCAGAAACGTAGCAATAATCTTAATTTTTCATCATTAAAGAATAATATACTTCAACTATGAAAACAACCAAAAAAAGGGTACTAAAAACAAATATGTTATCAATCAGTTAATATATCTATAAATTTGCTTTAGTTAATAATCAGAATAATTTTAACCCTTCAGAAAGGGTTTAATAAAGTCTTATTTTAAAAACGATATGTTATTGCATATTCATTTTCCGAAAATTTTAAGATGTAAAAAAGGTATAAAATAAGATCAAGATGTATAAAAGGTATAAAATTTGTTTCCTTAATAATGTTTTTTTATAATATATTTCATTCAACTAAATAATAATTTCTTTTACTAGTTTTTCTAACATAAACGAGAGGTCAAATAATAATTTTTTTTATTAAAGGTTATTATGAATGAGACTACTCTTAAGCTAATTCCTTAAACCTAATGTATACAAATAAGTAACTTCTAAGAAAACAACAATGATAAAAGATTGTTTCTCTAAAATCGATAAAGATTGTTTTTTCATTTGTGTGTTTTTGAATTATTAAGTATTAAGTATCTGATGTAGAGGGGGCAAGCTCAAGATTCTCAATCACATCAACGAAAGAAGATTAATGTGGTATGCACCTCTTAGAGACTAGATAAAACCTATCATAGATAATACTCCTAGATAAATATAATATCTGGAGAAGCCATGAAGATGTGGAAGACCTCAGGAACATGTCGTATAAGACATGAATGATATCAGGTCACACGGAGAATAGCATGTACAGGGACTATTGTAGAAATCCATAGAAAGAAAGTTTAGAAACAGTGACTTTTAAATTGATATAAATGGTAAGGACATCAAAGATGGACAGTTTTTCTTTTCATTGTAATGAAATTATTGCATTTCATTATGAAGAAGAAAAATATCTCCAAATAAAAAAACCTGAAAATTTCTCTAAGTGTATCATTGTTGTTTCAATATTGTAACTTATTACAGCAAAATTAAAATATATGGTAGTAGTCATATATAGTGAAATTATTTAGTGAAAAATAAATTTAGTTAAACATTTTAAAAATTATAAATCAGAAGTTTTTTGTCTTCAGATGTCAGGGACCCTGATTTAAAAATAAAACGGAAAATATAAAAAATAAAAAAGGGAGCTAAATCTTGGAATGATAGAATGATAGAACAATATGTAATCATTCCTCTAAAAGGAAAAAAACTGTTAACTATTATATATTTTGCCTCACTAAAAATTATAAGTTCCATATTGCATTATAATTGATCTACATAATTCATATTTAATTTTTTTAAAAACAAAACGACACACGTTTATGCATGAACGTGTAGGTAAAATGTGAAAATAAGTGCTCTTTCGTGGGCAGTGTTGCCAGATCTCTAACCACTAATATAGTTCTATATTAAAACTTTGATGGGGAAATATACGACATTATAACTTAATAAAAGAGTTGTGTTTTAATATTTAGAATTAAACATATAGTAATACTATTTTTTTTAAACATGAATATGGACTATTGTGAAGTATGAAATAAAAAAATAATTCATTCCAGAAATTCGACAACGACGCAACAATCACTAGCCATTTTTCTTAGAATACTCAACAATGGAAGTTCTTTGTCTGGCGTTACTATGTGTCATATTTAAATAACAAATAGGTAATATGAAAGGTTATATATTCATTTGTTTTATTATCACAAATTTGAAATTCCTCTATAAAGATTAAAATTGTATTGTAATATCTTCCAAGATATTCAGGCATACCAGATATTCAGAAATGTCTTATTATTAGTTATGCCTTCTAAAAGTTGGTATTTCCCAAAAAAGAAAAAAGATTGATTATTATGTTCCATGTTATAAATGATCAATGTGGGTTCCGATAGCTATATGTTATACAAATTTCTATATACATGAATTTAATAAAATATATGTATTAAATACGTTAATTTAGTGTATATTAAAACGTCATTTATAAGCATTGCATAATCTTTTCTAATTTTCATATCAACAATGTATTCATAAATTGTAATTATAATTCTTTTTTTTTTTTTTTAGGTAAGTGGACAAAATGAGCAGGAAATTCACATATTTATGAAAGATATTATTACATGGTGAGATTATTTTTTTTTTTATAATTTTTATAACAACTATTTCCTGAAGTTTTATGACCGTATTAGAAATAGTGAAATATTCTATTTTGGTTAAAACGTTTCAGTAAATTTAGTATCATTATGTTTTATGCTGAATAAGATAGTAAAAACAAAACCAAGTTGATTAATTATTTCTTTTTATAATACATACTTCAAATTGCCAAATAGCGGCTGGTTTCTTGCTCACTTTAAAAGTACTGCAAATGAAATCCCAAATAATGCCGAAAGTAGCCGGCCGAAATTTTTTAGTGAAACATTTTTACCTGCAATTAACAAAAATGTTAATGTTGAGTTGGGATGAAGAGAAAATATTTTTTTTTTCTAGATGATAGGTAATAAATATATAACTTTATTATACTTCTTAATCTATATATGATTTAGTTTATATGCAGTCAAAATAGAAATTTTATTTTTAAAATCACCATAATTTCTTTAAATTTTTTATGACCAAATTTAAAACATTATTTTTTTTTTCAAAAGTAAAATCAATTGAGTTAATGAATTATTTCATTGTTAGCTATAAAAGAATAAGCTCTTCCCACTCGCTTCTGAAAAAAAATGGAGTCCTTGCCTGAAAATTATTTTTTTCCTAAGCATGGGCTAAATCCTTCAGCAGCAGCCGTGGAGAGGAAGTTGTCTTAATTCGATAGAGGGATGGCCCAGTGCACCTCATTAAAAAAAAACTATCTAATCATGTCAATCTTCTCATTATTTTATAAAAGTTGAACGAAGTTTTAAGGCATGTCTGTACAATAAAATTGGGTAAAATATATCAGTAAGTAAAATTATGTATTATGGTTAAGGGAAGATTAATAGGTCCCACATTCTTCCTTTAAAGGAGGAAAACTGATTAGAAATTTTTATTTCATTGAAAGAATAGAGCATAAAAATTCGCGTCGAATGACTTTTTTTTTTTTTTTTTTTTTTTTTTTTTTTTTTTTTTTTTTAATGGCATTGGATAAATCCATACAGCCAGAAATTAATTTGATGTCGAATTATTATTATTAATAATCTATTAAATGTATTTCTTAATAGATTTCAAGAAATTCACTACGCTAGCTACCTGTTCCCCGCTGCTCAGTGACAATATTTGTTTGTATGTAATGTTGTTATTGCCGAGGGCTTGTAAAAGTACTCTTCTCTGGGGTTCGTAAGCATCACATTCCATTATAATATGATAAAGTGTTTCGGGATTAGTACAATTTACACATTGAGCCGTATTGGAAATCCCTATACGATGTAAATAACTATTACATAATCCGTGGTTCGACCTGAGTCTACAATATATTTTTACTTCGTCTCTATACATATTTGTTGTTAAAAACCATGGCTTACGTGAAATGTTTGGAAATATTGATTTATAATACTGGCCTGTTTGTGATTGTTGGTATTGTTGTTGCCAAGTGTTCCTGCTATCTTCCTTAATAGCTAAATAAAAATCAGTATAGGGGACCGAAATGTTGACTGGCTCGCCTGTATATATAGCCTCTTTTGCAAAACCATCGACTTTTTCATTTTCTAAAATCCCTGCGTGAGCTTTGACCCATAGGAAAACAATCTGTTTATCGTTTTTTAAAGATTCGTGATGAAATTTAATGATGTCCAATAGGACTTTGTTATTGTTTATATTTTTAAAGTTATTTATTGCTTGCAATGAGCTTAAGCTATCTGTTAAAATTATAAATTTAAATTTTTCCGACTGGTTAATATATTTTAAGGCTTCCAGAATAGCATATAATTCTGATGTGAAGGATGAACAACCTGGTGGTAATTTAAACTTTGCTATATGGTTGAATTGTGGAATGTATAGTGCGCTGCCTGATAAGTCCCTTATTTTTGATCCGTCGGTATAGATGCAAGTGTGGTCAGGCCAATTATCAGAAATAACGGCTTTTATTTCCTGGTTTGCTGCTATTTGAGGTAACGAATTTAATTTTTTGTTTATTATTATTTTGAATTTTTGAAAGAACGTTTCGAAGTCAACCGAGAACTGAGGTAGTATATTAGTCGGATGAACGTGGTCTAGATTTTTTTGGTATTTTATAAAACTATTATAAATCAGTGGCGTGTATTTTTTTTTCTGCCAATAAGCCTTGCTTAAAATTAGCACGCATAAGTTTACAATTTTATTGTAGCATATAGGGTTTCTGGCTTTTACTTTGAACATGATTTTATCACTTATGAATTGTCTTCTAACTTTTAATGGCATTTCTACTGCCTCGTTTAATATAATATCTATTGGGGTGGACTTAAGGAAACCTAAGCACATTCGTAAACATCTATTTTGTATGACATCTAGTTTTTTTAATGATGTTTCTGTCGCTTCGCCGTATATAACTGCACCGTAGTCAAATATCGCCCTTACAGTAGCCCTATAAAACAGTAACGAAATATTTGGATCCGCACCCCATTTGGCGTTGGCACTAATCAGTCTTAAGGTGTTAACAATTTTTTCCGATTTTTTTATAATTTCTGCGATGTGCTTATTCCAATTTAATTTCCTATCGAAATACATCCCCAGAAATCTGACACTAGAAGAGCACGGAAAAGCTATTCCCTCCAAAATTAATTCGTCCCTTAATGGAAAAATGTGTTCCCTACTGAATGGGCAAACTACTGATTTCGTTGTCGAAATTTCCATGCCACAGTCGAGTTGCCATCGTTTAAAACCTTTTATAGCTTCATTTAACAGCTCTATCGCACTATTTGTATTTTTATGAGAAGTGTATAAGCATATGTCATCAGCGAACTGAAGAATTGAAACTTCATCCGGAATAAATTTTCTTAAATCAGATGAAAAAATTATAAACAATAAACAACTTAGAATTCCTCCCTGAGGTAGACCTACTCTCGCATTTCTAGTTAAAATGATCGAATTATTGACTTTTAGATATATTTTCCTATTATCTATTAGATTAATTATAAAATCTATAATTTTACGTGGAATTTCGATTTTTTCCATATTTCTTGCCAGTATGTGTATGGGAACGGTATCGTATGCTTTCGTTATGTCAAGGAATAGAGCTATTGTTTTTTTCCCATTAGTGAAGGCAGTTTGGATATCGGTGTGAAGCGCCAAAAGACTATCGATTGTGGACTTTCCTTTTCGAAAACCGTATTGATAGTTGGGTATTTTTTTCTTTGATTCTAACCACCATTCTAGTCTGAATTTGATCATTCTTTCAAATGTTTTTAAAATGCAAGAACTAAGAGCTATGGGCCGGTAGGAATTAGCGATATTAGGATTTTTTCCTGGTTTGAGCATTGGTATAACACAATATTCCCTCCAAGAATCCGGCACTAAGTTTTTTTCCCATATATTATTAAATATTTTTAGAAGGCGATTTTTTAATTCGAGTGGTAGTTTGCTTAACATTATGTAGTGGATGTTATCTAACCCCGGAGCTGTATTATTGTTATATTTTAGTGCATTTAAGAGCTCTGGTAGTGTGAAATTTGATAATATTTTATCGTTACCTGGTTCCCCTGATTTACTACTATTGTTATTATTAATAGTTGAATCGACAGTTATCTTATTATTATTTTCTGAATTCGGTGTTAAATTACTGATTTTGTCTAAGTAAATAGGAATGCTAACCAATGGGGGGGCCAACTGATCTATGAATTCTTCGCACCATTCGCCGATAGTAATAGAGAATTTATTATTTGTTTTCCGTTTGTTAAGTCGTGATAACTTATGCCATATATCTCTAATAGGGGTATTTTTGTTTATGGACGAGCAAAATGATTGCCATGATTCCTTTTGTTTTTTTCGGGTGATATTTTTAAACTGAGCATCAGCCTTTTGATAATTTATGAGGTTGCTGCTGGAAGGGGATTTTTTGTACGTTTTGAATGCATTTTTTCTGTTTTGTAGGAAATAAGAGCATTCTTTGTCCCACCAATGTTTACTAAATTTATCTTTATAGACTTTTTTGTATTGGGGAATTGTTTGAGTGCTTACTCCGTTGAGATATTCAATGAACTCTAGATAGGTTGGTTTATCTGACAGGGTAAAACAATTAGATATGGCGTTAGCTTCAAATTCATCCCAGTTTGCTGACTTAATTATCCATTTTCTACTTGAACGTAGAATTGGAATTATCTTGGGATTATTGCTTTGATAGGAAATTTTCATGATTATAGGTAAGTGATTTGATCCTAAAGGCTCGTCATATACTTTCCAATCTATTGTATGAGCAATATTGACCGTACAAAAAGTGACGTCCAAACAAATATTTTTAGATTGGCGAATATTATTTACTAAAGTTGGCGAGCCGTTGTTTAAACAAATGAGATTCGAATTTTCTACAGCAGAAACTAGATTGTTGCCTTTGCTATCACAATTTTCACACCCCCATTGATAATGATGGGCGTTCACATCTCCCCCTATGATTAAAGGACTTTCAAAACTGTTTATTAAGTTTTCCCAATCAGATTTGGTTATTGAGTGTTTGGGCGGAACGTACAAGGACACTAGGTTGAGCTTGTGTTTATTATATACTGTTATTTGGATCGCTACTATTTCTATATTATTTATTTTGTGGAAATTTAAGATTCGATTGAAATAGAATTTCGATTTAATTATAATTGCGACTCCTCCGTATCCATCTGGTCTATCCTCCCTAACTACATTGTAACCAGGGATGTTTACGTATCTATTGGGTTTAAACCACGTCTCTGAGATTAAGGCGATGTCTATTTTCTCCGTGAAAAGAAATGATTCTAAGCTATTTTTGTTCGAAATAGCTGATCTAGCATTCCATTGCATTATTCTTATTGTATCGGTCATGGAAGGTTCTGTATTAGTCTTAAAATGAAAAAAATATATTTATTATTTTGTTTATATTAAATAGCTTTTGGTTATTAATTAAAAACTATTATTTTACAAATATTTTAATATTTATAAAATAATTAAAATTCATTTAAACATTTGGGATTATATTTGAAGGCTTTCGCTTCTGTCTCTAATCATATTTCTAATTTCTTCTTCGGTTATTGAAAAATTTTTATTGGATATTATTGTATTAATTATTGAAAATATAGCTTCTGAAACATTATTTATTTTCGTAGGTTTAGTGTACAGTGTACCGGAAGGTTTATTTTTGGGGATATTACTGTTTGTAAATATTGGCGTTGTTGGGTACAAAGGTGCGGAATAGCTACTGTTTATATCTCTTGTTTGTTGAATCATTTCATTCCCTTCTTGTTTTACTGGACTTGTGACTCGAATTCTTTTGTTTACACTAATTTTACTTTTAATAAATGAATTAGCTTTAAGTGTAGAATTTATTTTATCCGCGTGATCTAATGTTGGAAACGATTCCGGAGTTTGCCTAAGAACAGCCCAGCTGTATGATTTTCCTTCCAAACTGTTTTTTGCTTCTAAGTACGTTAAATTTTGATTGGCCATTAATTCTTTAATTTTTTTTTGATTGTTGAATTCCGGGCAAAGATTTTTCGCTAATGAAGAATGATTCCCGTTACAATGTACACATTTCAATAAGGTTCCTGGAGTACACTCTTCTTTGGTATGTTTTTCGCCACAGACTGGACACCTGGGCTTTGTGCTTTTACACTGAGAGGTGGGATGCCCATACCGGAAACAGTTCTGACACTGTATAACCGATTGAATGTACCGGTGCACCTCGCATCTGACGTAATGTATACTTATATAGTTAGGTAAAAATTGACCTCTAAAAGTAATTAAGACAGTACCTGTCGGTTTATATTCGTGTTCTTTTGTGACATTGTTAAAAACTTTCTTATTAAACCTTTTAACATTGATGATTTTAAGGGATTCGGAGTATAACGTTTTAGCGTTGCTAAGAATGTCTTCCTCCGA
The DNA here is from genome assembly GCA_911387785.2 of Aelia acuminata. Taxonomy (NCBI): domain Eukaryota; kingdom Metazoa; phylum Arthropoda; class Insecta; order Hemiptera; family Pentatomidae; genus Aelia; species Aelia acuminata. The sequence goes on along the minus strand of OU426982.1, from coordinate 119,096,373 downwards.
TAAATTTATATCAACACCCCTTATTACACCTTTTCTCTCCAGCATAAATTGCGGGATATATGCTACGAAGTTTTTTGTTTTTAAGATTTCCGATGTAACCAGAGCGTTCGCGTGTACTCCCAACCTTGTTTCTACTTTTATTCTATTACGTCCTGTTCTATTTATTGTTAAAATGTTATTGTATATTTCCGGACTCGATTCATTTAATATTTTTCCTATGGTCATAGGGTGAATACGGCTTATCCCGGCACCTTCGTTCGATTTACTTTCAATAAATACGCAATAAGGCCCTAAATCTCTTTCTTCGTATAAACGAAGTGGTTTGTTCGTATTATTAATATTTGCATTTTTTTCGATTGCTGGGCTATTTTCTACTAGAGTCGTATTTAAATTGTGATTATCAACACCTTCCATTTCTACTTCAGTTGAATTTAAATTAGCGGGTTGTTCCTGAGATAAATTATTGGTTAAACTATGTGATATATCTGGGGGAATATCATTTCTACCATCACTGGAACCTGGCATTTTCGCTTCTAACAAATAAAATAATTAAAACAATATAAAATTAACACTATTTAACAAAACCTCTCAAACTAATATAACTTAAATAATTAAATATCACTGTAAAATAAAAAGAAAATAATGAAAGAAATTATTTGTAACTAAATCTCTTATCTGGCCTGAAGGCTGCTAATTCTGCGGAGATCCTCACTGTTCGAAGGTTAACCTCAGACTGTCGAATGACTTACTTCATGCTAAAATCGATTTAGTTCTTTCGCCAAAAGTAATTATCTAAAATTGAATATTTTTACCGTTTTTTTTTCTCGGAATTATGAAATACGCTCATGTCCCAATGCCAACACGAAAAGTGATACAAAAAAAAAAAAAAAAAAATTATAGAGAATCAAGTTCTATGAAAATCGAACTCCTCAATTTTAAAATTATTTTACTCTTCCATGAAGATACGAATAAAAAACTTATAAGTAGTATTTCATTAAGATTCCCAATCATTTAATAAATTACGTCAAAAACATTCCAAAAATACCAATAGAGTTTATACGAGAGGGCGATGAAAATTCAACATCTTTGAAATAATTAACGCTATATTAATTTTTTAATTAATTAACAGCCAGAAATCTATTCGAGTTTTTTTTTTCAAGCTCTTATTTAAATATTTTATTCAATGTCATACATAAGCAGAGACTTTCCTAAGTCATCCAGATCTTTATAATGAGTACGCTTATTTGAATAAGGGGGTACTTGTAGGTTGATTAATGTAAGTAATTACAATTACTTGCAACTTTTATTCCCGGAAACCAGGGTTTGAAATCGATAATTATTAAAATTAAAATAAAAATCAAATCCGATCAAAATTTTTATCTGGAATTTTTAAAAATCATTTGATGATTTTTATTGAGAATGGTTGTTATTTTTGATCAAAAGTGAAAAAAATCATAACCTGATCATTTTTTTTTTTTTTTTCGAATAACAGTAATAATAATTTTCGACTAATTTTTTCATACATCAGAATTGTGATGGTCCGAAGAATACGGTTTTTTACACCCCCTCCTACCGTTAAACATTTGACATTACTTTTCAAGATGCGTAGACTCCGAGAATTGAATAAAAAATTAACGGTTATTAAATATTAATTATTATTAAATTTTTCCGTCCGCTGTACTCCGATTTAAAACTACTTTGCCAATTTTTCTACAATTTTTCACAAAGGTCCAAGCTCAGCCAGACAATAGGGACAATCCTCGTACCTCTTTATCGTGATCCGCCATTTTGATTCAAAGCCAACTACCTGATTTGAGTAGCCATAATTCGGTTATTATTGAAGTTAGAAGCAAAATAGCACCAGATTTGGAATCCGCATGTTATAATAAATTAATTTGCTTTTAAAAGGTGATTTTTATTTTCTGATCAATATTTTTTTGATAGCAATTTAATCATTATTATTTATTTAATACCTTATTACTCGATGAGTGATCATCGATCAATCCAATTAATAAATATCCAAGATAAATTTAAATGTTTATTTATAAATCAAGAATGATGTTTAAATTAAAAATCAGAAATAATAATTATAAGATGATATGTTGGAAAAAATAATTATCAATTTCAAACCCTACCGGAAACTTTACTTCCTAAATAAAATTACTATCCGCATACCATTGCAAGGGCTGTGGTCGAATTGACACATAAATCAAGGTTTAACTCAGAATAATTTCATGAGAATTGGATTAGAGAAATTAGGTTTTGTTGAATTGAATCGAAATGGATTATTATGCTAGCTGCAAAATCCTTGCTGAGCGTCCATCTTGAAGGGCCATCCTTAAGACAGTACTAACATAGTAATTAGCAGTGAACATCTGGTCCATTAGTGAATTGGACAATAAAGTTCTCCGGACCTCTCCTCCCACCCCTCTCCCCTATTCTTCCTTTTTACAGATTAACACTTTTACCCACGTCCGCTCCTGTATAATTGTATTCTTGTAATGAGTGCTCTTTGGTAATCAAGAGTCACGCGGATTCCTACCTGTAGAGCGAGTTTTTCTTTTCCATCGCTGCAATTCAATTAGGGTCCATAGGTAAAAAAAAGAAAAGAAAAAAAAAAGCAAAAGAAAGAAAAAATTTACTTAGCCTCCACTTTTAATCAACATTTCCCTTTGAAAACCCCCCCCCCCCCCCGGTTGTTAGAACTCTCTGATTTTAATTAAAGGGAACATTTTTGCGTTGGACCTGGGTGATGTTTAATGGCCCTGCTACGATTTTGTGTTTATATTTTCCAATGAAGGGAACATAAGGTTAATAGCTCAAATAAAAACCTATTGCTCATAGGCTACAGTTTTTAGCAATTTTTTAGTTTACAATTGAATTCTAAACTATTCTACACATAATCTAAATTATGTGATTGGTTGGTAAATTTTTATATAGTGTTCTATAATAAGGGCTTTTTCGTAAGTATTGTATAATAAGTATTTTCGTGAGTAACTATCTGAAACAGTGGCAGGTGAGGACACCAATTTACTATTACTATTTACTATTAAATGAAAAATAGATTGTATATAAATATTGAATAGAAATTCACTGCGTAAATATGCACCAATATATTAAAATAGGTCCTTCATGACACATAAAAGTTTTAACAATAAGAAGTGCGCCCCCCTCGGAAAATGTCTGGATCCGCTACTGATCTGAAAGCACTAATCTCCAAAAATACGATTTGGAAAAAGCCTCTCACCTTCTTAACAAGTTGACTAACCATACATTTTACGTTTTTTTGACAAACAATTAGTTAATCATAAGTAGAAAATATCCATGCAAGTGTTAAAATTATACCGAAAGAGTTAGGCGGATAGGTAGATAGATTTATTTTGGTAGGGCAAGCAACTAAAATATTATTATTCCGTTCAATGATTGGGTTTCATACATTAATGTTATCCTAACTTTTTTTTTTTTTTACATTTTCCGGTACTTGTTTCATATAGGGACAATTAATTGGGAAGACAAATAAATTGGGTTATGTTTTATGAGAAGCTGGCAAAAAAAAAAAATAGAAGTCAAGAGAGATACGGGGTATTAAAATTCTATGATGTTTTGAATTTGCCGTGCGTTCCATATACTACAGAGCATTGAACGAGCATAAAATTTTCTAAAAAATATTCACGTATATCTGGACGGAGGCTAAGAATTGAATTACATTTAAATGTAAATAAAATTAACATTTTTTTTTCTTCTACCATTTAGGTTGTTATAAAATTAAGATGATTTATTACTGGATAAATAGATCAGATCCCGTTTAATAAACAAGTACCTTTTACCTCATGTACATTCGGCAAATTTTGGAATCTGATAAGAATAATGGAAACGCCTATTTGCGATTCTTGCAATGAAGTTGAGGATTCTCTAGACTTGGTGATATCCTGAGGCGCTTTGGTTATTAGGGAAGGGAATATATGGAAGGGGTCAGCTCTCAGTATCCCGAACATAAAGGGGCAAAATCGCAAAGGATACCACCAGTTGGGAAAATTTAAAATACGATTTTAACAGGACATAGATTATTTCTAATACGACACATTTAAAAAATAGATTTCTGGCTGAAGATAATTTTTGTAAAATTTTAAAAGGGAGAAAAACGAACTAAGCGCCAAACCTATTAAATGGATCATTATTTTATTTTATTTTTTTAATCAATTATTTCTTTTTTATTTATTTATAATCTGTTTACAGGTTGTTACCTGTAGCAGATACAGATAGGTCATAATTCCATATTTGTACATATTGTTATTTTTTTATAATAATGATTTCTTATATTTGAATAATATAAAAAAAGAAGAACTATGTTGTAATTACTAGGAGTAAATACAATCCTATTTCTCAAAATTGAATTTCAATTTTCTCAAAATATGGAGTATGGTGCATGGTTCACTATGGCGTTACACCGACCATATATCAATTATAAATTTAATATGAAAATAAAACTTAAAATTTCAGGCAGCTATTTTTGTGGGTAATAATGTTAGCGAATATTTGTCATCATTCCAGGGGTCAGCAATAAATGCGAGATTGGTTGATATAAAAATATAGAAATGCAATAAGTCGCCCTCGGAAAACAGAGAGAGAGTGGACTGGTTGTATTTGCTCTGGAAACACCCTCCCCTCTCTAAACACCCCGTCTCCCCTAAATCGCTATTATTTTAAAGGAAAGCTTATTTTTCTAGGAAGAGCCAGAGCTATTATTTCTTTCTCTTTCCTACTCATCCCATCGGAGGCAGGCCACCGTTTTTTTTAAGGAATGAAAATATTGAGAGGGTTAAAAAAAAATAAAAATAATAATAATAAATGGCTATAAAAGAAGCAAAAAAAATCTTTTAAATATTCCTCTTTGGTTTTATTGCATGTTTTGGCGGTCTCTGAGATAGTTTTATGGAAAAAAAGATAGGTGATCACATTAACTTTATTTATATTTTAAGACAATAGGTTTTTTTTTTTGGGGGGGGGGAGGATTTATTAGTTATTTTAGTTGAAAGGTAATCAATAATTCCCACCAGGTTTTTACAAAATGCATTTAGGGCCTGCCATTATCAGTGCTAAATAAAATCTTGAAGGTAAATCAATCTCAGCAATCCTCTCATACGTAAATCATAATATAATATATAATATTATTAATACCAATATATACACTAAAATTAACACAAAATATTTTCATACAACAAAACAATCATCAAAGGTCAGCAACTCACCGGTTATAATTCGTCTCATTTAATTTTTTCGTCAAAACTTATATATACAGTTAGGTATGCCTAACCTACTCATCATCCTTCTATTTAAAATAAACTAAATATTTTAAAATGATTAGGTATATATTGTATGTGAAATTCATGACTTCAATTCTATGTGTGTTTTGAAATCATCTAACTGTTTATACTTGCGTCCTTCATATGAATTATTTTTCCCTATTATGTCTCTATTCATGACTATTATAATAACGAAGACATCGTCCTGCAATTTACCGAATTTAATATATTTCAATTTCAAATTAATTAAATATTTTTAAATTATTACACATTGTACCTATATGAAATCCATGAGTACCTCATGACTTCAATACTATGTGTTTTTGAAACCATCCAACTGTTAAACTTGCCTTTTTCGTACCAATTATTTTCCACTTATTACGTCTCTATTCAAAAAATAACAAAACAGTAATATATTTTATTCCATTTTTTAAAATAAGTTCACGTATATATCTAAATAAAATAACTAGTAACCGGTAACCTTTATAACTTAATCTTTTCATCACTGAATATTATAACCAATCTAATTGTATTTAAATTAAAGAAAAAAACATTTAAAAACAGATATAATTCATCAAAAATAAATTATTATTATTAAAAACAGTGAAAATTCACATCTTCTATTTTGATAAAAATATATTTTTCAATTCATTACAACATTCACAACGTTTCGTGGCATTATTGCCTCATCAATATGTAAATATTATGTCAAAAAATCTGATGCGATTCGCGCAACACACAACTTTCACTTACTAACTACTAATACTACTACTACTAATACTTAGATTAGAAATTGACGTTTTTTTTTTTTTAATTGCCATTTCTAAGAGTCACATATTTTTCCACATTCGTTTCTTATTTTTGTTTGTATTTGCTCTCTAAAATACACTATTTTTTTTATCATTAAATATAAGTTCTTACTTGCGATAATTCAGCAATGCAAGCATAATACTCCAAGTCGTCTGATTATATAATTCTCTATGTAATTGTTCAAAACTTCATTTAGTTGCCATGAACCAAATCATTTCCAGTAAATGAACAGAACGGATGTCATTGTACGGATGTACTCCGCATGCGTGTGCTCAACGTGTTTTATGAGCTGACGGAACATTTTTCTTTTTTTCTCCTGTATATTTTGCCCATTTTATTCATACTTAGCCCTTTCTAATTTTTAGTCGAAACGAGAGACGGATAATTTCTCCATATAAACAAATATAAAGGTACTTTATAAGAAAACAAAAAAGGCCCCTTCCCCATTTTAATAGTGATAAAGCTCACGTGATATTAAAGAAGACTAGATTTTGATTAAACATGACGAATTTAATCAAAATCATTAAAGAAGTTTTTGAGATAATCTAAAAAAAGGTAAAAATTGTAAACAAAGTTATGAAATAAAGTGCCGTTTGACTAATTTTGACTATCATATTGCGGGCACATACAAACATCAAATATCAAGTTTAATCTAAATAGTTAGGACCGTTTTTGAGAAAATCGAAAAAAAAACGTAAAAATTAGACAAAATTCTTTAAATAATGTACCCTCTACGTTTGACTAATTTTGATGAAATTTTGACTGTCATATTGCGGGCACATACAAACATCAAATATCAAGTTTAATCTAAATAGTTAGGACCGTTTTTGAGAAAATCGAAAAAAAAAACGTAAAAATTAGACAAAATTCTTTAAATAATGTACCCTCTACGTTTGACCAATTTTGATGAAATTTTTGCTGTCACATCGCGGGCATATTCATGCAACAATTACCCAATTTCAGGTTCGTACGGTTTATAGTTTTTGAGCTAGCCTGTTCACACACACACACACGCACACAGACCTTTTCGCGGGACTTGGTTATTTGGACTCACGGGACCCCAAAACGTGAATTTCCGTTGAAAAACTGAAGTCGAAATTTTTCACGATCGCAATACATTCCCTTACTATATATTTCATATAAAGGTAAGTGAAAGTAAAAGATTGTTGCAGTACACCTGAAGATGTGGCATTAAAGCCTCGAAACGTTGTAAATGTTTTTATGAATTGAAAAATATATTTGTATCAAAATGGAAGATGTGAATTTTCACTGTTTTTACAAAATTGGAATAGTATAGATCAATTCTTCTAGTAAGTTATAAACTATCAAAAAAATAAATTATTTTAAATAACATTTTTCAAAATGAGACCTTTCAATACCCCCGAACCTTTCAATACGAACTTAATGTTATAATTGAGGTATTATTTAATCCTATTTACTACATCTCCATAACATGTATTAATGTTACGTGTGTCATTTTTGTTAACTGCGATGTTTGAATTATCAGAAATACATATGGCTTCCAAGGTTGTTCTTATATTTTCTAATTCCTTTAAATTATATCGCACAAAGGAGATGCTTACAGCTCGAAATTTATCAATTTTTTAGCATGCACACCGTTAGAATTAGAATGAGAAAACCTAAAATGCTATAAAAAGTCGCAATAATATTAATACTTCCGCTCGCGTAAGGTGAAATTCACCATATTTTTACTTTCACTTAGTTTTATATGAAATATATAGTAAGTGGAAGTATTGCGATCGTGAAAAATTTCGACTTCCGGTATTCAACGAAAATACATGTTTTGGGGTCCCCTTAGTCCAATTAACCTAGTTCCGCGAAATGGTCTGTGTGTGCGTATGTGTGTGTGTATGTGAGTGAACAGACTAGCTCAAAAACTATAAACCGTGCGAACCTGAAATTGGGTATTTAGTGTATGTATATGCCCGCGATGTGACAGCAAAAATTTCATCAAAATTGCTCAAAGGGAGGGGGTACTTTATTTAATAACTTTTTAAGTTTTTTTCGATTTTCTCAAAAACGGCTCTAACGATTTTGATTAAACTGAGTATTTGATCTATTTATATGCCCGAGATATGACTGTAAGAATTTCATCAAAATTGATCAACCGGAGGAGGGACTTTACTTAATAAATTTTGTATCATTTTCACGTGTTTTTTTTTTTTTTTATTTACTCAAAAACGGTTTAACGATTTTAATCAAACTGGGTATTTGATGTATGTATATGCCAAAGATGCGATAGCCAACATTACATCAAAATTGATCAACCGGAGGGGGGGACTTTACCTTATAAATTTTGTATCATTTTCACGTGTTTTTTTTATTTACTCAAAAAAGGCTTTAACGATTTTGATCAAACTGGGTATTTGATGTTAGTATATGCCAAAGATGTGCTAGCCAACATTTCATCAAAATTGGTCAAACGGAGCGGGCACTTTATTTCATAATATTTTTTCCAATTTTTACTTTTTTTTCGGTGATCTCAAAAACGACTTTTATCAAAAGAGTCATGTTTAATGAAAATTAGGTGTTCTTTAATATCAGGTAAGCTTTATCATTATTAAAATATTCTGAGGGGGCTTTTTTTTTTTGGGGGGGTGGGTCCTTTTTTGTTTGTTTGTTTCTAATAAAGAACCTTTCTTTTTTTTTATATGAAGAAATTAACTGTCTCTCGTTACGCCTAAAAATAAGAAATGGGTTCTGTTCATTTGAGAAGTGGCAATTAACAAAACGCATTAATTTCTAATCTAAGTAAGTTGGTAAGTGAAAGTTGTGTGTTGCGCGCACGCACCAGATTTTTTTTTCATCGTATGATCGTGTTAAATGCCCTAATGGTGGACTATTTGTGATCAAAGATTGTTTTTCCTAGTTGCTGTTTTTAGGTACATAGTAAAATTAGGAAACTTGACGTGTGATTATAAAGAACAAAACAGTTTTTTTAGTTGTTCTTTTTGCCGATGTGCGATACAATTATAATTGTCGATTGTTAACGATGAATATTTTACAAAACGCCACGAATCAAACCTCTTGTCATTCGTTAAAGAAATTCTGTTCAGTTCTCCTGCCCACCACGTTATTCGAAGATGTTCATTAATGAAAAAAAAACATTTCTATTTGTTTTGGCTACTGCAACATTATTGTGTGTTTGAATGTTTTTTATTAAACGAAAATATTAATTCCCATCGTCAGGGAAACAATAAAAACACAAATAATTAACAATGTTACAAAAAATTATCAACTTGTAACGACACGGTAACACAAAAGATATGATTCGATGTTCAGAGCAAGACTACCTCTCCAGTCCATCGCTCCTTATATTTAGTCTGAATTAGAACTTTCTAGAACGTTCCAGACAAGCATAGAAGATACTCGAAAAGTCGCGAACATGTACCAGAACAGTTTTTTCCAACAAAAAGTTTAGAACTCTTTTCAAACAGTTTTTTGTTTCACGTTACAGTATTTTGAATTAATATTTAAATAAACTATGAAATAGTTAATCGCTTATGTATCCCGTTATGTAATATTAAAGTTTAATTACGATTCCTCGGTCGATAGCCAACGAAGCCGGTGGCGGTGTGGGAGGGGGTAATATAATACAGAGCTTAGGGTCAGTTAAGTTTGATTAAGCCGTAAGTTCATTTCGCTTTCAGGGCACCAGCTGAGCCATTAAGTTTATATGGGTCTGCCCTCTTGTGTTTTCCCGAATAATTAATATTATTTTATTACCTTTATAAAATTCAAGATTTTATTTTTTAAATTATAAAATTACAGCCCGATTTTTATATCCTGTTATATTTTATTTCCAACAGGACTTTATGCGTTTCTATAAGGTTCTCATGCCCTCAATCAATATTAGCGTGTTCAGAAAGAGAACAAATTGATCATCATATTCCAATTTTATATTATAGGATTGTTATTTTAGAGCATTTATTCCGATTCGATATCATGAAAGCAACATGGTTATGTAGTTTTATTTTAGTCATTTCTATGTAGTCTTAATACACATTTATCTCCAGTCGGTTTTTATGTAGTTCCCATTTATATAAATTCTCTGGCTGATTAATGAGCATTAAGTCTGTATTAAAATGTAATTTTTTTTTTGTTTGCTGATGATTTTGCACATGTTTAAAATTTTGTAGGTGACACCTTTATGAATAAATTAGAACATTAAGAATTTTTTTTAACCTTGTATTGCGCTAAAATAAAATAATAAATGTGGTAAAAAGCGGCATTGCATACAATTTTTTTTTCTTAATACGGACCTAACAATCTTCACAGGATCATTTCTTTTGAAATGAAAAACCCTTAACAGATGCCCATAACATAAACTTTTGAAAATTATTTTCTTAAAATAACTGATAGAATTATATTATAACGTTAAATTGATTAATAAAAAAAAAAACTTATGGTTTGAAATCCCAAAATTTTGTTGGAACGAATTACCGGTTGAAGCAGACCGTCAAAAGACTAGTTCAAGGTCTGGATGATTCCACGGGGTTCTAGACCATTCGAGCCCATTCCTTTTACGACGATATATAAGGAGCGAGTGACTCGACCAATTAATCTTAGTCTGTTTCTTGACTATGAAGCTCAAGGCATATGATTTGTGTGTTATAAAGTTATCATTTTTGTAACCTGCTCGAATATTTATGTTGTGATAATTCGTTTGGCATTGACATTGTTATATTTTCGTTAAATAAATATTTGTTGACCAATAGAAGTGTTACAATATTACGTTTAAATCTTTCTTAATAATCGTAAATTTGGATCATAAATTTTAAAATTTAAATTGTGTGTTTTGTATGAATTAAATAAATATTGATTGGGAATCTCATATTTTTGTATTAATTACCTGTTTGAAACATTAAGAAATAAAGGGAGTTAAACAGAAATGGACCAATCAACACACACGCGTTTAGTAAATTCAAGTTAAAGGCCCTGGTAAATCTAAAAGCTTCCAAATAAGTATATACATTTTTTTTGTCACAAAAATATTATAACTTTATTCTACAACTTTGAGCCTGTTCCTCAAATTGATATTATTTAATAATTATAATTTTAATTTGATCAACATAAAAATTTGAATACTTTATTAGCAGGTATTAAAACATATACGATATATTTTTAATCTTCTATTGTAGACCTATTTATTGGCATATATTCTTCAAGCTTCCGAGATTCCTCAATATCCATCTCCATATATACATACACGAACATGGGCACACACATACAATGTTAAAATTATAAAAAGGCGAGTTAGTCGAACTCATTAAATTCGTACACTGGTAATTGCTGACTCATTGCGAAGCAGAGGCGGGACCCAGTTGGTTTGCTTGTCACACATATTTGAATAATTGAAACATACATATTCCAACGAGATATATGCAAATGTCCCTGGCTAAAGCTGAGTAATTTATCGATAAATTACATGCGGTGCTGATAGACTATTAAGATTCAGCCACGAACATTTTTTAAAATGTTTAAATCTTTTTTTCTGGTAAACGGTAGGGTTGCGATTTGCGTATTTTTAACATCTGCTCGTCTAGCTTACCGTCTTTATGTTAGATGTAACTGATTAATAGATTCGTTATATTTATCTATAAGGATCTTCCGCTAGTAATAGAGAACTTCTGATAAAAAATTTTCACCAAAAAAGTATTAACTTTATTCTATGAGGCAAAATTTCTGCTCCTGGAGCCATTCTCAAGCCTAAAAACTTTTTTATCAAAACTTGAATAAAATTTAGACATTTAACATTTTGATCTGTACCTACCATGCATCATACTTGATTACTGTATGTAGTTGGAAAACTATTGTTACAATTGATAACTAGTTGCTGGACGCGTCATTTAATATTGTCTATAAACTAGTAAATAAAATGTATATTATATTACGTCGTATTCAAATTGGGCGTTTGCAAAGTTAGGTAGAAAAATTATATTTTTACCGGTTGCTCAGGCCATAACTCAAGATTTTAACTCCGAGGAACTAGCGCAGTTGACACAGAGGATGTAAAATTGCGGTGTCTTGTACTACATAAAGGTCGCTCTATCTTGAGATAAACGAATCGATTAGTTATGCTACTTATAATATTTATCATTTGAGATATCATTGTATTCAATACAATTATTCATGATTATATTTTAATTCGTGAAAAATTTATTTATATTGATAACATATATAGATATAAATATTTCTATCTTTTCTGACCTACTAAGATGATTAGATTGCCTTCCCAAAGATTTTTTTGTGTTAACCAGTTTTGATATTAATATTAAATGGTTGGCATGTAATGATAACGAAAGTATCAAATAAATAATTTATTATACAATTTGCTTTTAAATTATGAGCGAAATTTGACAACCCATATCACTGTCAACACAGGCAGACTAATAGTTCAGATCTTTCCAAAAGCTCCTTTCGTCAGATAGTGCCAGGAAATTAGATTATAACTTGAGTGATTTCTGAAACAGCGACCATCCCAGGTGTACAAACTCTGCATGGTCTCCTTAATTCTATTTACTTCTATTCGCCGAACGGCGGATGTCCTACCTCTAGGTTTCCGGTCTTCCGGTATTAGCTGTCGGGCTCTACAGCATCTCTTGAGTTAACTTATCTATCCTTGTTTGATAAATAGGAAGGCATTTCTTCCAATTATATCTGGATAGGCTAAATTTAAGACTCCCAATGTCGCATCATAAAGTGACAAGGACGTAAATGAATTGTAGCAGAGTGACATTATTTGCTGATTAAATTGATTAGGTAATTGATAAATACTGGCACACTTTTGCATGTCAATTATTACTATTTTTTTTTAAATATCCTTATTTTTATTAAGGAGTCATTTTTTTATTATGAAGGATTATTTTTTATTTTTATTTATTTATATTTATTTATAAGACAAAGTCTTATACAAATTTATATAACAATATCAGTATAAAAGACAGTAAGTTATCTCTATAACATAGCGTGTGTTTAGTAACCCGCAATAAACAGAAAATAATATTTCGGATAAATAAGAATAGAAACTAATAAAAATACGAACATGATATACAAGTAAAAATACCAAGAGGTTTCTAAATGGTATCAATCTTTTCAGGCTTTCAAAGAGAACATTTTCGGTCATATACATTGTTTCGATTAAACCCTTCGTTTGCGAGTCAAAAGCAAAAATGTTAAGTTACGACAAAAATGTTTTTGTCGGTACGCTATAACTTCTTTAATACTTCATCAAATTTCATTTTAAAGCATTCCTTAACCGAAACACCGGTGAAATATACAAATCACTCGTTTCGCTTTCGATTTCGAGTCATAAGCTGTAAAACCGCGGTTTTAGCAATAGATGTTTGGTAGTAGAGGTTTCTTAATGGTGTCAATCTTTTCAGGTTTTCAAGGAGAACAATTTTTATACACATATACATTTTTTTTTTATTAACCCCTTCGTTTGCGGGTTGTAAGCGAAAAACTGAAATTCTCAGTGAAAATTTCAAAATTGTCGCAGGGCTTTTTCGATGGTGTCATTTTTTTGAGTTTGTCGAGATAAACATTTTTTGTTATATACACTTTTCCATTTGTCGCCGTCGTTTGCGAGTTAATAGCAAAACATGCGATTTCAGTCAATAGAATCAGCGCATTCGCTTTCCGCGAAACCGATACGTGTATTTAAGTATATGGCGTTTTCATTGGTGCGCTCTTTCATTGACGTCTATTTCTGTGTAAAACAAACCCACCAACAAACATAGAAGATCATATCTTAACTTAAAACATAGTGTTCAAAGAGTAATACGTTCAATGTTTAAACAAGTAAATAATATGTAAATACCTTAAAATTGTGTTTCAAAAAATAAATTATCTACAATTTAAACAAATCTATACGATACTAAATATACGGTTGGTAGGTACTTTAATTAAGTGGGATTTAAGAAGGTAAGAGTGCGAATGCTTAATTTAAAATATTTTAATTTTTACAAGTCCTTTAAAAGGCCTTTATGAGAATAGGACTAATAAATTTAATTAAAGTCATGTCTTGCGAAATTAACAAAATACAATCCTTAAATAACAATCAAATACAAATTGCTTTCTCTGCTTTTAGTTTTATATAAGATAATAAAATATATCACACTGGACAAAATCCAAAATCAAACGGGCATTTTAAAAAAAATTCCTTCTTAGTATCTAAATCTAGAATGACGCTATTCAAAAGAAAATATAAAAGTTGCCCTTCCGTTTTTTTATCATTTTTTCGCCTTTTCCCATTTGAATCAGAGTTTGTCTGAAACTTAGGTGGTATATTTAATACTTGCTAGGGTGCCCGGCTTCGCACCGGTAGTTTTGTGGTAGTACTAATAACAGAAAAACTTTAAAATTAAAGGAAATATAGAACAAAATTAGCACCTTCTTGAAACTTCGGTTTTAACTTGGTATTAAGATTCGAGATCTGCAGAGTCCGCCCAAATTCGGAACCCTATAAACTTTATGGGGGGCTGAAAATGGTAAATGAAAAATTCATTTGACTGCAACTTTATCGAGTTATGCAACTTTTTTTATGGTTTCTGTGATTCTGAATCCTATGAGCCTATTTCATACAGCCAACAAATAATAAATTATTAGATTATAGTTGAAAAATCTGATATCTCAGTTAAAAAAATTATATTTCGAGTACATCTTAGGCCCTGAGCTACTTGGGTGCTCGACCTCCCCCCCCCCCCCTCATGCTGCAGTTATAGTCTGTGATAACTTTCAATCTACAGACTGCAATACCATGTGACTTTTCCATTCGATTTCGTGATATAAAAACTTTATATCACTGTACATAACTGCATTTTGCCTTTCTCGAACATATTAAGTAAAAAATTCATTCAAAAGATTACTTGACAAATCCATGGACAGACAATCTGGCTATTAACTTCAAATTGGTCATTTATCTAAGATAGTATTTATTGATTGAATGATATATATGTGAAGTTTTAAACAAATTAAAACCTGTCCATTGATTCTTAATATTTGTTAACTTTCTTGTAGGTTTTGTGCTTACCTAATTACATTTTACTCGCATTTAGCTCAAGATTTTTGAAATAGTAGGTACGTAGATATCAGACCCACATTTAACAGAGATATCAGCAATCAACTTATTTTTGATTTATCGACTTGTACTCGTATATATCTGTATATCGCACGTCGGATTGTTGCAACTCTAAAAATATCAATTTTGAGTCATAAATACTGCTTGAATAAGAATGAAAAAATCTGCAATGCCATAATATTCACAATATTATTAATAATTTCTTTAGCTTCAGGCGCAATTTACCATATTCTTTTTTGTGACGGATGATCGTGTTAACGCAAGTAGAGGGCTACTTTTGAGTTACAGTTAGTAGCACTGGTACTAAACGCCGCAATGGTATACTATTTTTCCCAGTCGCTGTCAGTAGGTACCTACATAATAACAGTGAGAAATCACTTAAAACTTCACATGTGATTATGCAAAAAAAATTAGTTTTTTCGAGTTTTGACTGATGAGATATGACCGACGTGCGATATGTGCGTAATAATCATTGTGTAAGCAAGGTATGGTTTTTCAACTATAATCTGTTACAACTTTCGATCTGAAGAAGTATAAAAACTACCGAAGATTCAAAGCAACTTTTTTTAAAGACCTTTCTTACATTTCAACCTCCCTTAAAATATGCCCTTAATTTTGCAGATCTCGATTTTACTACTATTACAAACTCAACTAAAAATTTAATGAAGCCACAATTTTTTTACCATTTTTCTTTTTATCCTGAACTATGGGGAATGATAAAATTAAATAAATGCTGAAATTGGAGTTAGTCATTTTGTCAACTGGAAGGCTCAACATACATAGTAATCAAACCAACATCTTTTTCATAACTACAATAAGAACACAACAAACTTTTCATTTTCGATTTATATTCACTCATTATCTCCTTTTTTTAATGTTTTTTTTTATACGGTCACTATACTAATAAGAAATGGTCACTCATGATGCATTAAATTTACTTATATATTATACATTGATTAAATGTAGTGTGTTGAGCAATTAGCCTTCTTATGTAAAATTTAATTTGTTAAGGAATCCAGTTGGTTTTCTAATTGATACCAGAGATGTAAAATCATTATTTTATTTTGAAACGCAAAGGAGGAACTAATTATTTTCGCTTAATTTTTATTAATGTAAAAAGAACAGCTGAAAAAATATATGACCATTACAAACCGAATGAATGGACAGTAACCATTAAGTGAAACGCACCCTAGCGCTTCCTGGAAGTATGTAGGCGAGAGGCTTAAAATTCTCGCCTTTTTCTCTTCAATTTCACACCCTAAATTTAAAAACGGAAACCTTCTTCACCGCTAGGGGCCTTAGGGGCACACGAAGACATAAATTTCTTGACCGTAGGTTGAGTCGTTTTTGAGCCTTATCGGCACGCACATTTTGCACTTTGCTTTATAATATATATTGATTATTGTTATGAAGGATTATATCAAAAGCTAAAACCAATCACTTAGATTGTTCTCAAGAATGGGGTTGTTACGAGCAGAACAGAGAAAGACAGAGGTAAGGGGCGAGAGCTGAATCTTAGTGGGCTATCAAAATTCGAGACCTAATTAATAATAATAACGAGGTGAGCTGCGGTAGAATTAATTGTCAGTTTGCGGAGGCAGTTGATAAGACTCCCTGGTAATTAATTAGCCGCTGGATTACATCGCCATTGGGGGCGGCCCAGTCCAGTTTCCTTCAATTTATCTCCTCTTCGGGACCGTAAACGATCCCCCCCCCCCAACCCTTTTCAAAACCGTAATCTAAAATTATTTTTTGATAATTTTTTATATTTTGTAACCGTCTATTCAGGAATAATTAATTTTTATACCTTATCTAACTGGACACGGGTGTCATTAAAATGACACAAAGGTTTGTCTTTCAGTTATTATATTGGTTTAAATTAAATGATGATTTATCATAGGTTCTAACAATGGACAATTAAACTCAACCATGATAAATCAAAACACATCACATTTACGCTTAAAAGACATAACTCTCCCTCCCCCCCCCCCTCCCCATTTTATATTAACAACAACCGAATTCCACAGGTGGACACAGTACAGTATCTGGGATTCACTTTCCTCAGAAGGATGACACAGGGCCCACATGATAAAGTTAAAAAAATTCTTTACTAAAGACTCAACATTTGTATCTATTAATTTTCTAAATCGTCTAACACGTTAGCTGCGACGAGGGGTCATTTGACCCCTTCCGGTGGCTTCCTTTACTGCGAGCCATTAAACGTGTATTTGTCGTTAACTGCGATGCTTGTCACGCATCCTGTTTTAATATTTTTGAGATTTTTTATTTTTTTTTTATAATGCACTACTTAATTCTACTTATATATCCAAAAAAAATGTAAGGGGACACTTGACCCCTTGTCGCATTATAGTTTAAATGTTTTCCTTAATGCGGCAAGGGGTCAAATGACCCCTTGGTCTTTTAATGCTCATTACACTTCATCTTACTATTGTTTTAGCATATTATATCAAATATTAAAGAATTCTTAAATAAAAAATATTTTTTCTATTTCCGTAAATGTTTGAAACCGGTTTAAGCGACAGTAATTTACCGTGAATCACATTTATCTAAGGGTGAATCACAGATTCACCTTCCTTTCTTGTTCTTCGACTGATTCTACTTAGTATTTTTGACACCTGAGCTCTAGTTTATTTGTCTCGATTTAGTAAATAATTTCGATATGTATTCACGTGGTAAGAAACTTGCCGATTCAGCCCTTTCACAGCTGAATTCAACTTCAAGCGAAGATGAAGGAACTAGTTCAAGTTTTGAAGATAGTTTGATTCATATAAGGAAGAAATGTTCGGGCTGTTATGAAAAGCTAAGAACAGCTATGAGCAGTGCAAAAGCCCAAAAAAAGGTGAAGAAGGTCCGGACATACTATGACGACTGTGCCGACAACCGTCTCTTTGCTTGCAGTGCTTCAATGATAAACATTATAAAATGTAGTTTTCACGTGTTTTTTTTTTTTAATAATTTAATTTGTAATATTTAGGTTCATTTTTTTAAATACACAAAAGTTACACCTATGTTCATTTATTTATAATAAAAACATACGTTTGGTTTTATTTTTGATATCTGAATTCTTCCTTTCATGAATTATATATGCTGACAATTAAGTAAATTAAAACCATATAGCAAACATGTTATGATTGAAGAAAAAGATTACTGTTAGTATAACACAGATGTTGTGAAAAAAATAAGTAATAAAAAATATATTCAGAAGCAACAGAATTCAACCCTGCTTCTGTTACGAATTCTTGTACGTCAGGTATTTGTAAAAAAAATGGATTTCACTTTAAAACATTCATCAATGTTTACAGAGAGTTAATTTTAATGTCTAAGGGACAAGGGGTCAATCAGCCCCTTGACGCAGTTTAGCGGTGTGGTAGCATGAGGTCATTCGACCCCTCGTCGCAGTAAACGAAAATCCCAGTTTATTTGCTTCGCAGCTAACGTGCTAAACTAAGTACGTATACCTACTTAATTAAGCCCATGTAAACTGGCTCTTTACAGATATTCGTCATAGCTGAAAAGACTCACCCTATAAAAAAACCAACACAATTAAAATTTGTATGACATTACAAAAGCACCCTGGTACGTGACTAGCAAAACAGAACTCCATTTACCAACAGCCTACCAGCTCATAACGACGCTTCACAAACATTTTTTACTATTTTGAACTGGCATTTAAACAGTTTAATAAACAATAAGACTGACGCAGGCCAGGATAAGAGAAGATTAAAAAGGTAATGGATTAGAGATCTCTCTTAAACTACCATGGTAATTGAATCAAGCCAAGAAGGGGGTGCTTCGCGTGATTTCTCTCCCACGTGTGATATTTCATTATTTTCTCGTTTCGTCTAGCACCTTGCACCTTGCTGGTTATTTAAATTAATAATGAAATTTAAAAGGAAAAAAAAAATCATGAAAATATGTAAAATCCGCAGATTATAAAATAGTAACTAAACACTATTTTAAAAAAAAATATATATTTAAATTTGATTTAATCGTACTAATTTTAATATATATACATATATTTTTTCCATTTTGAGCAAATCTAAGTCAAAGTTTGGAAAAAAATATTTTTATGTTGATTTCAGAGGTTAAGTTTTTTAAATTCTAAAATCTCAATCAGATCTTTGCCTTTGAATATCAGTTCTAACATTTTTAGTTTCAAACAATTTATAATGTATTGTAGATTTTTAATAGATAGGTTTCTGATAGATTGCAATTTTTGCAACAAGGTGCCTTGATTTTTACTAGGTGTTTCAGCATTGTGTCCCAACTAAGAATACGAATGTAAGATCTCAAAAAAAGATAACATTTTACTATAAAGGTTTCCCACTGAACGCATTGCTTATCAGATATTCACTTTTAAAGATTGTTATTTTTACTGATTGTTATCGAGAAAAAAAAAAAATAGAAAGAGTTCATATAGGTTTTAGTATGTATAAATATAGGTAGGAATGAGATTCAGTCTGATATTAATTTTGAAGATTTCGAATAAATCGTGTTTATAAAAGTTTTTTTCATTTTAACATGAGGACATCATTCCTCATGTTTGTTCATTGTCAAAAAATAGTCCAAAGTATCGTACTTTTTACAAGGTCTGTTTATGAATTTGGTGGTCTCCGATATAAACTGGTGATGGGCTTATATCTCGTCGGAATGTGAACGTTAAAATCTGTTGATGTAAATATCTCATAAATAAAGGGTTGATGGGCATACCTGAGAAGGAAATTTTTTCCTTGTTTTTAGCTCCTATATTAATTAGTGTCTCAGTTAGGACTCTAAAACTAGGAATGCCATATGTAGTAATTGGTCACTAGTCTTTATTGGTGTACTGTTTTGACATTTATAAAGTTATTCTTCTTAGTATAAAAATATTTATTTTTCTCCTGTGAATCTAAGCAAAGCAGTGTAAGGCTGACATTATAAGAAAAGGGAATAAAGAAGTGATCCGTTTGTGTAGGAAGTGGTCCCTGCAGAGTGTAAATATATCATTGCAACTATTTACATAATCCGGCTCCCCAACAATCGCTCCGATAACTCTTAGCTCTTTCTCCGATCCTCGCTCCTTTGAAGCTCCTGTGAATATTTAATATCTTCCCCCCCCCCCCCCGACCCATCCTGCCCGAACTCCCGAAGTTATCCAATCCATTAATCTGGAAGATGTCAGCTAAGGTTGGACTACGGAATGGAAGAAGCCAAGAAGCTTTGTTCGCCCTATATAAACCATTAGCTCTAGTCCAACCACTTGTCAGATATTTGTTCCAACCTAAGGTTCGAAGTGGGGATCCGATCGATTCCTTTTGTTTCCTCCCTAATAATAGATTCCCTGAATAATGAAGGGGAATTAATTACCGACGGTTGACAGTAATTAATAACTTTTATTTACGGCTATTATTAATCACCAACTCTTATTGATTTAGCCCCTTTATAGGTTTTATTGAATACTTTTCACCCTTTTTTTTTTTACATTTTTATATACCTTTCTTGCTTTGCTATAACTCTCGCGTGTCTTTTGCATTTTTTTTTTTTTATTAACCTAACTTTATGCCACTATGGCTAATCGGACGATGCTGCAAGTGGGAGTACTAAATTTTGCCTATCCATGTATAATTGGGATAGGGATCTTTTACGAGTACCTGACATCATTCAGGCTCGGGACATCTATTTCACTTCCAATCCGAGGGATGGTATAGCCAAGGATGTTTTACTCCCTTAAAAAAGATCCTAGGGCCACCGCGGGACTCGAACCCGCGACCTTTACAATTGCCACTAAACCACAGGTGACCCCCCCTTTTCCCTTCATATTTCAATGTGTACCTTTCAACGAACTTTCAATAACCTAAACTTTGGATTCCATGCAAGTCTAAATATGATACTTTAGATGTAAGGAAGGGAAACATTTAGTAGCACCTCTTCCGTGTCTTGATTTATTTACTATTTATTATATTTATATAATATCATTAGTGTTTGGGCAAAAGGGCTTAATTCATGTATTATTTTTTTATATTTTCGTCTTCTAAGATTCATAATTTACTATGAAGAACATTCTGTTGAAATAGTATAATTTCTTTTAATATTCACATATAAATAATACAATCAGAACGAACTTATAATGTTCTGTAAAAAATTGGTAAATCGTTGTTTAAGCTTCACATTAGATGACTTAAGTCCTTTGGCCCAAACACAAATGATATATAAGTATATTTATTTATCTGGTTTATTTAAAGAAATATCTATCATCTTTTTATTTCTCATATACGGTCATATCAGCTGTTGCCATTTCTCATCGGTTAAAATGTCCAAGTAAGTTAGTATGGAAACTTTTGTCAACAATCTTTATGATTATCTATATGGGTGATAATCAAACTTTGGGCAACTTCTTGTCACTCCATATTCAAAGCCAACCTCGGCATTGTTGCCTCTTTTTTTACATATAAACATTCTTCTGATCAACTCTGATGATTTTTTATCTTATTCGTCATTGTCGTGGGCTGTCACCAGTAACGATTTTTCTATCATAATACGTATTTTGGTTTATAGTACTCATTTATTTCAAAAATGTATTACCTGTTTGTAATATAACGGAAGAAGAATTAAAATAACACGATGTTTAATCATTTGGTGAAAATAAAAACCAATAGAAATTTTTTAAAAATTGTAACTGGGATACGACGCCATTAGCGTGAACGGATGAATTATCGAATCGTACACCAACCAAGAGGGAGTTAAGTGACCCAAAGAGAGAATTTTAATAATGTCAAGACTGTCGAGTAAGATTTCACATCGATTTATTATTACCTTCTGCACTATTTCGGCCCATGCCGGGGTGTTCTTTTAACGAAAATGGAAGTTTATGTTAATTACCCTCATTGACATGACCCGAATTTTTCGCTGTTCTGTATGGATTTACGGCTTAAAAATATTTTCTTCTTTTTACCCTTAACTAGCTCTAATAAATTGTGGCATTCTTTCTTTCGTAAATCATATAGTTTTTAAAAGAAAAATTTGTAAGTGTCATTTTTTCATTGTCGTGGATATTTCCCCGCCTCAATGTCGTGACCAATTATTACGATTGTAAGGTAACATAATGAGAGAAAATAAAACAGCTTTTAAATAATGAAAATTTCTCTACCATACCAGGATTAAAAAAAAAATAATAAAAATATTATAATGACTGACAGCTTGAAGAATATTTACAAAAATTTGTCTCTTCGACTAAAACGAACTAATACTGTTAATAACATAATCAAACTATTTAGATTCATCAAAGAGTGGGATACTAATTTCACTTTTAATGAATTAGTTTTTCAGTCTTGAACAAGCATAAAAAAAAACTTAAAAATGGGAAAAAACTTATGAAATAAAGTGCCTCCTTCGTTTGACCAATTTAGATGACATTTTTTTCTGCCACATCACGGGCATATACGTACATACTTTAAATTCCCAATTTCAGGTTCGTATGGTTTAGAGATTTTGAGATAGACTGTTCACACACACAGACAATTTCGCGGGACTTGGTTATCTGGACTCAGGGAAGTTTTTCATGTATATACTATATAATACATTCCCTTACTATCTATGTCATATTAGTGTAAGTGAAAGTAAAAACGAAAATGAAACTTATCTTAGCATATAATATTGTAGAATATATATTGTTTAATCACAGAAAAGTGTGAATACACCAAAGGGTTAATTCGAACCAAATCTTTATATAATCTGAGTGGCCGTGGAAGAAATGTGTTTGCAAGAAGGGGGAAGTAACGACTGCAATTGCCTACTTTCGTGACTCGCGATGCTGGCGTCTGTCACGCCACACTTCATTCCGCCTTGGCCAAACTTTTGTGTGGATCTCTTTCGTGTTGCTATTTTCTGAAGAAAGGAACAGATTAAGGGCATTATCAATTAAGAGGTGTGGAGAATGTTAAAAAAAATTTGTTGTTTGTTTAGATTTACTTCACATTTATTATTACTTAGATATGATAATAAATGATCTCACATTCTGTAATTATCCATAAAATTCATAAAAGTAATAAATTTGATGGAACTAATATGAAATGAAGTATAAAATATTTGTTCAAAACTTTCCCCTTGAGTGACAGACCATTGTTTATAAGTAAAGGCGTTCATGAAATTATTTGTTTCTGTAGTAACTAAATGAAGTTTCCAACAACTAGATAGACAATTATAATACTAGACGCAATGGAATTTTATGCTAGCAATATGGTATTATTACAAATAAAAACTTATATTTAACAATAACAAAAATTGTGTACTATAGAGAGTAAAATATGAGGCTGAGAATTTTCAAGTTTTAGATTTACAAATTATAATACTCTATAACTTATGGAAACAAAAAAAAAGGTAAATAAATGTGGAAAAATGTGTGAAGTTGAGGAGTGGGATTTACATATTTATCAAAACACGTCTATTTCTAATCTACGTAAGTTGGTAGGTGAAAGTTGTGTGTTGCGCGCAACGCACCAGACTTTAAATTATCTAATGGTATATTTTACATGTTTTTTTTTTGTTTTTTTTAAAGTTTACAGTTAATTATGAAGCAACAATTCCTTAGCCAGGCATTAACTTTTGGAAAGTGCTAAAAATAATTATAAAGTGTCAAACAGTTTATAACTACTGATAAAAAAAAAAAAAAAAACCTAACAAAATAAACTAATGTGATGATAGCATATGAAATGGTAGTGTTTTGTATATTGCTGGGCGAAATAACAAAGCACTGTGTAAACTCAAAAAAAGGCACAAGTTTTTGAACGAAAAGGGAGGATTTTGGTGTCAGTTTCGAACCTTTTTTAATTTAAATTTGTTTCTAGTATAATTATTATTGCGAAAGAGGAACTATCGGAGTTCGTATTATGAAGGAGGATTTTGACGGCGAATATTGGTATCAGTTTCGAACCTTCGGGTTCGCTTATCCTTTTTGTTATTATCAAAATTGTTCTTGTTATTATTATCAATAAAATATAGATCATTTTATGACCTTCAAGGTTTGACAAATACACCTGTCAATAAATTTATATTAACATTTAAACAACATTCACTCATAAGCAAATACTTTTTAATGATGAAAATGTACAGATAATACATAAATTAAAAAAAGGATGTAATACCAGGTGGTCTTAACATATTGTTTTAATTTTTGAACATTATCCACTATTGTTAAAGTGCCCTAAAACCTATCTTCTTAAAATTGAGGTAAGATAAACCGGGAAATGAGGTGAAAGATGGCTTTCTCCTACTCTATTAATCCTGAAGAGATTATTTTAATGCATGTGGCCCATACTTACGCCGCACAGTGGTTGAAAATCGACAATTTTCGGAAAAAACCTTGTCAAACCCGATCTGTGAGCCGCAAAAAAATAAAGTTGATATTATTATAACCACGATTGAATTTCCTATAAAATGTATAGGTTCGAGCCCTGCTTAACCGGCAGTGTAAGGAAAATAGAAAAAAAATTATACATCAATTTTCGACTCGAAATCGGCTTGTTTAAACACTTTTGCTGTTTTATGCTAGTAATATCATTGATAGTACTTGCAATATAATTTTATTTCATGAAAACACTCAAGTTAGGTAAAAAAAAAAAAAAAAATCATACATAGGAACTATCAATTATTTTTGTCTTTATGTTTTAATTCTTAACTATTAAATGTATATCATATTAAAATATAAGATTGGGATCATCCGACTTTAATATAATTTTGATAGGAGATGGTGGGATTGACTGTTCAATGTAGGTTTAATAACTGCAACTCTATCTGTGAAAATTTAGTTCCCTTATTCACGCTAAATAATAGCTGAACCTTTTTTTTTAATACCAATCTTCTAAAAACAAATGGATGCTTAAAAATTAAAAGTGCCGAAGCCTTTAAGTTATCGGAGGTCATGTTAATAAACTTATTATTAATAATTTCCAAATTCATTCTAAAATCGCGGTAGGTGAAAAAGTTGATTAATTATCGACCTAACAACGATTAAGACTGACTTTGTAAATGATGCTACAGACCTGATAAGTAAGGCATGATGTTTTACTAAATTTATATATACGGATGTTTTACTAAACGATTAGTAATATCCTAATTCGAAGCACAAGCTCCATAGCGAATAATCTGCACGAAATAGCTTTGGTATTTCAATAATAAAAAAAAAATCCCACATGTACAGACGCAGGTGGACGCAGCTAGAATATGTTTTAATATTTCATTGAATGTATCTTCTTCTTAAAAAAATGGATTTTAAAACTGCGCTCGGCTGCGCTTGAAAAATATGGATTACCAAAAAAATTTGTTGTATTAATTTTATTGCATTTATTCGGGATTTTATTTTTGGATTAAAACATGGACCAAATAGCATCATTTTTATGCTAGTGTAATATGTGAGATCGCTTTTCATGATTAAGAAGGAAAATCGCTCTAAGAAACAAAAATGCGAGTTGTAAAAATTATTATAGTGCTGTAAATTTTCTGTTGAAAAATAAACCTTTTCAATGATCGATTTTGAAAGGGTCCTAACAAGTTTAAAAATCAGTATATATCCGAATAAATTGATGGAATGTGTCAGGTAACTATTCTATTAATTAATATTGAAAAGAAAAAGAATATTCCAATACCTTCAAAAAATGTTTTTTTTCCGCCTTTAAACCACTGTGCGCCGTTCGGAGTTTTTTCTTAGAAGTGTGTAATATATTCCTAAATTTAAAATATGCTGATGGTAACTCTCTAATTTTTTGAATAATTATCTTGTTTAAGAGGAATACCGGAAATTCAGAAAATTAGGTTAATGAGAATAATTTCTGAAATAATAAAATACAAATCATTTGTTATTAAAGAGTAGGAGCATATTTGTATTAAAAAAGTAAAAAATAGACAGATTTATTTACAGGCAATTCAGATACTCTAGGCTTTTTGTTTTGGAATTTATTAAACTATATTGTAATATTTACTTAATAATTATAGGAAAGGGCCATAATTAAGAAATAAATTATTATTATAATAAAATATTTTTTTTCCTACTTTTGATTAACGGGATGCCTTGTATATAATATTTATATAGATATGTATATAATTTTTTCCTCTTTCAATGGGATAATGATACTGCTGGTTCTCTTTTTCGCAACCCTGATTTATTTTCTTGTAGGGTGTTCCCTCCCTTTCAGCGACAGCTGGGAAACCGGCCAAAGTTTCTCACCCTTTTCCGTAACCACAACAGACTACAGTAACCCCACGAAAGTAACAGGTAATCTAGTAACCTTTTTATTACAAAGTTACACGTAAGCGTTATATTTATTGTATAAATATTATTACTAAAAAACGTGTAATAAGTTTTCTGGAAAATATGGAAAAAAAAAAAAAATAAAGGATCACTTACATTAATAAAGTATTTAGTACAGAATATTAGTCACACAGCTCGGAATAGTATTAGACATAAAATTAAACTTTTTTTTTTTTTAAATCGTTACGAAATATACAGTCTTGATATTTGGGATGATGGTGATTTAATGATGTGGGTTAAAATAAATTTTATTAGAAGACTCTACTCTACTATATTTCTTCTTATATTTACTTTGAAATCGAACATTCTAGAAGGACGTAGAATATTCTCGAAACATCTAAAACATCTACTAAAACAGTTATGTAAATGTTCCAACAAAAATTCTTGAATTCTTTTCAGTGTAACAGAAAAAAATTATATGATTTTGATTCATGTTGCTAAACATACCTTTTGCATAATATTTATAAGGATGATTCTCAAATTATTGAGTCCTGATGAGATTTATAAACTATACATTAAATATTTTATATTTTTGCTTACTACTTAAAATGAACAATGTAATTACCGTGGCCGTTCTAAAACACCTGTATAAATGTAAAAAATCATATTTTTACATACTGTACCAATCTCGTGGTTTAAAGAGCTTTGTTATTCAGGAGAGATAAATTATGATGATCTAAAATCGGAAGGAAACCTCCATTTTAAAAATATCAACAATTATAAAAAACCATCATGAAGTTGGTACTGACCTGAAGATGCTAATTACCATAGCAAGAAAGAAAACCGGACATTCTGTTCGAGAATTGCAGCATATTTCGGGTGTCCCCTTAGCAGTAGAATAATAATTCTGTCATATATTAAGACCCAGAAATTTTTTAAAGGTTAGAATCAGTCGAAAGGTAATATTGAACACATAAATAACCTATACAGATGAGTATCTTTCCGCTTGTAATTGCCGGGGTGTCTTTTAACAAATATTTCCACCATTTTGAAATGTACTTTTTTCCACTCTCACTTTGACTAACTGCTTTAAGATATTTACTTAAAATTGCATTATTATTTATAATGGTCAAGGTACTTTAGTTGAAAGTGTAAGAGGTAATTGAATGCCAGAAAATTTGTAATGGCCATAGTAAAAAAGAAAACCGGATATTCTATTCGAGAAGTGCAGGATATAGTGGGTGTCTCTATGCAGTAGAATAATAATCCTGTATAATTAAAACCCAGAAATTTCTTAAAGGTTAGAATCAGTCGAAAGATAATATAATAACCACACATAAATAATCTATTCTG
The DNA here is from genome assembly GCA_911387785.2 of Aelia acuminata. Lineage (NCBI taxonomy): Eukaryota > Metazoa > Arthropoda > Insecta > Hemiptera > Pentatomidae > Aelia > Aelia acuminata. The sequence goes on along the minus strand of OU426982.1, from coordinate 119,068,562 downwards.
ATGTGTTCTATTGAAATGTACTTTTTTCCCCACTCAGTTTGACTAACTGTTTTGAAATATAAACTTAAAATTTCATTATTATTTATAATGGTCAAGGTACTTTAGTTGAAAATGTAAGACGTAATTGCATGCCAGAAAATTTGTAATTACCATGGCAAATTGAATCTTACCGTAGGTACGATATTTAACTGTTTGGAACTAATAGCTGCGATTGATTTGAGAAACGACCTATTTTATCAACCCTATATACTACGAATCACTACATTTTTTATTTAGGGCTTTGTCGATAGCCGGACATTTTAACACCTGAAACTTGCCCGTAATTTTGAACCACCTATAATATAATATTGAGCCGTGTCAAAAAATATAAATAAAATCACGTGTTGGTGGCATTGTATAAAGAAGGGTTATTTAGGAGGGAGTGTGAGTGATATATTGGCACGTAGTGAATCATCCCAACGCTCCCTTCTTAATGCTCAACACAACAGTCGTTCAATATGGATATTTTGTTGATTATTGTGAATAAATTGTGATTGTTATTTGGCTGTTGCTCGTTCTAATTAAAGTATAATTAACTAAGCATTCAGTATTAAGTTGAAGATGAATTACAAGATGTTTGCATTAACCGCTACTTTTCAAGAACACACCACGTTTGCAGAGGCACCAACTTTACACAGACTGAGTGTGCCCCTTAAAAGTCTCCCGAACCCCGGGTCAATCATGAATCTTGTTACAGTATATAAAAGTCACCTTTCTCAGCAGGATTCGTACCCGTATCTCGAGGGTTCGAATCCCATCTCTAGTAAAAAATGGGTTAACATATTTTAAAAATAAATTTAATTTTCCTGTTAACACACTATCGTAAATCAAGAGCATTTCCTTTTGTTTTATGACGGTCTTGTTGAAAAATTCATGGTTAAAGCTTGGATTCATTTAGATATTTGATAAAGATATGCTATTCTTTCATCACATTCAGTCATAACTAAAAAAAACTGATTTTTTTAAAAATATGATATACATCTGATTTTGATAAAATATGATAGTTTATCATCAACTTCAGATTATTGATCTTCGAGACCTTTTTATTTATTACATTCGAAATCATGTTTATTCATAGAAAAATCTGAGATATGAGCCATCGATATCAAAAATAGATAATCTAAAGCCAATGTTAAGTGTCATAGTAATGAAACATGCATAATTACTTCAGAAGTATGTAAAAATCATCATATATAGTATTTCTCAAGGCCTTTTTTTTGTCGTTATGCCATAACTCCCTTAACCGCTTACACCGGAAGAACAGACAAATCACTCATTTCGCCTCATTGCGAGTTATAAGCGCGAAACGTCGTTTTTTGCGAGAAAAATGGTCCTAGAGGTTTCTGAATGGTGTCAATCTTTTCAGGTTGCCAAAGAGAACATTGTCGGTCTTATACATTGTTGTAAGCGAAAACTGCAATTCTCAGCAAAAATGGTCGCAAGGCTTCTTGGAAGGTGTAATTTTTTCAGTTTGTAGAGACGAACATTTTTGGTTTTATACACTTTCCCAATTGTCGTCTTTGTTTGCGAGTCACAAGCAAAAACATGCGATTTCAGTCAATAGAGTCAGCGCACTCGCTTTCCGCGAAACCGATATGTGTATTTAAGTATTCCATCTTCTAGCCTGATGACATAGGAAAGGAATTTTATCACATCTTATCTTTACTTCAACCCTCACCTATGCCCATGAGGCATTAAAGACGCACTATACGATACTAAATGTACGGTGTGTACTTCAATTAAGTGGAATTTAAGTAGGTTAGAGTGCAAATACTTCCCACGGGTCAGCCAGTATACATTAAATTGTTATTATACTCCTTTTTTATATCTTATAATTATAACTCCAATTATTACTATTTTTTTGTTAAAATGCGTAGGTAACGTATATACAATTATGTGGCCACGAGTAATTTTGCGGACATGAAATTGAAAAAATAGTATATTTCGTACCAAGGGCCGAAAGAGGGCCTGCAAAAGCACTTTGGCCCGAGGCACGAACGCTATTTTTCACCATACTACAATAAATATTAATACGATATAACATTAATCAAAAACAAGATTTTCTTTTGGTTAAGTGTACCTCTTTGTTAGAAGGTTATCTTGTGGTTATGGGGACATGATGAATGTTTAATGTATGGATTGTTTTACGTTATGTTATTATGTAAGTTAATAAAGAGAGATGAACATATGTGTGTTTTATTTAATACAACTGATACATTTCAAAATGCTAAAAAAAGTTAGTTCGTTTATTTTTGATTTATAGAAATGTTAAAAGTACAATTTTGGTTGTTTGAAAACATAATACCCTTTGAAGATTCTATTACTTGTTTTTTGTTTGACACATTCACACTTTTACTCGTATTTATAGATTCTGATATATTATTAGCCATAATTACTAAATAACTAAACAATAATACGAGCAAAACAAACTTATGTAATGTATATAATGAAATGAATGAATTAAAATAATAAACAGCTGATTTTGTGGCCCTAGGGCGAAATATTCATTTTCGGCCCTAGGGCGGCGAAGTGTAGCTTTCGGACCGCAAATTAGGTGTGTAAAACAGGTGATTACATCGTAGTACGGTGAAAAAATCGTTTTTAACTATTAATGAATGATTGTTCTTATACCATATGATTAGTCTTATGTGACCCTAATGTTCGATTTATTGTATTTACCACTGGTTAAATAAAATATATGGCACAGGCTCGGCATGCTGTTTTGGTAACTGTTTTTCTTTTGCTAATAATTTCCTGAACTATGCTGTGGATTTAAAAAAAAAATAAAAAAAAAAATCATCAAACAAGACGAAAAAAAAGGTACCGTAAATCAAGCGGATAAATTACCTGCTCTAATGTTAAATGAGACAAAATCCCGAAGGAATGTTTAACGACCCCTGAAGAAGGGTTCGTTCCCGGAGGGTCGGTTTCAATTTGAAACATTCCCTTCTGGACTGCCTATCCACCATCGACCGGCCCCGCCCATCTCTCCAGCCTCTGGAGCTGGAGAAAAATGGCCTCATTTGTTAAAGGTTTTAACAATATACTGTCTTATTGGGGGACATCAGTCAGGGCCCCCTAGGGGGGATTATTTAGATTAGGAGCAACACCCCCTGAATAAATACCCTCTCGGGAAAGAAGTGCTAATCTTCTCCTTGTTCCTCGGACATTATCCTGGCCACTTTATCAAACCCCGCTTTGCCTAGGCCATGTTTGACGTAAAGCCCCACCCCATTTTCTATTTAAATCATCCATTTCGTTTATTCATAGTCATCACATTTACTTTAAAGTTTATCATTAAAGAGATCCATTTTGTACTTCCTTGAATAAATAGCTGTTATGGGCAGATGAAACTACGGTATGATCGAAAATGAACTACATATATAAAAAAAAAAAAAAAAAAATGCAAGGACCGTACGGTTTTTGATTAAAACCCGAAAAGTAGCAGGAGGATAAACCTGAAACTTATAAAAACGTTTCTGTTTAACCAAATAACGGCCATATCTATCAACTTCGTAAGTTGATAATATATCCAATGAAAAATATTATAAAAGATAGACAATTTTTATTTCTTCCATGGCCTATTATGTTTTTGCAAAATTATAGTTTTCTTTTTCTCTATAAAATCAAAAATCTGGCTGGATGAGCTCAACACACAACTTTCACTTAACCAACTTAGACTAGAAATTGACTTGTTTTGATAAATATGTAAACGCGATTCCTCAAATTCCCACATTAATTTACTTATTTTTGTTTGTATTTGATCTCTAAGTATACTAAAATGTTTTATTGTTAAATAAAAATTTATACTTGTGAAAATTCGGCAATGTAACCATATTACTCCAAGACGTCTGATTTTATAATTCTCTATTTAGTTGTTGAAAACTTCACTTAGTTACCATGAAACAAATAATTTCAAATAAATGAAAAGAACGGCTTTAATTATAAACAATGGTCTGTCATTGAAGGCATACTGCGCATGCGTGGGCTTAACGTTTTTTATGAGTTGTTAGAATATTTTTCTTTTTTACTTCTGTTTATGTTTACTCGATTTTTTTCATATTTCATATTTAGCCATTTCTTATTTTTAGGCGTAACGACAGATGATTAATTTCTCCATGTATAAAAAAAAGTCCCCTTCCCCATTTAAAGGGAATACTTGTGGAATAAAACTTACCTGAGATTAAAGATTACTTCTCATTAAACATGACGAGTTTAATGGGAAGAGTTAGTCGAAATAGTTTGACCGTTTTGAGAAAATCGAAAAAAAAACCATAAAAATGAGACTAAATATATTAATTAAAGTACCCCCTCCATTATACCAATTTTGATGAAATGTTTGCCTTCTCATCGCGGGTATATAAATACACCTAATACCCGATTTGGGTTCGTACGGTTTATAGTTTTTTAGATAGTCTTTTCACACAGACATCGTTTTGCGTGAATTGGTTATTTGGACTCAGAGGACTCCAAAACGTTATTTCCGTTGAAAAACTGAAGTCGAAATTTTTCAAAGATGCAATGCTTTCCCTTTCCATATATTTCGTACATAGGTAAGTGAAAGTAAAAAGAAATTTCGAAAAAAGGACAATTATTAAATAAATTTCGGCCTCTTTTATTTTTGATGACATGTTTCTCCCGGTTCAGGAGAGTCCGGATAAAGAAAGGGAATTTACTAATAATAGAAAACAAAATAAAACTAAAAGATATTTTCATGTGAATTAGCAATTTTTTTCACTGAAATTATGTAAATAAAAATAGATACGAATTTCCTGCTGTATAAGAAGCGGGGTAGACTGATTTTAAGTTTTTTGAACAAAATGTTGTAATAAGTTACTCTTATATTCACAAACCATGTAATTGAATCTTTTAAAGGGTAATTGGTCCGAGTTAATTAATTTGTATTCATAATTCTATGATTCTCGGAGAACATTCCTAGAAATCTTGAGGAATATTCCTTAGCGAGAAATTTATCTTTGAAAACGTTAGAGATGATTGTTTGAGTAAATATTAATTTTTATCTGACTCTTCCTTTTGAATTTTAAGAGAAGATTTTTTTTTTTCTTTTGTAGATAAATATTTAAAAATCACTTGTAGAACAGTGTATCGAGGTATTAGATACTTGTAAATTGAATCGTTGAGAAGAATATTGGCAGCGCTCCATTCACTGTTCTAGGCAACTAGGTCATAGAGCCATTTTCTTTTCAAGAGTCTCAGAGGATTATCAGAGATTGCTGTAGAAGAAAGATTTACGGCTAAATGGTTTTCCTGAGTCAGGAAGTTAATACGAAAGGATAGTAATACTTAAAATAAAAATTGAGATATTTATTACATAAGTTATTTAATGGATTCACTATTATATCAATTTTGGTTCGGACTGATATTTATATGATTATTGATTTTTTTTCTTCTTATGAATCACACAAGTTGGCTTGTACGTATGATTCCAACAATTACTTGAATTATTGTTCGTTTTAAAGGAATAACTTTCGAGTTATCATGTCCATACTGAATAAGAATCACTTTAGTGTAGGAGTTCCCAAACTTTTTTTAGAGCCCCCCCCCCCTCTGAATTTACAAGTATCTAATACCTCGTTGCACTGTTCTACAAGTGATTTTTAAATATTTATCTATTACAAAAAAAAAAAAAAATATATATCATCTCTTAAAATTCAAACGGAAAAGTCAGATAAAAATTAATATTTACTCAAACAATCGTCTCTAACGTTTTCAAAGATAAATTTTTTGGTAAGGAATATTCCTCAAGATTTCTAGGAATGCTCTCTGAGATTCATAGAATTATAAATACAAAGTAATTAACTCAGACCAATTACCCTTAGAAATTTTCAATTACAAGGTTTGCTAATATAAGAGCGAGTAATTACAACATTTTGTTCAAAAAACTTAAAAGCAGTCAACCCCGCTTCTTACACAGCAGAAAATTCATATCTATTTTTATTTAAATAATTTCATAGAAAAAAAATTGCTTATTCCTAAGATAATACTTTTTTAGTTATATATTTTTTTTTTCAATTATTAGTTGTCACCCCTTCTTTATCCGGACTCTCCCGTCCCGTGTCATCAAAAATAAAAGAGGCCGAAATTTATAAGGTAACTGTCCTATTTTTGAAATTTCGTTTTTCTTTCACTTACCTATGTATGAAATATATGGAAAGTGAAAGCATTGAAAGAAAAACTAAAAAACTATAAACCATACGAATCTGAAATAGGGTATTTGGTGTATGTATATGCCCGCCACGTGACAGCTAAAATTTCATCAAAATAGGTAAAATGGAGAGGGTACTTTATTTAATATATTTAGTCTCATTTTTAAGATTTATTCAAAACGGTCATTCTTTAGTACAGTAATTCTTAAATTATATTTCTTCCATTTGTTTTATGTTGCATCTTAAGATCAATCAGGTTTTCCTTTTATATCAAGTTGATGAAGTACTTTTCACGAAAATAACTAAACATTGAGTCTCTCTTGCCACTTTAAAGCCTCCCCCCCATTTCGATAATCAATGTCTTGCTTAGGGAAATAATAGCAAGATTCAAACCTAACAGTATACATATTTTCATACATTAGTTCCAAATGAGCTATTCCGATCCAAAACATTTCCCTTGGGGTGTTCTATTAACGATAGATAAGTTACCTTCATCGTAATGTTTACCAAAACAATTCACCTATAATATTATGATTTGAAGCTAATTTGCAAAATTCTTATTGTTAAGTATTTAAATTTTTTTCAGGATAAAATTTCTAACAAATGAGAAAGTATTTGTCAGTATTTTCCTTTGATTTTAATTGATACTAAATAATTTTAAGAAAACTATTCTTACCTAACTTTTATAAATATTGATTTATATCTTAATATAAATAATTTTTTGCATTTAAAGTAAATAGCGAAATAATAAATAATGAGGATATATAATTGTATATTTGAAAGAATGGTTAAAGGATGCCTTACTGATTTTCGTTGCACTCCTTAAAGCCTTTTCCAAACTATTGTACATCAATATCATGAAATATTTTAAATATTAGGATATACTCTGTACATCCCTAAACCAAAACAGTATTTGAATACTTGGAATAAAGTTATTATCTCTGTTTGACTTTTCTTTTTTAACAAGTTCGAATTAATTTGGTATACTTGACCGCACAGTTACTTAATTACTGGCACTCATTTTCGAAATAATTTTCCGAAACTTTATGGCAAAAAGAAGTGAATTTGTTAGAACAAATATTCCGAGTTGAAAAATTGATAAATATTTTATTTTTTAACATAGAGAATTCGAATTCCGCTTAGCTGAATGAAAACGAATTGCCGGCATTCATTCCAGTTGAAGAATCCATTGCGTTTTATAAGACATTACCCACCCATCCTATAAATTATAATATCATGAGAAGCCTCAATGCATCTGAGTTATTTCTCTCATGTAAGCTCACTCTTCCGAGAAGTGTGTGTAACAGGAGAATTTTAAGAAGCCTTTTAAAAAGCACTCGTGTGTAGAGAACAACGAAATTAGTTTCATGTTTCTTACACATTCTGGGATCTCTTTGGAATACGTGATGGAGTCCTGGCTATTTCATGTTCTAAAAGAGAATTTCCTAGAATCTTTTAGTATTTTATTTATATATGTATTGAATTTCACTGCAATTTAATAAACAGTATAAGTAAATAGGACCTTTATGGCATCTCTATATCATAATAAAGATTTTACCTTTATTTTATTTATAGAATGCAAGGCCTCAAAGTCTCGTATAATTTCAATAATTCACTTAATCATGCAGGTTACATGCCAAATTTTCGCCTATTCAGGCATCTTCAGGGCTACTACAGTTTCACATGCAAGCTAGAAACAGACTGAAACCTTCCCATATGGAAGGAGGGCTAACAGGGAAATATACAGTGTTGCCAACATTCAAACAAATTTAGATAACAGAGATAATAACTGAATGAGGTCTATAGAAAATTAAAAACAATATTAAAGTTGAAGAAGGTTCAAATAAAGTAATTTTAATTTTACATCTACACATATATACATACACACTCACACCCATTATACACATAACATCATGCACTAGAATTATAAATATATATAAAAAACATATGAAAAGCAAAGGCAAATCTAGAATAAATAATTCACTGTTGGTTTAAAATGTTAATAGTTTCAGCAAAAAAGTTGTTAAGATTTCTTGCATCAGTTTTAAAATTGACAACCTTATTAATGTTTGCAGCTATATATAGTGCTTCAAGATATTTTAATTTTTGCTCAGAATTTTCTTTATGCAAAATAATAGTTTTGTCATAATCGAAGCTATGCTTATGCTCGGATGTGTGTTTAGCTAGTGCAGTTTTAGGTTCTTTTATTCCTTTATTTTTATTTTTGTATTCTGTGCATGAATTTTTATGCTGATAGATTCTATTGCAGAGATTTTGAGTAGTCATGCCAATATATGCATTTTGGCAATCCAGGCAATTAATTTTGTAAATAAGGTTAGAATTAAGACCAGTTGCAATTTTATCTTTGAGCGGGGTAAGTATTTGATCAAGTTTATTGCATGGTTTGTAAGTGATTTTTATTTCATTGATGTCATATTCTTTGAAGCTTTGTTTAAGGGATTCAGATAAATGCTTTATATAGGTTAGCGTTCTGTACCGAGCCAGGAGGGGATCATCATTATTATTGTTAGTAGGCATCTTTGATTTATTTATTTCATTCATGATTTTGTACCATGTGCACGAAACCAATTTCTTAGGATACAGGTTTTTATTCAGAATATCAAAAATTCGATCCTTTACCTCTTTCAGATATATACTGTCAGTTAGTTTTATGGCTTTGTTCATCATATTACTCATTACATTTAATTTTTGATTTAGTGGATGGCAGGACAAGTAATTCAAAATTCTGTTGCTGCATTCTTCTTTCCTAGTCCATTTAAATGTTAGTCGGTCGTTGCTTTTTGTTATCAACATATCTAGAAACCTAATGCAATTATTTTGCTCTATTTCACATGTAAATTGCAAATTTTCATTAAAATTATTGAATGCTTGGTGAATAGTATTAATTTGGCTTTTGTTTATAATCATCAAAATATCATCTACATATTTAATTAGTAGTTTGGGTTTTAAATTCAGTTCTTTACATGCCCATTTCAACAGCCTGTTCATCACTATGCCACTCACGTTTATACTCAAAACGCCTCCCATAGGTAGACCTCGCAATTGCATATAGAGCTTACCATCATAGGTGAACATTCTGTTATTACACACTAATTTTAAACCTTCCAAGTAAATTGCTTTGTTATTTATAGGTGTGTGACTTTTAATAGTTTCCCATTCATCGTTTATTATATCGTATGCTATCTTCATAGGGACTTGCGTGAAGAGAGATTTAACGTCAAAACTAACTAATACTTCATCTTTATCCAAATGCAGTTCGCTAAGTTTCTGTTTTACTTCCATAGAATTTTTAACGTCAAATTCATTCGAATTATTTAAGAAATCTAATGAAGACTTATAGAACTTTGCTAATTTCTCAGTAGGACCTTTTATGCTGTTAACTATTGGTCTTAATGGCTTTTTTGCTGAATTAATAGTTTCAGCAAAAAAGTTGTTAAGATTTCTTGCATCAGTTTTAAAATTGACAACCTTATTAATGTTTGCAGCTATATATAGGTGCTTACCATCATAGGTGAACATTCCGTTATTACACACTAATTTTAAACCTTCCATGTAAATTGCTTCTGTTTCTAGCTTGCATGTGAAACTGTTGTAGCCCTGAAGATGCCTGAATTGGCGAAAATTTGGCATGTAACCTGCATGATTAAGTGAATTATTGAAATTATACGAGACTTTGAGGCCTTGCATTCTATATCTATAATTCAATAGTCTCTTCCTAAAAGCTTGTTTACTAATTTCTTTTATTTTTATTTTTTACTATGTTTGCTGTTATGGAATAAATTATACGAAAGAAGAGGCGGAATTTCTGGAAATGTCCTCTTTGGCTCAATGAATAATACTCAGAACGATTGCCCTAAGAATTATTAAATTTTTGAATATGACTATAACATTTATGACAACAAGCATTTTTTAATCACAGGATATGATTCATGGAATCTTTAATCAAGTTAGATTAAAAATTATTCATTTAAGCATGGGTGTCGTGAATCGGAATGCTTGTCGCAGCTTGTGTCATTAGAATTTTTGAGGCATCTTCATATGGTAATCGATTTTATGGTGATCGAGTGTAACTTAAGCGTTAAGGATTGAGATATAATGCGTAACAGATTTTTCAGTAAATCACTTGATACTTTGAATTTTATAATATTGACTTTTTTTGTCAATGAGGATATTTTTGAGAAGTGGGCCATGTAAATGGGTATTAGTTCTAGTAGAATTTTTACGACGAATATCTCTTATTGGTCTGTTTTAAAAGATGACTTACCACTTACTTTAGACACAGCTGTATCAAAATACTTTAGCGGTAAAGATTTTTCCCCCATAATTTCAAGGAAATAGATTAAATAAAAAAATAAAATTATTGTTTTTACTTTACCTAAAACGAATTATTAACGAAGGTATCGATTGACAATGTCGAACGAGGGTTTACTTTTAGTCCGGCGTTGTGGAACATGTTGGGCCGAACCGAACCGGTTCGGTGTGTATCGGAAATCGATTTGACAACAGCAACGTGGACTTGTCAAACCATATTGCTCAACTTCACTGGAGTAAACTTAAACAAATATTTTTTTTTAAATAATGTTAAAGCGAATGTCATATCTATATTCCAGTTTCTACTTGCGAACCTCATTCAGTAACAAATCCTTTATAAATTCTTCTGTATCATACATTTATCCGCCTCTGGGCAGTACAAAAAACCTACTTGGGCAATGACGATGCCCAACTTGCTGGCTTCCAAACACTGCAATGATTGCAGCAGCCGCCATTGCAACAATTGCATCACTTATATTTGAAATGCAATTGAAACTAGATGAATTCGCTATGATAAAGTTTGTTTGATAACGACACATATACTGAGCTAATGTGAGCTAGTCAAATGTTAACTGAATCGATTTACTCGATCGATCATCATACTGTAGTTTTACGCATAGATCTGCTTGTTTGTTATAAATAGAAAAAATAAATAATTATTGATAGAATGTTCACTCTGATTTCCTCTATAAATGATAAATAAGGTAAAAATTGTGTTTAATAAAATAAAGAATAATATATAGTTTTTTAAAAATCACTAGTAAGGCCTTCTTTCCACTTGAGCCACCAGGTACATATCACGGTCAAGTCAATCTTTTCTCTTCACCGACTTCTTCCCCACCGATTTCTTAATTTCTGCGAATTATATATAATTTATATAATTGAATCAATACACAAATTGTCTATGTTATGAGCATTAGCTAATATCAGGACATATGTTAAGAGCATTAGCTAATATCAAGACATAATCAAATAATCAAATGAGATTCATGTAATTTTATTTTTCTATCTAAACAGGAGGTAAGTTGAGATAGTAATAAAAATAAAACGAATAATTACAGATTTCTAATTATCTTTAGCTTTTATCGAGTAATTACACAAATACCGTCCCACCTGTATATCTTCCCGACCGCATAGGTGTATCGGACCCCGGATTAATTAACTTTAAATTCATCCACTTTAATTGCGGTATAATTATACCCGACGCTATAGGACCTGGACTCGCTATTAAATGATAGCAGTGATAGCTTTCAGCCGTGATTACCTCTTCTTCTACCTTTCCGCCCTTGAGGTTAATGGCCTGAGGCCAATGAGGAGTGGACATTACCTCAGGAGAGACTAATGCAGTCGAAATGGCAGTTTCTCGTGCCTGGCGTCCCGGATTCGGACAGTTCAACTTCACTCCTCCCATTATCTATCCATCTCTATAACTCTTTTCTTTTTTCTTTTTCTTTTTTTCTTTCTTACCTTTTCTCTCTAAAACATTTCGGTTAAATTTTCACTTTCTTTAACAGTAGAGCCGAAGACCAGATTTCATTGATTACTTTATTCTGACTTAAATTTTTTGATGTTTTCCATTCGTCTCATCCCACGTTGCGGACAAAAATAAATCATAGGATTTTAATAAGCTTTTAAAATTAACTATCTCATTTTAATATGTACCTATTTTTTATTTAGTCTTTTTCCATTGACATTTTAAACGCTTAAATCTCCCTTGTAACCAGGAATATTCTTAAATATTTTCTACGTAAATATTATCTTCGTTGTCATTAATGTTTTAAAATTTTATTTTTATATAATACCCTAGGAATTTCATTTTTCTAAAGGACTCATATTTTAAGGATTCATCTTGCAACCTTAAAAAAAGGATCCCGGTCCGTTCCGAGGGACGGCCTTACCGGGCCTTGTTGGACTCTTCAAAATCTATAAAAATTTTCGAATTAAACGGTAGATTTTATAAAAACCAACGTAAAACGATTTTTATAACAATAAAGAATATACCCAGAGATTGGCAATTTTAAATGGACAGGTGTTCGCACCTAGTATGAAAGAATCACTGAGCGAAATTTGGAGAGTTTAGGACAAACGGTATGGATTTTTATAAAGAGCAAACAAACAGAATTTCATCTTTATTTATACAGATTGACTGGCACACTATTTTTTACAATATATATGCCTCTGAAGTTTGTTCCATTTCATGGAAACAAATAGTTTTAGTTTTTTTTTTTTTTGGCGATGAAATGGAGCGAATTTCAGAGGAATACATTGCAAAAAAAAAAGTGTGACAGTGAAGATTATTTAAAAATAAAATTTTTAAACATTATTACTACATCATAATATATAGAAAATATTAAGTAGTAGGATAGCCCGAAACGTTGAAAATGTGTTTGTAAAATGACAAATTAAAAAAATATATGAGGAAGTTAATATTCATTCACATTAGGTAAGGCGCACATATGGAGGCAGGCGACGCATAACAGGTAGGAAGCTGCGCTGCCTTGCTCTTCCTCCCAATGTGCCCTGTCTCTATCTAATACACGTTTCACAAAACCTGATATGCGTCGCCTGCGTCTCAATGCGCGCCTAGCCTAAAAATCAATAATTTTTTTTATAATTATCTTACTTATATTTAAATTTGACAAGTATGCAATTATTGTGGGGAACGCGCTTATCCACCAATTCAAGCAAAAATTAAGGTTATTTTTATTTTATTTTTTATTATTAATTTTTTATTTTTCGAGATTCGGGGATTTCTCACTAAGCCATCGATATATAAGTATAATATTTTCAGGCAAGACCGTGATTTTCCAAGTTTTTGGCTCTACCACTTTCAAATATTATTCAAAACCACTGTTAGAAACGTATATTCATAAGTCCATCATCTATAAAATTTTATAGTCACAAGATTTCTTCCTAGAGCTCCATATACTGGAAGCCCTGTGCGTCGTTCGAAATAATAGGTGTATTATTTATTTGGTAATATGTCAGGTAAAAAAAAAAAAATAAGAAGAAAAATATAGAATCGGCGAACAAAGAAAACAATAAAAGATGGTATAGAGGCATTCAACAAAGGAACAGAAGGCAGAGCAGGATTAACCAGGGGCCCTATACACTTGGGATTACCGCCCCTGTTTCCCTTCAACAATAGGATTCAGAATAAAAAATGTTTTTACTTTTATATTTATTTATATAAACCTATTATTCTCTGCCAATCATACTATCTCATATTTTTTACTTTCACTTACCTATATATGAAATATATAGTAAGTGGAAGTATTGCGAACGTGAAAAATTTTGACTTCCGGTTTTCCACGGAAATACACGTTTTAGGGTCCCCTGAGTCCAATTAACCAAGTCCCCCAAAATGGTCTGTGTGTGTGTGTGTGTGTGTGTGTGTGTGTGTGTGTGTGTGTGTGTGTGCGTGCGTGCGTGCGTGCGTGCGTGCGTGCGTGCGTGCGTGCGTGCGTGCGTGCGTGCGTGCGTGTGTGTGTGTGTGAACAGACTAGCTCAAGAACTATAAACCGTCGAACCTGAAATTGGGTATTTAGTGTAGGTATATGCCCGCGATGTGACAGCAAAAATTTCATCAAAATTGCTCAAAGGGAGGGGGTACTTTATTTAATAACTTTTTAGGTTTTTTTTTATTTTCTCAAAAACGGCTCTAACGATTTTGATTAAACTGAGTATTTCATCTATTTATATGCCCGAGATATGACTGTAAAAATTTCATCAAAATTGATTAACCGGAGGGGGGACTTTACTTAATAAATTTTGTAACATTTTCACGTGTTTTTTTATTTACTCTAAATCGGCTTTAACGATTTTGATCAAACTGGGTATTTGATGTATGTATATGCCTGAGATGACTGTAAAAATTTCATCAAAATTGATTAACCGGAGGGGGAACTTTACTTAATAAATTTTGTAACATTTTCACGGATTTTTTTATTTACTCAAAAACGGCTCTAACGATTTTGATTAAACTTAGTATTTGATCTACTTATATGCCCGAGATATGTCTGTAAAAATTTCATCAAAATTGATCAACCGCAGGGAGCACTTTACTTAATAAATTTTGTATCATTTTTACGTGCTTTTTTTATTTACTCAAAAATGGTTTTCACGATTGTGACCAAACTGGGTATTTGATGTATGTATATGCCAAATATGTGATAGCCAACATTTCATCAAAATTGATCAACCGAAGGGGGGACTTTACTTAATAAATTTTGTATCATTTTCACGGGGTTTTTTATTTACTCAAAAACGGCTTTAACGATTAATAAAAATAAGATATGAATGTAGAAAAATGTGTGATTTTGGGAAATGATATCTAACAAAACACGTCAATTTCTTACCTAAGTAAGTTGGTAAGTGAAAGTTGTGTGTTGCGCGCACGCACCAGATTTTTTTTTTAAAGTCAGAACACTTGATATTTATAATTATATTGTATATTACCTACAATAAGTGATCTGTGTCAATAAGTGATAGATATTAATTAAATTCAGAATATAACATATCCTGATATCAGATTAGATAAAATATCGGAAAATAGGTTACCAAAATTTCTTTTGCTGAAACAAATAGATTCGATGCTTTCCCCATACGTGAAAACGCGACGCATAATTGCCCATAGGAAAAACATGGGTTTTCCTAGTCCAAGCCAGAAAACATGGATATGGCTAATGGATGATTACCCAGCCAAAATATAGAAAAAAATGTTCGTATCAATAAATCAATTTACACCGCCATCAGTTGGAAATTTATAGAACTTACAAATAATCACACCAATTGCAATATAAGAAATATTGCGGCCAATAATCGAGATAAAAACTATCCTATCCTAAGTTGGACAAAATTACACCATATTTTATAAAGATCGGTGGAGTAGTTTCTGATTTTACCTCCGACAAACATCAGGACACGAGATTTTTATGTATATAAAGATATAAGATATACGGATATTTTTTGAGTTTTGATGAATAATATTCTATGGTATATGCTTATATGCTGCTATGGTATATACCTTCTGCTTCAGAACAAGACTCTCCAGCCTGTTACTCCTTATATATAGTCTGAATCAGTACAGTCCAGAACAGGGTATTTTTTACGTTACCTATACCAGTTATTTTTGTTTATTCTAAGTGATTTATCATACCGTTATTTAATAACATATGTTTATTTTAAATGTATTTAACAAGCCTGAAATTTAATCAAATTGATAGTTTAACATACAATTCACAATTTTTTAAATAAGGGACCCCCCACCAATTGATCAATTTTGATGAAATTTTGGCTGTCACTTCGCAGGCATGTATTTACATCAAGTACCCAGTTTGGTCAAAATCGTTAGAGCCGTTTGTTTGAGTTTTAGTGAGTTTGTTAACAGAAGAAGATACAAAAACGAGGATATATTTGATTGTATTTTAAAATCAATAAAAGCATACTGGGCCCCTAACTAAATAATTCAACGAATTGTATATTAAACTATCATTTTTGTTTACATTTGAAGCTTGTTAAATACTTAAAGTAATGTATCTGTTCTTAACTATTATTAATCTAATATTAAGATAAATAACTGTTTTAGAAATAAGTAACTGGTGTGGTATTGAACGTAAGCACATTAGGGTTGAACGTAAATGTCGATTTCTCGAAAACATATAAATATATTTAAAAAAATCTTTATGTTTTGTCAAAACATCCATTCAAAAAAATATTTTTCTTTATTTCAAAACATTCATGTTAAAAACATTTTTGCTTTTGTCAAACACGGATTTTAACAAAAAACCCACAACGTCGGCTCCACGTTTTGATTTAAAATCAGAGAACGGGCAGAAATGGATCATTATGATTTTCATAAAAGATACTTTACATTAAAGTGGAAAAATATGATTTTTTTTTTTATTTATATCACCTTTATGATCACATGTGTACTGTACGTGTTAGGATATCAGAATAAAACTTTTCAATTCCAGTAAGCCTTTAAACTTCCTTTTGTCACCCTCTCCGATAATATAAGTCCCTAGCACTTTGAGCAACAAAAGCTATAACGGGCGGAGAGTACAAAAGAACATCTGTGCGGAACTTTATTTTCTTGGGCGAGTTCTCCAAGTTCGGACATGGCCATTGCTCTCATTGAATTCACATCGATTCCGCTCTTCAATCATTCTCTCCCCCCCCCCCTTTCCTACCACTCACCCCCCTCACCATCCCTCTCCGCCCCCCCCTCCAGCCCCATCGCCCCCCCACCATTCGTTTGAAGCCCTTACTATTCCACTTGATTTATTCCCCGTTGTAGAATTGACATTCACTTGATGTATCTGACAGATGAACAGTAGGCCCTGTTAGTGGGGAATGTTTCTCGTTTATTTAATAAACGAGCTATTTAATTATAAACTTTAACTCATAAATCACTTTATTACTCGTCTATAAATAATATTTAATTTATATCATGGCTATAAATATATATTATCTTATTTTAATTAATATTTAAATTTATGAGCTTAAGATTATAATGGGAATTTATTAATATATAATATACTACACAATTTTTAAAGAATAACGCTATAATACCATAATTTATATTCCGCAGAACATATCTTCCATCCCAGTGAATATTCAAGGGCACGGCTTTTAATTTTTTCATTATTATGCGTTGAGATTTCGTAAAAAAGACCAAGTGGCTATTGATCACGGTCATTAACCTAAATGAATAGAACTTAAATGAGAAATTAGTGTATTATTAAGTATCAGTAAATGAGATATTAGCGTTGACTAATGGTTCACTAATTCATTTAACGGGAATTATAATAACTACATTTCATAGGTACACCCGGATTATGCATTCATTCACGATGAAGAAATCGCCTCCAGATTGCGCAGCCACCAGAAATATTTCTTTTGCGAATAGGAGAATAACAGTTATATGGATCATGTACTCTTAAAAGGATCCTTATTACGCAAGAAAGATTCCCATTTTTACTTTCATAGTAGTGGAAGTATTGCGATCGTGAAAACGTTCGACGGAAATGCACGTTTTGGGGGCCCCTGAGTCCAAACAACCAAGTCAAATATATGGAATGTCTCCTGTGTAATAGTACCCTGTGTGTAAACCCTATGAACTTTAAATTGCATATTTGGTGTATGTATATGACGGCGATGTGACACAAAAATGTCATCAAAAAATGGCTAAACGGAGGAGGGCATTTTATTTCATTATTTTTTCCCATTTTTAAGATTTTCTCAAAAACGGCTCTAACGATTTTGATCAAACTCGACATGTTTAATGAAGAGTATTCTTTAATATTAGATAATTTTTTCATAACTGAAATGTTCTGAGGGGTTTTAAATGGGGAAGGGGCCTTTTTTTGTTTTCCTATAAAGTACCTTTGTGTTTGTTTATATGGAGAAATCAACTGTCTCTTGCCATGCCTAAAAATAAGTTATGGCTAAATGTGAACATATTCAGGAGAAAAAAACAAAAATATTCGGACAACTCATAAAACACTTTGAGCATACGGGTGCGCAGTACGCCTTTTATGACGTACCATTGTTACTTTCACTTTCCTATATATGAAATATAAAATTTTCGACTTCCGGTTTTCAACGGAAATACACGTTTTGGGACCCCCTGAGTCGAAATAACCAAGTCCCGCGAAATGGTCTGTGTGTGTGTGTGTGTGTGTGTATGTGAACAGACTAGCTCAAAAACTATAAACCGTGGGAACCTGAAAATGGGTATTTAGTGTAGGAATATGCCCGCGATGTGACAGCAAAAATTTCATCAACATTGCTCAAAGGGAGGGGGTACTTTATTTAATAACTTTTTACGTTTTTTTTCGATTTTCTCAAAAACGGCTTTAACGATTTTGATTAAACTGAGTATTTGATCGATTTATATGCCCGAAATATGACTGTAAAAATTTCATCAAAATTGATTAACCGGAGGGGGGGACTTTACTTAATAAATTTTGTATCATTTTCACGTTTTTTTTTTTTATTTACTCAAAAACGGTTTTAACGATTTTGATCAAACTTGGTATTTGATGTATTTATATGCCCGAGATGTGACTGTAAAAATTTCATCAAAATTGATCTACGGGAGGGGGGACTTTACTTAATAAATTTTGTATCATTTTCACGGGTTTTTTTATTTACTCAAAAACGGCTTTAACGATTAACAAAAATAAGATATGAATGTAGAAAAATGTGTGACTTTGGGAAATGATAATTAGCAAAACACGTCAATTTCTAATCTAAGTAAGTTGGTAAGTGAAAGTTGTGTGTTGCGCGCACGCACCAGATTTTTTGTTTTCCTATAAAGTACCTTTGTGTTTGTTTATATGGAGAAATCAACTGTCTCTTGTTATGCCTAAAAATAAGTTATGGCTAAATATGAACATATTCATGAAAAAAAAACAAAAATATTCGGACAACTCATAAAACACTTTGAGCATACGGGTGCGCAGTACGCCTTTTATGACGTGCCATTGTTTTTAATTAAAGACGTTCTGTCCTTGGGGAACAGTTGTAAACGTGTTTTGAAACATACATATTTAATGAATACATATTACTTGTTTCCATGGTAAATGAAGTTTTCATCAACTCCGTAGAGAATTATAAAATGAGATGCGATGGAATATTATGCTTGATTTTCCGAATTATCGAAAGTAAAACTTTAAACTTTTTTTTAAAAGTAAAAAAAAAAAAAAAAAAAAAAATATTGCACTTTGGAGAGCATATACAAACAAATATAAGTACATGAATGTGGGAAAATGTGTGAATTTGAGGAATGGCGTTTACATATTTATCAAAAAATGCAATTTCTAATCTAAGTAAGTTGGTAGTTGAAAGTTGTGTGTTGCGCGCAACGGACCAGATTTATTTTTGTTTAATTTAATCTTCCACTTTCCTTATAGCAGTTATAATGACACTCAAAAATAAAATAAATAATATTAGTAGTAGATACTTCTGTAGCTTTGTGGTCAAGTTTCACACTGGGCGAACATGTTAACAATCTGTGTGAGACTGAAAAAGAAGCGCAGATTAGGATCGAAGGCTTGATCCTCAGAGGAGAGAGAAGAAGGATAAGGAAAGGAAGAAGAAAGAGGAGCTGAAAGGGCACTAATCCGTTACTATTCCTCCTCCCATTCATCAAGTACCTATCGCCCCCGGGTACCCCCACCACCATGACCCCTCCCCTCGGAGATAATACTAATTATCCCTAAGTTTATCTCCGTGTACTTGTTAGACCCGCTTCACTTTATTCGGGCTTGATAGTATCCCCACCCCTACCTCCTACCCCCTCCCCCTTTCCCTCCCTCCCCCACCGCTCGTCCAATAAGAATAATTCAACATTTAAGGTGAGGCTACCGACCCCTTGAAGTAGAGGGACCTACCCTCAATTTGTATTCAGGAATATAATATATTCAAAAAAGTTGTTTAATATTAAAGGACTTCTTAAATAATCAAGTAGGGCTAGAGTGTGTTTTTTCCCCATTTATTTTTGGGAGTTCAACAAGCTGCTTATAATTAATTAATAATAATTTTTTTGCAGCGGTAAGCGTATCACTTATTATGCATCTCGTAATTAGGTGGAAACTAGCAAATAATTTATTATTAATTACATAATAGTATAGGATATAGCCGTAGTAGGTCAATCAACACTATTCCACGTCAAATCAACACAAAAATATTTCATTTCTTGAAATTTGGTACATGTGTAGGTACTACTTGTATCTATTAGAAAAGTTGTGAAATATTACTGAGATATGTCTACCCGTTTTTGAATTATTGGTCTCTTAAGCCATCAAAAATAGGCCCAGAAACAGAAAAAATCATAATTAACAATAGCTGTAGACTTTTTCCGAATTTGACTAGGACTTGACATTGGTGTCTTTTAACAGCTTATTCCATGCCATTTCATATCATATACAGCAATGTATGTATAGGTTAGTGCTAAAGAAGTTTTCTCACAAAGAGCATCTCTTACAAATTTTTAAAAAAATTTAAAAAAAAAAAGGTAGTATTATATCTATTCGTGCAGCAAAATATAAAAGTGGGATGAAAATTTCTTCATTGCTAAAAAAATTAAAAACTAGTGATAAAATTCCATAAATCTAGCATTTTATGATTAAAAATAGCTGTAGATGTTTTCCAAATTTGATTAGGACAATGAAATTGGTGTTGTTTAACAGTGCATTCTAAGGAATTAAAATTGTATCTAAGGAATATAAATAAGTTGATATATAAATAGCCACTTATTTTATGAAGATAGTGGTAACTAAGGAGGGATGGAAAACAGCCCAGAATATTGCTGGCCTAAAAAGGACAATGCGAGGCCATATCTTAGCAGGATTCCTCGAGACAGCTCAACCCATTAGTCATGCTTAGCATTTCTCGTTAGTAAATGAGACGAATAAAACAGGAGATGGGAAAGGAGGACGCTTTGAGACTCGGACGATACTAAGCCGTCAAGTCCTCATAAAGGCCTGTTAATTTCCTTCATTTCCATTTAGATGGGGCCCGGCTAAGCACGTGACTCACATGACCAAGTGGCACAGGTCATTTAGCAGCACGGATGACAAAGGTGGGAGGAGGATCACGGTCCAGGTATGCCTCCTCCCATTTCCTCCTCCCTCCTCCCTACACTGACTCCCTCCTTCAATTATACATTTATCACGGCAGGGTGTTAGTAGGGAGTCTCCCTCCCCTTCTCCGTTAATGCGGGAGTTTGGTAGCTGTCAAATCAGCTGATGGATCTCAGCGTTCTCCGCCTTGTTTCCTAATGTATAAAATGCAAATGCCACTGCTCCAAACTTTTTCAAAATTAAAATTCTTATTAATCCCGTTGTTTAAATTTTTTGTTTTTTTGGTGGGGGGGAAGAGATTTTTTTTTTTACCCACGTAATTTATACATCCTCGCGACCCCTTTAATATTTTTTACCTCGATTCGTTCCTTTTTTTTTTTCAAATAAGCCTTACTCGAATCTATCGAAATGTTTTAAATTATATTATTAAACAATAATTTAATTATTATTGTGGGTAACCACCTTGTTTTTAAATTATTTTAAATAATTTATTTTTGAAGAGAAAATATTTGGCTCCGCCGGAAATCGAACCCGGGTCTTCTGCGTGACATTCGCGGTAGGCTAACCATTGCACCACGGAGCTCGCTTCCAAACGGTGCCAAATCCTTCCTCTTCACTGACACCTCTCCTGAAGTGGAAGGAAGTAAAGAGGGAGGATTTGGCACCGTTTGGAAGCGAGCTCCGTGGTGCAATGGTTAGCAATCCTGCGCATGTCACGCGGAAGACCCGGGTTCGATTACCGGTGGAGCCAAATCTCTTCTCTTCAAAAATAAATTATTTAAAATGTTTTAAATTATGTTTACGTTAAAATTAAAAAACACTTGATCGCAAATTTTGTCCGAATTGAAAACTCATCTTTAACTATATCTTAAGGCCGTTACTATTAAGTTTCCTGACTCTTCGTGAGGACACCTTCCCATCCGTTTATCAGGATTAATACATTAACGCGCTCAGTTCAGTTCCACGATTTTCTCTCATCCTTGAAAAAACCTCTAACATTAAACCCCTCCCCATTCCGCAAAAAAAAAATAAAATAATATAAATCAGAATGGTTTCTTCTGGATATTTAAAATAAAAAACATTGTCTCCACTTCAAAACTTTATGAATTTATAAGAATGTGATTTCCTCATCCCTCCAAAACTTTAGCAGGACTTAGTCTATGCAATCGATCCCCTTAATGTTACACAAGGAAACTATCTGATCAGGACTATGAATTCTCTACAATTATTTCTTGATAATTTATATTTAATTTACTGTTTGAAGATGTTGAATGATTTTTCATTTTTTAATGAATAACATTTATTTTCTGCTTTTGGTTATATCGTCGTTACCAGGCTACAGTAACGAATGAGCAACTAAAAACCTATGCATATTTGTTACTTTAGCATGGTGATGAAGATATAATATAGATTATTTCATTTCTATCATAAATTAATGTATTTTTTCTTTTTCAGGTATGTTTATTTTGAGAAAATCGTTCATCCTTATAAGTTAGTCATTATGCTCAGGTAAATAATAATTATGCTTATTTGTTTACGCTTACATATTCTTTATCATTTTTTAAATTTAATTTATTAACTATATAGCCGTGAATTAATCACGGTTTAACATACAGTCCTTGTTCTATGTAATAATAAAAACATTCGAATCGATATTGAAAGTCAAAGGTCTGATTGAGATTTTCGAATAAACAAAAAAATAATTTACTCTTTCGAATCCACATAAAAATATTTTTTCGCTAAGCTTGCTCTTCATGGGCAAAAAAACCCCTCAAACCGGTTCTATTCAGTAGAGGTTGGGGCCCAGAAGTAACATAGGGAAACTGTTATAATTATTATTATTTATTTTATGCTGCTAACAAATGTATATTCGGATTACATTGTAATGCTTTTAACGTGGTGAAGCTGGGGGATTAAGGAGGTTTTAGTTGGAACCACTATTACTTGGATGGAAGAGGATTGGTGATTTGGACTCGAGAATTCTAGGAAACTCATTTATTGGATTAAACAATTACTAATGTGGGCACTGGACCAGACCTCATGGCGCTATAAATCCTCTCGGATACCTATGGTACATCGTGCCTAATACACGAATTAATGTTAATTACTTAATGTATTTGCGAATAAGTCTTGTCAATAATAACTGTGTATTTGTATTCCGTTTACGAATATGTTCAATTATAGTAAAATCCGGTTAAAACGATATTGAAGTGTTTTCCTTAAATCCGGAACTTAAGCTTAATTAATTAAGGTAAGGGCTTTTTAGTGAAAAAAAGGCGTTTTGGGGATATTTCTGGTTCCGTAGTTCTTAAACCGCTTTACGAAGTGCATAAATACAGACAATGCTATTTCCTACTAATATTTTTTTATTTTGTTTTGGTCACATAATTTTCAAAAAATTTCTTTTGTCTCTGGATTTTCATATTTTCGATATAGTAGACTGAAAATTCGACAACAATTTTCTAATTATTTCTTCCTTGTCAGTCCGATTATTATTTGCCCTTTTATCTTAATATAAAACCAGAGACTTTATTGCTGAGTGGAGAGCGCTGGCTAATCGCCTAAGTACATGATTTAGACCCCTGTTTTATTTCAGTAGAGGGATGGCAGAATCAAACTCTGAATAAAATCATTGGTGTCTTTCAAGAGCAGTTTTATAGTGATTGGTTTTAGCCGCAGCCGAGCAATCCGACTATCATATGCTTTAAAAGATTTATTACCCAATATAATATCGAACATAAATGACGTTAATAGTTTAGATTCAATAAAATAATATTTAAACTATAAGGAGAACCTGTTAGACCTAAATTACAAATCAAAACCTTCATCTAAGTTGATATGATAAAATGAGATATGCACATAATACACACGTCGTTGTAACGGGAATGAAAAAACAAATTTTCCTGAGTTGTAAATAATTATAGGTACACTAAAATTATCTAACTTAGATGTATTTCCAGTAGTAAGTATTGCACTAAAAACTTAGATGTATTTCCAAATACAATATTTCTTTTTTTCATAAAAGCCTAAATCGGAATTTTTTTCGAACAATTTGTATTATTCATGACCTCTTTGGTAAGTTGTGTTACAAATTCTCGTGATGGTATTCTAATGTTATTACCTTGTATTTTCTTTTGTTTTTTTTTTTATCTGATTCAAGACATTTCTTTATTTAAATTTAATTTTATCTACACTTATGTTACAGTTTTTCCCCTGGAACTCCACGTACAGTTCCAATGTTTATCGTTTATCCAACATATAAATTATTGCATGGGAATATTTACGCTTATTTATTAAAGACGATTTCTTTACAAGGAAAAAAAATCATGAACGCTCTGAAGAAAATAGGCTGGTACCTGAAAAAATTTAGAAAAAAAAATCGCTGATGATCCATAAGACAAAAAAATACCAAACCAATTTCTAAAAATCTGGTGCGTGCGCGCAACACACAACTTTCACTTACCAACTTACTTAGATTAGAAATTGACGTGTTTTGCTAAATATCATTTCCCAAAGTCACACATTTTTCTACATTCATATCTTATTTCTGTTAATCGTTAAAGCCGTTTTTGAGTAAATAAAAAAAACCCGTGAAAATGATACAAAATTTATTAAGTAAAGTCCCCCCTCCCGTAGATCAATTTTGATGAAATTTTCACAGTCGTATCTCGGGCATATAAATACATTAAATACCAAGTTTGATCAAAATCGTTAAAACCGTTTTTGAGTAAATAAAAAAAACATGTGAAAATGATACAAAATTTATTAAGTAAAGTCCCCCCTCCGGTTGATCAATTGTGATGAAATGTTGGTTATCACATCTTTGGCATATAAATACATCAAATACCAAGTTTGATCAAAATCGTTAAAACCGTTTTTAAGTAAATAAAAAAAAACATGTGAAAATGATACAAAATTTATTAAGTAAAGTCCCCCCTCTGGTTGATCAATTTTGATGAAATTTTTACAGTCATATTTCAGGCATATAAATAGATCAAATACTCAGTTTAATCAAAATCGTTAGAGCTGTTTTTGAGAAAATCGAAAAAAACTTAAAAAGTTATTAAATAAAGTACCCCCTCCCTTTGAGCAAATTTGATGAAATTTTTGCTGTCACATCACGGGCTTATACATACTCTAAATACCCAATTTCAAGTTCGCACGGTTTATAGTTTTTGAGCTAGTCTGTTCACACACACACACACACACAGACACACACACAGACACACACACACACAGACCATTTCGCGGGACTTGGTTATTTTGACTCAGGGGACCCCAAAACGTGTATTTCCGTTGAAAACCGGAAGTCGATAATTTTCACGATCGCAATACTTCCACTTACTATATATTTCATATATAGGTAAGTGAAAGTAAAAAATAGTATAATTCGTTTCTTTCGGTTGCTGGTTCGTTTTCTAATGTGTTTAAATAAGGAAGATCGGCCCTGGGTTTGTGGCATACCAAGCCTTACTAAAGCATTATTAATTTGAATTAAAGCATTATAAATTAATGATCAACTAAATGGAAAACCTAATTGTTGAGAGTTATATTGGTCGGATCATCTTCTTGTAGCATTGTTAAAAAAATCTGGTGCGTGCTCGCAACACACAACTTTCACTTACCAACTTACTTAGATTAGAAATTAATGCGTTTTGTTAATTGCCACTTCCCAAATGAACAGAACGGCTTTAATCATGAACAATGGTCTGTCATTAAAGGCGTTCTCCGCATGCGTGGGCTCAAAAAGTTTTATGAGTTGACTTTATATTATTAATATTTTTCTTTTTTTTCCTCTATATGTTTTCTTTATTTTTATCATAGCTCATATTTAGCCATTTCTCATTTTTAGGCGTAACGAGAGACAGTTAATTTCTCCATATAAACAAAAACAAAGGTACATTGTAGGAAACAAAAAAGGCCCCTACCCCATTTAAGCCCCCTCAGAACATTTTAATAATGATAAAGCTTACCTGATATTAAAGAACACCTAATTTTCATTAAACTCGACGAATTTGATAAAAATCATTAAAGCCGTTTTTGAGATCATCGAAAAAAAGGTAAAAATTGGAAAAAAATTATGAAATAAATTGCCCCCTCTGTTTGATCAATTTTGACGATATGTTGGATGTCACATCTTTGGCATATACATACATCAAATACCCAGTTTGATCAAAATCCTTAAAACCGTTTTTGGGTAAATAAAAAAAACTCGTGAAAATTATACAAAATTTATTCAGTAAAGTCCCCCCTCCGTTTGACCAATTTTGATGAAATGTTGGGTGTCACATCTTTGGCATATAAATACATCAAATACCCAGTTTGATCAAAATCGTTAAAACTGTTTTTGAGTAAATAAAAAAAACTCGTGAAAATGATACAAAATTTATTCAGTAAAGTCCCCCCTCCGGTTGATCAATTTTGATGAAATGTTGGGTATCACATCTTTAGCATATACATACATCAAATACCCAGTTTGATCAAAATCGTTAAAACCGTTTTTGAGGAAATAAAAAAAAACACGTAAAAAATGATACAAAATTTATTCAGTAAAGTCCCCCCTCCGGTTGATCAATTTTGATGAAATTTTTGCAGTCGCATCGCGGGCATATTAATACATCAAATACTCAGTTTAATCAAAATCGTTAGAGCCGTTTTTGAGAAAATTGAAAAAAACCTAAAAATTAGACAAAATTCTTTAAATAAAGTACCCCCTCCGTTTGACCAATTTTAATGAATTTTTTGCTGTCACATCGCGGGCATATACATACACCAAATACCCAATTTCAGATCTGTGCGGTTTATAGTTTTTGAGCTAGTCTGTTCACACACACACACACACACAGACACACACACACACACACACACACAGACCATTTTGCGGGACTTGGTTAATTGGACTCAGGGGACCCCAAAACGTGTATTTCCGTTGAAAACCGGAAGTCGAAATTTTTCACGATCGCAATACTTCCACTTACTATATATTTCATATATAGGTAAGTGAAAGTAAAAAGAAAGAAAAAAAAAACAAAAGAAAAAAAAAACAACCTGTACCACTACAACCCATGAAGGGTCTTGGGTTCAGTTCTATGTAAGGAAGAGCACTGTTTCTTGGTCAGCGGTCTTGCAAGGAGGTGATTTGACCGTGATTACGCTCAACCGCCAGGTTCTTTCCCCATTGTTACAGGTAACATTGTTACCTCTATGAATTATTGAATTCAAGATAGTAGGAATTTTATTTTATTTATTTATTTGTCCTCCCCTTCCCCGCCTTTTAGACTATACGGGGTTTGCCAGGGTCATGGGAGAGGGTCATACCGAGTATTATTAAATGTCCCCTGGCTCCGGGTTTTGAACTTCCTATCTTTGGGTAATCAATCATATGTTGGGTGTCAGACGCACGCGTATTTTCTAACGCTTTTGTCCACTCGGCCATCCCGCCATTAATTTCTATATATAAATAAAACTATAAATTATAATATATATGCACCTACAAACTTTAGCCTTTCTTTATTTTTCATGATCTATTCTAATGCTACATCCATTTTAGCACCACTAACTCGAAACGAAAAAAAAAAAAAAAAAAAAAAAAGACCTTAAATTCTTCATTTAGATGAATAGCATGGGGAATGAATAGAGATTAAGAAGAGAAAAGGCGGGTAATTAAAGAGAAAATTTAAAGGAGTCTGCAATTTATTAAAAGGGACTAGAAAACCGCTGGGACTCGATGTTCGCCTCGGGGCAGAAAAACCGCCTAAATGATTAAGCAACGGCTCTCGCCCAGTTTAGTACTTTTTTCCCCATCGAACGGGGGCTTTATTTGTTTTCTATCTCGCTTTATCTTTGTATAAAATAAAGATAAATAAAATTATATACTGTGTATGTATAAAATAAATAGACTTGTCTCTCGGACCGCCTCTTGGACATAAAAGTGAATCTATTTGACTAATAGGCTATAACACACCTCATATTAGCGATATATAGACAAAAAGTTATTTTTATGTATTTATTTTAAAAACAAAAACAATTTATAAATATTTATTAATAGCGTACTGTTTTAGATCATATTTAAAAAAAAAAAAATTAGAACGATTTTACATATAACTTCAAAAAGAAAAAAAAATCTTTTTAGTGTAAATGTAAATAGTGTAAATATACCTGCCGCTCAACGCCTCTTGGACATAAATATCAAGCTAGTCCACAAACATGCTGTAACACACCCCTTATCAGCTGTATATATACAGACAGGAAGTTGCTCTAAATTTATTTTAAAAAAATCTGGTGCGTGCGCGCAACACACAACTTTCACTTACCAACTTACTTAGATAAGAAATTGACGTGTTCTGTTAAATATAATTTCCCAAAGTCACACATTTTTCTACATCCATATCTTATTTTTGTTAATCGTTAAAGCCGTTTTTGAGTAAATAAAAAAAACCGTGAAAATGATACAAAATTTATTAAGTAAAGTCCCCCCTCCGGTTAATCAATTTTAATGAAATTTTAACAGTCATATCTCGGGCATATACATACGTAACGAGAAACAGTTAATTTCTCCATGTTAACAAAAACAAAGGCACTTTATAACAAAGAAACAAACAAACAAAAAAGGCCCCCACCCCCACCCCAAAAAAAACCCTCAGAACATTTTATTAAGGATAAAGCTTACCTGATATTAAAGAAAACCTAATTTTCATTAAACATGACGAATTTGATAAAAATCGTTAAAGCCGTATTTGCGATAATCGGAAAAAGGTATAAATTGGAAAAAAAGTCATGAAATAAAGTGCCCCCTCAGTTAGACCAATTTTGATGAAATGTTGGCTTTTACATATTTGGTATATACATACATCAAATACCCAGTTTCTTCAAAATCGTTAAAGCCGATTTAGAGTAAATAAAAAAAACACGTGAAAATGTTACAAAATTTATTAAGTAAAGTTCCCCCTCCGGTTAATCAATTTTGATGAAATTTTTACAGTCATATTTCGGGCACATACATAGATGAAATACTCAGTTTAATCAAAATCGTTAGAGCCGTTTTTGAGAAAATCGAAAAAAACCTAAAAAGTTATTAAGTAAAGTACCCCCTCCCTTTAAGTAATTTTGATGAAATTTATGCTGTCACATCGCGGGCATATACCTACACTAAATTCCCAATTTCAGGATCGCACGGTTTATAGTTTTTGAGCTAGTCTGTTCACACACACACACACACACACAGACACACAGACACACACACACACACAGACCATTTCGCGGGACTTGGTCATTTGGACTCAGGGGACCCCAAAACGTGTATTTCCGTTGAAAACCGGAAGTCGAATTTTTTCACGATCGCAATACTTCCACTTACTATATATTTCATATATAGGTAAGTGAAAGTAAAAGTAATAAAAACTATTATTCAATGCACAAACATTTATTAGTAGCGATCTATTTCAAATTCGTATTGAAATTTATTGATCATTTTATTTGTTATTCATTTTATTATTGAACGTTTCAACACAGCTAAAAAAAAAAGTTTCTTAGTATATATAACATAAATATACATTAAGTATTTATTTTATTTATTGACTATCCCTGATAAATTATCAGGAATAATAAATTACATACAAATTATAATTTTATTCCACACATATTGTTTACAATGCACGCTACTGTGTGCATTAAATTGGTTAAATTCAAAAATAGAGGGATTGATACGGAATCACCTAAATTGTTTAAAATAATTGTAACGGGAGCTATAATTATAGTTAAATAAATAAAGTTAAGTGTAACGTAACCTGTCGTTCAATTCCTCTTTGACATAAAACTCAAGCTAGTCGGCTGATAGGCCATAAATGCCCTTTAAAGAAAAAAAGTCTTTTAAACAAATAATTTATAAAAAATTATTAGTACGCTAACTAATTTAGATTTCAAAAAAAAAAAAAAAAAAAGAGTGAATGAGGTGGAGTGGCTGACATTTTCTTCTCCAAAGAAGATTTGCATTGCTGGGTCGAAACTTATTATATGTAAATCCTTTTAACTGATTAATAATTTTTTCCTCAATTTCACATTCGTGTTAGAATAAAAAAAACGTTTTCCACCGCATCTGAATCCAAATCGTTGCCATGAAAATAACTTTTTATTTCCTGTTTATACGTTATATGTTGTTTGTAGTAGTTATCTCCCACTCAAAAAGAAAAGATAGGTTTATTTTTTTTACTGTTTACAAGATCTTCGGATGGAGGGATGAGGGTGCATTTTATATCCGTTTGAGAACCCCTACAACACTTAAGGGGATATCGTGGATGTCTGATAATATACACATTTCCAGCTATTTTTCGACCGTTCTGTCGACCCCCTCTGTAGGGCAAATGACCTGGAATTCGGTATGTTGTATTTTGTCAGTAAATATAATTGAAAATTTGGATTCTTGTGCTATTTACGGTTTTGCCGTCTTATCGGTTCAGCCCTTCTAAATAAAAAAAAAATGTTGAATTATCTAGTTAATAAGTTATTGAAATGTCAATCAGTCTTCTTTGTAGCTTTGTGTTTTGCAGGGTGAGTTATGTTTTTATTAAATTTTTATTTTAGCTATATCATCATTTTTGTTTTTTAAGTAGAACCTGAAAAAAAATGATAATATTAACTCAAACCATTTTGAAACGCTCATAATCATGTCCTAAAATGAACAAACGGGTTGGAATTCAATTATTTGAGTTAAATAGGAAAATTTCACTAAAGTTAACAGTAGTATACTTATATACAGTTGTATAAGGTAGTATGTAATATATAATATATATAATTCAAATGATTAAAGTGTATGAAAATACATACAATATTGCTGATGGCTGATGGATATTATAACCCTAAACAGATGTATAGTAACTAACTACATTACTCTAATACGGAATTAGTAAAATTCACTATTCCAAACAAGCGAGTAATTTTATGTTTTTAATCAATTATTCTCTTAAAAAACATTTTATAAAAAAAAAAATTAAACCGACTTTGAAACCTAGGAACCAGTAAAAATAAATGCACTGAAAACTATAAAATAATTTCCTTCTGATTTTTATGAATACACAGCAAAATTGAAAATGGTATAAAAAGCGGAAAAATGCAATAAGACGAATAATTTTATTTTTATTTGTACAAATACACACTAATTGTTATTAAAAATTGTGAAATTAAAATATTAAATACTATATATGCCTTACAGCACCGATGATGGCCGAACTGGCCGAAACGTATGCATAAATAAAGCTCTAACGAAAAAATAGTGTTGAGACTTAATTGGTCGCCCTAATCCACACTTATAAATTGGATAGTCTCAAGACGAAGGTAGAAAAATTAATAACTAATATTAAATACTATGTTCAATACAACACAATCTTTTAGGAGGCAGCGCAAAATTTAAAATTTTTAACACTAGACATTATTAAAATCTTAAAATGGATCTTCTCTTCTCATATATTGATTTTAATGCCTACTAATGGAATAGTATCAGTAACATGTCATTTATATTTGCGCCGCCTCCGAAAAGATTGTGTTGTATTGAACATAGTATTTAATATTTTATTTTCACAATTTTTAATAACAATTAGTGTGTATTTGTACAAATAAAAATAAAATTATTCGTCTTATTGCATTTTTCCGCTTTTTATACCATTTTCAATTTTGCTGTGTATTCATAAATATCAGAAGGAAATTATTTCATAGTTTTCAGTGCATTTATTTTTACTGGTTCCTAGGTTTCGAAGTCGGTTAAAATTTTTTTTTATAAAATATTTTTAATATACATTACTTACTCTTAACTTTACTGTAATTTTACCTACAGGACTCAAATAATTGTTTTACAACCTCCTTGTTCATTGTAGGGTATAATTATGACGCATCATATAGAGGCTTTATTTGTTCTTTTTAATTTGTAAATTTTTGTTTTGCACTCCTTTAAAACTAATTCCGAATTTGTTGGAGTATGGCTTTTAATGTGGTTCTCTATATAAACTATTTTTTTCACTTGTATTTTGAGTAGTACTCAATATATATGAGGAAGAAATTATGTAATCTTTTTTTTTTTCAACGTTTCGGACTTCTTGCCCATTTAAGACTCAACAACAATCTGTTTCTCAAAAAAAAAAAAATAAAAAAAAAATTGTAAGATATATATGTAAATGCTTAATTAATAGTTAACATTTAATAATATTCCTCGGTGATTGTGGAACTATTTCAGTTGTCACACTTTTGTGTTGTTAAAAAAAAAAAAAATTAAACTATTTTTGGTGTAGCAGCTTTGCCATACTAACAAAAAAAGAAATATCAAGATACCTTAATTTGGCTAACAACTAACGCTTTTCAGATTAAGCTAATTGCTTTATTAATTCCTTTATAACGTGGTGATATAATTCAATTAACACTGATTAATATAATTTCGCTGAAAAACATTATTGATTTTGACTCAAAAAAATTATATCAAGGCACCTTAATTGTGCTAACAATGTTAGTGGTACCCCTTTTCAGATTGCGTTAACGTCCTGTTGTGAATTGCCCTTGATAACATGGTTATATAATTGAAATTACCCATTATTAATAGGGATATAGATTTACACTGAATATAATTTTGCTTAAACATACTGATTTTGATTCTCTAACAACCATTTCAATTACTTATATTGATTATTATTTAATTTCAATATATATTAATATTGAAATGAAATATTATTGTAGCTTACACTTTTTGTGAAATCATACGTTTAGGCGTTGAAAATCTCATGGGCCTTGATTTGGTGGCGAGTGAAGTGCCCTTGCGGAATCTCAACTTTTTTCTTCTACTCCAAACATTTTTTGTGCCTTTTTCCCGTATAATTATATTTTTCGCTCCCCTACTACCCTCCTGATTGAGTTAGAGGGTTGGAAAAGTGTATATGTACTGAGCCTGTATGAAAAACTTCCATTTGGGAACAAACAAATTTTCTTTTAACTAAACACCATTATTATAAGTGAAATTATTGCTTTAAAAAAAACTTTTTTAGTTCCATAAAATAACTAAGTATAATGGAGGCATTGAAATATGCATTGCTACCGACTTATTTTATTTTAGTTACTTTACTGGGCTGATGAATATATCGTAGTTTCACCGAAAATCTTATTTAACCAACTAGCCTACGTTTCGGCCCAAGCATGTGGATCATCGTCAAGGCTAAAATGAATTACTCTTGGATACCTTCTATATTTTAATCATATATTTGTTTCAATTTAAAGCTCTCTCGATGGTGCTGAAGAATAACTTTATTTTAAAACGCATATAAATAAAATCAGAATAATGGCTCAACTGCGTCTAAGCTGTAAGCACAATCCAAGATTATACGTCCAAAAATATTCAATAAAATTCAACGCCTAGAATTTGTGCCCTCTATGTAGGAAAGAAGAAGAAAGTATATCCCATCGCTTGCTGGCATGCCCTGTTCTAAAACAATTCCGTTCAAAGTATTTAGGCTTCATAGTTCAAGAATTGGATAAAACAGATAAATTGACGCACCTTCTCGCGCAGTGTTCAGAAATAGACAACATATTTATATTCGTCACGAAGAGCCTACTTTAAACTAGGAAATTTTCGTCAAATATATAAAAGCCCAAAAAAAAAAATTTACATTAAATTATAATATCATATACAATTCTTCCTTGTAAAGTTGATTTATTTTGACAGACAGACAAGACAGACAAATGTGTTTATTTATATACAGAAACAGAAAAAAATTAAAATACAATGAGAATCTCACCAAAACACCACTGCAGTGGGAAACACCCGTTCGCAGGAGTTCTGATTTAATAGTAACTTAAAGTAAAATATTAATAATCGCCTCTTAAAAAAAAACAAATAAAATAAGTAAATAAACATAATGGTGGTACAGAAAAAAATAAATAAAAATAATAATAATAGCCTCCAATTGCCATAAATAACAAAAGAATTAGCAATTTCAGAAAGAACTTCATTGTTCAAAACTGCAAATAATAGATACATAATAAACTATATTTCCAACAGAACATATTTGATTATCTTCATTGTTAACTTTAGTATATGGAGAACATATGGTTGTTACTGAAAGGGATATTTAAAGGTAAAAAGTGGAATATTATTATTATAGGTAGTCGTGGTATGAGGATTCGGTATATAATATTTATTATATTATGTGGGATTTTAGTTAATAATTTACGAAAATCGTTTGCGGTATCTTATGGGAAGTTGAACTGCTCTGTTAAAAAATGCCGATAGGAAAATGCCTCTCTAACATATCCGCTGAGCAAAGCCCAATCTTTACCATTCAAATACGAGATTACCTCCTTGTCCGTTAGAGTGTAAGCATTAAACCACTTAGCCCTATAGTCCCTTAAGATAGTGCAACTCCCAATAAAATGGCTAATTGTTTCTAACTGGTTGGCATTGCATAGGCTGCAGTTATGATTACGTTTGCTGTCCCATGGCGCATAGTTAAGCTTCAGTAACTCCCCCCTGGCTTTGATTATATTGATAATGAAGGAAAGTTTGTACTCATCTTTCATATAGGGGTTGTTCAGTAAATCAATGTCTAGCTCTTTGTAAGAGAGATGAAATTTAGAGTTACAGCGGTCTTCCAGAAATTGACCTCTAAACAGCTCTTTTTCTTTTTCAATGAATACTTTCAAATTAGTTGATAAGTAGTCAACTGTGAAATTTCTTTGGCCCAAATTAAATTTATTTCTGATATATCTGACACAAAATACATTTCTTTTTATTAAAATATTTGCTAGCTGAGAGGGTAATCTGTGGTGCGGATATTGCATGGTTTTAATAATATATTTTAAGTGCAGTTGAAGTGTGTGAATATAAATCTGGTCGATGCCTGTCTCCAAGTATAAGATGTAATTTGGGGTGTTCCTGGGCAACCGAAAGAGTTTTTTCAGAAAAAAAGTCCCTAACCGTTCTATTGTGCCATATCTTTGATACCCCCAGACTTGGGCTCCGTAGGATATTATGGATCGTGACGCTGAGCGGTAAATTTCGAATTTTTTGCTCAAGGGAATATCATCGTTTGAGATGAGGGAATTCCAAGTAAAGTTGATTCCCTGTTTTGCCTTGGCCAGGACATTATTGAAGTGTTGGGACAGGGACAAACCGGGTGTGATCCCAATCCCCAGGTAATTATAAAAATTCACCACTTCTATGGATTCACTTCCAAGCTTCCATTTTTCGATTCTTGCCCTCCTGAAACCATTCTTAAAAATCATTATTATTTATTATAAAATCATTATCATTATTTTTGATTTATTTTGATTTTTTCTTAAATACCGTTCAAAAAGTGTATATATATTTTTCTTTTTCTCATTATTTTGTATATATTTCTCATTATTTGTAAGTTTTTAACTTTAATTTGTATTGAAATATTTTTTTTTCTTTTATGCAATGTAAACAACCAACTTCTTGCTATAAGTTGCAACTTTATAAGCAGTAAACTCATCCATTCGTTCATTCATATTTGTTTCAATTTAGCCTTGATGCTGAACCACAATGCTTGGCTTGAAACGTAAGCTAGTTAAATAAAGAAAATTTCTGACTGAAACTCCGGACTATACCTCCAGATGGGTTTTTCGCGAAACAATCGCTCATTTCTACCTCTACTTTTGTTAATTTTTATATATTATTATGTATCTTTCATCGTAGTGAATGAGTGGTTAAATCAAGTGTCCTTACTTTTCAGGGAAAGGCTTATAAACTTTGGACAGCATTGGTATAAAATCGGTTTTTCATTTTTAAGCGTTAAAGTTCAATAAAAAAAAAAAAATAAATAAATAGAAATAGTCGCTGTTGATAACGGCCATAAAACCAACTGAATATATCTTATCAGTAATGAGATATCAAGGTTGGATAATAGTTCACAAACCGTTTACAACAGATTTAATGCTAATAATAATAATGACATTTCAAATGAACGCCTGACTTATTTATTACAAAGAAACCACTTCCAAGGGATGATAATATATATCTAGCTCATTTATTCCATCTATATTTGTACGGGCCGAGGCGATAGCGTCTCAGACTCCCTCGCTGGCGGTGCGGGTTCGAATCCCACCCAAGCTCGCTCAAATTCACTTTTATTATTTATCCGAGAGTTAAGCCGTTTTTCAAAACGGCGCATATGTGTCATACCTTTGTTCAATCTAAAACAACCTAACAAAAAAAATAAAAACAAAAAAAAACAGCCAATTTAAATTTGTTTTTTCTATATTGCTGAAGCGGAGTCCAATTAAAGTGCATAGAAGGCAGATGTTGCCTCGGAAAGTTGTTTGCCGACCAAACAGCAGAGGTTAGTCCCTGTTTCCAGTTGCCAGATTCAACTCCGAATAAATGTTGAGCTTTAGGTTAAATCGAGTGCTACAGATTTTCAATTAAACTTTCTACTTGAACTAGTTGAATGTACAAGGATAGTGTACTCTCATCAACGCTATTCGTTTGTATCTCGTTTATTTAGTTCTTTGTCAGTCCCTTGATTGTGCGCTAAGGGGTGACAAACATGTTCGGGGAATAAAATTACAATTAAAAAAAGATGAGTTTGCATTCGTTAATAAGTTACGTTCGAAACTGCAATATTTAAGAAACCTATTTTACTGCCTAATATTTGATGACAATCGCACTGAGAATTAGTTTGAATATAAATAGAAAAGAAAAGTAAATGAATAAATACACGTAAAATAAATAATATATTTATAAAGCTTCTTGACTTTAAAGTTTTGAGAAGAAAAGGACTTTGGTTTTTAACTAATAGCAACTTTTAATTGGTTTGAAAAGGGCATTCAGCCTATTTTATTGAAAATATTTTGTGGTCACAGATGTTTATCTTGATAATGGTGTGAGTGCCGAAACGTTTTACGAAAAATTGTAAGTTGAGGTTAGTATAAAAATCCCAATAAAACTTGACTAATATCTGTCTAGCCTCAAATCAATAAAGAATTATCATAAATAATATAGTTATCTCATAAATTAATCTCATCTACGAATATGTCTCGCGGCATTGATAGTTGCTCGCTATTATCTCACTTTGTTTCTTTGCATTATCTATTCCTTCATGGCTGTCTTTACCCAAGAAATATACATTTTTATCAATGAAATGATTCTAATAGAATGATTTTTTTTTTATTATATTAATTTTTATTTTCTTAGGCCGCATGTGGTGCGGAGTCGAAGCCAATAATCTAGTGTACTTCTGCGGTGAACTCATCCGAAGGGTTCAATACAGGTAAAAAAGTATATGCGAATCATAGAAAATGATTTTGTTTAAAACAATGTACTTTAATATATCGTCTGAACAAGTTTTTTGACGAGCAGTGGCCCGTGCAGCTGGTTTAAGAATTTCTTACGCACCTTTTTGTGTTTTCAATATATAATATCTTTAAGTAAATATATCGAAACAGAATAATTCCTCATTATGACGGTTTTTATATTCACGCAACAATGCATGACAACTATAGAGGGACTATATTTTAATATTTTATTAAGAGTGTGCTTTGACGCCCTTTGTAGACTTGCCACATTGCACCCTAACCGCTCAAAGCATAACTGGTTCCTGGTGCTGCAAGATATATTAAAATCATTTCGAGTCGAGGACCGTATAACATCCGCAATAAGTACAACAGAGAGAAGAAAAGAAATAGAAAAAGCCCTTAGCTCTATTAAGGGAACCCTTCACAGAACAGACCTGGAAAGGATGTACAGTTCACCTTTTTGTCCAAATTATCAAGATTTTTACGCCATCTACAGATAAATTTACCCCACTCGCAAGCAAAAATAATCACGCAAATCCGAACATCCAGCGTAAAATTTATAAGTATCTCTCACCGGTACTCCACATATAAGTTGAGTCCTGCAGACAAATGCCTCGTTTGCAATAAGGAAGAAAACGAAACTCTCTACCACTTCATCTGTACTTGCCCGATCTACTCAGCTTATAGAAAATACTACTTGCCTAACTTCATCAACATTTTACCACATCAGTACCACCAGATTATACAAAATGCCGACATACCTACCTACAGAGCTTTGTTCGAGTATACAGTGCGAAGTCTCAACCTCCGAAGATTTATGCTAGAAGAATAGATCCGAAGACATGATAATAGTCCTGATATTTTGATTTATTGTTGTTAAATCACTATATGTTATTTATTCTGTTTTGGTGCCTCTTATTTATTCTTTATTGCTATTTTCTTGTTATTGCTTATTATTGTTATTGACTTGTTTGTTCGTCTGCTATTGTTTTTCTTTGTTTTGATTTGTTTGGTCGTTGCATTGAAAAAAAAAAAAAAGAAAAAAAAATGTTAAAAAGATGGCACTAGGAATTAATATTGAGAAAAATGCATTGTATACACTCAAATTAATTGTAATTTTACACACTCTATTTGTATGGGGGACATCCCCGTAAACAAATAAACAATTATTATTATTATTATTATTATATTTTAATATTTTATAGTTTGAAGTACATAAATTCTCTACTGTTGCAGCATGCGTAGAGTTTTAATTGTATATTTTATAATTATTTTAAAGATTAAGATAATTCTATTTTAGAACTTTTTGTTTTAAAACAATCTGCAATTTGTAATTGTATATTTGCACTTAGAAAAGAAAAAGTGTTTTGTACAAAACATGTTTAAGGTCAAGTCGAATAAATTGAGTAACTATTAGAAAATATCTAAAAAATAACACTAGATGGTCCAAGTCCGAATTAGACCAAATGGGTGGCGGGATGGCCGAGTGGGCAAACGCTTTAGGAAATTAGCGTTGCCTATGGCAATATGTGATTGAGAAACAGAAGATATCAAGTTCAAAACCCGCAGTCAGGGGAATTTTAATAATACTTGGCAATAATCCCCCACCCACTTCTCTGGCCCGGGAAACCCCGTATAGCCTAACCGGTGAGGAAGGGGTAAAACAAAGAAAAAATTGGGCCAAATGTAACGTAAAGAGTTTAGCTGTGCGGCTCTACCTAAGAATCGAATTCTTGTCACAACCAATCCTTCCCGAATTTTTTTGGGTCTCCCCTTCCTCGCGTTATAGGCTATACGGGGTTACCTGGGCTAGGGGAGAGGGCGGGGGATTAATGCCGAGTATTATTAAATTTCCCCTGGCTACGGGTTTTGAACTTGCTATCTTCTAGTTCTCAAATCATATGTCTGGTTGTCCTTGGCAACGGGTATTTTCTAAAGCGTTTGCCCGCTCGGCCATCCCGCCACACCATTATTTATCATCCATCTTGCTTCCTTCTTTATATCCAATGACCCACTGAGGCGTCTAAAAGAAGATGGGAACACGGCGCACAGTGGTTGAAAGGCGGAAAAAACCTATTTTTTTAAGGTATTGGAATATTCTTTTTCTTTTCATTATTAATTAATAGAATAGTAACCTGACACATTCCATCAATTTATTCGGAGATATTCTGATTTTTAAACTTGTTAGGACCCTTTGAAAATCGACCATTGAAAAAGTTTATTTTTCAATGGAAAATTTATAACACTATAATAATTTTTAAAACTCGCATTTTTGTTTCTTAGAGCGATTTTCCTTCATAATCATGAAAAGCGATCTCACATATTACACTAGCATAAAAATGATGCTATTAGGTCTATGTTTTAACCCACAAATAAAATCCCGAATAAATGCAATAAAATTAAGACAAATTTTTTTTTTGGTAATCCATATTTTTCAAGCGCAGCCGAGCGCAGTTTTAAAATCTATTTTTTTAAGAAGAAGATACATTCAAGGAAATATTAAAACATATTCTAGCTGCGTCCACCTGCGTCTGTACATGTGGGATATTTTCTTTATTAAAATACCTATGCTATTTCGTGCAGTTTATTCGCTACGGAGCTTGTGCTTCGAATTAGATTATTACTAATCGTTTAGTAAAACATCATGCCTTACTTACCAGGCCTGTAGTATCATTTATAAAGTCAGTCTGAATCGTTATTAGGTCGATAATCAATCAACTTTTTCACCTACCGTGATTTTAGAATGAATTTGGAAATTATTAATAATAAGTTTTTTAACATGAACTCGGCACTTTTCATTTTTAAGCATCCATTTAATTTTAGAAAATTGGTATAAAAAAATAGTTCAGCTATTATTTAGCGTGAATAAGGGATCTGAATTTTCACAGATAGAGTTGCAGTTATTAAATCTATATCAGAGTTGGGCAAATTGTAATCAGAATAATGATTCATGAATATGAATAATTGGTAATCATAAAACAAATGAAAAATGAATAACCATTATTCATAATCAGTACGGAGTATTTTTAATGATTATTGAGTGTTTATGGTATTCATTTGAAATTAATAATGAATAACTGGTATTTAGTTATTTATTATTCATTTCAAATGAATACCATAAACACTCAATAATCATTAAAAATACTCCGTAATGATTATGAATAATGGTTATTCATTTTTCATTTGTTTTATGATTACCAATTATTCATATTCATGAATCATTATTCTGATTACAATTTGCCCAACTCTGATCTATATTGACCAGTCTATCCCACCATCTCCTATCGAAATTATATTAAAGTCG
This sequence comes from Aelia acuminata, assembly GCA_911387785.2. Taxonomy (NCBI): domain Eukaryota; kingdom Metazoa; phylum Arthropoda; class Insecta; order Hemiptera; family Pentatomidae; genus Aelia; species Aelia acuminata. The sequence goes on along the minus strand of OU426982.1, from coordinate 119,027,847 downwards.
GATGACCCCAATCTTATATTTTAATACGATAGATATTTAATAGTTAAGAATTAAAACATAACGACAAAAATAATTGATAGTTCCTATGTATGATTTTTTTTTGTTTTGATTTACCTAACTTGAGTGTTTTCATGAAATAAAATGATATTGCAAGTACTATCAAGGATATTACTAGCATAAAACAGCAAAAGTGTTTAAACTAGCCGATCTCGAGTCGAAAATTGATGTATAATTTTTTTTCTATTTTCCTTACACTGCCGGTTAATCCGAATAGCCGGTTAAGCGGGGCTCAAACCTATACATTTTATAGGAAATTCAATCGTGGTAATGCTAATATCAACTTTATTTTTTTGCGGCTTACAGATCGGGTTTGACAAGGTTTTTTTCCGAAAATAGTCGATTTTCAACTACTGTGCGGCGTTATGACTTAAAACTACTATTACAGTGCTAACTATGGGTAGTTTCTCTAAAGGTCTATTCATATCGTTATCATTTATTCTGTTTAGATTTACTTGTCATATATATTTTAATATCGATAGATGCATTATAAAAATAAAATAAAAGTTATCTTTTCACTTGAGGAATCCCATATATGGATATATCTTTATTTCATAAATTTATTTATTACCTTAATAGCGTAGTTCAGATAATTTCAAAGTTTTGGACATTGGCTCTTTATGAAGGCCAAAGTACAGATTTGCTCACTCCAGACAGAAATAGACTTTTATGAAGTGCTAAAGTAGCTCAAACATTCAAAATGAATTACGGATAATGAATAAAGTCTCTGACCTTTCAGGTGGTTTATGCATTTTAAATGTTTTCCGTTTATAAATTTATAATCTAAGCATTTGCATAACGTGAAAATATATGGAGTGTGCTTCGAAATGTGAAGGTCAGTGTTATAAATTAGTTTTAAATATGACCTATGTAATTTTTTTTTTAAATTTCACTTTTAACGGATTTGTTGGCTAGTGTGAATAATTAGTATTGAGTTTTAGTCAGTGAATCAATAGGAATAAAATAATGGAAAAAAAGGCAAAATAGGTTATGTATAGAGATTTCACCATTATAGTGCTATCAAATGATGGAGAATTTTTTTATTTTTTTTTATTTTTTTCCCTTAGCCCTACTATGGTTAATTATTATAAATATTTAACCGTAATGTGAAAAGTAAATTTATTAGCCATTGAATCTGCTGATAATTATGAAATATCCTAGATTTTAGAGAAATTTAAGGGAACAACTAAATGATCAACAAAAACGCCATAGTTTCTGACTTTGTTATTCATAACTTTTTTTTCCACAGCTTTTCCTGTTTGAAATGCTTATTTTTCAGTATGTCAGCAAAAGGGAATCCTCAAAGTGACAGTTCAATTATAGGATTTAAAAAAATATTAAACCGACTAAATCATTCAACATAGCTTCGAGAAAAAATGAATGAAAACATTTTTTTTTAAAGGAAAGTTTTTTGCGGAACACTCGAATATCATTTAATATATTTTCTTTCTACTTATTCTTACAGAGGTTTCTCGATCTTTAGACAACTTTAATCTATTTTCCTATATTGAAATCCTCGATTTTCTTCCTGTACTTACTTTGATCTAGACAATACTTTCCTGTTAGGTTGAAACTTTTTCAGCTGGTTAACCTAGCCCTTCTGATCCTTTATAATAATAAAGGCTTAGCGAACCTGAACCATCAACGCCTTCCTACTCACCTCTACCCCCCTTCCTAACCCATCTCTCCAATTGTTTTTTGTTTGTTTAACGTCCAGTTATGCCACTAAGGCTAATCGGACGATGTTACAGTTGGATTCCTAAATTTTGGCTATCCAGTTATAATTAGAATAGGGATCATTAAACGAGTACCTGACATCGCACAGGCTCGGGGCCTCCATTTTACGTCCTATCCGAGGGTCGCCATAGCCAAGGTTTTTTACTCCCTTTAGGGCCACCGTGGGACGTGAACCAGCGATTTATAGTATTGCAGGTTGCCATGCTAACCACTACACCACAGGTGTCTCCCCAACTCCCAAAGAATCCCCTCACCTTCATCTTGGCCTTCCCCTTTTCGGAACTTTTTCCAGTCCGCAAAGCGCTTTTTATAATAAGCTAAAACTTTGATGATATTAACAGGATAAATTCACGCAATTCAGCATTGTGTAACTATCTTTTTACTTTCACTTACCTATATATGAAATATATAGTAAGTGGAAGTATTGCGATCGTGAAAAATTTCGACTTCCGGTTTTCAACGGAAATACACGTTTTGGGGTCCCCTGTGTCGAAATGACCAAGTCCCGCGAAATGGTCTGTGTGTGTGTGTGTGTGTGTGTGTGTGTGTGTCTGTGTGTGTGTGTGTGTGTGAACAGACTAGCTCAAAAACTATAAACCGTGCGATTCTGAAATTGGGTATTTAGTGTATGTATATGCCCGCGATGTGACAGCATAAATTTCATCAAAATTACTTAAAGGGTGGGGGTACTTTACTTAATAACTTTTTAGGTTTTTTTCGATTTTCTCAAAAATGGCTCTAACGATTTTGATTAAACTGAGTATTTGATGTATTAATATGCCCAAGATATGACTGTAAAAATTTCATCAAAATTGATTAACCGTAGGGGGGACTTTACTTAATAAATTTTGTATCATTTTTACTTGTTTTTTTTTATTTACTCAAAAACGGCTTTAAAGATTTTGATCAAACTGGGTATTTGGTGTATGTATATGCTGAATATGTGATAGCCAACATTTCATCAAAATTGATCAACCGAAGGGGGGACTTTACTTAATAAATTTTGTATCATTTTCAGGGTTTTTTTTATTTACTCAAAAACGGCTTTAACGATTAACAAAAATAAGATATGGGTGTAGAAAAATGTGTGACTTTGGGAAATGATATTTAGCAAAACACGTCAATTTCTAATCTAAGTAAGTTGGTAAGTGAAAGTTGTGTGTTGCGCGCACGCACCAGATTTTTAAATTTTATATTATATCATTATTTAGGATATTACCTTGTTATACGTAATTACTACATTGGATTAAGGTAGATATTTTTCAGTGTCCTTGATCGGTTCAGTTTTTCCTGACAACGATTATTTGAATGGTCTGTAAAATCTGATAGATGAGCTGGGCTGGTCGGGTATCTAGTGAATTAGATGCCTCGGCATGGAAGGATAGGTTCAATAATAAAATAAAACGAAACTCGTTTTTTATTTACTTTTCGGGTTTCTCAAGCGACTGATTCAATTCTATTTGGTTAAAACTATAGACCTATTTCCGAATAATTGTATTAATGAGTGCAAAAAAAAAAAAAAAAAATCAGAGCATAAAGAAAACGAAAATTCAACAATGTTTATACCATTTTGTCTTGCTAATATAAGTTTTATTTAGTTGAATAGCAGAGGCTACATATATTCTTTATTTTGCTTTATGTCTCACATAAAAAGAGCTATATATAAAGAAACTTTACCGGTTCTTTGAAAAGCTATTCAACCTTGATCGTCCGTTTGGTTCGGAATTCTTCGGAATCTTTTCGTGAGAAAAAGCGATGGAAGTTGAGCGCAGTTATGTAATTCGAAATTTTATGTATGTTCACATCGTCTTTTCCCGAAAAAAAAAAATGAATTGTATCTTTTTTCATCTTAGACGATATAGCGTGCATATAACGTATATAATAGAAAGCATTTTATTATCATATTTTAACTTTATAAGTCTATAGGTGTAATTTACTTGTAGACGTTATTCTCATAAGCAATCTTCATATTATATACGCGAAATCACTTCTCTTCTTTAGTTCTACGGACTGTTTGACTGAGAAATATAATCCGTATATACTTATATCCGTATAAAAAAAAAAAAAAAAAAACTTTTTTAAAGGCCTAATAGACATCTCAAATTATATATCACGCTATACATTGCAAATGTTGGGAAAATATCTGACCATGAGGATATTAGATTAGAATGAGAGCGTTTCGTCATGTTTAACTCTAAATCACATGAAATTTTGGTTGGTTTAATCCTTTTAGGCCCTTGATTGTGTTGCCATACTTTAATGAACGTGTTTTAATACATTGCCAGTCAACAAAAAAAAAGTCAAAAAAAAAAAAAAAATGGCAAATTATTTAAGCCGAAAGATCTGAAAGAAAAATTAACGTTGTCATTGTTCAAATATTTTGATTCGGATTGCCAGAGGACCAAATGTGGTATTGAAAAACGAACATTAAAGCATTCCATTGTTTTCTATGTCCTCTTCAAAAACTTCATAAATGTGTTGGGTCAAAAGGTAACCCCAACCTTTGAGGTGTCATTCCATATCAAATCAACGGGGGTCTGACCGATCAACGATTTTGCCAACGCACCTCTTGGGTAGAGGCAATAAAAAATAAATAAATAATTTAATTTGTGTTTGTCTTTGTTTAATACAGATATAATTGTAATAGCAATCAAAAGGATAGGATAGGATGGGGGTTTTAGGGTGATCAATATCTAGATTATTACGCCCGTAAAATTTTCTATTGATTTCATGATTTGTAAAGTTTCAATTTCATCTTATAATTGTGCATCCATATAATTTTATTTTTTATTTTTGCATGCCTTCGACACTATACAATTCATTTGTTACCAAAAACTTTGGCAAAATGCTAATAATTTAATTTTTATTTTTTTATCTAGCCTTTGGTACTATACAATGAGTATATTAATACAAATTTTAATAAATTGATAATAATTTAATGGAAAAATAGTTAGACGCCAATAAGACAAATCGAATAATACGAATAGTTACATTTCTGGAGTAATCTTCAATTCTCAATCAAAAAGATCCTTTTATTTCTTCTATTTAACATATAATTTTCTTTTTTAATATTCAATGTGTATTTCTTCATTATAATTTAATACTTAAGGTATAGGCTCCCACCTTTAATACAGTCCACTAATCTTAATTTTTACCCATTTTGTAGTGGGCCCCAACAAAATAAATATTTGACTCTAGCATTTTTAGCTAAAGGTATACTAAAGTTCAAAGTGGAAAAAGATGGATTCATATGATAAAAAATGTTGAAATATACCAGTTGTCTCTTAGAAATAGTTTTTGGGCTAGGTCATAAAAAATATTTATGCCAAACAGCTGGAACAGGAGTTCTTTTTTTCATTTTTATTCGTTGTTGTTTTTTTTTTTTTTTTTTTTTTATTTTTAGATATAAAACAAGACCATGTTCAAGGAATATAATATTTTTTAAAAAAAATCTGAAATCTTATATTTTTAATTTTGAAAATAAGGGTAAATTTTGATATGTTTTAAAAAAAAAGGTTTATTATTCTAACATTTGGTGGCTAAAGTTATGCTGAATTTCAAAGCGGAGAAGCTATGGGTTCACTAGACAAGAAACATTGATGAGAATACACCTTAGACGTGTTATAAGTATAGAATGCGCCGCTTCTTTCATCTCAAAGACCGAGTCCTAATTACCTGAAATTTCGTATTTTTCTTTACATTGAGGCATCTAACATATAACCGAAAAAATCTGGTGCGTGCGCGCAACACACAACTTTCACTTACCAACTTACTTAGATAAGAAATTGACGTGTTTTGTTAGATATCATTTCCCAAAATCACACATTTTTCTACATTCATATCTTATTTTTATTAATCGTTAAAGCCGTTTTTGAGTAAATAAAAATCCCCGTGAAAATGATACAAAATTTATTAAGTAAAGTCCCCCCTTCGGTTGATCAATTTTGATGAAATGTTGGCTATCACATATTTGGCATATACATACATCAAATACCCATTTTGGTCACAATCGTGAAAGCCGTTTTTGAGTAAATAAAAAAAGCACGTAAAAATGATACAAAATTTATTAAGTAAAGTGCCCCCTGCGGTTGATCAATTTTGATGAAATTTTTACAGACATATCTCGGGCATATATGTAGATCAAATACTAACTTTAATCAAATTCGTTAGAGCCGTTTTTGAGAAAATCAAAAAAAACACGTGAAAATGTTACAAAATTTATTAAGTAAAGTCCCCCCTCCGGTTAATCAATTTTGATGAAATTTTTACAGTCATATCTCGGGCATAAAAATACATAAAATACCCAGTTTGATCAAAATCGTTAAATCCGATTTAGAGTAAATAAAAAAAACACGTGAAAATGTTACAAAATTTATTAAGTAAAGTCCCCCCTCCGGTTAATCAATTTTGATGAAATTTTTACAGTCATATCTCGGGCATATAAATAGATGAAATACTCAGTTTAATCAAAATCGTTAGAGCCGTTTTTGAGAAAATCGAAAAAAACCTAAAAAGTTATTAAATAAAGTACCCCCTGCCTTTGAGCAATTTTGATGAAATTTTTGCTGTCACATCGCGGGCATATACATACACTAAATACCCAATTTCAGGTTCGCACGGTTTATAGTTCTTGAGCTAGTCTGTTCACATACACACACACACACACACACACACACACACACACACACACACACACACACACACAAACACAGACCATTTCGCGGGACTTGGTCATTTCGACTCAGGGGACCCCAAAACGTGTATTTCCATTGAAAACCGGAAGTCGAAATTTTTCACGATCGCAATACTTCCACTTACTATATATTACATATATAGGTAAGTGAAAGTAAAAATATTACAATCTGAGACCCAAAGGTTTAAACCATCGTTGGTTTTGTATGAGATGAGCTATTGATCGTATTTTTGTTTCGTATTTGTTTTAATTTCTGACTAAGTTATTATATATGAAAATATTAAAAAAAAAAAAAATTTACTTATTTTTTTCTATAATTTACAGAATTAATTTATATTTTTACTTTCACTTACCTATATATGAAATATATAGTAAGTGGAAGTATTGCGATCGTGAAAAATTTCGACTTCCGGTTTTCAACGGAAATACACGTTTTGGGGTCCCCTGTGTCGAAATGACCAAGTCCCGCGAAATGGTCTGTGTGTGTGTGTGTGTGTGTGTGTGTGTCTGTGTGTGTGTGTGTGTGTGAACAGACTAGCTCAAAAACTATAAACCGTGCGATTCTGAAATTGGGTATTTAGTGTATGTATATGCCCGCGATGTGACAGCATAAATTTCATCAAAATTACTTAAAGGGTGGGGGTACTTTACTTAATAACTTTTTAGGTTTTTTTCGATTTTCTCAAAAATGGCTCTAACGATTTTGATTAAACTGAGTATTTGATGTATTAATATGCCCAAGATATGACTGTAAAAATTTCATCAAAATTGATTAACCGTAGGGGGGACTTTACTTAATAAATTTTGTATCATTTTTACTTGTTTTTTTTTATTTACTCAAAAACGGCTTTAAAGATTTTGATCAAACTGGGTATTTGGTGTATGTATATGCTGAATATGTGATAGCCAACATTTCATCAAAATTGATCAACCGAAGGGGGGACTTTACTTAATAAATTTTGTATCATTTTCAGGGTTTTTTTTATTTACTCAAAAACGGCTTTAACGATTAACAAAAATAAGATATGGGTGTAGAAAAATGTGTGACTTTGGGAAATGATATTTAGCAAAACACGTCAATTTCTAATCTAAGTAAGTTGGTAAGTGAAAGTTGTGTGTTGCGCGCACGCACCAGATTTTTAAATTTTATATTATATCATTATTTAGGATATTACCTTGTTATACGTAATTACTACATTGGATTAAGGTAGATATTTTTCAGTGTCCTTGATCGGTTCAGTTTTTCCTGACAACGATTATTTGAATGGTCTGTAAAATCTGATAGATGAGCTGGGCTGGTCGGGTATCTAGTGAATTAGATGCCTCGGCATGGAAGGATAGGTTCAATAATAAAATAAAACGAAACTCGTTTTTTATTTACTTTTCGGGTTTCTCAAGCGACTGATTCAATTCTATTTGGTTAAAACTATAGACCTATTTCCGAATAATTGTATTAATGAGTGCAAAAAAAAAAAAAAAAAATCAGAGCATAAAGAAAACGAAAATTCAACAATGTTTATACCATTTTGTCTTGCTAATATAAGTTTTATTTAGTTGAATAGCAGAGGCTACATATATTCTTTATTTTGCTTTATGTCTCACATAAAAAGAGCTATATATAAAGAAACTTTACCGGTTCTTTGAAAAGCTATTCAACCTTGATCGTCCGTTTGGTTCGGAATTCTTCGGAATCTTTTCGTGAGAAAAAGCGATGGAAGTTGAGCGCAGTTATGTAATTCGAAATTTTATGTATGTTCACATCGTCTTTTCCCGAAAAAAAAAAATGAATTGTATCTTTTTTCATCTTAGACGATATAGCGTGCATATAACGTATATAATAGAAAGCATTTTATTATCATATTTTAACTTTATAAGTCTATAGGTGTAATTTACTTGTAGACGTTATTCTCATAAGCAATCTTCATATTATATACGCGAAATCACTTCTCTTCTTTAGTTCTACGGACTGTTTGACTGAGAAATATAATCCGTATATACTTATATCCGTATAAAAAAAAAAAAAAAAAACTTTTTTAAAGGCCTAATAGACATCTCAAATTATATATCACGCTATACATTGCAAATGTTGGGAAAATATCTGACCATGAGGATATTAGATTAGAATGAGAGCGTTTCGTCATGTTTAACTCTAAATCACATGAAATTTTGGTTGGTTTAATCCTTTTAGGCCCTTGATTGTGTTGCCATACTTTAATGAACGTGTTTTAATACATTGCCAGTCAACATAAAAAAAGTCAAAAAAAAAAAAAAAAAATGGCAAATTATTTAAGCCGAAAGATCTGAAAGAAAAATTAACGTTGTCATTGTTCAAATATTTTGATTCGGATTGCCAGAGGACCAAATGTGGTATTGAAAAACGAACATTAAAGCATTCCATTGTTTTCTATGTCCTCTTCAAAAACTTCATAAATGTGTTGGGTCAAAAGGTAACCCCAACCTTTGAGGTGTCATTCCATATCAAATCAACGGGGGTCTGACCGATCAACGATTTTGCCAACGCACCTCTTGGGTAGAGGCAATAAAAAATAAATAAATAATTTAATTTGTGTTTGTCTTTGTTTAATACAGATATAATTGTAATAGCAATCAAAAGGATAGGATAGGATGGGGGTTTTAGGGTGATCAATATCTAGATTATTACGCCCGTAAAATTTTCTATTGATTTCATGATTTGTAAAGTTTCAATTTCATCTTATAATTGTGCATCCATATAATTTTATTTTTTATTTTTGCATGCCTTCGACACTATACAATTCATTTGTTACCAAAAACTTTGGCAAAATGCTAATAATTTAATTTTTATTTTTTTATCTAGCCTTTGGTACTATACAATGAGTATATTAATACAAATTTTAATAAATTGATAATAATTTAATGGAAAAATAGTTAGACGCCAATAAGACAAATCGAATAATACGAATAGTTACATTTCTGGAGTAATCTTCAATTCTCAATCAAAAAGATCCTTTTATTTCTTCTATTTAACATATAATTTTCTTTTTTAATATTCAATGTGTATTTCTTCATTATAATTTAATACTTAAGGTATAGGCTCCCACCTTTAATACAGTCCACTAATCTTAATTTTTACCCATTTTGTAGTGGGCCCCAACAAAATAAATATTTGACTCTAGCATTTTTAGCTAAAGGTATACTAAAGTTCAAAGTGGAAAAAGATGGATTCATATGATAAAAAATGTTGAAATATACCAGTTGTCTCTTAGAAATAGTTTTTGGGCTAGGTCATAAAAAATATTTATGCCAAACAGCTGGAACAGGAGTTCTTTTTTTCATTTTTATTCGTTGTTGTTTTTTTTTTTTTTTTTTTTTATTTTTAGATATAAAACAAGACCATGTTCAAGGAATATAATATTTTTTAAAAAAAATCTGAAATCTTATATTTTTAATTTTGAAAATAAGGGTAAATTTTGATATGTTTTAAAAAAAAAGGTTTATTATTCTAACATTTGGTGGCTAAAGTTATGCTGAATTTCAAAGCGGAGAAGCTATGGGTTCACTAGACAAGAAACATTGATGAGAATACACCTTAGACGTGTTATAAGTATAGAATGCGCCGCTTCTTTCATCTCAAAGACCGAGTCCTAATTACCTGAAATTTCGTATTTTTCTTTACATTGAGGCATCTAACATATAACCGAAAAAATCTGGTGCGTGCGCGCAACACACAACTTTCACTTACCAACTTACTTAGATAAGAAATTGACGTGTTTTGTTAGATATCATTTCCCAAAATCACACATTTTTCTACATTCATATCTTATTTTTATTAATCGTTAAAGCCGTTTTTGAGTAAATAAAAATCCCCGTGAAAATGATACAAAATTTATTAAGTAAAGTCCCCCCTTCGGTTGATCAATTTTGATGAAATGTTGGCTATCACATATTTGGCATATACATACATCAAATACCCATTTTGGTCACAATCGTGAAAGCCGTTTTTGAGTAAATAAAAAAAGCACGTAAAAATGATACAAAATTTATTAAGTAAAGTGCCCCCTGCGGTTGATCAATTTTGATGAAATTTTTACAGACATATCTCGGGCATATATGTAGATCAAATACTAAGTTTAATCAAATTCGTTAGAGCCGTTTTTGAGAAAATCAAAAAAACACGTGAAAATGTTACAAAATTTATTAAGTAAAGTCCCCCCTCCGGTTAATCAATTTTGATGAAATTTTTACAGTCATATCTCGGGCATAAAAATACATAAAATACCCAGTTTGATCAAAATCGTTAAATCCGATTTAGAGTAAATAAAAAAAACACGTGAAAATGTTACAAAATTTATTAAGTAAAGTCCCCCCCTCCGGTTAATCAATTTTGATGAAATTTTTACAGTCATATCTCGGGCATATAAATAGATGAAATACTCAGTTTAATCAAAATCGTTAGAGCCGTTTTTGAGAAAATCGAAAAAAACCTAAAAAGTTATTAAATAAAGTACCCCCCTCCCTTTGAGCAATTTTGATGAAATTTTTGCTGTCACATCGCGGGCATATACATACACTAAATACCCAATTTCAGGTTCGCACGGTTTATAGTTCTTGAGCTAGTCTGTTCACATACACACACACACACACACACACACACACACACACACACACACACACACACACACACACACACACAAACACAGACCATTTCGCGGGACTTGGTCATTTCGACTCAGGGGACCCCAAAACGTGTATTTCCATTGAAAACCGGAAGTCGAAATTTTTCACGATCGCAATACTTCCACTTACTATATATTACATATATAGGTAAGTGAAAGTAAAAATATTACAATCTGAGACCCAAAGGTTTAAACCATCGTTGGTTTTGTATGAGATGAGCTATTGATCGTATTTTTGTTTCGTATTTGTTTTAATTTCTGACTAAGTTATTATATATGAAAATATTAAAAAAAAAAAAAATTTACTTATTTTTTTCTATAATTTACAGAATTAATTTATATTTTTACTTTCACTTACCTATATATGAAATATATAGTAAGTGGAAGTATTGCGATCGTGAAAAATTTCGACTTCCGGTTTTCAACGGAAATACACGTTTTGGGGTCCCCTGTGTCGAAATGACCAAGTCCCGCGAAATGGTCTGTGTGTGTGTGTGTGTGTGTGTGTGTGTCTGTGTGTGTGTGTGTGTGTGTGAACAGACTAGCTCAAAAACTATAAACCGTGCGATTCTGAAATTGGGTATTTAGTGTATGTATATGCCCGCGATGTGACAGCATAAATTTCATCAAAATTACTTAAAGGGTGGGGGTACTTTACTTAATAACTTTTTAGGTTTTTTTTCGATTTTCTCAAAAATGGCTCTAACGATTTTGATTAAACTGAGTATTTGATGTATTAATATGCCCAAGATATGACTGTAAAAATTTCATCAAAATTGATTAACCGTAGGGGGGACTTTACTTAATAAATTTTGTATCATTTTTACTTGTTTTTTTTTATTTACTCAAAAACGGCTTTAAAGATTTTGATCAAACTGGGTATTTGGTGTATGTATATGCTGAATATGTGATAGCCAACATTTCATCAAAATTGATCAACCGAAGGGGGGACTTTACTTAATAAATTTTGTATCATTTTCAGGGTTTTTTTTATTTACTCAAAAACGGCTTTAACGATTAACAAAAATAAGATATGGGTGTAGAAAAATGTGTGACTTTGGGAAATGATATTTAGCAAAACACGTCAATTTCTAATCTAAGTAAGTTGGTAAGTGAAAGTTGTGTGTTGCGCGCACGCACCAGATTTTTTACTTTCACTTACCTATATATGAAATATATAGTAAGTGGAAGTATTGCGATCGTGAAAAATTTCGACTTCCGGTTTTCAACGGAAATACACGTTTTGGGACCTCCTGAGTCGAAATAACCAAGTCCCGCGAAATGGTCTGTGTGTGTGTGTGTGTGTGTCTGTGTGTGTGTGTGTGAACAGACTAGCTCAAAAACTATAAACCGTGGGAATCTGAAATTGGGTATTTAGTGTAGGTATATGCCCGCGATGTGACAGCAAAAATTTCATCAAAATTGCTCAAAGGGAGGGGGTACTTTATTTAATAACTTTTTACGTTTTTTTCGATTTTCTCAAAAACAGCTCTAACGATTTTGATTAAACTGAGTATTTGATCTATTTATATGCCCGAGATATGACTGTAAAAATTTCATTAAAATTTATTAACCGGAGGGGGGACTTTACTTAATAAATTTTGTATCATTTTCACGTGTTTTTTTTATTTACTCAAAAACGGCTTTAACGATTTTGATCAAACTGGGTATATGATGTAGGTATATGCCCGAGATACGACTGTAAAAATTTCATCAAAATTGATCAACCGGAGGGGGGACTTTACTTCATAAATTTTGTATCATTTTCACGTGTTTTATTTATTTACTCAAAAACGGCTTTAACGATTTTGATCAAACTAGGTATTTGATGAATGAATATGCCAATGATGTGAAAGCCATCATTTCATCAAAATTGGTCCAACTGAGGGAGCACTTTATTTTATGACTTTGTTTCCAATTTTTAACTTTTTTTCGATTATCTCAAAAACGGCTTTAACGATTTTTATCAAATTCGTCATGTTTAATGAAAATTATAGTTTCTTTAATATCAGGTAAGCTTTATCATTATTAAAATGTTCTGAGGGGGCTTTTTTTTTTTGGGGGGGGGAGCTTTTTTGTTTGTTTGTTTCTTTCTTATAAAGTACCTGTGTTTTTGTTTACATGGAGAAATAAACTGTCTCTCGTTACGCCTAAAAATAAGAAATGGCTAAATATGAGATATGATAAAAATAAAGAAAACATAAAGAGGAGAAAAAAAGAAAAATATTCAGTCAACTCATAAAACTCGTTGAGCCCACGCATGCGGAGGACGCCTTTAATGACAGGCCATTGTTCATAATTAAAGCCGTTCTGTTCATTTGAGAAGTGGCAATTAACAAAATGCATTAATTTTTAATCTAAGTAAGTTGGTAAGTGAAAGTTGTGTGTTGCGAGCACGCACCAGATTTTTTTTTTTTTTGTTCGTTCCCTTCCTCCCGTTTTAGGCTATACGGAGTCCTCGTACAACCGAATACTATTCAATGTCCCTAAACTTGCTATCTTCGTGTTATCTTTCATACGTTGTCAGAGTCAGTGCGTGTTTCTGAACGCGTATTTCCTAAAGCGTTATCCCACTCTGCGATCCCGCCACCTTAAGTATATTCATTTATTAATAGCGAATCGTTGGAGATTCATATTGCATATTTATTGAGTTTTTTTTTTTTTTTTAATGAATTTGATACGACTTTCAATAAAGCTTATAACGACAAAAAAACAACTTTATAGCGTATATAATATAAATATCAAGCTATTCCGCACTTCTTCTATGACAAAACCCTTTCCAGCTATATACATACAGGCAGAATGTTGTTTTTAATTTATTAAAAAAACTATTATACAGGCAATTTATCAAAATGCATTATTAGCGAACTAAACGATTGTTTATCCCTTAATGTTCATAATGTTAATGTTCATGAGATTCATATTGCATATTTATTGAGTTTTTCAAAATGAATTTAGAACTTTCAATAAAGCTTAGAACAAAAAAAAAAAAAAGCTTTATATTGTATATAACATAAATATGAAGCTGTTCCACACATATTCTATGACACAACCCTTCCCAGGTATATACTTACTATATAATTAGTGAATGTTGTTTTCAATTTTTAAAAAAATAGAACAATTATACACGCAATGTATCAAAATGTATTATTAGCGATCTAAACGATTGTTTATCTCTAAATGTTTGCGGCCATGTTTCACATCCGCGAAGAACTGTTGGAAGTATAATTAATAGCCTTGTAAATTCTAGTTTTCAGTTCATGATATAAGGCGCGAGCTAAGTAGTTTTTTATTCGGAAAATAATATGAATTTCCCTTCATTGATCTCATCACAATGTCACTTCCTCTTCATACAAAGTTCGTTTTGATGAACGATAAACACGGTATTATTTATGATATTCCTGTAATGCGATGCATATTTTACCTTTATCGAAATATCTGTCTTTTTTTACCACCAAGGAGTTACTGAGTCCTACAAAAATAAAAATAAAGGAAAGAAAAAAACGGTAAGAAAAAAGGTGTCGGATAGAGGGTTAAGAAGGAGTACGGTTATTGATGGTCATTCCGAAGGTTTTTGCCCAAGCCCCGGCCCCAGAACCTGCCACCGGTAATAACAAAGTCCCCAGGCTAAGTCAACAAGCACTTATCAGCTTTCCTCACTGCGGGCTTTATCTCACAAGGCATACCTCTTGTCTCTTTGCCTCCTCTGTTTGCTCCTCCTTCTATAATACCTTAAACACTGCTCCCTTTGTTGGCTTTACAATTAGTCTTCATGTTTTCCCAACCAGACATATTGTCCCAACTACCTCAGTAATTATTTATTTTGAAAGCTCTTTATTGTTACTATATTTATAGCTTTTTACACCATCTTTATTTATTTTACCATAAAGCTTTATTAACTTTCATATTCATCTTCCGGGCCTTCTTGTTCTGAGTCACTGTCGTGCTCTTGGTCAGAATAATTTATGGCTTCATCTTCTTCATGAGAAAAATCCGGCTCTGATTCTTCAAAGATCCCTTCCTTCTCCTCATCTGACAACTCTCGTAAAATCCTTTGAATGTCTTCATATTTTATAATATTGGCCATTAAAGATAATAGGTTTCGGATATTTAACATAAACCAAAAAAAATATCCGAAAATAAAAGAATAAAAATAAGACCCTTACAACTTACATGACCGGGCGCGTGGTTGCTTTTGGACACCAACCGTGGTTTTTAATAATAAACACGCAATAACTGGTCACTTGTCACTCGAAAAAACGTCAGTGTGAGGCTTATCTATGGAGGAGGAGTCCAGGGAAAGGTACTCAGGGCGGGTAGGTATAATGCAAATTTCTACCTGCACGACCGACCTTTAATGAGAATTGGTGTCCAAAGTCAACCAGCGCGCCCGGTCTAGGGTTAAGAGCTAGCGCAGAGAGCAGGATTAGAAAGCTGTGATCTAGAAAAGCTAATTTTAAACTAATAATTTTAAACTAAAAATGAAGAAGAACTAAGAATGAAGTTCAATTATATTAAAGTCAAAATAGGCCACTCACAGGAGTAGAAGAGTTGCCAAAAATTCCTTTTGTGCAGGATCATGATAAATTAAAATCGATAAATGAGCCGTTTATTTTGAAAGTGGCCTAAGGCCATTTATCTTCAAATCATGATAATTGAGGGTTTTAGTTTCAATAAATTTAAAAATATATCTAAAGGATACTAATTAGTCTTACTGCTCAAGTTTATCTAAGGGTGTTAAATTTGTAGTTCATATTAAAATAGTGGCAATTATTAAGTGAATAATATGTGTTTTCTTATCAAGAATGGAGTCAGGCCAGTCTCAAAATTAACAGCCAGATTCATTATAAAATTTGAAGGTGCCCAAGTCCACTTAACATAATTTAAAATGCTTCAAATTGAAAAAAAAATTATAAATGATAAATAAATGATCCAACCATCATCCCAAATAAATCATTGCCTACAATTACAGAGTTTAATACTCGTTTTTAGCATCCTTTACTTATTTTAAAAGTATCCAAAAAGAATTTTTTACGGACGGGAGTTCTATAATTCTGTTTCTTTCTCGATTTTTTTTTAAAATCAGTACTTACTATTTCTTCATCACTATCTGAACTAAATAGTCTTGTTATTTTCTTCCCTATGGGTGAAATAATTTCTAAAATTTAATATTAAACTTTAAGTTTTACATTAATTGAACGCACTGGTTATTCAACGAACACAATCGTCCAAAAAGTTAGGTTAACTTGTAAAAACTAATTAGTTAAAATTAACTTAATCACTACTTCCGACATTATCAATAATAAATATCTTGATTTAAGTATAAATGGAGTTAGGCCACTTTCAAACTAGTCGGTTTGATTATTGAACTAACTCGAACTAACTACGATAATTCTTAACTTGTGAGTTAGGAATTATCGTATTTGCTTGAATTATAAGCAACCTGAAATGCTTTACTTATAAATGACATAAAGTTGTGCATGTAACCATGATAACCGGAAAAAATTTAAAAATGGAGTTAGGCCACTTTTGAAATAAACAGCTCAAATAGCTGTTTCGGTTGGCAAATATTTTTGTTAAATTTTATCAGCTAGTTATTATCTAATACTCAGTCGCTTAATTATTTTTCCCATTGGTACTTTTGTGATTCCCATTGGCACAGAGGCAATATAGATTCTCATTATAGATGATAGTACTAATAAACAAGTACCGTAAATCAAAGGAATGAACCCGGGCTATGGGCTACCGGAGGCAAGAAGGTAAGCCTGGACCGGCAATAAATATCTTCCAGAGCATAGTTAGTTTATTAGAGGTCCAAAGGCTTATTTAGTAGATGCTCGCATCCCACCATCCTACATTAGCAGAAGCCCATCCCCAATAATTGGAAATCCCATTAATATATGATTATTACTCCGTATAAATCCCGTGGGATTTAGCCTGTCTTTAGATATGGTCAAGGCGGCAAAGGATTATGCTCAGAATAAAGTTATATGGGACATTTTTAAGCTATTAAGGGATTTGGTAGGATCGTAACGACTTCATGGAATTCCCGAAGATATGGGGTGTTTAATGATATCTATCTCCAACATGGCTGGCATGTAATTGATTCCGCAATTAATGATATGCCTCATTTGCTTATTTTCGAAATCTATTTGACAGGTTAAAAAAAAAAAAAATTAATGTTCATACAATGTATTGGGTTGTCCGGAAAGTTCGTAGAGGAATTTGGACAAAAATTAAATGTGATGAACAGCTTAAAATTGATTATTTAATCTACAAAATAGTTACCACCGTTAGCGATTACGCTTTCCCAACGGCTGGGGAGGTCCCTTATCCCTTTTTTCCAAAAATCACTGTCCTTACTCCTGAAGAACAATAAAAGGTCCGTTTTGACGTCATCTTCTGAAGAGTAGGATTTCCCTTGTAGAGAATTTTCGAGGGAACGGAAAAGATGGAAACCCGAAGGAGCAATGTCAGGAGAGTACGGCGGGTGAGGTAAAAGCTCCCATTTGAAGCTTAATAACTTTTGCCGAGTCCTTAAAGACTCATGGGGCCTAGCGTTGTCTGGGTGGAATAGCACTCTTTTCCGATTTGCCAACTCTGCCCGGTCGATTTGCAGGCTCTTAACTCCGCAGCTATCTCACGGACAGTAATTCGTGGATTGCTTGCGATGACCGTCATAATATCCTCGATGTCAAGAGTTAAACTCCGGCCAGCCCTGGGTTGGTCTTCCAAATTGAAATCTCCTGATACAAACCGCGAAAACCGCTTCTCAACCGTGCTATCAGCAATTGAATCGCTGCCATACACGGCACGAATCTTTCTTGCAGTTTAGGCTGCGTTTTTCCCTTTTTTAAAAAAGAATAGCATAATATGCCGAAAATGAACTGAATCATCACTCATGTTGATTTGGAATAAACTACACTACTGAGCCTTAATAAAGACGAATTCAGTGTGTAAACATAGTTAATTCCATGAGGATTAAAGGCATATAAATAAACATTAGCTTTGTGATTCATTTTTAGTAGAAAAAATAAAAGGTAAATTTTATTTTGAAAATATCTACGAACTTTTCGGACAACCCAATAGTTAAGTGTCGATCGTAGAATTCGATTGACTTGTCAATGTGAATTAAGGCTGAGGTGCAAGGTATAGAGTGATTTTATTATTATTATTTTTTTTTTTATTCCACTTTCTTTAGTTATTAATTGGACTGCACAAACTCTTATACATACTGCTAAAAGCGTTTTAAAGGTGTCCTGATGTTTGCACATTATTTCGTAAAGTTCAGTTTTTGAAGTATTTCCGATGATGGGGCTTACCTTTTTGTTGACTACATCCTAAAATCTAAAAATTAAAACTAAAGTTTATATATAATTTAATATTGATTTAATTGTTGCTAACGTTTTGGGGCATTTGATAGAGTTATTTTTGGCAAAGTTAGACCTGCTTTCTCCTGTTCTTTATTTTCTACTGTTATGTATACCGTTTGAATCAGAATGACAAAACCTACAATACCAGAATATAGTCGCAATAGTATTGATAGTTACGTTCGCGTAAGGCGCAATTTACCTTATTATTTTATGGAGGGGATGGTCGTGTTGGAATGTCAGGAAGTGGGCTACTTTTTAATTATAGTTATTACAAGTTTTTTAGTTATTGTTATTTACTCCCCCAATGGAAGGCTATATTTGATCAAAGACTATTTTAGTTTTTGGGTAAATAGTGAAATAAAGAATGCAGTTGTGAATATAAAAAAAAACAAACAGTTTTCTGAGTTTAACCATTCTTCTTGCTGACGTGAAATACCTTAAATTTAGGTTATAATTTAAATTATGTAGGTTTCCCTTTTTTTTAGACCAGTTGAAGTGGTTTAAAAATAAAAACCAATTTATTGAGATATCGTAGTCGTGAATTGAGAGTGCGGTAGAAAACTAATTTTTGTCTCCTCAATTTTACAACTTAGATCGCACAATATATAATTTCAGAACATATATACAGTTATATATATGTGTTTTTTTAATAGGATATATATATTTAACGCTGAGAAGAACTTTTGATGATTACGAGTAAACGCTTCGTTCCAAAAGAATTGTATAAACTTGTCGCCTAAAAAATCAACATGGTCGGAACCAATTTGCAGTCTTTTAAACATCGGAATTTTTCTCCCGCCCTGGGAAACTTGTTTGGCAGAAAACTCCGTCCTGGGAAAACAGTTTATTTTTCATTGTTAAAACAACTCACCTTGGGATCTTGGTTAGCTGCGTTTTTTTTTTTCTTTTTTATCCCCCACTCCAGCCCTCAACCCCATCCTGAGGCTTCCAAATGTTGTTTCAAGACGCCGAATATACAGGAACGGTGAACATTTTTCTTTTTTCCCCGAAGCATTGCTTCTATATTTTCTTTTTCTTTATTTGAAGATAAATAATATACATTAGAGTAAATATGATCTCTTTGAATAAATATTAACACAAACGATATTGATCATATTGGAAATATTTATGTTTTAATATTTTTAAGTAATCAAATATTTATTTATTTCTTACGTCAATTATAGTTATTATAGTCAAAATTACTTATTATAGAGTATTATAGATCTCTTCCTTTTAGGATTGAGGGGTTTGGATGAATGGTCCGTCCGATTCGTACATTCTTACGAATTGAAGTCAGCGTATAGCAGCGTTTTATTTTTTTTATTTTGGATTATTGAGATTGCTTATGTACAGAAACTGATTTTTTTTCCATTTGTAAGCATCAATACCGACCGTTTAAAATAAAAATAAAAAAAAAAATTATGTGTATGGGCTGAATATATTATAATTAATTCTCATTCCAGTACCGAATCCATTGATATATTTTGTGATTTTTTTATTTGTTTATATATTGAAATTTACAACTGTATTTAAAGAAATACATTTAGTAAATTTGATAATAGTAAGAAAAATTTTGTCTTGAACAAACATGAAGAGAAGCTACCCATTGGCAGCTCTCAACTGATAAACTTAAGGTTATAAGGTCCCGATGCCATCTTCTCTTGAAAATTTAATAACAAAATCCTCAAACAAAAATATTTAATTAACTTTTATCATTCAGTTTTATTTATTTATTAATGCTTCAAGGTTTTCGACCACCTGGGTCATTTTCGCCCCATATTAAAATATTTATAATATTACAATTACAACACAATTTATAATATCGCAATGACAATATCTATAACATTTAGAATGTTTATACGCCATTTAATATATCTACAACTCTACATATAGAGGCACAACTCAACGGAAGATGATTTCTAGTCATTTTTGTACATGAACCACAATAAATAAATAGAATTAGAAATTGTCAAGTTAGTTTTTCTATGTTTTATGTATATAAAACTCTTATATTTATGATATAAACATTAAATCTTTCATAAAAGATTTGTATTAATTTTCACAAAAAAGAAGCTAATTTTAGGAACGTAAACGTTTCTTGGAAATCAGTCTTAAAATACATTTATATTTTTACTTTCTGATTTTTTTTTTTTTTTTAATGAGTACAAATTTAATAAATTAGCATCCATCCTCCTTTTTATCTTCTTAAATGATTAAAAAATTCCGACGAAGAGTTCCATACTTTAAAAAAAAAGATCTAAAAATAAAAAATAAATTAATAATTTGTGATATAAATAAAAAGGGAAGGGCGATTGCCTCCTTAAATATTTCAGCGACACCTGAAAGCGGAAGCTTTGTCAAGTAACTCTAACTTATTAAAGATCATTAAATATCGATTTTCCTCAGTTGAGGGGCGGAACCAGTAAGGTTCTAAGTTAAATAAAACTTGAAATGAGAAAACTCTATAAAGTTTCTCTATAAAGCGTTTCGTTTACAGAAAGGAAAAAGAAAGTTATATTGTAGGTATATAAAGTATCTAGGGGGGAGACAGTATTTAAAAGTTAATTTATTTATTTTATTTTTTGATCATCTAGTTAGTACTTGAGTTTTTTGGCAGATTTTTATTGGTGATTATGAATAAAAAAATCGAATAAACCAAAACAGTATTTTATATAAAAGTAAAAGGAAGAATAGTTAATTGGGACAGAATTACTCAGACGTCGGGAAACTACCCGTTGCAATCCAATAATTCAATATTTCTAAATTAGAAGATCTCAAAGTCTTCTTCTTTTCAGGTACTTATCGAAGATAAGTAGGTACTTAAAAAGATTATCGGAAATAGAGGAGGAAGTAAGGTTTGAAAGAAGTGTGTTCGGATGGTTATCGAGTTGTTTGTTACAGTATCAGGATAGTTTAAAAATAGCCAATATGCATACAATTCAGATCATGATTCGTTATCGCGGTGATGAACCTTTATATATAAATTTTCTCACTTATATATAAGTGAGAAATTTTTTGAAAATTCCGACATGTTGACTGTATTCACACCCAACTTTGGAGCATTGTATTGCTTAATTTATTTTCTAACCAATCGTTCCCGTCAGGCAATACGGGTTGGAGCAGCAGTTGGATGCTACCCATTCCTGAGTAGTTCCAATCATGCTAGCAAATATGGAGGATTTGATATCTCACCACTCAATTGAGACATTGTCATGGATAAGGTAGTAAGTAAAGAAAAAACATTTTTATTTTGATACTTTTTCATTTTGATTTTGAACTCCTGAAATTAGGTTTATTCATAAAAAGCTTCTTCCGGTGTTCATAGCAACTAAACCACTTTCAACAGGAACTTACTGCTCTTCATATACAATTGCCATCACAATTTACTACTTTTTCCTATGAAAATCTCAAAATCTTTTTTTTTTTTTTTTTTTACCTACTACCTTTTCCATGTCAATGCCTCAATTATTTGAATGTATACATTTTGTTATTTCGTATGCATTTTCTATCTGTATTTCTAATACTTTAGCGTTTTTGAACGCTGTGTACACTTGTCTCGAAAAATTCCAATTTTTTTCTGTGGGGCCCAACTAAATAAAAAAAAAAGGAGTCAGTTCGAAACTACTGGTACTGTTTGTAACGTTGTTACTAATTTGAGTTCCAATTATTTGATTGATATTATTATGTTATAATTTTACGAATGTAAAAATTATTTAAATCCACGTTGGTGTTGCACTATGAAGAAACAGAAAAGTGTTTTACCTATTATCCAATTTGCAAAACTTTTTTTTTTTTTTAATTTCCCATTAATAATGAAAATTGACTTATCTCCATATAGCTGTACTCCATTCGTTTGGAAATGTAGTTAAAGTAGCTCATTAAAAACCAACTTATTTTTAGTATACAATATTTTATTAATACACAATATTTTATTAATTATATCCAATTGATAATTGTTTCTTTAATTTCCTGGGATTATATTGTTTTAAGCAACTTGGTTGGATCTTGGAGCAATTACCAGGACACCCTTTTCTTTAATTTTATTTATTTAACGTTTGCCAACGTTTCGACCACACGGCCATTTTCTAGTCTCAATCTGACAATACTGGTATTCGTCATTCTTATTTATTCAGCTATTGTACCAAACAGATTGCTTTCATTAAATTTCAAAAATATATATATTTCTCCATTTTATTAACATGAAAAACTCCATTAGCCACCAAAATCCTATTTTTTTTGGGTGGCCAATGAATGTTTAGAGATTAGAGTCTTTGATTTTAGTTCTTGATAACATTTTGACAATACTATAAAATGGTGAAATATATTTTTAAGAAAATGAATGAAAGCAATTTGTTTAATTCAATTGCTGAATAAATAGTAATGACGAATTGAGACTGATAAATGGCCCTGCGACCGAAACGTTAGCAACCGTTCAATAAATGAAATTACAGTAACTAAAACAGATAAAACAATATTTTATACTAACTGATAACAAATGGGGAATACCTTTTACCAGTTAAAGACTTGGTATATTGAGAGGAGTATGAACCTACTATGCGGAGCTCACATACAACGCTCCACCGTCAAGCACCGCTTATAATTTGATCTCAGTCCCTGGATGATTTCAAAGGTAGGGGCGCTCAAAACAAGGTGTGTGCCGTTGACACATGATTATATTCCGACAGTCCTTACCATGATTGATGGTTCGAGCACTTGGGGTTCCATGAGTGACATTTAGTGACGGATGGGGGTAGAGCAGGCGGGGGGGGGGGGGGTCGGTTCCTGTATTGGTGATCGATAATCAGGTATATGGCCAAGTCCTTCCTATATACGAAAAATATTAAAAGGGTAAGCATTAATGTTTTTTTTTTCAGCGAATTTATAAATGTAGCACCTAATATATAAAATTTATAAATATATAAATTTATTTTATAACCGCAAGTATACTATATATACAGGAAGATCTAAAATTATGTAAAAGATAGAATGGTGAATATCTTCTTCCCAAAACTTTTGTTTAAAAATTACATAAATTGCCAACGTTTCGGACTATTCGTCCTTCTTCAGGGCAAATTTCTTCAGTAAGATATTATTTTCTTTACCTATAACAAAATGTGTTTATTCAAAAAGTCGATCATTTAAATAAAATTACATATTTGATCAAATTAACATATATCATGATTAGTACCTACAAATTATGGTGGCTTGGTCCATCATCTATGTCTATATTACTGCTCTATCCATTTCATTGTAATTGGCCAATTTAATTAAAAAATATTTTTCACATATCACAATTTAAAATTTTTTTCTACCACATACAATTACTTAAATTATTCTTGTCACAAATATCTATAACTGACTGAACTTTGTCCTATTTACATCAATGTTCCTTATCCAACCTAATGTTATTGTAGTTTAATTTTATTTCTGATTCACTTTTTAATATTTAAATTTTTTATAATATCTGCATAATGGCTATTTATTTCTATGGAAATATTTTATAATTAATTTACTGTTTTGTAATTAACTGCATTTTCAATGTTTTTTGTTATGTGTATTGTTTCTATTAATTTTCTTTTTTTTTGTATTTTTTTCTATTGCTATAATTTTTACATCTTCAAAATTAAATTTATGTTTGTTTACAATACTATGTTGGGCTAGTGCTGTGACATTTATGTTTTTGATATTATTACAATTTGCTATGTGCTGTTAAATTCTTGTATTTAATGTTTTAGATGTTTCGCCAATATAATTTTTAAATAAAAGTTATGGGAAGAAGATATTCACCATTCTATCTTTTACATAAATTTCTTTATTTGTTATGTATAAGCATAATAACAATCATATTAAAACTCAAAAACTATCTGTTTTCGTCAAGTAAAAAAAAATCAAAGATCTCCTCATTCTCTACAAAATGAAAAGAACTATCATGAAAATATGAAAATCGGAATATTTATTAAGAAATTACATCCTTTGAAAATCGGTTAATAATTCATGATCCCATAGCGAAAAAAAAAATCTTTACCTTCGAGGTAAACTATCCCAAGTTCGTTTTCTTCTTGAATTAAATTTAACACTTTGGATTTGAATAGTGTGACAAATACTTCCAGTTACGTACTAACCTCAATAAGAATGTAAGGGCCCGGTGTGGCTGTGCGGTAAAGCGCCGTACTCCCATGCCGCCGCTGCGGGTTCGAGTCCCGCCCTGGGTGGTGCTTTTCTTTCGTAGGAGAAGTGTCACCCAGTGCCATGGATGTTAGTATGGGCAGTATAGGGCTTCATTGGAAGCCTTGAAGTCCCAAAAAAAAAAAAAATAAATAAAAAAAAAAAATGTGAAAAATAACAATTAAAAAAAATTTAACAAATTATTTATCATGGTATTTAAATTCATAGTGTTAAGTGAACATAATTCAATGAAAATATGGACGAGTTTTGTTTACCTATGGGGTACTGATATTACAGGAAAAACTGCCTGGACTTCATATAGCACCGACATCCAAATTCCTCAGACATGATAAATGTAAGACATTAAGCTTGTATTATATACTTTTTCAAAATCTTTTAAACTAACAAGAAACAATACATGTAGGTACTTAAGAACGTGAGAGTTAGATAAATTATATCCGCGATTAAAAATACCCCGTCCTCTTAAATGTTTTGAAGTTTAAATTACATTATCTTTCCCACTGAAACGATTTTAAAATCTAATCCTCCCTAACATCATAATTCAAAAGTTAGCAATTTAAGTACTCTATATCGGACTAGTCTTGGACGATACTGTGCAGCTTGTATTATCTTCTTTCTTCTAAATCTTCTGAACTGATATTCAAACGCAATAAGTATAGTTGTATATCTACTTAAGACCATATGTATATACTCCTTAAAGATAGATAGTATTGAAAAAAAAAATCGTAAAATCTCGATTAAAATTAATATTCATAACAAAGGCAACAAGATAACCCATTACAAACGCGTTTTTGTTCATAACATAAACGATTTTTTTCCTGTAAAATCAACAACCCATAGGTAAACAAAACCCTGTGCATTTTTTCATTGAACTAGGCACATTTAACAATATGAATTTAAATACCATGAAAATACTTTGTTAAATTAGTTTTTTTAATTGTGTTTTTCATTGTGGTTGGTACGTAACCTGGAAGTATTTGTCACGCTATTTAAATCCAGTGAGTTAAATTTAATTCAAGAAGAAACATAAACATAAACAATTTCTAAATGAAAAGATGAGGCTTACTAACCCTATAAGAGGTATCTTCCTTAAACTAAAAAAATAATTGAACGAGTCCCGGGAAGGAATTTCGCTGGTCTGTCATGCCTCATACGTCATTATTTCCGTTTTTTTCCCGCTAACTTCGCTCATTTAGTTTACAGCAGCGGAAGACTTCCGCTGTAAGGTGCATGGTCTTGAAAGGAACATTGATCCCATGTGCCCTATTCCCGGAGTTCCCGGAGGCAGCTTAGAATGTTGTTTGACCTTACTCTCTCCCAGAAAACGATTTCCCTCAGCTGGTCACTGGATCGAACGACCTTACAACAGGTAATTTTGTGTACGGTTGGAAAACTACAGTAGCCCCTGCCCCTATTTCAACATAAAAAAATGTTGAAACCGAACAGCGGATGAAGATGAAGGCCGATTGCAGAAGTGGACCTAATTTAACTACAAACCGAAAATATGATATTAGATTAGTTTTATGTTCATTTGTACTTATATTTGTTTTCTTAATTATGAAATTTAAAAAAAATAATATTTCAAGTTATCTTTCTAACAAGCATAATTTAAACTTAGTTCTTAAGGAACAAACTAAAATCTCTGGATGCATAAGAAAAAAATCTGGTGCGTGCTCGCAACACACAACTTTCACTTACCAAGTTACTTAGATTAGAAATTAATGCATTTTGTTAATTTCTGCTTCTCAAATGAACAGAACGGCTTTAATTATGAAGAATGGTCTGTCATTAAAGGCGTACTCCACATTCTTTTTTTCTCATCTATATGTTTTCTTGATTTTTATCATATCTCATATTTAGCCATTTCTTATTTTTAGGCGTAACGAGAGACAGTTAATTTCTTCATGTAAACAAAAACAAAGGTACCTTATAAGAAAACCAAAAATGCCCCTTTCCCATTTATGCCCCCTCAGAACACTTTAATAATGATAAAGCTTACCTGATATTAAAGAACACCTAATTTTCATTAAACATGACGACTTTGATAAAAATTGTTAAAGCCGTTTTTGAGATCATCGAAAAAAAGGTATAAATTGGAAAAAATTATGAAATAAAGTGCCCCCTCCCTTTGACTAATTTTGATGAAATGTTGGCTTTCACATCTTCGGCATATACATACATCAAATACCCAGTTTAATCAATATCGTTAAAGCCTTTTTTGAGTAAATAAAAAAAAACACGTGAAAATGATACGAAATTTATTAAGTAAAGTCCCCCCTCCGGTTAATCAATTTTGATGAAATTTTTACAGTCATATATGAGGCATATGAATACATCAAATACTCAGTTTAATCAAAATCGTTAGAGCCGTTTTTGAGAAAATCGAAAAAAACGTAAAAAGTTATTAAATAAAGTACCCCCTCCCTTTGAGCAATTTTGATGAAATTTTTGCTGTCACATCGCGGGCATATACATACACTAAATACCCAATTTCAGGTTCGCACGGTTTATAGTTTTTGAGCTAGTCTGTTCACACACACACGGACACACACACAGACCATTTCGCGGGACTTGGTTAATTGGACTCAGGGGACCCCAAAACGTGTATTTCCGTTGAAAACCGGAAGTCGAATTTTTTCACGATCGCAATACTTCCACTTACTATATATTTCATATATAGGTAAGTGAAAGTAAAAATATAGATAGTTGCAGAAATACGGACGATTACCGTTACACTGAGAGAATTTTGCTGAGATTGATTTAGAGGGGAATACCTTTAAGCTCAGATAAATTGAAATAATTTAGATATATAGGGCTCTGGTAACTAGGATTAACAAAATTAAAGAAGAAATCAAGACTAGATTAAAGGCGGAAAGTGGTAGCTACTTATTAATAGCGAAATTATTTAGCTCAAAACTATTCTCCTTCCTACGGCCCTTTATGGATTTGAAATGTGGCCGCTAACATTGCTAACAAGCAACACCTTATTTATTTTTTTAAATAATGTTCTGCGTTGAATATTTGGGCCGAATAAGAAAGGAGAATTTCGATGTTTACAGAACGACGAATCGAGTGAACTGTACCCTGAAATGTAATTTCGTGCAGCTTTGGGAGTATAAAAATGGGCGAAAAAAATCGCGAGACTTACTGATCAACTAATTCCAAAAAGATTAAAAGGTGGCAAATGGAAAACTTCAGGTGGGTAGTGTCGGTATCGAACCAGAGGGCTCACTAAGCCTTCATTATTAAAACATGAAAATCGGATATCCTCTCATTATTGATCGATTCGTCAGCTAACAAGAGAAAGTCTTTAAGTCAAAATTTTCTAGTGCTGAGATATTTATTATTAACAAAGATCAAAATTCGAAGATTTCATCAAAATCATTAAAGTCCTTTTATCAAAAACAAGAATAATTTCCTTACATGAGACTTACAAACTGGGTTATGCACCCATTTTAAAAAGGTTAGGCACCCCATCCCAAGTCTGTGTTTTTGTTGTTCCTGTTCAAAGTTAAAGGTCTGAGGCACAAATAATAGCACTTTAAAAAAGAAATAGAAAATCAAGATTAATGTGTCTTGTGAACATTTCTAAATGATTATCCTAAATCATTCGGGTTAGTATTGTTTGAGAAGGAGGCTATTGCTGGCTGATATATTGCCCGATAAACGGAATAGTTTCCCCAGTACTCTTGCTACCCAGCTGCACCACAAGAGAAGAGAAAATAACGATTCAGAAGTAGTAAAAAGTTTGCCGCCATCTCAGGAGAACTTGGGTCTGCAATGAGTCATGTCCGGGCGCAACTTGCGGGGGACTCGATGGATTAAATGGGAATGTCTCATAGTTTGTTTTCTAATCGTATTTGCTTTCACTGCTCTTGTAACTTCTAGTTTTCGAGCCCATATTTTACTACTGATTTCAGGAATTTCTGCCTACATTGTTGATTCCTCTGATATCTACGCTTTGATAAAGACAATTTTTCGTTATGAACGACAAAAAAAAAACTCCTTGGATGTACCATTAACAAGTACCAGTTAAAATCTACTTACTTTTTTATATTATAAGTAATCTGCGCCTGCGCTAGAGCGCATCAAGCAGATTTGTGGATAATGCAAAGTTTATCTTCGATTTGCTTGATTTAATGATGTGTTCGAGCATACCCCTCAGCCAGTATCTTTTTGATCTTCGTTGGACGGGTAACTGAGAGGAAGAATGAGCAGAAACAAGTGGGTTTGGATGGTTATGAGTTGAACAGGTCTGAGGTGTAAATGAAGAGGAAGAGAAACGCCAGTAAACTGAGAAAAGAATGAAGAAGTAGAATAAACTAAGAAAATATAAAAATATCTATGGAATAAGAAAGATTGAAGGATGAGGAAGGAGATAGATGGTATGTGCGGTTTTAATTTCCATAATAGACCTTTATGCCGACACTATCGAATGCTTTTTCAATATAAAGAAAGATCGCTGAGCAATATTCCTTTCTCTCGAAAGCTGTTGCATCAACAATCCTATGACAATGTTGCACAGTGGAGTGATAGGACCGAAAGCCAAAGTGATGATTCGGTATCCGTTCTCTACTTTCCAGTAAGGGCTTGATTCTGTTCAAGAATAGTTTTTCAGATATTTCCCCATTATTGATAGAAGTGCGATAAGACGGTAAGATGAAGGATTAGTTGTGGGTTTAGAAGGTTTAGGTATCACTTTGATTGTAAACAGCTTTTCGAGGTAGATGGCGAAGTATAAAAGGAGTGATAAGACATAGCCCGATGTTTTTCGGTTCGGAAGTCTATTGATTTCTTTAGAGTGAAACGCTGGAGGAGTGATAGGACCGAAAGCCAAACTGATGATTCGGTGTCCATTCTCTACTTTCCAGTAAGGGCTTGATTCTGTTCAAGAATAGTTTTTCAGATATTTCCACATTATTGATAGAAGTGAGATCGAACGGTAAGATGAAGGATTAGTTGTAGGTTTAGGTATCATTTTGATTGTAAACACCTTTTCGAGGTAGATGGCGAAGTATAAAGGGAGTGGTAAGACATAGCTCGATGCTTTTCGGTTCGGAAGTCTGTTGATTTCTTTAGAGTGAAACGCTGGAAGAGGTAATGATAGAGGTAGTGAAGCTGTCAAGTTGTCTTTAATTTCGGATATTTTACTTAATTTTAATTTTTTCAATTATAAACCCTGGCATGTACTTTCAAATACAGTATTTTAACATTCCTAATGTAATGTGATACAAAAAAAAAAACATATGATTCAAAATTGTTCTATGCTTGTTATTGGAAGTAGGTAGAACAAACTGTTCTAGCATATGTTCGTGATTGTTCGAGTACCTTCTACACTTGTCTTCGGACTAAATATGAGGAGCGACGGAATGGAGAGTTAGTCTTGTTCTAAAGCTCGATTCATATGGTTATTTTTGTGTTAATTTATCGTTACAAGTTGATGCTTCTTGTAACTTTGTCTATTATTTGAGCTTGTCATTGTGTCTGCAATTGTAAATTATTATTTTCGTTTAATAAAAATTATTTAAACCCACAATAATATTCATTAATTAGAAAAAAAAATAGTAAATGTGCGGAACGCTGATAATATTATTGCGTTGGTTATATATTAATCCAATAATAATTTAAAAGTGATTAATGGAGCTAAAATGCTTTCTTTGACTCCTTATTGTAATAAATGGATCGCCGTGGAACGAACGCTTATGAAGAAATGTTTTGGCAAGAGTTCCTAATAGCCCGGACACGAGCTGAAAGCCGCCGCCTGGCGATAGAATAAAAATAAATAGCCTTTAGGAAGGGGGGGGCGCCAAGACAAAGAGGGTGGCCGGTAAATATTTACTATGGGGCGGCTCTGTTCCCAGCGGTAGGAGCAATAATTCAGCCCCCCTACGTGACTTCATTCCCCCCCCCCCCCCCCTTGTGCGGTCTCTCTCGCACGCTCATTTAAAAAATGATGGTGAGCTAGGTTGAGTGCCGAGTGTAAATATGGCAGGTGATCTCCCGGGAACGCTTCGGGCGGAGAGGATGGGTCGGCATACTATCTGTGTCAGCGGGGAAATTTACCTGGGCATATCTTGTTTCTGAGGGAAAATAACCAACTTCTATGCTCTATTTGAAATTTTTATGTTTTATACATCCCAGGAACATATTACCTAAGCAATGCAGATTTTATCCCTTGGGGGTGTAAGAATTTTATTTTTACAACGTAGGAATATCTCGTATCGTGCACAATATGTAAAGCGATCTGGAATAAGAAAAAGATTGGATGTTAGTTCATACGATAGTACGTTCATTTACATACATATACGGTAACATTTTTTATGCATGATTTAATAATTAAAAATTAAATTAACAAAAATAGAAATGATGGCTGTTCCATGTAATAGCGTGTATATATGTAGAGTTAGCTTAGAACTTAATGTTGCAATATATATAAGTAAGTAAATAAAATAAATCCGTTTGTCGTTTTAGCAAAAAATGTAAAAGGTTGATAGTCATAAAGATATAAAGCAAAAAAACCAGCAACATTAAATAGTGTATACCAACAAGTATATGATGACTTTGTTTCTGAGACCGCTCCGCTATATAATATATTATAATCATACAACCGTTTTACAACATGATTTTTACCAATGTTTCGAGATCCAGGACTTCATCACAGCTAAGTATAAAACAAGAAAATAACCAATGAAAATACAAAATACGAGGGACGGGATAACCGAGCTTGTTTGAGCGCGACCCGCTTAAGCATGCCTGAGCCAATCGGTGGCGGTTCGAATCCGACTTTTATTTCGTGTAGGCCCCACGGATTAAATCTCGACCTACCCACCATGGTTAGAATAGGTTGGTTACACCTCTAGAGTAACCCCCGTATGATACACATGGCCAGGTAGGGGTACCAAACAAAAAAGAAAAAAATACATAAATACGTATAACTTTTTTGAAAAATTAAGGATCTAAAGAATATTAATTAGGTATAAAGAAAAGTAAAGAGTAAGAATAAATGAATAAATTATTGGATTATAAAGTGGAAATGTCATGAATAATTCTAAATTGGAAGAAACAAATATATTTGAGACCCTTCTGTGTGAATTTCTTTATTAATTTTTTAACCTTTTTTTTCGAAATTATGAACCTTTTAAATTATTTTAAATAATTTATTTTTGAAGATAAAAGATTTGGCTCCGCTGGGAATCGAACCCGGGTCTTCCGCGTAACATGCGCGGTATGCTATCCATTACACCACGGAGTCGCTTCCAAACAGTGCCAAATCCTTCCTCTTCACTGACACCTCTCCCACGATCTCGCAAGTTTTGCGAGTATTTACGGGAGATGGACAAACCTTTTAAGTTCTGTTTTTATTTTTTTTTTTTATACGCAAAAAAATTTGAGCCACTAATTAGGTCAAGATTAGACGATCCGACAAGGAAACATCTTCGATACAAATAGAATTTTTTACTCCCTTTAAAATATCCTAGGGCCATGCGCCCGGCTACGAATCCGCGACCATGGGTCTATTAAGTTGCCATGCAGTTTTTTTACAAACCCGTTTTTTAGAAGTATTCATCGGAGGGGACGTAAATTAGCGCTATCAGGGACTCGTTAAAATTCCCTATCCTAATTAACCTGGACAGTCAAAATTTAGGAATCCCTTTGGAGCATCCTCAGATTAGCCATATTATTATAAAATGACGTTAAATTAAATAAACCTAAGAAATGTCATCTAATTTTTGCATTAAATATGTTTGTTTTTTAAAGTATTTTCATGGCATTTTAGACCAGGATATTTCTGGTTAAAGTTAAGATTTGGGATGCGAAAATTAGAATCAATATTATTGTAATTATGAAAATAAAGCGCTCTTTCAGAAATGGCGCTGTTGATAAAAGGTGGGACAATATGGAAGTTTCGGGAGAAGGGGTGATAGGAAGAAGTCTTTTAGGCTTTCAATACAACAAAGACGTATTGTCTTGGCGGCTTTCGCCTCCTCAGAATGCTTGAGTTATGAGACCCGGCTAATTGAGCAACTTAAGCAATAACAAGTCTTAGGCCTCAGTTCTTAGCTGGCTCCGACAGCAATCCTCTTTGGCTTTGCACTCTCTCGCAAATTATTCTTCTCCCAGATTGGGGATCAATTTTTCACCACAGGAGGAAACGTTGGTGCGAAAATTTCAACAATAAGAAAATTACGTTAGGAAAATAAGTCATCTTAACTGACAGCTCCAGAAAAGCAGTAACGATAAAAAACATTCACGAGGAGTCACCTGTGGTGGTGGTTAGCATAGCAACCTATAATACTAACGGTCGCGGGTTCGCGCCCCGTGGTGGCCCTAGGATTTTTAATGGGAGTAAAAAATTCTTGACTTTTTTACTCACATTGACTTGCCGACCATCGGAAAGGACGTAAAATGGTCCCGAGCCTGTACGATGTCAGGTACTCTTTAAAGATCCCTATCCTAACCTTAATAGGCTGAAGTTAGGACTCCCACTGTATCATAGTCCGATTAGCCTAAGTAGCATAAAATGACGTTAAAGAAACAAAATAAGTCTTCGTTGCTATTTAGAAGTCGTGTTCGGGACACTAGATAAAGACTTTTTTTTTGAGGGGCTGTGAATTCCATCATTTAGTCTTCAAATCCTCGTTAAACGATCATTTTGGTTAAAGGGAATTTATTTCAAATGTTTAATAATTGAAATTAATTTGATTTCGAATGATGAATTTTACAAATGGGTAATGAAATTCTTGAGCAACCATTCGTCACAATTTTCAAATTCTCAAGCTAATGGTTTAAGTAAGGGATCGCCCGCATTTTATTATTTATTGCAGTTTGCGCAATAACTGCTATCACTTTAATTATATTTTTCGGGCACAGTTCAGTCAGTCCAGCGTTGTATAAAAGCCTATTTTTTAATATCTTTATTAAATGTGCTCTTCTTCTCTTTTTATCTCAAATTCAAGGTCAATGAAATAGACATTTTTGATTACTTTTAATATTAATTATAAAATCATGGCCATATTAATGAATGCAAAGTATACATTCGAATACAAAGAGCGTAAACAAAATGTTTTAAAAAACAAAAACAGAAAAAAAAAGACCAATCTGTTTGAATTAAATTGCTCAATTTACTGTTATGTATGAAATTAGAATTATGTTAAAAAAATGAATAATGAGACTGATATAATAAAGATATAACAACCAAGATACATTGTGTTCATTTTATATGGTATCCTCTATTGTAGTATAACCTCAGTAAGGTAAATGTAGTTCAAATAAATTAAACATGTTTTTTTAAATTTTAATTAGTAGGATTTATTCAAACCGCTCAAATTAATACCAGAAAATTACTAGAAATGAACCATAATTTTCTAAATCCAAAACAAAATAATTTTTTTTTTTTTTTTGTCTTTTTTCATTCTATGTATATCGTTTTATATCTATGAATTATTTAAGAATTGAATACCTGGCTGGAAAAACGTTGCATGTAGCTGAAGTTCAATTTTACAGGAGAGTGAATTATGTCCAAAATGCAATTGAAACGGCAACTGGCAAACTAAAGAGCAACATACAACGTTTTTCCACTAAATAAAACTCACTCAGTCGCAAAATCATATTTATTGGGTTTACAAAATCCACCTATTCATTGGTATGTTCATTCACATTTTGGTGTTCAACAACAGAAAAATGAAAGACATGGGATATTGGAGGAGGGATAAGAATAACAAAATTGAAGTGGTTAAACCAATTTTATTGACAGAAAATAAACAAACATTTACATGAACAATGACAATTACACAAACATTTACAACGAACACAGGTTAGTGTTACTGAAGAAAAGTTGATTAAATAAACTATGTACGTACGCAAGACTAAGAGAAATGCATCCTTTTTTTTCACAAGCCGCTGGCAGTTCCACCTTCGAGGATTCGAAGGTGGAACCTTTTCAGGAACGACATCACCCTTTCCGCGATTGGCTTTGTATGATTTTCCACTGACTTTCATAATTTTACGCTTCTTGTCACTCCATTCCGCGAACTGAACAGCACGTTTACGGTTATTCACTATTTCTAAATCACTAGCCGATATATTCATGATGGGAAATGAGTAAACAAACAATGCAAACACACTATGAAACCTCACAGCAACAAGTGGGTATCAGCGCTGCCAACATGAAACGTTTTTCCATCAATCCCAAGCACGATTAGCCCCCCTTCTAGCACATTATAGGCTATCTAGCGATTTGAAAACTAACTACTTCAAGGTTGGATTCCATCAAGCAAGTGACAAAGATCGTTTATCCATCAAAAACCGACTTTGTGAAAAAAACGACATGCAACGTTTTTCCAGCCACCCATTCAATTATGTTCTTTTATTTTTTTTTTAACATTAAAGTTGATCTCTGAAGGAGGAATTGATTCGTTTATGTATTGTCTTTTTATATTGATTGATATAGATGTTCCTATAATGTCTGAATGTTTTGACTCTAACCCTCATAAAATATTTATAATAAAGGTCGTTACTGTAGCATTATGGAAAGCAGTCAGCAGTGATGGTCGCCATCAGTGATCCAAATCTGCTGAGAGATATGTTTCGAGAATGGAGGCTTTAGGTTTTGCCAGGGATTTGAGCCTCTAAGCTCGCGGAGCATTGTAAAACCGCACCCAAAACCCAGTTATTATTCTCATGATCGGGTTCCGAACCCGCGCCAGGACCTTATCGAATCAGCAACAATGGCCCAGCCTCCCCTTCCAGTGTCGGCTAATCGGATCAAGGAAGTATCGCATTATATCAGCCCACGCTTCCCGCGTCCTTTGTCATTCATATTTGTCCTTCAAACTTCTTCTCCGTTGTGGAATAACACTTTATAACTGGAAAACTCAATAATAACAATAATTTTTTCAAAAAATTCGATAACTCAAAAATTCAAAAACAACAGTAATTCATTGAAAATTCAATAACAGCAATAATTTGTCCTACTTCTCCGTTGTGAAATAACGCTTTATGATTCCTGAATTCAATAATAACAATAACAAAATGAACACTGTTCCTCTTCAACTCATGGAGGGATATGAGGTCGCTCATTATTAAGCAGGTTACAAGTTTAATTAATTATATTGCTTGCTACGTTTCTGGCTGCACGCTTTTCTAAGGTGGGTGGAGTTTATTTTATTTTAGGAAACCTGTGGCAAGGGGTGAATGAAAATAAAGAAACAAATCTAAATTGAACTTCATATTTCATTTTATTGACTAAGAATAATTAATTAATTAATATTACTCCCTTCTAGTAAATCGCCCCCTAATGGTATAAAGATATTTTATTAAAACAACTAACTGGATGCTGACTAGCGAGTTAACATAATTTATGGAATGCATTACAATTAGTACTGTATATATTATACAACTTATCTGGTGGATTAGTCTCTGCCATCTCTCCTTGACTCTCTTAGTCTCAGCACCGCATCTCCTCTCATCCTCTCTCATCTCTAAACTTTTGTATAACTATAGGGCATTCCTTTGAATATTCTTTCATTGATAAATCAATAATTGCTCTTTTTTTCTCTCATCCTGATATTTTTAAGTCTGGTACGGGTGTAATGTTCAGGTCTAGGTTTGTGTGTAGTAGAAATTTGTTTACCGTTACTTTGAAATTGCTACCTGTAATATTTCGAAGTCTGAGCAGTTCCGAGTCCTCTTAACCCATTAGCGCCCAGCGTCCTATTTACAGGACAGGCAATAAGCAAGTCACTGCACGTTTACTTTAATAGAAATATCCCTTAATTACCCTCAGGACATGACCTTGCATGTTTAGGAACAGTTCTTTTTATGTTATATACCCCAGATATCAGTTTGTGTTTTATTGTTGACTCATTAACATCTCTGTTTTCAGTGTTTTGATACATTCATATATTATGTTTACTGTGAATTTTTCTATGAGTGGTAAGTAAAAACTACCTTATTTGTAGTAAAGCCTTGTTCTTTCAAAGGAAATAAAAAATATTTTGAAAATATAGTAAACAAATGTATTGAATTTATTTATTTATAAAGTAGCTGTCCTATACATAGGACACTGGTCTAAAGTAGTAGCATTTCTGATAATTTACTTTGTTCTCCTATTACTTAGGTCGGTCAATATGGCACACAAACAAATATATACTACAGTGGAAGAAGCAGTAGATATTTTCTGAATATTTATTTATTTATTACATAATATTTATTTTCTTCTGAAATAGAAGCTGATATAATCGCTTTACCCCCCCCCCCCCCCTCCCCCCACCAATACTGACGAACTTACTGATGTGGAAAAATTTGATGATGAAGAATTAGGTTGCCCAATTGTAAAGGATGTTACAGGAAAGATTGAGGTCAACGTTGTAGAGGAAGACATACCAGGTAATAATATTGAAACTTCTGAGACTAAAAACAATGTAGAACATGACCATAGTTGTGAAGAACCTGAACTGTCAGTATCCAATTCTAATAAACGGAAAAAAATTGCTCTCAAGCCTCCCGCAATAAAAAAATATTGTTCAGATAAAAAGAAAACCTGGTCTAAAACTAACCACACTTATAGCTTTGGGAACTTATGTGATATAGCACAATCCTGTTTTGAAAATATTGAAATTACGTTGCAAGGCCTAGCACCGATCGATATATTGGAAAATTTTTTGATCTGGATATTTTCGATTTTATCAAATCTGAAACGGAAAAATATGCAAGGGAAATAAAAAAAAAGCCTAATAGAGATGGCTATTGTCAATTCTTGCACAATGTATAATAATATTAACAATAAAGACATTCCAATCAAAGAAGTTAGGAAAAATATTGCTCTGACTTACTTGAAACTAGGCCAAAATACTAGGAAAAGTGTTGGAAGACCTCTTATTGTTCAAACTTAAAAGAAAAAGGTATGAGAAAGTGTACGATTAGATGGTAAAGGACATATAATTGAAAAACGTTATAAACAAAGAAGATACCAATATTTCAACTGTACAGGAAAACCACTGACAGTTTGTTTAAGATGTGACGTTACACTGTGCACGTCATGTTTTCCAAAATTCCATCGCTAATTATCATTATGATTTTTAATTTTTAAATAATTATTATTATTTCTTAAGTATTAAATAATATTGTAACTTATTTTATTATTTTACTATTCTGTAATGCAACAATTCTGATAAAATGTTGGCGAATATTATAACGTAAACCTTATGTTTTATTTTTAATTTTTTTTTCTTGTCAAAATATATCCATGTAATATACCATCAAAAATATTATTTAGTAATCCTTAATTCCTCACCTTCTTTATGTAAGCAGAAAATGTTGTTCTGCAAATAAGATAATTCAAATAAACATTTGTAAATTATACATTAAAAGTGGGGAAAAAAGCTTACCTAAACGCCCAGTGTCCTATTTATAGGACGGCAAATATCTCTTGAATTATTGAAGGTAGTGATATGAGAGGTAATGCATAATGCTAGTATCCTTAATATGAATAGTACATAACGAAATAATTTAAAAAATTTCACTAGAAATACATTTGGGCGCTAATGGGTTAATTTAAGATTCGATTTAAGGGGTGCTGAGGATACGTTTATAATTTTGAAATATATTTCAGTGAAAGGTACTCTCGCCGCATGTTCAGGCCAGACTCAAGATATAAACTTTCAACTGGTGAAGTTCGGTAAGCTGCTGTACATATCCTTAGAGCTGCATTGCGTAGGGAATCCAACATCTTTAATGCCGTTTTTTTCGCAGTATTATATATTGGAGCACCATACTCAATTTTGCTTCTGATTATACTGTTATATATCTTTATCAAAGTGTTTCTTTGATTCTTAATGTGAGATGCATTTTAGAATTCCTATTCTTTTCATGCATTCTTCAAATGTTTTATATGTTGAATCCAAGTTAGCCTTTTATCAAGTTGCCATTCCCAGATATTTAAAATTTCCTATCTATTTAAAAAGATAATTATTTAATAGTTGTTATGGTATTCTCCATGAAATATCTAATGTACATACAAATTCATTTTGTTTTTGTTTTTTTAAATTAACATTTAAAATATTGAAATATAGAAGTTGAAAAAGATTTTAAAAAATTTCCTTGGAAGAGGTGGCGGTGGAGACTAGACCAACTGCCAAAGCTCATTAGAGCTTCTTTATTAGCCGTGTCCCTCCTTCGGAGCCCAAGCCAGATAATTTTAAGGGGCTCTTCAAATTTGGACCCGGACCAAAATGGTTTGGCTCCCCCGAAGCAAAACCTTTTTGTTTTTCTTAGAGGAAGTCTGGGTCTAAGCTTCCGTTTTACGGGGCAAGTTCAAGCCTATAAACTTGTCAGGAAGAGAAGCTAATAAAGCCAGCGAGACAAAAACCCGGGCTAAAATGTGGAATGGTCCCCCCCCCCACGTTCCCCCAACCTGCCCCCCCCCCCTCAACGGCTGCTAAATTATGGCGGGCCTGGGATTCCCTTTGTGACCACTACACGTGCCTCGTCAATTGACCAAGCCAATTTATTCGGCCTCTACCTTTTGTTTTAATTTTAGGTAAATCGAATCCCGGTGACAATGCCATTTATTGCATATTGCTCCTCATTGAAGCGAAAATACTACCTTTTTGTTCGATTAAACGTTTTGTATGCAACATGAAGCCAGATTATCAAGGATTTTTGACGCTCCATATTGTCGATAACTACCGAACGTACCATGTACAAAGTACTAATTATAGACCGTTATGAGTATAGGTGATGGATCTATTCGTTCTGCAACTCTAACAACAGAAAATGTAGTCCTTCCCAGTCAAAAAAGTATGAAGTAAAATAGTAGACGCACTATACAGTACATGATTATTCTTGTACTTAATATCTTAATATATAAAAAAATCTCGTGACCCGATGTTTGTCGGAAACAACTCAACCGATCTTTATAAAAATTTTTCATGGTGTATAGTTTTGTCCAACTTAAAAGATAGGATAGTTTTTATCTCGGTTATTGGTCCTAAATTATTTCTGATTATAAATTCCTAAATTAATGCTGATTATAGTAAAATTGAGTTAGATTATTTGTAAATTCTTCTATTTTCCTACATAGTTGATTTATGGACACAACTCTTCATTTTCTTTCGATAGATACGACTAGGAAAATCCGTGTTTTTCCAATGGTAAATTATGTGCCGCCTTTTCACGAGTGAGGAACACATCGAATCTATTTGTTTTAGCTAAAGGCAGGTTAACCAAAATCATTGTGCACTTATTAGTATAACCTTCTGATAAGATATCTCATATCATCATGCGTTATATTCTGAATTTAATTAATATGTTTATGGCAAAAGATTAATTTGGTACATTTTTTCTTGTAGATTATTTTTACTGGTACATTATTGTGATTGTAATAATAAACCCTATTCCAATAATAGTCTTTAATATATTAGTTCTTTTTACATTCATTAACCCACTATGGTCAAATATAAGATGTAAATAATAAAAACTTTAACCTTCTAAATTTTTTACCAAACAATTTTAAATTTGGTGTAAAGATCTATTTTAAATCCCGTTGGTCTTTATATTAGCTGAAATGTTTTTATCTTTATCTGTGAATTTTTATTTGACGGTATTAAAAAAGAATAGGATTCATTGCAATTAATTCATTGCATTCTAGCTACTGATCCACACAGTGGCAGGGTCTGCTCGTAATGAATAAAGTATAAAAAATATTTTTCTTTATAATTATTATCATTAATGGCACGTTGAGTATAAACTTAATGTAATTCATATTGAGTACCTATGCCTTTAAGTTTCTAAAAAAGTATGATATATATGTGTTCTACCTAGAAAATTAAGAATTGGAAGAAAGTTTAAGAAGCCTTCTTAAAGCTTATAGTCTCCTTATATAGCAGTAACGATATTTTTAAATATAAAACAGAAATCTGAAATTGTAGTATAACAATGAAATATCATTGTTATTTTAAGTAGTTAATTGAATACTTAATAAAACTACGAAGTCTCCTAAAAAATAATATAAATATAAGTAATTAGGTTTCTGCCAAATAAATGTTCTCACTAACTTGGTGTATGAAACGTTTACGACTTTAGTCTGAACTTAAATCTTTCTTTGAAACTGAAGTTTGAAAAACGGTTTATTATGTCAACTTAAAAAGTATTTTTTAATATATATTAAGACTGAAAGAAAGTAGTGTAACACTTATGTGGATTTAAATTGTTGTATTATGCGAAAATAATAATTCGCAATTTCTGACAAAAATAAAAACTCAAATGATTAGCAAGGTTACAAAAAGTAACAACTTGCAACGATACAGTAACACAAAAATAACAATATTATTCGAGCTTTAGAACAAGACTAACTCTCCATTCCGTCGCTCCTTATATTTAGTCTGAATCAGAACATTCTAGAACGTTCCTGTCAAACGTAGAAGGTACTCGAACAGTCACTAACACGGAGTAGAACAGTTTGTTCTAACATCTATAATATAAAAATAAAACCCTATTTACAAAATAAAATATCCATTTATTCAGTCTTAGTTTGTACGTGTTTCCCCTGACACATCATTGATAAACCAAAGATAGCCAGTTCAATACTGAGAGATTTTTTGCATGAATATATAGAGATTTGATTTACACTAATTTTTAATTCACGATCTCCACTTTAATTTTATTTATTGAACCAGATTGTTTCAAGCCTGCTAACAATGGAATTCAGATCGATTTTTCAGAAAAAAAAAAAAAAAAATCAGCCCTAGGAAACTTTCTCTCTACACAACTTTTTTTTGGCTACAATTAACTTTCAGAAACAATTTTTCTCAGCTTAAAAAAAACCTCTCTACTATTGATCACTACCTAGTCCCTACCTACAGTATCAAAAGTTATAAAAAAAATTATATAAAAAAGATTAACGAATAATTTAATGGAATCGATTAGAAACTAGTTATTGTTTAGTTATAGAAATTTTCATAATTTTAATTGCGCCTGTCATTGTTGGCCAAAAATAATCAAATTTGATGATTCATTTCAGTAGACATGGTTAGACACTAAAAAAGATAGTACCAAATCTTCACGTTTGTGATTCAAGAAAGGTCTCTGCCAAGCTAATTTTCTGTCGCCTACTATAAGACGTATTATTTTCGTCAATGAGTGTATTGTTATATCTGTATATTTCAAAATGAAAGCCTGTTGTTAGTGTTAAATTTTGGATTGAAAAGTATTCTTAACATGTGCGTTTTTGTTTTTGCTGTACCTTCAGATTTGTGAGATGTATCGGTTTTAGTAGGTTTGTGTATGTGTTAATTTGTTTGATTTTCAATTTTGTTTTAGGGATTTTCCTTTCACTATAACACCAGGACCATAAGTAATCCTGTCAAATATTAGCTTTAATAAAAAAAAAAAAAAAAATAGATTTTTATTTCTTTGTATCGTGCTTATTATAGCTTTAAAAAACATTACATTTTTTTTATTAATTTAATTTGTATATTACAAAGTTTTCATTTTGTAGTGTTCTAATAATATTAAGTACGGCTCAGAGAACTTGCTTGAGAGGGAAATCTGGAGATACTTTGAGCTAAGTCACAACTAGCGAGTTATGCTATAATGAGAGCTCTGTATATAAAGCCAGGTTTAAGCCGAGCTTAAATTGAGTTTAGTTAACATTTTCGGCTGGCCTGGATCCGAGCTACGGAGGCAGAGTCAATACAAGAAACGCTTGTTTATCTTAATCGGATCTTAATGAGGACGTCATCGGAATATGCTCCTTAATGACCGACCCTACATTTAACATTTACTAGATAATTTTATAGCTTAATTTGTAAGCTATAGCTAGGAGGAAATGACTGTATAATTTTATGTTAAAATACGGATTTCAGTTTATTCTCGTTTTCTTCTTTTTTTTTACAATATTATTTATGAACGTTTAAGCGTACATTTTCAGATTTTTTGGTGAGGTTTTTAACTTATCTTGGGATCGGACGTTGGTTAGTGGTATCTTATGAATTTTGAAGTGGGCATCTGATAACGTTGTTTTGACCCTGTTTTAAGATACAGTCCGAGCCCCGTATAATTGTAGTGATATTTTCTCACAGATCTGGACAAAAGGTATTGTAGTAACTATTTAAAATATATGTTTTAAAATAGTAAGTATTTTATGATTTTAAGATGAAATCTATTTTAATCAATTAACAATAATAACAATGAAAAAAAAAATAGCAATTTTACATGCCTATTTTATTCGTCGCGCTGAAATCACCCCTATTATATTTACAGGATATTGCTCACTCAATTCTGGGTTTTGTAAACGTCTAAATTCTGCGGTTGATTCATCCCTCTTCGGTCCAAATATTCTACGCAGTACCTTATTTTCAAATAACCCCAGCATTCGCTCATCCCTCAATGCAGCCACGTTTCGTGTGGATGGCCACATATTTTGTACTTTAAATAAAAAAAAAAATGAAAATACAAAATAATTAAGACCTATATTGTGAATCCTATTTGAGGGTTGTTTTTCCTTGGAGTTATGTGACTTACTCTCAGACCACCTTTCCCTTTCGTATGTCTAACAATTAGATGATAGTCTCCTGAGTTATAAATACATTTACAGAAGTAGGAGGATCAGACGGTCACAAAATGTTAATCGGTGTTTACATAACTTATGTAATTTTAACTTATGTAATTTACATAACTTATGTAATTTTAATTGATAGGCTGAGTCGCGGGTTTCAAAAGATGAAGCTGTCGAGTTTCAGATTTTGATTAGTAATTAAAAATTAAAAAGGTTTGGATAAGTCGAGATCGTCTTACTTTATACTGGGAAGGGATGGTATTATTTTCTTGAGCATACGAGAGATGTAGATATAATTTGTGTTTTGCATTTCAAGTTTGTATATCGGATGAATTTTGAAATATCCAAAGAATATCGTTCTTTCATATGGAGGTTTGTAACAGGATTTTCCCGAAAAGTAGCTCTAAAAATTCATTAAAACCGGATAGACCGACGAATAAATCTTAAAAGTTATCTCATCGTTAATCTCACGTAGCGATGATGAAGCGATTATCCCAGGCCTTGTTTTTACATAGTTTCGAAGATAAACTATCAAAAATTACCATCTATGGCATTTCGTCTTGAGGGGCAGTTAGATATGATTCTTATGCCTGGTAAAAATATTAAGGCTCAAGGTATTTTGACCTTTTTAGTCTTTAATAACTTTTCGAATGAAACATTGACATTAAAAGTTAAAGTATTTGTTTATATAATGCTTAAAGAATATAGTACATGAATACAAATTTATTTAATTTGTGGTTTTTGATTCTCAAAATTTCATAGAGCTCTTAGAGGTTATAGTACCCCGAAAAAAAAGGAACATTAGCAAATATTCTCTTAGATTGAAATAATTTAATTTTAAATAATGGTTCGGTCTGATAAAAAAAAGCACTGTATGTGGATAAGCATATATGTATGTTAGATTTCCATATATGTGGACACAGTCTATGTTAATCCAAGTATATAGTGTCATTTCGTCTGACCGTCCCCCTCCAACCATTTTCATTACATTAATTTCTACG
This sequence comes from Aelia acuminata, assembly GCA_911387785.2. Taxonomy (NCBI): domain Eukaryota; kingdom Metazoa; phylum Arthropoda; class Insecta; order Hemiptera; family Pentatomidae; genus Aelia; species Aelia acuminata. The sequence continues at coordinate 118,983,589 of OU426982.1, read as the reverse complement.
GTCGCCTTCATCTACCTACATTGTAAATTGAATTACTTTTCTGATAGTTTTTTTTTTTTTTTTTTGTATTGAACAGAACATGGTAGCCCACCTTTGTTTAAAAAAGAGATTGATTACAATAATTGGTCTACTCTCCTCAATTCCGCTTCATGTATGAAATAAAAAAAAAAATAAAAGAAAGTAAATTGTTGAATTTCATTAGCTAATTTATTAGGGTATTCTGTTTCTGGAAATCCAGCCCTTTGGACAGGTAGTTTGGTGTAAGAGAGACACCCATATTTTACCTGTAACGCTTATATTCGGACGTTTTATAGTATTGTGGAACATTTACACAAACAAAAAAAAAAAGGAGCATCATTAATTTTAATAGGATAATTATTTTAATTTAAATGCCAGGAAGATCAAAGTTTAATATCATAAATATAATAAATAAAATTTATTAATTTCTATTGTAAATTTTAAATATTCCATTATTTTTAAATATTCAATGTGCATATTACAAAGATTTGAGGTTATGGTCTCTTTGTATATATGGTTGAATAATTAACGTGGGGTTTACCTGTAGTGTATTGGAACCTAGCAACCTATAATACTGGTGGCCCCAGGAGTTTTTAATGGGAGTAAATATCCTGTGCTATGGAGGTCACAAGCGTATACTATGTCAGGTACTCGTTAAAGATCCCTATTCTAATTATAACTGGATAGGTAAAATTTAGGCCTACCTGTGCACAGGTACCACACTTTTTTTTCTGGATCTAATAATTTTTCTTTGATTTTACCTGAATGCTGGACCTTGTAAATATAGTTGAAAGAAAAAATAGAATATACTTAGTGGAATATATAATTTCTGGCATCTCCATCCGCGCACTTTTTGCCGCCTGTTAAGAAATGTTTGTATCATTTGCTAGTTAATTTATATCAATTTTTACTTATTTCACTTTGAAAGTGCATCCCTTATACAATATACAACCATCCAAATGATTCCTGTATCCACTGATTTAAGCGAATGAACTATTTTTTAAATTAAACTATTTTGGTCAAAATTTCTTCATATTGGGGAAAGTCTGAACAATTTTGTTCGCGAGTGTTTGCGATCGTTGTGGCACTACACTTTACAAAAACTGAGTTTCAATTGATATAAGTTTCATTTCCAGCAACATTAGGAAAAGGGGAGTTTTTCGAGATAAAGCATGAGTCATGGCTCGAATGGTGTACCTACCTTCCCTTAGATAATAATATAAATATAAATATTGGAAAAACATTTGTCTTTAATTTGATATTTGTGGTCCTAATTTCTGTTGAGTTGGAGTACTATAAAATAATACAAAGTTTGAACAAGATCCGTCAACTGTAACTATTTTTTACACCATGATGGGCAGATCGGGAACGCTGTGCGCTGTAGCATCGTCCGATTAGCCTTAGTAGCATAAAGGCTACTAAACGTTAAACAAGCAAATTAAGATTAAACATGGACGTTTCTATCTGAATATATTTTATATTTTCGAATCTTTCTTCTTAAACGAAATTATGTCTTAAGAGTTTCTTCAAGGTACACAATCTTATTCCACTTTATGTCTATTTTTCTTTTAATAATAATAATAAGTGCATCGACCCCATTCGAAAAAAAAAAAAACCCAAAACAAATGCTCAATCCTGTTTACTCTAACAACGTAATGGTGTAGAAATAAAGCGTGACACAGGCGGCGGAACGACTCAATATTTCCTGGACAGCGGCCATTTTGCCGACCCCGGATTACAAGACATGGGATTGAGATGGCCGTTGAGAACATCCGCGGCAGATGCCCAATCCATCCCCGGCGGCCCAGCATCCATCTCCTTCTTCCCCATTTAGCTCCGATAAATCTCCCCCAAAAACAATCTTATTTTCTTTCCTCCAGGGAAGTCATTCCAGTTACGCCTCATCGAACTTCCTTATACACTTAGCCCGATAGCGTCTACAATTAAATGCTTTGGCGCTTCGACCTTTCAACTCATTTTCACTAATTTATCTATCTCCGTTAATTAGGCTGTATTAATTTAAACGCTTTGATGTTATTATTACACTATAATGTGCATAATAAGGCTATATAGATCCATTTTCCAACTTCAAGAAACAATGCATATGTATTTAACGAAAGAAAATTTCATTGCTAGTTGAAGAATCATAATTCCGATTCGTGAACTCTTACTAGTAGAGGCAAATGTGATATTGTGAGCATCCTCAACATTAAAAAATTAAGAACAAGTGAGAAACACTTTATTCATAAAAGGACCGCTGCCCCACTACTTTGAGCTGCTAATACACAGCATATTGTTCATCATACCATAGACTATTTGTAAAATCTTATTGCAATATTTTAATAATAATGTAACTTTAAATCGATAAGCAAATAAAAAAAAACATATGTCATAAACCCGCAGACAGTTTGTTGGAACAAAATAAGCGGTTGGAAAGAACTGTTTGGGTCTATCTTTCTGAGGCCTTGTCCACGAAAGCGTAGAACTGCCCACATTGTCCTGGAAAATTCCACCCTGACCATTTACGATTATATATATGAGCGAGAGACTGAACAAGTTAGTCTGAGTCTAAGTCTGTGTCTTGACTGTGTAGCTCAAGTCGTATGATTGTGTGTTATAAATAAGTTATCATTTTTGTAACCTGCTCAAGTATTTAAGTTTTATAAATTCGTTGGCATTGATAACTGTATATTTTGTTGAATAAATATTTGTTACCCACATAAGTGTTCCAATAATATTCAGGCATACATTCTTAAAGTACATAGTAATATTCCTTTTTTCTCTTTTACTCCTTTCCTTGATTTCTCTTTTAAATTACTAAATAGTAGAAACGCCCTGCTTTCGAAGTAAAAGTCTATGAGAAGGCGTGTGGGAGGGAGCCCTTGTGTCGACATCAGTTGCTGTTAGTGAGTTGTTATGTTTTATGCTTATGACGGTACAAAAACTTTGAAATGTAAGTTTAATTTTAATACCCCAATTTAATACCATTGGACGTATTACCGCATGATAACAGTCCCACAGCTTTGTTGTGCCAATTACAAATGAAATGAAAGGAAAAATAATTTCATTATCTTGGGACTAATGTCCCACGATTGTGAATTTATTGTGAAGCATTAACACGATTGTGAAGCTCCATTGTGATATTAGGATTAAACCGGAGTAATCTGTAAAATATTTGTTGCGAAATTTGCCCTTCTTTGGCCTCTTCTTCTGATAACATGACGAGAACGGCATATGAGAATTCTTGTGCTAGTATTGTGGTCACCATTTTTATGATGCCCATATTGTTCTTTTAACCCAGTAGGACATGTTCTTATTTAAACAAAGATTAAATATGGGATCACCTATGGTGTAGTTAGCATAGCGACCTACAATAACGGCCGCGGGCTTCGTTTTTTTCAGTACTTTAAATGTTAGGCTAAAATTACCTTAGTGCTTGAATGGCTTTTATGTTTATTAATAAATTTTAAATTATTTTCACACTTTTTTTTCTAATTATGATCGATGATGATCAGGTTATCTAATCATCATGTGTTAAAAAAAATCTAAGCTTTTGATTGATAAATTATAGATTGATAAATATAATAGTAGTTTGCTCGGTCCTTGATATTAATGAATCTAAATGTAATTCCTCGTTCCAGTTTGTCATTAATCCTCTTGTTAATTAAGAAACCCTCAGGACTAAACAGCTCTTCTGGAAGGTCTCTAATCCTTTTTCTTTTCCCTATCAGCTCGGACCTTGCCGTCGACCTAAGGGGCTAATAGAGTGGTGAAGAGGTTGTGGATTTAATTCCGGGCTAATTGGCTAAGGGGGGGGGGCTGTTTAAAGGAACCCCTCCCGTTTCGTGCCCCCCCTTTATCCCCACTCTTTCAACTTATTAAAGATAACGGGGAGTGGTGGGGGGGGGGCTAATGAGCGATACCGTCTTCCCTCTCCCGTCCTCTTCAACACGGCATTCTATTTTATTTTCTAATTGCCTTCAGCTTGAGAGTTGAGTTTGTATTTGGGGGCTAATTACAATGGTTGATACCCATTAAAAAACATTTTAATGTTGGAGTGAAATGACATTTAGCGGTAACTATTGTGCATTATCTATTATTATCTTTAGCTTTAACTTAAGTAGTGGGAGCACTGCTGCTGACTTCAGTTGCTCTTAGTAGTAAGTTTTCATTTGTTTTATGTTTAAGCCGGTACAGGAACTTAGAAATTTAAATTATCATATAGATTTTACAACCATTGGAGGATATTACCGCTTGATACTAGTCATAAGGTTTTTTTTTTTGTGTGCACTTTATTAAGATTAAATGAACTTAATCCCTAAACTGGAGTGAAATTCACCAGACGTTGACCTATTTCTTTTTATTTGTAATTTGGGCATTATTTGTGCTGCTTTTATAGGCCCCCTCTTATATTGATCTTACATAAGATGTTATATTTAATATTGATAAAAGTGGTATAAGTGTCGTTTTGTGTCTACAAAGATTATTTTTCTTTATCATTAAAAAAGAATTATATGCAATTTATCATAAGTTTTTTTTCTCGCAAATACCTCGTTTTATCCCGCAATAGTACAATATTACAAAAATTGTATTTATTTTTTTTTCTCGGTAACCATAATATCAGCACAACTGCAAATTTTCTCAAATGTTACACTATGGAAAACACTTTTTTTATAGAATAAATAAAAAAAACATTTTATAGACGTTCAGTAGTAGGTCTTTGCTCCAACTTAAAATAGATTTATGCTAAAATTATAACATCGGATGAAAGCTAAAAGAAGGTTCAGAAACTTATCTTAACCATCTCAAAAGCGACTCTAGCGCTATCCCCGAACACGTGGTCGTACAAATAATCTCTTCGAGTTCAAGTCTTCAAGTTCGAGTTATGTATAGAATAGCCGAAGAGTGTTTGAGACATGTTGTTCGTGGTGTGGTTCGACGCAGTTTAATGCCGCCTTAAAGGAGATGTTTATCTATAAAAAAAAATTAAATTTCTTTTACAATAGGTATTACTTTACATCCAATAATATCTTCAATTTTGAGATAAGAGGACATGGAAACTATGTATTATAATTTTAATATCGATTAAAATTTTAATAATAAAGAACATTTTATCTAGCTTTATATTCTATTTAAATAGGAGTTTTCCTTATACTTGAATTTCTAACAACTTTCCTTATTTTTTAATTAATTAATATTTCTTTCATTATCCAGTTTTTTCTCTTACTTTTTTTCCAATTATACCTTCCCGGAAAATAAGTGAGTTTATAAATTTTAACGACTATGATTACATAGAGTTTCTAGGTTAGTTTCATTATACCGTTTTTTAATTCATGATATACCGTATCCGACCATATCCTACATGTAAACAAATTGTTTCAGCATCGTACGAGTAAGTTGTTTTATTATTAAATTTTGATTCATTGAACCAGACCATGCGAGAGGTATAGTATAATAAATAATTCAGAACGTTAGGATATGTATTCATCATCCGTTCCGTGAAATTCCGTTGTAAGGTGGAAGTTTATTTCGTTACCCGGCCAAGTTTTAATAATTGATCATTGTTACATATCCCCTATACGCTTAAATATTTCATCCGTACTTTATTAATTATTACTGCTACACGGCGCTCAAATATAGAGAAGCTATACACGACTGAATAATAAATATAGTACATGGAAGAGAATATGCGAGTTTTTATTTAAATTAACTATTTATATAGGTATATGTGTGTGTATATATATATATATATATATATATATATATATATATATATATATATATACCAGGTCATCAAAAGATGCTTGGCATGTTCAACATCTGCCAGCTATTCCCTGCTATCTCTGACATCGTCATCAGATCTTCAGGTGCTGTAGGTACTGGACCATTCCATTCCTCCATCGGCTCTTCTTCATGCCACGGGGGCGCACTTCATCCGTAACATTCATGTACATAACATGGCCAAACCATTTGAGTCTTTGTATTTTGATGAAAGAGGAGATGCTGAGTTCTTAATAGCGCAGAGACGGTCCCCTGTCTTTCCTGCATTACCAATGACCATTATCACATACCGGTCCGAGAAATCTCCTCAAATTTTATACCTCTTTCAAATTTTTCCAGCAGTTAATATCAGGGTAATATCTTCTTTTTTGAGGGTCGAAGGTTCCTTACTATATGCGACTATAATAGGCTTTTTTCCCTGATGATATTCTAATTCTAACCATTTCTTCCTCAAAGAGGTTCTCGTAGATAATGAAAACCAGGTAGCGAAAGCTTTATACAGATTCTCTGCTGAGGACGCATGTCTTACTGCTTCTACCTCCATGCTTGCTGTTTTTAGCCTACTACCATGATCTTAGTTTTTATCTTATTTATATGCAGACCGATCTCCTTTGCCTTAACATCCAGAGCTTCGAATGCTGTCCGTATTCTCTGGAGAGATTTCCCAATCATGACGATGGCAGCAACCTTACCACAAATCCTACAATTTAAATCCTCAGTCCAAACCTACCCAACAAGATCCCGAATGTTTGACCTCTAACCTCCAACTCATCGAACTGCTACTTTTGAAAAATCCTTCCCAATACAAGCCGAACTCTCTTGAGTTCTATCACTTCCAATGTTCGAGACGCTCGATCAATTTCCACTTTCAAATCCCACGTCATCAAGTTCCTATTCGATTCCCATTCCGATTGATCACCAGAGGCTGATTTGATTAGAGAACTCTCGAGGTACCTTTCGTTTTTTTATTTGGTCCAAGAATATATTTAATTTATTATTTTAAAATATAAACTTTTTTTAAAATATAAATAAAACTTATGTGTATATATTAAACTATTTACGTTCCATTTCGATTTAATTTAGTCAGTACTGCAAGTGTTACTGACTGATTAATACATAATACGTTAAACTACATCCGAACACATTGTACAGCAAAAGTTTTATATAAGCATGTCGAAATCCATATATTCGGACGGAACCCAACTAGGTGCTTTACCTGCTCGTGTTTTCCCGAAAATGGTTGAATTATAGTTATCTAATTGCAGTATTCTATGCAATTTAAAAGTTTGTTTTAAAACAAAAACAAAAAAAATGTTCATGAGATAACTAATTCCTGGCCACAACTGTCACACGATTGAGTCACGTTTACATTTACCTAATGAAAAAATAATGTCATAGAAACATGCAATAATATCATTACTGAAATTATTTTTGATTATACCACTAGAGTCAACAAGACTACAGTCAATTAATTAATAAAAGTGTTTTTAAACCATAATTGCATTTATATATATTATTAAGGAAGCGTTGAAACGTCTGTATACAAATATTATATTCCATTATAACATATTTTATATGAAAATCTTTAACAGAATCTACAGTATTAATTAATCTGTAAACACTTAAAAATAATAATCATAAATTATTATAACCTTCAAAAACACAACTTTTAGGAGAAAAAAAAAACAAAACAGTTTCTTACTTTTAGTGAAATACGACGCCATACATCGTGATTAACAGATTTTTGTGAAAAATACGTAGGTAATATTCTTAATAATATCGGTGTTTTTGAATCGCCTAGAAGATTATAAAGATTCGAAAATAATTTTTTTTTTATTTAACTTGGAAGCTATAGAGATTGAATCGTGAAAATTCCCCATGTTTTAAAACAAATAAAAAAAAGCCTATGTTCAAAATACCTGGTACACGATTTTTCTTTTATTTTTTTAGATTCGTTGAATAAACTTCCAAAACTTGGAAAAATTGTATTTCACTATTTGATTAAATTGAGGGAACACAGCTACAACTTAACTGCTGCCAGACTAACTTAATTTTGTTTCCATCAGACACACGTTCCTGGAAGAAAATTGTTTTAGGTGGAATTTCTTAGAGAATTTTTATACTATATCATTTCCTACAATACTTTTTTTTCCTTAATCCGTTAATGATAATTAGTTCAAAAAACATAAAGGTGGACTTTACGTAAGATATTTTTAAGGTGAGAAAATCCGTAGACTCTAGTCCGCAAAGCCTAAAAACGATCAAAACCTCACTCCCTACAACTTTATTACCTACAAATAATGGAAAAAATCAAGTTTCTAAGGAGTGAGATGAGATTATAGAACTCTAGTTGTAAGGGTTGTAGTATGTAGACACAGTGCATTCCACAAAGGATGTTTTGAAGGGCAATTTAATCAATGCTTCCTATTTGGTTCACCTAATGAATCATAGTAGATTATTAAAATATTGTGTAGTTTTTTTTAAAAATATTGTTTTCCTTTTTTAAATAGATCTTTCACAATATAGATCTTTCATACATACTTCTTTTTATATTTAAATATAAGTTTGAAGTTTGATTTTATCTGTTCTTTCTCACTACCAGCAAACGATAAATTTCTCACAATTTTCAAAAACCGTTATTTTTCAAAATATCCAGTAATGTTTGTGCATGCTTTTAGGACTCTTTAAGGGCTATTGTGGCACTCTGTTGGGAAAAAACGTTGTAAAAGGGAGATTTTTTAAAATTAAAATAAGAGATGAAAATAATTTTGAAATGACTCATATCACTGCTTTAAGGATAACTTTTACATTTTTTTTGTTTTATCTCTGAAATAGTTCTGGTTATACCGCGGTAGTCTTCAGATTATGGCTACCAAAATCAGTGTCTAGTCTATCATACTGTTTATTCCTATTTTTATTGCCAACATGCTTCCGTATCTTTCAAAGTCAAACCCTTCCGTAATGTTGATCGAGTTCTGGTTAGCTTTGCACCCGATTCGAGGTATCTAGGTATCCTAGGGCCAGAAATAAGGGCACCAGCTCGGTGTAGCGAGGTTGAAAAGCGAGCGAGGAGGAACTAATCATGTTGACCGAAGAAGGAGGGTGTGAAATTAGCCGGTGTTCATTTACTTTGGGCTATCAGTGGCCTGCCCGCTCGCCCGTGGAAAGCCAAATTACCATCCCCTCGGTTTTAGGGCCGCTGTGATGAAAGCTCTCGGCTATATTTCACTCTTATTACGTTTATAATTGCCGGATCGTTAGGGGAACACGAACCCAAATGCCGCGGTTGTTTTACAAAATATGATGATAAATTTAAAACTGATGATACTTTTGCAAAGAATATGTTTCCCATGCTGTATGCGGTAGTCTGAAATAATAATCGAATTGTAATCTAACTTCAAAGAAATTTTAAAAATAAACCTTCCAGTGTTTACATTACGCCCAGGATTTCGGGACAAATGCCTTTATTAAATTATTTTAACGTTTAATCGATAATAAAAAAAAAACAAACACATGATTTGAAATCCCAAACCTTTTGTTGGAACGAACTACCGGTTGGAGCAGTCCGTCAAAGGACTAGTTCAGGGCCTGGATGATTCCACGGGGTTCTAGACCATTCGAGGCCATTCCTTTTAGGACGATATATAAGGAGCGAGTGACTGGACCAATTACTCTTATTCTGTATCTCGACTGTGAAGCTCAAGCCATACGATTTGTGTCTTATAAAGTTATCATTTTTGTAACCTGCTCGAATATTTATTTTGTTGTAATTCGAGTGGCTTTGAAATTGTATATTTTGTTGAATAAATATTTTTGACCCACAGAAGCGTTGCATTATTTTAAAGTAGTCACCAGTGGTATTGTGGTTAGCAAAGTAACCAACAATACTGAAGGTCGTCGGTTCGCGCCCCGCAGTGGCCCTAGGATTTTTTAATGAGATGAATTTTTTTTACTATTTTATGAAAACTATTCTGAAGTTTTGATCTTGTGGCTTTGATCTTCAACATAAGAAAGCTTGACTTTATGTGTTTCACTTATAAGCCAACGATATAATAAATAATGAGAGGAGATACGATTTTCATGTTAAACAAAGAAATATGTTAAATATGGGATCATCTGTGGTGTAGCTGTTAGCATAGCACCCTACAATACTAGAGGTCGCGGGTTCACGTATCGCAGTGGCCCTAGGATACTTTGAAGGGAGAAAAAAATTTGGCAATGCGTCACTCAGAGAGGTCGCAAAATGGAGGTCCCGAGCCTGTACGATGTCAGGTACTCGTTAAATATCTTCTTCTTCTTCTTCTTTTCCTTCCTCCATATACCTCTCAGTGTGGAGGAGCCTCGATCCATCTCATCCATCCCTCTCTATCTTGCGCAAGTCGCCTCATTTGAACCAGATTTTTCCCCTTTTTTTCTCCTAACTTGTGAATATATTCATTGTAGGCAATCCTGGGTCTTCCTCGTGGTCTTGTGCCAGCAGGTCTGGCCTCCATAATCTTCCGTGGATCTCGGTCCTGGTTCATCCTACATACGTGACCATACCATCTCAGTTGTCGCCTGTGCAAGGTATCTATTAGTGCAGGAATCTCCAGTTCTTCTCTAATTGCTTTATTCCTTATACAGTCTCTTCTAGTTTTACCAGCTACTCTGCGTAGGTATTTCATTTCTACCGCTGTGATTCGGTTGATATTCTTTTTGCTTGCAACCCAGCTTTCACTTCCATACATCAGGCTAGGGAGAAATATGGATTTAAAAATTGAATTTAAAAAGTTTGACTTGTTTCCTTACTTCGCGTTTACCTACTATGGTGTTGCAAATCTGGTAATAGACCTCATTTTCTTTCCATATTCTGCTTGAGATTTCCTGGTCTATCTTCCCCGTCTTGCTGATAACTGTTCCTAGGTAATTATAATCGCTAACATTTTCTAATATTTCTCCTCCACAATAAAATCGCTCGTTTCTTGTCTCTTCCCTGGAAAATATGAGCACTTTACTCTTGGAAGTATTTATCTTAATGCCTTCTCGTTATAGATCCCTATCCTAATTGTACCTGGATAGGCGAAATTTAGGACTCCCACTGTAGCATCGTCCGATTAAACTTAGTAAGCATAAAGGGATGTTACACAAACAACAAACAAATTATTTTAAATAACGAAAACTGTTAATTAATAATATTTTTTTCGTATAACTTTTTTGACCATGTGTGGCATGCAGAGGGTCACCACCACAGAAGTATAACCAATCTATTCTAACCATGGTGGTGGGAATGTCGAGATTTCCGTTGGTCCACCACGAAATGAAATCCACCCCACAAACCACCTCCTTAGGTTTCAAGAATGCTAAAGCGTAAAGGTAACTCTTTAACACTCTCGGTTATTCCGGCCCAAATTAATACGATTAATTTCCAATTTAAAGGCCTCTATAGGATAGTAGATAGACTGCTGTACAAGATTGGTGGAGATCATAAGACCGAATCCTGGCATCCAATACGGATGGTCCCATCAGGAAGCAGGGTCATCCCTAAACTAGTGGAAAGAGGTGCTGTTGCGCACTTCTCTTACGTTGCGCCCAAAATCCCTGACAAATTAATTCGGTTTACCCATCTCGTTCGCTGATTGTCATGAATTGCTGACAGGTGTGAACGCATACTGTGAAGATAAAAAATAAAACTTTGGTATTTTTTGCACTACTAAATTAAAAAATGTGATTAATGAATGAATCGGAATTACAAATCATGATGCATATAAAAAAAGAAAACAGATTTTGCTTAAAAATTCCCCTTGTACTACACCTGAACCTCCGTTCATCGTCGGAAAGGGCGCTCCTGGGAGATAAGTTAGCAGTCTGTCAGGAACTCAGCCCTTCAATAATATATGAAGTAGCTGCTGCTCTTAGCCGAAGGGAGGGGTGTAAATGACCTAAGGTTATTGGCACGGATTTAAGGGCAACTTAAATTTAAAGCCCTTCCTTGATATAGCCACTTTGCCCTCTACCTTTTAACAACACCCATCCGCCCTATAATTTTCCCTTAACAAAACCGTCTCGACACTTTTATTAAACAGCTTGCTCCTGGAAATAAGGTTTTTTTTTCTTCTTTTCTTTCCTAAATGGATATTAATAGCGGATGCAATGTATCGTTTGTGAAAATGAAAAAGTGAAACGGTTATTATTGTAATTGTTAGATTGTACATAGTATATTTTTTCTAATTATCTTCATTTTTCCGGCGTTTTCTTAAAAAAAAAAAAAAAGTTTGAGAAACATAACAAAATGGTTTATCGTCAATTTACTTTTTCTGTTTTACTATTCTTTATAATGATTTAAGGGTGACTATCATATTAGCCTACGATTCTAAAGGAGGAGGGTTCGTGGTGGCCAAAGGATTTTTCAAAGGTAGAAAAATGGCTGTGCCGTCCTTCCAATGGGACGTAAAATGGGGGTCCCGAGCCTGTCTGATGTCAGGAACACGTTAATGGTGATGATATGATATGACTCACACAGTAGCATCGTCCAAATAGTGGCATAAAGCGACGTAGAATGAAAAAAATAATGATTTAAAAAAGCAATGGCCGAGTAATGAATGGGCCTCAAATTTAACGTCATTTTGTACGAAATGGCCGCTTGCAGTGTTGATGCGTTGAATCTACCATTTTCCCCGTGTTTAATTCCCTACTATGCCCGAGTCCTCCATCAGTCAGAAGACGTATATTATCTTAGTAATGACTGCAAGGTATATTAGGCAATCATGAATTTGTCTTGTAATAAAGTCGTTTGTAAATAAATTGTTTGTTGATATTTATGCAAGCTGAAAGTACAATGAATTGATGCAAACACTAATTACCAAAAATTTTATTTATTTTTTCATACCTTATAATAAATATATTAAAAAAAGAATATTGTGCATGGTATTTTATACTTATTCATTATATACTTTTTGGTCCCGAAGCGTTGCTACATTCGGTGAAAAAAATAAAATTAAAGACCAATTGTATAGCGTGATCCTGTAAAGATGCCTCAGAAAAAGATGGGCCCGTCGTATAATTTATACAGCCCGAGCAAGTTGTGTTGCGTGATCTGGTCCTTAGAAAATGTAATTGTTACTAAAGAGCTCATAATAGGAAAGATAATGAACCCTTGACAGACAAATGAGCATACCAAATGAAAGAGACGACGTAAATAGGAAGATAAATAAGATTATATCTTTTTTATTCTATGTTCTTCTATTCTTATTGTATCTTTCTTATCATAAGAAGTTAGGTATATGTTCCCCTTTATGAATGTATTAATAGCAGAGTGTTTGTTCAATAGATAGAGGCAAAATAAAATATACACATAGCACATTGTTAATGGAAAATTCCGTCTGTTTAAGTTAGCGTGTTAATCACAAGGTATCATTTGTATGGTGTGTAGGTTGTCAGGCGATGGATACAAAATTGTTAATTAATTTCGAAATGGTTAAATCACCCTATTTTTTTCATTTATTTTTGAAAACGGGTGTTTCAGCTGTATTAATGTAAAATTATCAATATTTTCCTAAGAAGGATCAAACTGTGTAAAACCTTGTAAAATTTGATGTGTTTTGGTGGATGAAGTCATAGAGGTCTATTGCGTATAAGTGTTTCTTTATCACCCCTTTTCAGAATTAGATGTAATTCCTCCCTACTTCTTACCAACCGTTCTCGCTCCTGGCTCTAATATGGCGACAGATCAAATAAATCAAACTTGCTCGTGTCCGATCGGTTTTCAATTCTAATAACCTTGTCGTCATTTCCATTTCGGATATCTTCTCTAAAAATAGCGCTATTCTTCTATCCTTTTGGCTTAAACTATTTCCTTTTTTCTGAATAGATTGAATAGAAAATTGGCTACTCGAACAAAGTGAAAACTATCAGAAACTAGTTTACCTTCACGGTAAGTATATAACTGATAAATTATTAGAGCTGGTTTGACAAGGTTCCTACTGCTTTAAAGTTCCTTTAAAGGAAAACGTGTTCAAAGATTTGAGGTGCCCCTAAAGTACAAAAAACTTTTTGTTTGTTTAAAGTCCCTTTATGCTACGAAGGCTAATCGGACGATACTAAACTGCGAATCCTAAAGTTTGGTATAAGAAAGTGGTCTTTAAGGAAAACCTGACATCGTACATGCTCGGGACCGCAATTAACGTCCTATCCGAAGGAAGGCAAAGACAAGCATTTTTTCTCCCTTTAAAAAATCCCTAGACCACCGCAGGACGCGAAACCGTGACCTTTAGTATTTTAGGTTGCTATGCTAGCCACTACTCCACAGGTGACCCCTTAAACAACAGTTTATTTAATTTCAAAATAAATTTTAAGTATTAATACCATTTTAACTTAAAAATCAAACCATTTTAATTTAAAAATCAGCAATGTTCAACTATTTTCACTCCATGAAGGTTTATCGGGGGGAAAAAATAGGGCAGTTGCGGGTATTCAATCAAACTTTTGCTGAATTGGAAAACAACTGAACTGATAGGAACGCCATGGAATAGAACTAGCTATAAAGTTTTTTTTGTCTGTTTTTTACTTTTTTTTTTTGTTCCATGCTGATCCGAAAGTTCTAGGAGCTAGAACTAGTGTTGGAATCGAGTTAGGGAGGGGGGGAGCCACTTGTTAATGGGCCGGGAGTTGAAAAGTGTTTTCTGATGGCCACTAATTTGTCTAAGGCCACTTTGCTCTAAGTGATTAACGAGGTCGGGGAGGGTTTTGCATCAATTACACAATTATACTCAAACTACTTACGTCCCTTCGGGCGATATAAATTTGGGGGATTTAACTGTTGACTTGTAAAAATCGTTTACACATGTATTAATCGTTTATTTTTTTAGTGATAAGTAGAGCTTCCCTGATATGATTTATTTTATTTTATATTTTTTACTGATTCTGTTAAGAAATGTTGGGAAGGTTGAAAGATATTTTTCTCGATTTTAACCCTTTGCCCGGTAATATGCGTTCCTTCTGAAGACAGTAAGGTATTTTTGCTATTATTTGGAAATGAAAATTTTCTTTTACATATTCGTTTACATATGGTTTTATCTGCTATTTTCGTCTATTTCAAGAAGAGGGTAACAGTAAACCTCAGTCGTTTAACGTACCGTGAAGAAAATATAAATCAAGTGAAAAACTTGTGATTGCCGTCCATAGTACGTATGCTCGGGCGCATGATTGTGTAAAAAAAAATATTTAATTTATCATTATTTATCCATATAGCAGTTGATATTATTAAAAATATTGATAAGATTTTATAATTTTAGTCGCACGGAAAATAAATTCATCAATTTCATGTATATAATGCATTTTAGAAATATTTTAGAATAAATAATAACATAGTTAATGTTTTCTTTGTTCATAATATTGTTTTTTTGTATCTGCACTAATATTTACCTAAAGGGAATAAAAATTATTTCGTTCGTGATTTAATATTTTATCTTGTTTTAATTCAAACATAAAAGTTTTCGTACGAGTGTTATAAATTTGTTCGAAACGTACATATTACAAAAATAAAAATATCCCTTATTATTAATTTACATCTGAAAATTAAATATACATATATAATATATATTTAAAATCCATGAGATTTAATATAAAAGCTGGTCTCACTTAATTAAACAAGTTAAAATGATCAAAATTGATCGAGTAATAAAACTGAATATTAAGTAGTAAGAATGGGAATATTTTTAAAATAATTGTCACATCAATACGTGAGAAAATAATTAAATGTAATTTTAAAAAAAATGTTATAAAACACTAAGTTTAAAAAACGAGTATCCTTCAATAATTCTCCACTTGTCCCTGTTACTTAAGACCACCTCGACAAACGTTTTACTTAAGATCCCCACACAAGGTTGAAATGACAAGAAACCGCTCTTTGCTGGACAAACACTCAAAACTACCAATCTATTACAAAAGGCTCCTTTATATGACAGTAATAAGACCTATTTGTGCTTCCGGAATCGAGCTTTGGGGCCCAATCTAACCATCTAATAATAATCTCGTATCCAATCCTTACAGTCCAAAATCCTTCGAAAAATCATGATCCTTATTTTGTAACAAATAAAATAATCCACAAAGACCTTAATGTTCCATATGTCGCCGATTTAGCCCGATCCAGATACCAGTCCTTTCATAGTAAACTCCAGACCCATACGTATCCACCCTCGCTTCCTCCTCTACTAGACAATCCTCCTAGGCGTCTGAAAAGAAGATGGCCTTGAGATCTGTTAAGTTAGATATTAGTTGAGTAATATCAGTGATTAGTCTCTCTACATACTTATTCGAGACATAATTTTCTTTTATTTTTTTTATTTGAAAACGAGAATCATATTTTTCTATTTTCATCCTGATTTGCCTATTATTTAGGGTAGAGATATAATGATGTAAGCTGGGCATAATGATCACTGCTAATGAAAATTTCTATTTATCGATTCTATGGATTCATAAACGGTGAAGGATCATGTATTAGTACTTCATGATCCTAAATAAGAACATCATAGATTTCATATATGAGGTTGCTGCTATCACTGCTATCAAAACCAGCTCATTCCATTTTTGGATAATTTACATGAGAGTCGAAAAACTTCTCACGTCCATGGTACTAAAGCTAATTTTTTTTTAAATTTTCTAATTGTATGTATAACCGCCTAGATCTGATTAGTTTTTTATTTTCATTCCAGGTGCATTACCTTAGGCGTAATTACACTAATTAGGTTGGAATGAGCTGGTTTTGATGCAAAAACACGATTTTTCATGTTGTTGTTTTTTTATCAGTTTTTTGTTCAATTAAGTTGTGTAAAATTGTTTTTTTTTTCCAGTTTACCAGTTAATATTTGTGTCTTTACGAGTTTTTAATAAATGACATCCACTTAACTTTTTCGGATTATCTGAAATTTAACAGTTGAGACGTAAACTGTGGTACAATGTGAAAAAAGTCATAAATTACAACGCCAAACGGAACAGAACGTTTTTTTTTTTATTTATCAAAGAAAAATAATATTGTAAATAATATTCAGAAAGGAAGGAGAGAAAGGAAAAAGAAGGCTCGTTATTTAAATGAAATAGTTGTCGTCATAATACACCGGCTCACATTCTTGGTTTTCTTCTGCTGGCCTTCCTTCCTGAAATGAGCTGGATTTGAGCTATATCCCTTCGTCAGGATATGAAGGACCCCCTAAACTTCCAAAATATGCAAAAAAGTGGATTTCAGAAAAATATAGAATTAGCTGGTTTTGATAGCAAACGCCTCTTATATCATAAAATAAAATAAAATAATATAAGCTATTTCATTTTTAAAAAAATCTTAGCGTTTATAATACTAATGCTATACTAGCATTCTGTGTGAATGCTATGCTAGTATAAATCACAGGGCTGCTTTAATTAAACGTTACATTGTGCTTGTGACGGCGGCAACTAAATTTCGTGCCTCAGGCGCATCTCACAAGCTAAGACAATGTTTCTTTATATAATGCAAATTTGGGCTCTTTAGGCCGATGATTTAGTGGACATTAAATTGGGTCCTACGTGAAAGGGCAGGTTGATGGAAGACGGAGCTGACATTGTGAGCCTTCGTGTATTCTACATGTAAATAGGCCCAGCCTTCACAAAGACCTTTCCTCCTCGTTATTAGCTTCCAGGGACGTTACAACGCTTTACAGGATTATACAAAACGTTCACACTTCACCTTATTGTGTGTGTGTCCCCTTACCCCCACCCTACCTCTTTTCTTCAATCAAAGACATTTTTTAACAAAATTAAAAAAAAAAATATCTTTGTTTGGTAATTATAATTTTATACCGGTAAAAATAAGTTAGTTTATTAATTAACAATTTGACCGTACATCTCTGAAGTATTGAACAAATCGAACGCAATCATTAAATACTCATCATCAGCTTCAGAGATAAGAGATAGCATTAGTTTACAATTACTAGTTCTCTATCCAACACCAATTACTCAGGGCGAGTTAAATCGCCAATTCATGCTTCAGTGAAACGATATGGAGAGAGAGATACCATACCACTAAAAGATGTTTCACGCAGAATTAAGAGTATTTTATGTATTGTTAAGTTAAACAAATACATATGGTTTAAAAGTTCCAGACTTATTTTTGTAACGGACTAACTGTTGGGGCGAACTGACATAGCACGTGTTTGTGACATCAGTGGTGGAGAAAAATCCACGCCGTTCCACGAGGTTCTAGACCATCTCCTTACGACTATATACAAAGAACGATTGACTGGACAGTCTTTGGTCTTTGTCTTGATTGTGAAGCTCAAGCCATATGATTATTTGTGTTACGATGTGATAATTTTTGTAATCTGATCTAATATTTGTGTATTTATAATTCATGTGGCATTGATAATTGTATATTTTTTGAATGAATATTGTTTTATCCACAGTATCTAGAAAATTGAATATGTGAACATATGGATATTTTGGTGAATTTCGAATATGGTTACTTCACGGAAAGAGTAAAATGTGTATGAATTATATTAAAGTACAGAAATTAACTGAGAGATTTCAAAATCAATATCAATACTAAAATGTAGGTTTCACAACGAAACAAATTTTGTTTTTTGTTGTAGAAAGTTATCGTTTTTACATGCCCCTAAAAAACGAAGTTGGTATTCCATGTAACGAGACTCAAAGGGTTTGGCATGTATGGGTTAACTACGAATAACATGTTAATGGTTACCATCAGTACCCGATTCAGTTTAACTAATTACGAACCAATGTTTTATCTGTGCTTGTTCATAAACACCACGATTCGCTTTTTACTTAACTTTTAATTGTGAGTGTGATCACACCAGATATAATTAGAATAGGGATCTTTGATCAGTACTGGACATTGCTCAGGCTCGGAACTTCCATTTTACGTACCATACCAAGGACGGTATAGCAAATGATACTTTACTCCATTAAAAAATCTTAGAGCTACCTGCCGTGCACGAACCCGCGACCTTATGTACCGTAGTTGGCTATTTACTTTATACTATATTCTAGTATCAATGAGTTATTATAAGGTTTAAACTTAAATAATACATTTAGAAAAAATGATGAATCAGAATGATTCAGTCGGTACCTTAATTTAGAGTAAGTTAGCTCACTGTAAGGGAAAATACTGATATTTTTTTTTTTTTTTTTTTAATAATCTAATTTATTTTTTTCTTATATCGTGCCCGGAACTAAAACGCTACAATTTTTTTAGACCTCGAATTAATTGCTCGTAAGGCCATAATTCCAATCACTTAGTTTATATGCCAAAAAGGAAATAAGGGAGGTATTTTTTCGTGTTTGCTCCAACGTTTTATATTTACGCAACGCGGTGTTTGTTTATAATTAAGGAAATTGACTCAGAGGGTAGTGGTGTGGGGCGGGAGGTGGGGGGGGGGGGGTTCTTTCTGTACACCGGAGTGTCCTGTCATTGCACAAGACTGATGTGTCCCCCCGGACTTATTTTTTATTTAAAGCGATAAATTTCCTACAGCCCACCACCATCTGGGAAATATGCTCTCAGTTTAGAGTAAAAAAAAAAAAAAAAAAAAAAAATAAGGCTATATAGACTTTGGGGACTTATGGGCTATTTTTCTTTTCTTTATTTTTAATAAAGCAAATACCTCTCGTCTTGATATTGCAAATTACTTGCTGCATTTTCTTGCCATATTACATTTTTTTAAATTATAATCTTGTAAAGCGGAAAGATAAATTGTTCATTTTTAACTATTAGAAGGATGTTAAGTAAATATTTTATTAAATGCCAGTCTTTATGAAATCCTTCTGCAATTCACATATCCCTGACTATTAGATTCCGCTTAAAGTTTGCACCATATAATAAATAAATAAATTCTTTATTTATTTGTTCTGGAACAAGAGTCCCTCAAGAACAAATTTAAATAATATACAAAGGAGGCTGTAGAGCCTTAAAGTTTAAATAAACAAATTAAAATGATACTAAATAACTACAAATAATTAGGGAACCTCTAGTTTAAAAAGATAAAATAAAATACACACAAATATTCGCTCAGGTGAAGGAAACTAGTTTTCACATCTAATAATATATACATATTTACACACTTATTTATTAGTTAAATAGTATTTATATTTCTTAAAAAAAAAAAAAAAAAAAAAAATGAGGACGCTGGATGGCTATGAAGTGGTGATATAGTCGGGATTTAAAGGTGGAGGAGTATTGGTATTAGTAGAGGAGTAGAGGGTATTGGAATTACGGATGGAAGTGGGAATGGAATTCCATAATGAGGTGTACCGGATAATGAAAGATCTAGCGAAAACTGACGTTCGGTGGGCCGGAGTATATAGATCTGAAGGCCTAGAGCGGGTATTGCGGGTACCGAGGATTTGGGATGAAGAAGTACGGAGATCGGATAACTTGGAAAAGGAAGGTTGCCAGGAAATACTTACAGCGGTAGGAAGGATATAACCGCTTTAACTTTTTCTAAAAAGGCGATATGGAGACGTCTCTTGGGATCCCGCATATAATAAGCATATTAATTATTATTAATAAAATACTGTGGCACTGATACGGGTTTAAATATATTAATTGATGTAAAATTACAACGGAAATCTCGAACAAACAATGAGAACTGCAATCAATAACAACATTTGACAACAGTAACTAGAAATTACGGAACAGTGACCCAAAAGTAACGTATTCCTTGTTGTCGAAGTTATCTTTCGCTCCGCTGTATAAAACTGGACTCGTCTCTCATTTCCGAACATTCCCGATCCCTCGGATGGACATGTCTAAACATTTCTTTCATTGGTTTCTTCCGTCACAATACAGTCAGGCAGTATTTCAATTTGTAATCTGCCAACATTTTCAATACGCATGTGCATGGTCTTTCATTTTCATGTATTAACAGATCAGTCATCTAGTTATGTTAATATGGGCTACAATTGCGAAAGTTTGAAAAATAAGGTGGCGGGATGGCCGAATGGACATACGCGTTAGAAAATACATAAATACAAAATACCCCCACCCTCCCCCCTGGCCCGGGAAACCCTCCCCCCGTATAGCCTAAACGACGAGGAAGGAGAGACAAATAAAAAAAATGTTTGAAAAATAAAAAAAAAAACAATTTAAAATATTGCTGATGCTTGAATTACAGAAACAAGTCTCAGGACGTAAAGTTGGCTCAGAACGCGAATTTGAATTCGACAAAACGATTTATAAGCCTCTTCAGTAACATCTCAAAGCTAGCGGTTAGCCCTCCGTTAAACAAACAACTCCATTTAAAGTGCTTGGAAAACAAGAGAGTACATCAGGAGTTTCCGGTTATTTAGAGGTCAAATTGAGGTCAGGAAAGACTCCTCTCAACTCTAAATATCTCTATCAATAAGATCTCAATCAGTCTGAGATCAATGGCCGTCAGTAGTGTTTCCAAATGGAGGATTTGGATGGAGGGGATTGGACTTGAAACAGATTGGAGGAAGTGGTGACTTGGAAAGGAGGGACGTGGAATGGGATAGGGCGCTAATTATTTAGCCTGACCTCCAGCTAGGGGCCGCAGACAAATCAGCTCTTTCAGCGGTCACTCTTCAACGCCATTAACTCTGTCCCTTAGCCTCGCCGAGGGTGTGACTCAATTGGAACTGCCGAAGAGGAACCGATGCCGTACCTGCCCTTTCATGAATAAAGCTATTTGATTAATTGCTATTTATGTGACTAATATGTATTAATTATTTGATGATACTACTAACTAAAACTCGTAAATATTCAAACGTTGTTATTAATATTTAATTAATATATTTACTCTATCAATTACAATTTAACAGGTTAGGTGCGGCATCGGTCCCCGGGGTCCAATGTCTTACATTTCCTTCTTAACAGCCGAATTTCACATGAAAATGTCCGAAAGTCCGAACACTTCAAATAATCAATTTAGTCGATTTTTAATGAGATTATTGCATTTTAGTGCAAAAAATGTTGCTAACAGCTGAAATTATGTTGTTTTTTAGAATCGGAATCCGAGGTCCGATTTTCGATAAAGAATGGCGTAAATCCTGTATCGGCCTGTCCTGCGCCTATTATGTCTAGTTCCAATCCTTCCCAAGAGATAATGCCTTTGAGGCGCTCATATAATTCCCTTTTAATCCAAAGATAATGTCCGATATCGTCTGTGGCTGATGCTAGCAGTCGTACCCCGGGGACCGATACCGTACAATCAGGATACCCCTGATACGCCGCTGCACCTAACGTAAGGCGACCCATTAATTAATTACAATTTTTTAACTTTTTGAGATTTATAAATATATAGGTGTGTATAAGAAGCCTTCTTTATATGTAGAGAAATTTTTTCATAGAACAAAATAAAATAACCTGGTTAAAAGGAAAAAAGATACTAAACGATAAACACGAATTATTATGAAAAGCAACGCTCTTAAAAGTGTTATGTAATTCTTATTATTATTATTAGGTTATATTATTGCAGTTAGTATTTATATGTTTATATTTTAATATGACTTGTGACTGACTTGGTTTAGCCGTTCTGTCTATCATTGAATCGTAAATAAGCCATATGGTATACACGTACAAATATCTTTAAGATACCACCAAAAGTCTTTTAAAAACCTAATAGAAATACCGTTTTTTATAGACTAAACTTTTTATAAGATAGATCGTCTAAAATTTTCTTAATAAAGTTTTCGTTTTTTATATTCTAAGACATTTCCATTCTAATATTATTTAATCCATTTTGTAGAGGTCTGGATATGTAAAAAAAAGAGAAAATTAGTGTTAGATGCGCACTCCACTCTTTTTTTAAGCAATAGAAACACATTTCATTTTTACCAAACCATCAAAACATTTTGAACATTGAATTTTGTTAATTTTGTTTAAAAACACATAGTTTCAAACAAGATTATTTCAGAACCATTTAGTGCACAGAAATTTTCCTCATAGAAGAAATGTTCATTTTTACTCGGGAAATAATTATTTGATAAAATTCATAGTAAAATATAAAAAAAAAAAAAAAAAAAAAAAAATACTGCCATCTTACCACAAATAAGTAGTATATTGATTCAACTAATTTAATTTATTAAAAATATTAACTTACTAGCCAATATAATAAACACTAAATCATTTTTACGATCATTGTGTGGAATAGTGTATCAACAAACTATTTTTTAATTAGAATATATTTTATAAAGTTTAAAATTTAATGATTGATTACTTAATAATTATGCTACTAAGTTGTAAAATAAAATAAAATTGAATAATATATATAAATAAATTGAAAAGTATATAAATATAAATAAAATGTATATAAATGAAAAGTGAAAAATGAAAGTATATAAATATAAATAAAATTGAATAAATAAAATTTATTATTTTCATCATACATGTAGTTCATTAATGCACTATCATATCATACATAATACATAATAAAAGGTGCCCAAAAAGAGTATTCGGGGTTTGAAAGTTGAATAAAATCTCAAATATAGAATATCAAGTAGGATGTTTACGTTTTATTTAAACACAATGAACTGGAAATTTATTTAGAAAAAATAATGTTGTCATAACGCTGCTGGCACTCAAACGCAGATTTCTAAAAACGCGTTGACACATTGTTCCTGAGATTGCCGTCATTTCTGTTCTGATATTTTGCTCTAATTGCGCTAGATTCGTCGGTTACTTTACAGGTATCCCCACAGAAAGAAGTCAAGAGGACTGAGATCGGGACTCCTGGGAGGCCAGCTAATGGTGCCTCTACGAGAAATAACTTTGTTTTGGAATAATTCGTTTACCGTAGCAATTGATAAGTCTGGAGTATGGCAGTGGCTCCGTCTTGCTGAAACCATGTTCTAGAGTTATATCCTTTAAACTCTTGAAGTTCTTGGGCCAAAAAACCTCTTATCATTTCACAGTAATAAAAACCTGAATTCTCTTTCTGGAAACCCTGTACATAATATGTTTAAATGTTTATATATTGTTGATTAAATTACTACAATTTTCATTCAATTTTTAATGGATTCGTGTTTAGTTAAATTAATAATACTTTTTAATAAAATGTTTAGTATACCATATAGTCTCATTTATTGATCATATGACATTCATTCCTTTGTGTTGTTGCAGGGTTGCGGTGCAGTGAAGAGCCTGTGCTGGCTGGGGGCAGGGCTGGTGGTGCTGGTGTCCTGCAGGCTGCACCTCATGGGCCTTACCGCCCCCAGCTTCGCCACCTCCGACAACCCGACGGCGAGGCACTCCTCCTTCCTCGCCAGGACGCTCACCTTCAGCTACCTCCCGGCCTTCAACGGCCTCCTCCTCCTCTTCCCAAGGTGGCTCAGCTTCGACTGGTCCATGGATGCCATTCCCAGGATTGAATCTATCCTAGACTCTAGGAACTTGTTCACCATCCTCTTCTACGGCCTCTTCTACCTCGGTATGTCGAGAAGCCTGCGCTCCCTGAAGAGCGAGGAAATGACCAAGAAGATCAAGCCTCCTAGGAAGTGCCGCGGTTGCGGTCAGGGCTGCGGCTACCACACAAGATATTGCAAGATCTCCAACAACAATAACTACCCCACTTCCCACTGCAGTTGCAAGATTGCGCCAAGGACAAGACGAGAATCCGAAGCCATTCTGATATCAATATCGATCCTGATCCTGCCGTTCATACCCGCCTCCAACCTGTTCTTCTACGTCGGGTTCGTCGTGGCGGAGCGGGTGCTTTACCTGCCCAGCGTGGGTTATTGCCTTCTTCTTGGGGTCGGCTACGGCAGACTGTCGAGGTACACCTTGCCTCGCATTGCTCTTATAGTTCTCATCCTCAGCTACTCAGCCAGGACGTATCTGAGGAACTTTGATTGGCAGGACGAAGAATCCCTGTATCGCTCTGGTGTCCACATCAATCCTCCCAAAGGTGAGCACTTTTAAATATTTACAGACTCATTTATCAATGCAAACTCCATTTAATTGACCGAAATACTATGGTCTCCAACAGTTACTCCTTCAATCCACCTCAGCTTAGGCCTGCCTCTTTTACTGTTCCTATGGAGCGGCTTTGTTTAAGAATGCTTTTTTGTTTTAACTTTTATTTTGAAGTCTTGACGATGTCAGGCTCTGTAAATACTTTGTAAACCTCATGATCATTACGTCTTCTTCAAATCTTATCCATGAACTCCTTTTACTACACCAATTAATCTTACAAATCAGTTGATATGTGAATTACGAAATTTTCATCCCCACACTGATCAAATAACTTAAACGTGTAAATAGTTAATAAAAAAAGCTAATAATGGTTCAAACAACAGCTTAGGTACGTATATTTAAAAAAGGTATGTTTTATATACCCAGGTATCTGAATAACGTTACATTTGTATGAACTTAGGCCATGTTACAAGAAGCCCTCAACCCTAAAAATACAGCTCCCTTCTGAAAACGAAGAAGGACTCACATCAAAGGAAAGAGGGCTCGCCTTGAGAGATGCCTCTTTTAGGAAATATCAAACAAAAAGTAAACACGCCTCAATGCCAATGTTTTCCTACTTATACAGCCAACGCCCTCCTGATAGGAGAACCCACCCACACCTTTTCGAGAAGTCTAAAAACGTGTTCTTGGTAAAAATTGAACAATAGTTTACCAATCTTGGAATGAGTTTGAACAATAATTATTCTGTAAAAATTTTAAAAATTTCAAATTATTGTTAATCCACGCGTCTAAATATAAGTATACAATATAATATACAAACGTTATAAGTGCCGACTGCTTTTTGTTTATTACTTTTTTATTTTATCGATTTATCTTCGGTATCATTTTTCGAGTAAACTATCCTGAGGAGGACTCTGATAATCAAAAATGTATTATTATATCTATTAATTATTTCATAATTTTAAAATATTTAACCTTTTACATTCTATTTTATCCTTTCGAAATAAAAAGAATAATCTCTGTAATATAGGAAAGTAGATCAAAACTGAGAAAATTTGTATTTAATGGCCAAAGTGGTAAGAATCTAAATTTGGCTAAAATTAAAGGGGACAACCTCTCTCTGTAGACAAAAATTTTTGGAAATTTATTTCATTTTGATCATTTTTATAAAAATTTTATAATATAATTAAAGCTTGGAAATGCATCAGGGTATAAGTGCCTTAAGAAGTTTTTACTGAAATGATTTGCAAAAATGTTTTACTGAAATGATGAACTTATACCCTGTAGGGTGAACTACGTTCAGTGCTTACACCCATGCCATCTTTCATACGTTCAATGAACTCTTTTCTTACAACAAAACATTACTTATACCCATTTCTGAAGAATGGCTTTGGCACATCTAACAATTTGGCAAAAAAAAACTTTTTATTTTTTTGGCATTTAGACCCTTATGCATTTCCAAGCTTCAATTTAGAAACACGTGTATTTCTTCTTACAATACATTTATAATCGAAGTTTTATTAAAAATGTATGGTTCATCCACGGATTTTTTTATTCCGTTCAATAAATCCTTCCGCAACTTGCCCAGCTACATACTCGCGATTTTGGGGATGTTTCGTCGTAAGTTAACTCGAAAATCCGATTTCCACTTAATACAGATTACAAATATTTACTAATATCATATTTTTTTTTTTTTCATCTGGAATTTCAGTCAGACATTTGATTTTGCATCAATAATCTGTCATAACATTTAAACTATTGACAATAACGTGTCTCATATGGTTCATATTGTAACGCTTCTGTGGGTTTAAGAGTAATTATTTAACAAAAAGATACAATTATCAATGCCAACGAATTATTACAACTCAAATATTAGCGCAGGTTACAAAAATGATAACGTTATAGCATACTAATCATATTACTTGAACTTCATAGTCAAGGCACAGAATAAGACTAACTCGTTCAGGCACTCGCGCCTTATGTATAATCGTAAATAGTCAGGCCTGGAATGTTCCAGAACAACGTGGACAGTTCCACGTCTGCGTGGACAAGGCTCGAAAGATCTAGACCCAAGCTGTTCGTTCCAAAAGCTTATTTTGTTCCGACAAACGATTGTGATTTGAAATCATTTTTTTATTTTTTTTATTTAACGATTTAACGTTACAATATAAACTATCAAAGACGAAGCATAGCTGGAATATATTTAAAGAAACGTTTATTGCGCTCCTCTTCTTCTAATTTGAGAAGTAATGACCAAAGTTTTTTCAATGCACGAATTTTGTTCCATATTTTTTTATTTTTGCTGTAAAACTTTATCCTTGCTAGGAGGGAATGTATTATCAGTGCACAGCTGTTTAGCTTGTTGATTAAATTTGTCTAGTCATGTAGAAATGGCAGTTATGCAGATCCTACGACGTAATCGCCTCCCAACGTCTGCAATTCTTGTCCCTGCTTACTATGGTTCTTTCTGCTCTTTATCTTTATGACGCTGAAAAAACAAGAATATTTCAACATGTATAAATATATAATTCCTAAAGGATTGTCCCTTTTAATATTCTCTTTAGTTTATTGCACCCATCATCTAGTCTATAACGTTTCTTATTATTAATTTTTCTACTCTGATAATTTTTTTTTTTTATTTTATCATGTAAAACTTTGTCGGCTGCTTTAGGCGGCTGCTTTTCGGGCACTGCGGGTTTTCCCATGCGAAGACAAGAAGCCCCAACTTGCACCGGATGTTGTTTGTTTGACTACAAAACAAAATATTCTCAGTTGTGATTTATTCTCCATTTAAATACGAACTAACGAAGTGTCGCAAAAAAGAAAATTTCTTTTAACGCTTGTACAGAAATTAACCATTGTAAACCGAGTAGAAAACGGTGGAAGTATTGAAACATTGTCAGCTGAATTAGTAATCGACGAGCATACTGTTCACGATATTTTGAAGAAGACATTTACTATTTCGTATCGTCGTCGGCACAAAGATCGTGTCTTCGGAGAACAACGAAGAACTCTACCTTAAAATACGTAGATGAAGCTGCCTATTAGTAGTCCATGCAAAAACACGTTGAAGGAGTTGGTTTGTTACTTTTGTTCGTTTGTTGTTTGTTAAATCGTTCGTTTTTTAATAAAAGTGATTTTCTGCAAATTTTTTTTTTTTTATTAACCTTCTTTTCTATCGTTATAATTCGATTATCCGTGAACCCCCATACCCATCATTACCCCGGATAGAGGGGGTTCTCCTAGATTGACAAACGTTCTCTAGATTAAGGCAACTGCTAAAGATAGAAAACTTCCTAGAAAAGAACCTCCACGAAGGCGAAAATAAAATCAATGTTCTCTTCGACTCTCTCAAGATTACAAGACGACTTGCGAGATAAAAACAATATTGCGGTAGACTCCAAGGTTACGAAATCGGTATAAATCGATACCCTTCTAATATTGTAATAAATCGATACCTGAGCTCGTAATCGAATAATCGATATCGTTTTCATAATCAGCATCCTAATTAATCTAGAAATCGACCTCATTCATTCATTCATAGTCATTCCTCTAAAAACCGCTTTTATGCAGTGTGAGGAGGAATTCTATATAGCCTTCTCCAGCTCTGTCGGTCATCTACAAGCTGCCTTCTGTCCTTCCATTGGAGTCCTCTTTTCTGGAAGTCCTTCTTAACTTCGTCTTCCCATTTTATTCTAGGACGGCCTCTTCCTCGCTTCCCATCCACTTTGGCTCGATAGACCTCACTAGCAACTCTGCTCTGCTCCATCCGCAGAAGGTGTCCCAGCCATCTCAACCGGTTTTCCTCTATTAAATCGTTGGCAGGGTTAACGTCCAGGTTCAATCTGATCGTAGTATTTCGTACTCGATCTCTTCTTGTTCTCCCCTCTATCTTTCGGAGAAATCTCATTTCAGCTGCTTGTATTTTTGATTGATGCTTTTTTGTTATCGTCCATTATTCCGATGAGTACGTCAGAATGGGGAGAAATGTAGATCTGAATACAGCCACTTTCGTTTTCTTTTCCACCTCTTTTCTATTAAGGAAGCCTCTTTTAACTGCTTCAAACATCCTGCCCGCCGCTGTGATTCGCTCATTTACTTCTGAATCTATGTAACCATTTTCGTTGAGGTGTGCACCCAGGTATTTGAAGTTTTCCACCTGCTCCAGGGCTTTTCCTTCAACTCTGATCACACGCATTATTCTTCTTGGTTTCTTCCCAACTCTCATTACCTTTGTTTTCGTGGGGTTTATAACCATGTTTATCTTCATGAGTTCTTCTTTAAATTGGTTAACATTGTATTGCAGATTCTTGTCATTGTCCGAAAAGATAACGATGTCATCAGCGAATGCAAATAGCGAAAGGCTCACTGGTTTTAGGTTAGCATACCCAAGGTGGAATTTCCTCATTTTCTCCTTCGCCCTTCGGATAGCTGAGTCCATAACTAAAAGAAACAGGAGTGGACTAAGACTACAACCCTGTCGGATCCCTATGGTTGTTTTCAAATCGACCTCAATATTGTTAATATTGAATAAGTTGTAATTAATCAATCGATTGTATCGTAATCGAAAAATCCATATTATTTTCAGCCTCAATACTACCTCAGTTAGCCTTGAAGTCGACCCTAATATCGTTTATATCGCAAACGTTGTAATAAATCGATACCTGAGAACATAATTTAAAAATCTGGTGCGTGCGCGCAACACACAACTTTCACTTACCAACTTACTTAGATTAGAAATTATTGCGTTTTGTTAATTGCCACTTCTCAAATGAACAAAACGGCTTTAATTATGAACAATGGTCTGTCATTAAAGACGTACTCCGCTTGCGCTCAATGAGTTTCATGAGTTGACTGAATATTTTTCTTTTTTTCTTCTCTACATGTTTCCTTGATTTTTATCATATCTCATATTTAGCCGTTTCTTATTTTTAGGCAAAACGAGAGACAGATAATTTCTCCATATAAACAAATACAAAGGTACTTTACAGGAAAACAAAAAAGGCCCCTTTCCCATTTAAGCCCCCTCAGAACATTTTAATAATGATAAAGCTTACCTGATATTAAAGAACACCTAATTTTTATTAAACACCACGAATTTGATGAAAATCGTTAAAAAATCGGTAAAAATTGGTTAAAAAGTTATGAAATAAAGTGCCCCCTCCGATTAGACCAATTTTGATGAAATGTTGTTTATCACATCTTTGGCATATACATACATCAAATACCCAGTTTGATCAAAATCGTTAAAGCCTTTTTTGAGTAAAAAAAAATAAACACATGAAAATTATACAAAATTTATCAAGTCCCCCCTTTGGTTGATCAATTTTGATGAAATTTATACAGTCATATCTCGGGCATATAAATAGATCAAAAATACTCAGCTTAATCAAAATCATTAGAGCCGTTTTTGAGAAACTCGAAAAAAACGTAAAAAGTTATTAAATAAAGTACCCCCTCCCTTTGAGCAATTTTGATGAAATTTTTGCTGTCACATCACGGGCCTATACATACACTAAATACCCAATTTCAGATTCGCACGGCTTATAGTTTTGAGCTAGTCTGTTTACACACACACATACACACACACACACAGACCATTTCGCGCGACTTGGTCATTTGGACTCAGGGGACCCCAAAACGTGTATTTTCGTTCAAAACCGGAAGTCGAAATATGTCACAATCGCAATACTTCCACTTACTATATATTTCATATATAGGTAAGTGAAAGTAAAAAATCTATATCATTTTCATAATCAGCATCCTAATTAACCTAGAAGTCAACCTCAATTTTGTTAATGTCGGATAAGTTGTATTATAAAAATCGATACCTGAGCGAGCCTAAGATTTTAAATTGGTAACATTTTCATTATCAGCATTCTTGATTTGGTAATTATCGATGTCAAGATCCATGTAAGGTAATTTATTATACTCTAAAAAGTTTCCAACAAAACAATCAAAGCAATAATGTATACCAATATGGAGAAACTGAAAAAAAAAGACTGAAACAATTTCCACTTAAAAAAACTGAAATAATTTCCACACTGTAATATAGGCGTTGACCGTACTATGGTTTTACGCCTCTTAATAAAACCAACCAACCAATATGGTAAAATAAAAAAAAAATCTGGTGCTTGCGCGCAACACACAACTTTCACTTACCAACTTACTTAGATAAGAAATTAATGCGTTTTGTTAATGCCACTTCTCAAAGTTACACATTTTCCACATTCATTTCTTATTTTTGTTTTCATTTGCTCTATAAACCCCTCAGAAAATTTTAATAATGATAACGCTTACCTGATACTCAATAACACTCAATTTTCAATAAACATGACGAATATGAAGAAAATCCGCCGTTTTAGAGATAATCTAAAAATTAGAAAAAAAGTTATGAAATAAAGTCCCCCCTCCGGTTGATCAATTTTGATGAAATGTTGCCTATCACATCTTTGGCATATACATACATCAAATACCCAGTTTGATCAAAATCGTGAAAACCGTTTTTGAGTAAATAAAACAAAACACGTGAAAATAATACAAAATTTATTAAGTAAAGTCCCCCTCCGGTTGATCAATTTTGATGAAATTTTTACAGTCATATCTCGGCCATATAAATAGATCAAATACTCAGTTTAATCAAAATCGTTAGAGCCGTTTTTGAGAAAATAAAAAAAACACGTGATAATGATACAAAATTTATTAAGTAAAGTCCCCCCTCCGGTTGATCAATTTTGATGAAATGTTGGCTATCACATCTTTGGCATATACATACATAAAATACCCAGTTGGATCAAAATCGTGAAAGCCGTTTTTGAGTAAATAAAAAAAAACACTTGAAAATGATACAAAATTTATTAAGTAAAGTCCCCCCTCCGGTTGATCAATTTTGATGAAATTTTTACAGTCATATCTCGGCCATATAAATAGATCAAATACTCAGTTTAATCAAAATCGTTAGAGCCATTTTTGAGAAAATCGAAAAAAACCTAAAAAGTTATTAAACAAAGAACCCCCTCCCTTTGAGCAATTTTGATGAAATTTTTGCTGTCACATCGCGGGCATATACATACACTAAATACCCAATCTCAGGTTCGCACGGTTTATAGTTTTTGAGCTAGTCTGTTCACAACACACACACACACACACACAGACACACACACACACACAGACCATTTCGCAGGACTTGGTTAATTGGACTCAGGGGACCCCAAAACGTGTATTTCCGTTGAAAACCGGAAGTCGAAATTTTTCACGATCGCAATACTTCCACTTACTATATATTTCATATATAGGTAAGTGAAAGTAAAAAAACTCATATGTTTATTTTGAAATAATTGAAATCAAGCTTAGTCTCTTATATTAGATATAATTGTGGTAAAGATCATATCAAGAGTTTTATTTTCTGTTCCGAAATATAAAAGTCGTGATGTGATTTTTATTTATGGATTAGAACTATGAAAGACCTAATTTGACTTTTCTTCTCTTTTCGAGAAAATAAGAGTTAATTTAAACCCTGATGACAGCTTCTTCCATATACACTTATCGATTATGTTATACTTAGGATTAATTTTATCAAACATATTTTCACAAATGCTTACATTTTTTTTTGCGCGTATCAACGAGGTGTGTTCGCATAAAAATCCGCTCTCCCACTTTGGATCCGGAGAGGGAGTAAAAATTTAAATAATTTTTAATTTAATGAAATAAAGAGTTCGAGGTAGAGAGTGTGTGTGCTTGCGAAGACGGGAGAGGTAATTGTGGATTTGTATTTAGCCGAAGCAGGGAAGTGTGTGTATTGAACCGTAGGCCGCAGCACCACCGCTCCCATTGTGTACACTTCTCGCCTCGTTTGTTCCCTCTCTTGATTCTTTTCCCTCCCACGTAGATCCGTCTGGTTTTTAGAGCCTCTGTCTAGTTGGTTTTTTTTTTTTGTATTTTTTTCTCCCGAAGTTGACAAATTCTCTTTTTATTGTAAGGTTTTCTCCCTTTCCCCTTACCACCATTACATACACACTATATGAAATGATTGTTTCCTACAAGATGAAATTCCCAGATTATATATTTTTCCACTCTCCCTAGCCTCATAGACAGTATTTGGTGTGATGGGATGTTACTCATGACTGCTCAAGTAGAACAAAATATATTTTTTTTTAGCATCTGATTTTTTCTATAATTATTAAACTAAAATGCGACTTCCATCTTTAGTTGAGTTGATCCACTTCTCCGCACTATTGATCGAAGGGGGGGGGGGGGGTGAACTGCGGGAATATTCTCTTAACTCACAAATTGAGCAAACTTTTTCTGAGCGGTTGTTTTCTGTGTAATAATTGTGCTTCATTCATAAATAAGTCTTGACCAAGGTTCAATAGTCTCCGTGCATTTTTCGACGAAGGCTATGCTGATGGCCACGAAACCCCAATGTCGCGTGAAGAATTGTGGAACCCATTTCTGGAGAAGCGATTTCGCTGATAACTTAAATTGTACTTTGGAGTATTTTCTGGACTCCACTCCTCAATCGTATCTTCTCAGATTACCTTCTTCCATTTACTTGAATTTCAACAGATTTTATGCGTAGAATCTCTGATAGTCCTACTGAGGCTTCTTCCCGTAAATATATTTGGGTACTTCACAGGCAGGAGAAGGGCGAAATAGAACCACCTCAGCCAAGACATTCTTCATTAAAATTGGCTTGTATCCACTGGTGAAGTGAAGAAGATCGGTTCTCTAAGTTGAAGCCAGCCTATTGCTTTGTAACTGTTAGAGATTCTGATACCAGAAGGGAGACGCGTACCTTAGGTTAGCTTCAATAACTTCGTTAAAAATAGTAATCTTGGCTGGATGCCTTAGGGACTAGAATGCTCCCTTGTTGACTTGATAGTTCAATACGCGGGTCATCTTAACAATCCGAGAGGGAGGCCTCACATTCAAGCTAACGCCTTACCTTAGGCCTAGTTAGGTTACTGATGTACCTCTAGAGGTATCCTCTGACCTTTTATTGTTATTTTTGTGCGTTAAAGATGGCTTTATCTTTTACAGTGGCGAAATCGAACCTAAGCCAGCATGTTTTTCAGATTATCTCTACACAGGCCGTGGCTGGGATATGAAAGTTAACATAATCTAGGCTCTGGAGGCTTTCGTAATTTGTAAATGAAGGATTTGGAAACTTTAATCATCTTTTGATTAGTATCAGATCTTAGAAATACTTGATACACAATACTCGGCCCACAGGCCGTGGCTGGGATATGAAAGTTAACATAATCTAGGCTCTGGAGGCTTTCGTAATTTGTAAATGAAGGATTTGGAAACTTTAATCATCTTTTGATTAGTATCAGATCTTAGAAATACTTGATACACAATCCTCTGTTTTCCAACAAAAAAATGTTATTTTGACGAAGTCTACGTTGATGGGCTCGAAAACACCCATGTCGCGTGAAAAATTGCGGAAACCCATTTCTGGAGGAGCCATTTTGCTGATAGCCTAGATTCTACTGTTGAATATTTTCTCGACTCCACTCCTCAATCATATCTTCTCGTAGTAACTTCTTCCATTTCCATAGTTATTCCATAATAATATACAATGATATAAATTTAAAGATATCATTACCTTCGTTTTTGAATTATTATTTATAAATAAATTGGTCATGTTTTATTAAGATGAGAGTTTTGTTTAGGAGGAAAAAAGATAACCCAATTGCTACCTGCGGGAAACATAAGATATTCCCAGGAAAGAAATTGAGTGGGTAAACACCCTCATCAGTATTTTCATGGTGGGGAGGGTTAAATTAAACAATGGGGGCTTTTCTGAGAGGATGGGGGGGGGGGGTGTCAGTGCGAACCGAGTTCATTGCCGAGCAACACCGTGCCGCGTAACAGCCCTCATAACTCTTCTCTTCTGGCAGCCGCTCAATTGCCAGATTATAATCTAATAATCTTCTCTCTCTCTTTCTCCCTCCCTCCCTCTCTCTCTCTCTCTCTCTCTCTGTCTCTCTCTCTCTCTCTCTCTCTCTCTCTCTCTCTCTTTCTCTCTCTTTCTCTCTCTTTCTCTCTCTCTCACTCTCCACCACTAACTCACTCACTCTATTTACATATATATACCCTCTCAATGTTACTAGTAATATTTTTATACTAAAAAGAAAAAAAATGTCTGCTTCAGAATTATGGATCATTCAATAACTTCAGGGACCATATAAATTATTCTATGGGGAACCTTCGCGTAGATTTTATCTAGCTGAGAACTCTTTTCTTCCCGACTGAAAGCTTTTACTCCAAATATATATTTATGATAATTTCATTATGAATAGGGCAAGGGAGATAACGAACGGCATTTCGTATAAAGGGCCCACTTCGTCAAAAGACGCCATTGAAATCGCCGTCCGTCCACCTTTCACGCTTCGGCCGCCTCCGATATTGGGAACACAATGGCGTTTGCCTTTTATTGCGAAAGGGTGGGAGGAATGAAAATTCATTGAGGCCATCAGTTTGATTAAATTTAATAGGTAGGTACTTATATTCCATGAAAGGTGACTTTTATATATATAACTTATATAACCGAAATGATAAAATATTTTTTTTTAAATATATAGTGAGTGATCCAGGAATAGTATTTGAATATTAAATAATTAGCACATATTAATTTATTAAAAAACAACCTTTCCATATTTTGTGGTATGTTTCACACGTTTTAAATACCTTCAGATTTGAGCTCCCGGATGATTAGATAACTTAATAAAATTAATTCTCCCCCAATATGTTTCCTAAATTTACCATTGCCTTTCAAAATTCATTTAAATTGGATAAACCTCTAATCTGTAAAAGGTTAATAACCATCCCAATCCCTATGAACTATACTTGACTTATGAACGAAAAGTGTTTCAAGTTTCGTTTTAATCGGTAAAAAGTTATTAATTAACTCCCAATTAAATAAGCGTCATAAATTAATTGCATAATTAAAATATGCATAAATACTCCTTTATTACTAGAGAATAATTGTTTACAAAATTATTGAAATCGGATATGCCGATGAAAGTTGTCATCCTTATATATGAAGGGGTTGGTGCAAAATAGTGCCAAGTGATGACTATATAGAGCCTCTACAGTCTTATTAAGGTGGCATTTCCAACATAGACATATAGTCCTACATAATATACAGCAGACTGTGGCTACAGTTTATTTTTGTTAAAAATGTTGCTTGGCACTATTTTGCTCCGACCCCTTCATACCATCCCCCTAATTACTATCCGTACTAATATTTTTAAATAAATGAACCTGCTTATACTCCTATTAGACCTAAGACCTATATATGAAAAGTGTTTCAAGTTTCGTTGAAATGGGATAAATCGGTAAAAAGTTAGTATATCAACTCTCCTCCCCCCCAAATCAAAAATGATTAATTACATTATGATGAATTAATATTATATTAATTGATGAATTAATCATGCTCCTATATTAATCGAGAAAGAAAATTGTTTAAAATTTTATCGAAATTGTATATACCAGTAAAAAGTTAATATCATCTCGCCTAACTACTATCTGTAATAATATTGACGAGGAATTAATATACTTGTATTCATATTATACCTAAGACCCATGAACGACAAATGTTTATAATTTAGTTGATATACGATAATTCGTAAATAAAATAGGAGCCATTAAAATGTAGGTAAATTAGGTAATAGGTTAGGCTACTACTTGAATCTTAATAATAAAAAGAAAAAAAAAAAAAAATCGAGCGTAGCCACGGCTCTAAGGGTAGAAGATAATTATCGGTGATGGAAATTGGATGAGGCCAAAAATAGGAGGTACGTGCGGGAATATTATTAAAAATCGGTGTAACCGCTCTTACCCCTTAACCCTATTTTCGGGCTTCAGATATCATACCTCGAAAGCATACAAATTGAACGAGAGCGGACTGTTAGGCAGTATAAAAATTGCTAATTAAATCGAAAGAGTAGAAAGGACTAATTAGATCTAAATTAAAAAAAAAAAAAATTAAAATCGAGCGTAGTCCTCGGCTCCAAGGGTAGAAGCTAACAATCGGTGATGGAAATTGGATGAGGCCAAAAATAGGGGGTAGGTGCAGGATTATTATTCCCGCACCTACCCCCTATTTTTTGCCTCATCCAATTTCCATCACCGATAGTTAGCTTCTACCCTTGGAGCCGTGGCTACGCTCGATTTTTTTTTTTTTTTTAATATTTCGATTAAATTACTCCTTTTTACTCTTTCGATTTAATTAGCAATTTTTATACTGCCTAAGAGTCCGCTCTCGTTCAATTTGTATGCTTTCGAGGTATGATATCTGTAGCCCAAAAATAGGGTTAAGGGGGTGGGTAAGAGCGGTTACACGCAGGTAACCTAATTAGTAACCTAGTATGGTAATCGTAGGTAATGTAGGTTAAAATAGTCGTCATTGAGACGATAATTTAGATATTAGTCAATACATTTCTAACCTCCAATGAAAAAAAAACATTAATTACATTGCGCATGCATCTGACAGTTTGACGAACGTAATTAATCGTGTCGGTGGGGTCACCTGTGGTATAGAGGTTAGCATAGCAATCTACAATACTAAAGGTTGCGGGATCCTTCGCTCCCCCCGGACTAGGAGGTTCCGAGCCTGTACGATGTCAGGTACTCGTTACCTGGTAATCTGGATAGGCAAAATATAGGATTCCCACTATAGCATTGTCCGATTAGCCTTAGTAGCATAAAGTGACGTTAAACAAACAGCAAACAAACAATCGTGTCAGTACAGTCTCAAGTCAGGCATTGAAAAAAAAATGTGTAGTAATACAATTATCTTCCGAGACGAGCTAATTGATGTTTCACATCAAATATATGAATAAAATGTTTTCTTCCTTTTTTTGTTTATACTAAATCATAAAATGTGGGTCATGTATAACGATCATTTCTTACGAATCGTTCGTTTCCTTTGGAAGTTGGTGTTGGTAAAATTGGGAGGGTGTATCGGTGAGACAAGGGGGAAATCTACCCCCCTACCCCCCTCCCCTCACTTCCCTCTCCACCCCCCCCACCCACTGCACTCAGCCACCATTAGATTATAACGCTCTAGTTGTTGCCCTGAAAATTATTAGAGCATTGTTTTATCGCGGGTTTCCTTCCCTCTTTTTATGAGGGCATTCCTTCTGTTACTTGCTTTACGAATAGTTTAAGCGTGTTTTGTGCTTATGCTGCGTGAAAATGTCTCGTCTCTTTGAAACGAACCATGTGTTTGAGAAGAGTTACTTTATTTCTTTTTCCATGTTCATATTCTCTAAAAATATTTTGAATTTATCATGTTGGTTATAGAAAAATCTCACGTTCTATACTCACATTTGAATGCCCAAAATAGTAATAATTTTAACAAAACACCATGACCCTAGTCTGGCTTCATAAAGTTTACAAAATCACTTAATACATTTGAAAAAATATTATTCGCTCTGGAAAATGAAATTGAACCATGACAAATCACAACACATGACATTCACACTCTGACGAGATACATTTCCACTAGTTTATATCGGCGACCACCAAAACCCTCAAACAGAGGGCGTACGATACCTTGGACTAATATTTTACTGAAGGATGGCTTGGGGCCCTCATGTCAAAATGAAAAGACAGGCATTAAACAAAATACTATACTCACTATTTTCAAAATCATCAAAATTGAAAATCAGATAAAAATTTAGTACATACTCATATTAACTGAAACCTAGGGCTCACAAATTGATGGTACAAGTAAAAAAGACACGCTTACAAAAACTACGCTCCATTGTACGTTAGTAAAAAAACACTACATACGGACTTACAACTACCAACTATCAACCAACAAATAAGAACCCTCTATTCTGGATTTCACATCAAATTGCACGGACATGACAACAGACTTATTAATGACATGGCCACGACTGACATGCTTTTTATGAGATGACTAAAAAGGAGCTGGATGAGAGACCTCCTCTCCTGAAACAAGACCGGGATGATGTGCTGCTGGGCACTATCTTCTCTCATGCCTTAAAATGCCAAAACAGCAGTTTTCATCTCATTTGAATGAGATCGCTCATCATTTGTGACATGAGCAAATAAAAGTCTGAAGTGAAAAAAAAAGTGTATTACCTTTATTTGAATATGTTATTAAAATTCATACAAATTTCTGGAATTACAAAAATTCGAGACAAAATTATAAAATAATTTAAATTTGATGAATACTGGTGGATTCAAAAACCATTTAATTTTATTAAAACTTAACAAAAGTGCTTACATTTTTGGAAGTATTAAATTGATCATCTAAAAAAACCAATAGTACATCATTAGTCAGATTGAGTCAAAGTATTCATTGTTTTAACAACTACAAACATGCAAATCAAATCCATCAATTCATACCATATTCGTCTAAGGAGAGACATGCACATGTAACAAATTCACCTTCTCAAATGCGACTTACGAACGCATAATGCATTACTTTCTTACCTATCAATTTCTGTAATTAAAAAAAAATATTAATCAAATTTCTATAGTGGTGTAGTGTTTAACATAGCACCCTACAACACTAAAGATCGCAAGTTAGTGTCCCACGGTGGCCATAGGATTTTTCAAAGGAAGTAAAAAGCCCTCGGATAGGATTTAAAATAGAGGTCTCAAGCCGGTACTATGTCAGGTTATTCGTTAAAGATCCCTATCATAATTATACCTGGATAGGCAATATTTAGGACTCCTGCAGTAGCATCGTCCGATTAGCGTTAGTAGCATAGGGGGCTTTAAAAAAAATATTAATTACAAAAATTTAAGTTTATACTTCTTATTCAGATGCCTAATAAGGGGCAGATTACTATTCAATGAAAACATATTTTATAATATAATATATAAATTATACCTAGAAAAAATAACTACATGAAGATTATTTCTTGTTTCATATTATCATTATTATATTTTCAATTAATTAGAACACATATTTGAATATCTTCGACTTTGCATTTCTCTAAAGTATGTCCGCGTTTAAGATGTTTATCATACTGAAGTTTATGGTCATATTTTCAAGCTATTTTTCTGTTCTTGATTCATCCCATTGCTATTATTTAAAGTATTTATAAATATTAACACAATACCTGATTATTTATAATAATTGTAGTATTTTTTTACCAGATTCAGAGTTCACTTTATTTGCAGATTAAAAAAAAAAAATATTTAGCTCGGTCGACTTATACATTTCTACAAGGATTTCCTGTTAACAGTTCTTTGATTTAGGTCTCCCCTGACGGAGGGGTTAGAAAATTAAAAGTTGCATTTTTTTTTTTTTTTTAATAATTTCCTTTATGGCTAGAATACTTGCATTTAAACGTTTTTATTTTCCTGGAATTTCAGGGCCGGAAGTTTTCCCTATGACGCTTCCCGATGAAAAAATGTGCATATTATTTTTTTTTAAGTTTGAATCGTGAAGCAGTACACTTTTTTTTTTTTTACTTTCACTTACCTATATATGAAATATATAGTAAGTGGAAGTATTGCGATCGTGAAAAATTTCGACTTCCGGTTTTCAACGGAAATACACGTTTTGGGACCCCCTGAGTCGAAATAACCAAGTCCCGCGAAATGGTCTGTGTGTGTGTGTGTGTGTGTGTGTGTGTGTCTGTGTGTGTGTGTGTGTGTGTGAACAGACTAGCTCAAAAACTATAAACCGTGCGAACCTGAAATTGGGTATTTAGTGTAGGTATATGCCCGCGATGTGACAGCAAAAATTTCATCAAAATTGCTCAAAGGGAGGGGGTACTTTATTTAATAACTTTTTACTTTTTTTTCGATTTTCTCAAAAACGGCTCTAACGATTTTGATTAAACTGAGTATTTGATCTATTTATATGCCCGGGATATGACTGTAAAAATTTCATCAAAATTGATTAACGGGAGGGGGGACTTTACTTAATAAATTTTGTATCATTTTCACGTGTTTTTTTTTATTTACTCAAAAACGGCTTTAACGATTTTGATCAAACTGGGTATATGATGTATGTATATGCCCGAGATACGACTGTAAAAATTTCATCAATTTTTTTTGGGGGGGGCCTTTCTTGTTTGTTTCTTTCTTTCTTATAAAGTACCTGTGTTTTTGTTTACATGGAGAAATAAACTGTCTCTCGTTACGCCTAAAAATAAGAAATGGCCAAATATGAGATATGATAAAAATAAAGAAAACATACAGAGGAGAAAAAAAGAAAAATATTCAGTCAACTCATAAAACTCGTTGAGCCCACGCATGCGGAGTACGCCTTTAATGACAGGCCATTGTTCATAATTAAAGCCGTTCTGTTCATTTGAGAAGTGGCAATTAACAAAACGCATAAATTTCTAATCTAAGTAAGTTGGTAAGTGAAAGTTGTGTGTTGCGAGAACGCACCAGATTTTTCCTCTTGTGATTCTGAATGAATAATTTTTTTCAGGATTATTTATTCTTTGACCTTTGACGAATTACTGAATATTTATCGTTTGATGTAACTCTTTTCAAGAACTTAAAAAATAAACCCGTGCACAATACGTTTTTCCTAGAAATAGTTCATCATTCTAGTTTTATTCTGCATTGAAAAATGAAATGGAATAAGAGGAAATGTTTGTGCGCTATATATCAAAGTACCGCCCCCCCCCCAAAAAAAAAAAAAAAAAACAGGTGGAAGTTACTGCGTTAAGTTGGATATCTTGGAGTTTGGTTTCGACGACAGTCGTTTAATGAGTGAGTCAGGTTTGACTAATCTTTAATTATTTATACGAATACTTTTATTCCAATTTGTTACTTTGTGAAAGTATTCTTTGTGAATACCTCATCAAGGCTACGTCTGAGGTGACATAACTTAAGACCGAAGAGGTAAGGTTTGCCTGAGGTTGGGGTCAAAAGTTAGTTTGCCAAGACACCTCATTTATTCCTCAGCTCGTCTGCGTCCAATCATCTTCGCCACGTTGAGCTCCTCAGCTCTCAACAACTGTCTTTAGCACTTCCAACATTTACCGAAAACTTCCCCCCGCTATATAGGGGATCGCTTTAGTTTTAATACCCTAGACTTCTTATACTTCATCGAAGGCGTGGTAATTGTAGGGAAGTGGACCGACTCGGAAATCAAATTCCGGAGAAGAGTTGGAAATTCAACATCCAAAAGCTCAGTATTTCAAAAGAAGACATTTTGCGTGTATAACCAGTTATCTGATGAACCCTCAATTGCTTTCTGGTAAGCCAGAAACAAAAATTCGTCATTCATTCTCCAATACAGAGGTTTATATGAATTCATATAAAAATTCAGGAGTTTTACAATTTATGAATGATATTTTTCCAGTGAACCTTAGTTTGCATTCTCTTTTGAACGTCATGTTAAAAAAAACAAAAACATAATTGATCATGAATAAAGTATAAAGTATAAAGGGAGAAAAACTTGGATTTACAATATGTAGGAAGCCTCCAATTGAACTATGCAGAAGATCTTTTTTTGTATTAACTAGCTTATTTTTTGATCTATTTTCAGAAAAGTAAAAGTGTTTTTATTTATATCAGTGCATTTTATTTATGATGTCGTTGATAAGCATATCGTAGATGATGAACAAATGAAGTGTGAGGTGTGATTATTAGCACTTTAATTTTTTAATCATTTCGTTTTCGGTTGTATTTTATAATAGTTATAGCGTGTGTTCTTTTTAATAAGAATATCTATCTTTAATCTTTTTTTTTTTTTTTTATAATTTCTTTATTATTGATGACTCCAGTTTTCATAATATTCTCTTACAAATCTGATAAAATTAAATAACAATATATATATTTCTTTAGAGGTTTTACGATTATAATAAACTATTCAATTAATCATGATTTTCTAAAATTTGGTGGCCGAATTGAATAATCATAATAATATATTTAATGTCACTAAAACTAATTCCGTGAAGGATATATTATAAGGATATATTTATATATTGTTTGATTTATTTTATATTAAATCATAACTTTATTAAATCAAAGGATGGCTATAAAATGTGATTTAATAGTTTATTAAATTTATAGGTATGTAATAGTCAAGTATTTTTCTTTACGATAGGTAGATTAATAGTCAGGAATAACAGTCTGATCTTTTTTTTTATTATGGTTAGCCAGCGTTTCGATTCCTACATGCGGATCTTCATCATGGCTTCTGAGTCCAGAGTAATACAGAGCTCGAAAATTTGTATATCCAAAATAAAAAACAGATCAGACTGAAAATCCTGACTATTAATCTACTTCTATTAAATTTATATTTAGTTCATTTACTTTTTAGTAAATTTTATTTACAAAGAGGGGCTACATTGTGTTCACTCGAGTAATATTGTTGCGTTTCTAGCAACAAATGTTCGTATCATGTCGTTTTCTGTTGGTAATTCATTGGATCGCGAATATTTCAACCCTCAAAAAAAAAAAAAAAAAAAAGAAAAACAGAAATCTAATCGGCTGCCTATTCCCTAGCTTTTTTCAGTTGTTATAATTCTTTACCCTGGAGGTAAACAACACAATGACTATTTTTTTTATGGAACGAAATTTTTCATCATGGATTTAATGATCATGATAAATAATTATATTTACTTATAAACGTCAATAAAAATGTAAAAAAGGTTTAAGAAGCTGTCTGTATGGATTTAATGATATAATATAAATAGTTAAATTTACTTATACTCGTCAATAAAAATATAAAAAACATTTAAGAAGCTGTCTGTAAGAGATGGTTCTTCTAAACTCCGAGGTATAGAATTAGAAATATACATCGGTGTATGTTAGTATGAAAACCTTTGTAAATCATAAGTGTAAGATGACTGATGGCATATGGAAGTCAATTTTTTTAGCGTGCATACATTTTTATTTACATTTATATTT
The DNA here is from genome assembly GCA_911387785.2 of Aelia acuminata. Taxonomy (NCBI): domain Eukaryota; kingdom Metazoa; phylum Arthropoda; class Insecta; order Hemiptera; family Pentatomidae; genus Aelia; species Aelia acuminata. The sequence goes on along the minus strand of OU426982.1, from coordinate 118,940,028 downwards.
CTTATTGTACTATACACTTTCTATTTGTCATTAACTTAAAAATATTATATTTTTATTCGAGAAAATATACCATTAAATTATCATGAATTCAGATCTCAGATGTTACCCAGTAGGGTTATTCCACGTGAAATCAACACAAAAATATATCAATTTGAACCTCACCATTTCAGATTCTTTTGAAATTTGGTATATATGTACTACTTGTATCTACTAGAACGATTGTGAAATATTACTGAGATATGTCTACCCGTTTTTGAATTATTGGAATCTAAAGTCCTCAAAAATAGGTCCAGAAATATAAAAAATCATGATTAAAAATAGCTGTAGATATTTTCAAAATTTGACTAGGACTGTGAGATTGGTGTCGTTTAACAGCGCATTCCATGCCGTTTCATATGATGTACTATATATACTATGATATGCCATTTCATATGGCAATATTTAATGATCATGATAAATAGTTAAATTTACTTATACACGTCAATAAAAATATAAAAAACATTTAAGAAGCTGTCTGTAAGAGATGGTTCTTCTAAACTCCGAGGTATAGAATTAGAACTATATATCGGTGTACGTTAGTATGAAAAACTTTGTAAATCATTAGTGTAAGACGACTGATGGCATATGGAAGTCAATTTTTTTAGCGTTCATACATTTTTATTTAAATTTATATTTCTTATTGTACTATACACTTTGTATTTGTTCATTAACTTAAAAATATATTTTTATTTGAGAAAATATACCATTAAATTATCATGAATTCAGATCTCAGATGTTACCCAGTAGGGCTATTCCACGTGAAATCAACACAAAAATATATCAATTTGAACCTCACCATTTCATATTGTTTTGAAATTTGGTGTATATGTACTACTTGTATCTACTAGAACGATTGTGAAATATTACTGAGATATGTCTACCCGTTTTTGAATTATTGGAATCTAAAGTCCTCAGAAATAGGTCCAGAAATATAAAAAATCATGATTAAAAATAGCTGTAGATATTTTCAAAATTTGACTAGGACTGTGAGATTGGTGTCGTTTAACAGCGCATTCCATGCCGTTTCATATGATGTACTATATATACTATGATATGCCATTTCATATTATGTACAAAAATATATAGTTTGGTGCTAAAGAAATTTTCATAAAACCAAAGTTTAAATACTTAATGTCAATTTTCAGTAGAAGGGGATTTTTTTTTTAATTTTCATATTTTTTTTTTTAAATAAGGTCATACTGCCTATACCTCTACATTCATATGAAATGGCATGGAATTCGCTCTCAGTAACAAATATTTTTGGAATATACAAACAAAGGAACTAAATATTTTTTACTTTATTTTCCTTCTTTGTTACTATTAATTATATTCTATATATTATATCTATATATTATATTCTTTGCTACTTCAGAATAGTCTTTATTTCTATCTCATCCAATATTCGATTCAATGTAAAAAAAAAAAAAAGTTCTGGTGTGTCATAAATACTTCATTTGAATTCAGGCTCCGAAATGATATAAATTTCAATGAAATAAACTATTAAATGAAAAAAAAGATTTATCGCGGATCTGGCAATAGGAACTTTTGAAACAAGCATATAAAACAATTGAATGCAAGTTAAATTAAACTGAGCTATCAGGAAATAAATTACTTTTTTCTGAGAATCCGTTTGTTGAAAATTGAAAAAGTTTAGATCTGACCTGAATTATACATAAAAATGTTTAATTCATTACAAAAAAAAAAAAAAAAAAAGAAGGGTTCATACACAGAATCAATTGTACTTCTGATTCCTACAGTGTAGACCCTGTTGAAATGTTTCCTGATAAGAAACGAAATGATAAAGACACATCAACCCTTCTGGTCTGAAGAGAAGACGTGGCTCTTTGTGGAGACGTGAGTATTGAGTCAACAGTCCTTTCTCTGTAGTGCTCATGTCACTTGTGAGTTCTCCAATCAAATGCTTACATTTAACAATAGACACTTGCTTCTATGTTTAATATTTTATATTTAATTATATGTTATTTTTATTGAAGTATTACTTATATGCACATGTGTATTTTCATTAACAAATCATTAAAAAATCCCTGGAATCCTGTACGTGACTAGAAGATATGTATATTTCATGTTACGTGAATGCTATAAAAAAAAAAAACTCCAGAGTTGTATAACTTCTTCTCCCCCCGCCTTCTCACCCCATTGCAGAATTTATAAGGGAAAAAATTAGCTCTATAAATTGGTTCAAGGGAATCCATAAAACAGGGAAAATAATTTATTGAAGTTGTTGAGCCTAAGGCTGCAGGGAGGATCTGCATACGCAGGTATTTCACAAACTTGTGGGAACTTTGGCAGGTTTATACCCGGGGCTCATAAAGCTCTCCTGGGAATATCAAATATGTATTTATCATTAAACCTCTATGGCCCGGCTCTCATCTACAACTTGAACCGCTTGTTACATTCTGTAATGAAATGTTTTAAAATTAATTGTATAATTATTTATAAAGTATAAGTTACTCTGACACGAGCCGTTTTGTATGAAAAACAAAGATAAAACTAATAACGAACTCTGATTAAAAAATTAAATATTTAAATTTTTTTTGTTATTGAAAAATTGACATTTTCTAACTCTTCTCGATTTCTCGCTTATAACTCGAAAACAATTTATCGCAGAGAAAATTGTGTTCTTTCTAAAATAAAAAGGCATAAAATTTCGCGTCGACTGAGGTCCTCACAATTAAAATCGGTTAAGTATTTTCGGCAAAACCGACTGTCAATTTTGCCACTTTAGCTGATAAATGAATTACGCTCATGTTCCAAAGCCTGCAATTTGAAGAGGGCTACTCCAAATAAAAAATGTTGCCTGTAATAGTTGTAGAATATCGGATTTTGTGTTAAACGAGCTCCTTAATTTTAAAATTACCCCACAAAGTAATTAAAACGTGAACGTATTTAGTGCCTAATGGTCTAAAATCCGTGAAATTTTTGGGGATTTTTTTCAGTTTCTCTCATATAAATCGGGAAATACAGAACATAAAGGATTGCTATCTTTTTACTGTAAGAGGCTACACTATCGCAAATAGAATGATATATTTGAAGTTTGAATCGGTTTAGTGGATTTGGAACATCAACAATCTTTAGTTTTAACGATTTTGGTGGAAACTGTGTTCCAACGTCTGTAACTCAATACCATCTAGTTTAAATTAAAAATGTTATAGATAAAATTAGCTGAACCCTGCATGGAAATACTAATAAAAACATGAAAGTATTTGTAGTGCTTACTTCCTGCTAAAACTTCGGTTTTTGAAGTAGCAGGGGATTTGATAAAATATTCATACAAATAACTAAATAGACCGTTAAGTACTTGGCATAATTTATCTTTTATTTTAACTGGTGGAAGATGGTTGTTTAATAGTTTAAAATGGTTAATATTTCAAAAACCGAAGTCTTAGCAGGAAGTAAGCACTACGAATATTTTCAACACTATTTGTACTTCCGTCAGGATTTAGCTACTTTTGTGTGTACAGAGCTTATTTCATGCTAAATTTGATGATCTGCAACTTGCATCTCAAACATTTTTTATTCAAACCAGATATTTTTAGTTATAGGCGTAGGAACACGGTTTCCACCAAAATCGTAAAAAATTTTAAAATATTTTTGATGTACCAAACCCGGCAAAACTACTTAACCGATCTAAACTTTAAATGTATCATTCTATTTGCAATAGCAATAAGAATAATAACCTAAATAAGCATTAGCAATAATAACCTCTTCAAGCAAGAAAAAGCATTTCTTTATGTTCTGTATTTGCCGATGTATATGAGAAAAACTGAAAAAAAATTCCCCGAAATTTCAAGGATTTTAGACCGCTAGGGTACTAAATACGTTCAAGTTTTAATTTCTTTGTCTCCACAGGAGTGGGCTAATTTTAAAATTAATGAGCTCGTTTTACACAGAATTTGTTATTCTATAACTATTACAAGTATCCTTTTTTATTTCGATACCCCTCAAAATTCAAATTGCTGGCCTTGGAACATAAGAGTAATTCATTTTTCGCTAAGGCGGCTTAATTGACTGTCGGTTTTGGCGAAAATACTTAACCGATTTAAACTCTGAGGACCTAAGACGACGCGAAATTGTATGCCCATTTATTTAGGAAAGAACAAAATTTTCTCTGCGATAAATCGAGTTATGAGCGAGAAATTGAAAAAAAGTTAGAAAATGTCGATTTTGTTAGCCTATAAAATTTGATGACAACCGATCTGAGGTGGCAGCCGTTCACATTTGTTTTCTATGAAATGAGTACTTTCAGGCTATATGATCAAAAGCTTTCTTCAAATCAAACCCTTTTTTGGCCCTCAGCTTCCGGACTGTCGGGGTGGGATGGTGGGATGTGTGTATGGGCGTCAAACAATGTTTTTTTTATTATTATTTTGGGTATAAGCTGGTTTCAGAATAACTGACACCATTAAATAAAATATGTATATTTGTTTAAGTGATCCGATAATTAGTGAAACATTTATGAAACAGATTTGCTTTAGGAATAAATTAGTTTTCTCTTCAGATTGGTATTAAAACAAATTAATTTTTTTTGAAAATTATAATTGATTCTGAATCGTAATAGATCGTTAAAATCTTAATGAAATGATTTTCATTTTATTTTTAATGTCTTTTTTTTTTTTTTTTTTTTTTTTTTTTTTTTTTTTTTTTTTTTTTTTTTTTTGTACCGGTAAACAAAATGAATGATAAGAGAGGGAGCTAAAAATTAAAAATAAAGCTTAACTTTAAATAGGGGGAGGCGCTCATTACCGAAGTGGGCCCAGAACTCGATAGCCCCCTCCACAGAAGCGCAAGGGTTGATGGGAGGGGGGTAAATTTGTTCACCGGCTCAAAAATACTGGAGTCTCCTAAAACCACTTCGCTAACCGGGCACCTCAGCATGGTAATGGCCGAATTCGGTAAGCCTCGCCGAAAATCCAAATTAAGCCCGCCTTCAATTACATCCAATCTGATATCGGAAAAATCTGGTACTTCAGTTTGATCCTTATTTTCAATTTGTATTAGAACTAATGCGAATTTCTTTATCTGGATGGAATATCCGTTTTCCGGTTGGAATATTTTCCATTGCGATGGAGACACCTAATTGTGCAAAGTACTAATATCTCAACGTTTTAATTATTAGCATAAATAATTACTTGAATGTTTTAATAACTACACTTGAATACTAGTTTTACACAGCATTTTAAGGTCTAAAACTTTAATCCTTAAGATTTTTCATGTATTTTTTTTTATTTGATTTGCTGGAGTTAGAATATAAGCGTAATTTATTTTCCAATAATTGATAAGAATTCCATTTTTTTTTTTTTTAACACGTTAGGTGCGGCATCGGTCCCCGAGGTCCGATTTCTTACATTCCCCTCTAGACAGCCGATTTTCACATGAAAATGTCCGAAAGTCCGAACACTTCAAAAACTCAATTTAGTCTATTTTTAATGAGATTATTGCATTTTAGACTAGTTAGCATAGTTGCTAACAGCTGAAATTCTGTCGTTTTTTGGAATCGGACTCCGTGGTCCGATTTTCGATAAAGAATCGCGTGAATCCTGTATCGGCCAGTCCTACCCCTATTATGTCTAGTTCCAATCTTTACCAAGAGATAATGCTCTTGAGACGCTCATTTAATTTCCTTTTAATCAAAAGATAACGCTTTCGTCAAAGTATTACCATCGGACCCTTACGCCTGATATCATCTGTGGCTCATACTAGCAGTCGGAACCCGGGGACCGATACTGTCCAATTCAGGATACCCGTAAAATACGTTGCCGCACCTTACGTGTTAAATAAGTCATTTGACGCAAAATTATACTCTTTTATTTTGGAGAGAATGCATTTAGCAATTTTATATCCCTTAATTTTCTACAATTTTATGGATTACTCGTTGCGTTTGCTGTAAGCCTAGAAGAAAGAAAATCAATGGCATCTCATTAGTATCACATACCCACAATAATATTTTTACAGTATTAACCTTCTTTTAGTATTTGCCAACAATTATTTCGAATTTAGTATATACTGGATGAATCGGTGATAAGTTCAAAAGAAACCCTCCTCCCCCCCCCCCCCCCCCCCCCCCCCCTCCTCCCATTTATAATAACTAAAATGAAGAATTAGCATTCTTATTATTCTGTTTAGCCTACGAACAACCAGTGTGTCGAAATTCATCTTAGTCGGGTAAACTACTAAAATTGATATTTAACCCCCAAATCTATTTTCCTTTTAATATTTTATCACTTACCTGTATGAGTTTAAATAATTTTTATTAAACGAAAATAATAATTAACAAGGTCTGACAAACAATAAAAACTGAAATAATAAACAAGGTTACAAAAAGTATCAACTAACGATCATCTGTAACAATACAGTAACACAAAAATAACCATATGATTCCAGCTTCAGAGCAAGACTAATTCTCCTGTATATCGCTCCTTATTTTTAGTCTTGATTAGTACTGTCTCGAAGGTTCCCGACAAGCGTAGATTATTCTGGAACAGTCACAAACATGTACTAGAACAGTTTGTTCTAACAACTCTATAGGTCTTTTCAATCAAATGTTTTTTTTGTTTTTTTTCAAGCTAGACCAGTGATACAATGAGCGACCTTTATCTTTTTTATATATGATTTACTAAAAAATAGAATACTCTAGAAAAGCTTTAGTAACTAAAACTAATAGAGTATAAAATGTTAAACTAATATTGTTTTTTATACATATATATAATATTATATAGATAAATTAATAGCATTTGTTTAAACAATGTGATTCTATAATATGTTTTGTCGTTTCAGCCTATGGAAACCTGGGCTCAGTTCTGAGTTCTCAGGGGAGGACCAAGGAGGCTGAAACCGCCTTCAGGATAGCGCTCAGCTTTCGACCCAACATGGCCGACGTTCACTATAACCTGTAAGTCATTCAATTTTACTTTATTTTATCAACATATTTTTATTTTTATTCTCTTACGTTACGAAGTATAAGTTAAGCCTTTACTTCGAGAGGTTTCCCACTAGAATATTATTTTTTAAGGCCTCTCAAGGCGGCTGAACAACTCGGCTTCCATCGCCTTTAGCGGCTTTAAAATTTAGCGGGGGAGGTACGGTAAGCTGCCGCAGAGTACACACACGCACGGGAGAGGCCCATTATCATACTACAACACATTTCTAATTTATTGATAAGAGGAGGTGGATACGGCGTTACGTAGAGCCCCTGATATGGAGAACATATTCAGATGATATTGGTTCAGGAGGGGGGCTAATTTGCATATTCGGGGCAGCAACCCGCCCCCAACATCCCCCCACTACCCACCTTTCCCCCGTTTCCTTATACTCTCTCTAAAAGAAATGCGACAGAATGTTCCAGGAAAATGTGTTGTCGATAGAAGAACAAATAAGATAAGTTGGTGCTTCATTCCGTTGTAATGTCCCCTTTTTATTTTTTTATTATTTTTTTTTTTTTTTTTTTTTTTTTTTTTTTTTTTTTTTTTTTTTTTTTTTTTTTTTTTTTTTTTTTTATGAAAGTCCGATGTAATGTGGCCAATGACCTTACAAATATTTGAACATCTTCTATTATTTTATATCATTATTATTCTTTATATCTAAATTATATCGCATTGAATATATTTTACCGTGTTAACAAATTTTAGGGAAAATGTAATTTAAAATTATAATAAAAAAAGTTTTTGGGCAATAGATTAACAAGCAAATGAATGTATTTAATGTGATAACTTCTTATCTCATGCTTTAGGCCTTCACAATGGATAAAAAGATAACAGAAAACAATTAAAAATATAATAAATAAAAAGACATAATAATTTATATACAAAAATAGCATTAATAATTATTTTAGAATTAAAAATAAATAAAAAAATCTGAAATAATATCACTTGAAATGTAACAGTTCTATGAAACAGTGACACAAAAATACTAGGTTGTTACAAAAGTCCTTGTGCATATCAAGTTGTTTACATTGAGGTCTCTAATTTAATCCTTATTTAATCTCTGACGAATACAATTCTTATGTCAATGTTTACATTAACTAATCCTCTAATTATTTATGTACGCCAACTGTCCCTGCCTTTCATTCAGTTTATTAAATTTCACTAGAAATGTCGGAAGAAAAGTTTGTCTTCCGCGGCCTTCTTAGGCATTATTGGAAAAAAGGTTTTAGTGCTAAGGCCTCAGCCGAGGAAATTTGTGCAGTGGAAGGGGAAAGTGTGGTGCATCGAAACACGGCCGCATTTTGGTTCAGGCGGTTTAATTCTGGGAATACAAGCCTTGAAGATGAACCTAGATCAGGTCGTAGTTGATCACATCAAATACAACTTTTGGCTGAAAGATGGGTTAAAGTAGTTGAAAATGATGGCCTGTATTTTGAAGAATAAATTTGATTTGTAAAATTTGTACTCACATTTGAATAAAATTAATTTTGTGAACAAGGACTTTTGTAACAACCTAGTACTATTACTCGCTCTCCTGGTTAACTCTCGCTCTGTAGTTAATAATCTGGTGCGTGCGCGCAATACACAACTTTCACTTACCAACTTACTTGGATTAGAAATTGATCTTCTCAAAGTCACACATTTTTCAACACTCATTTCTTATTTTTCTTTAATTTGGTCTATAAAAAACACAATTTTTTTTATTGTTAAATAAAAGTTTTTACTTGTGATAATTCGGCAGTGCAAGCATAATACTCAAAGTCGTCTGATTTTATAATTCTCTATGTATTTGTTGAAAACTTCATTTTCATTTTGTTACCATGAAACAAATGATTTCCATTAAATGAACAGAACGGCTTTAATTATAAACAATTTTTTGTCATTAAATGCATATTAAATAAAAGTTACTCCTTTCATAAATACTCCGCATGCATGGACTCAACGTGTTTTATGAGTTGACGGAATATTTTTCTTTTTTTCTCCTCTCTGTGTTTAGTTTAATTTTTATATTTAGCCATTTCTTATTTTTAGATATAACGAGAGACAGTTAATTTCTCCATATAAACAAAAACAAAGGTACTTGATAGGAAAACAAGTTATGAAATAAAGTGCCCCTTCCGTTTGACCAATTTTGATGAAATGTTGGCTGTCACATCTTTGGCATATACTTCATCCAATGCCCAGTTTGATCAAAATTATTAAAGCCGTTTTTCAGTAAATAAAAAAAAACACCTGATAATGATACAAAATTTATTAAGTAAAGTGCCCCCTCCAATTGATCAATTTTGATGAAATTTTGACTGTCATATCGCGGGCGCATACATACATCAAATATAATAAAGTACCCCCTCCGTTTGACCAATTTTGATTACATTTTTGATATCACAACGCGGGCATATACATACGAAAAATAGCCAATTTCAGGTTCGCATGGTTTATAGTTTTTGAGCTAGGCTGTTCTCAGACACACACACACACACACAGACCATTTCGCGGGACTTTCGGGTGTCGAAAACCGGAAGTCGAAATTTTTCCCAATATATTTCATAAATAGGTAAGTGAATGTAAAAATGGACTCTAAGTAAAAGTAAAAAACTTACCTGTTGGTTGCTTATTTATAAATGATCGCCTAAGAACGTCCCAGGCGAGTCAAAATATTGGTTTTGGTGTCTTCCGTCACACGATAAATTAAAATAAGTATGGATAAATCGCTGCTCGATTTTTTCAAACTAATTTTAACGTGTTGGTGTGCTCAATCATGCAATTGCATGTTGATTGTAAATCGACAAAAGTGTAATTACAGAATTATCCACTGAATGTAAGCTCATTCTATACAGGCTAATTGAAATTATAATTTTTAAGATTAAATTTTTTTAATTATATTCTAAGATTTATATTATGTTGTAAGATTGATATTTTTTAACAAATTTTTACAAAAATATTTTGAGCTTGTTACGGCACATTTTATTGATCGATGTTATGTGCATGTATAGATGAAAAATCTGGTGCGTGCGCGCAACACACAACTTTCACTTACCAACTTACTTAGATTAGAAATTGACGTGTTTTGCAAAATATCATTTCCCAAAGTCACACATTTTTCTACATTCACATCTTATTTTTGTTAACCTTTAAAGCCGTTTTTGAGTAAATTAAAAAAACCCGTGAAAATGATACAAAATTTATTAAGTAAAGTCCCCCCTCCCGTAGATCAATTTTGATGAAATTTTTACAGTCGTATCTCGGGCATATAAATACATTAAATACCAAGTTTGATCAAAATCGTGAAAACCGTTTTTGAGTAAATAAAAAAAAGCACGTGAAAATAATACAAAATTTATTAAGTAAAGTCCCCCCTTCGGTTGATCAATTTTGATGAAATGTTGGCTATCACATCTTTGGCATATACATACATCAAATACCCAGTTTCATCAAAATCGTGATAGCCGTTTTTGAGTAAATAAAAAAAACACTTGAAAATGATACAAAATTTATTAAGTAAAGTCCCCCCTTCGGTTGATCAATTTTGATGAAATGTTGGCTATCACATCTTTGGCATATACATACATCAAATACCAAGTTTGATCAAATTCGTGAAAGCCGTTTTTGAGTAAATAAAAAAAACACCTGAAATTGATCCAAAATTTATTAAGTAAAGTCCCCCCTCCGGTTGATCAATTTTGATGAAATTTTTAGAGTCATATTTCAGGCATATAAATAGATCAAATACTCAGTTTAATCAAAATCGTTAGAGCCGTTTTTGAGAAAATCGAAAAAAACTTAAAAAGTTATTAAACAAAGTACCCCCTCCCTTTAAGTAATTTTGATGAAATTTTTGCTGTCACATCGCGGGCATGTACATACACTAAATACCCAATCTCAGGTTCGCACGGTTTATAGTTTTTGAGCTAGTCTGTTCACACTCACACACACACACACACACACAGACACACACACACACACACAGACCATTTCGCGGGACTTGGTTAATTGGACTCAGGGGACCCCAAAACGTGTATTTCCGTTGAAAACCGGAAGTCGAAATTTTTCACGATCGCAATACTTCCACTTACTATATATTTCATATATAGGTAAGTGAAAGTAAAAAATTTATTACAGTAACCATCCATTATATAAGCGGAAATCTTTCTTACAAAACAAATCATTTTAAGCTTGATTATAGATAAAGCCTAATGCTGACTTAAGATGGCAGCGATTGATCTTGCATGTATCAGAAATATATTCCTCTAATTTAATTTGCCTTTTTTAGCCTATTGGGTAGTTCTTGTCATTTATGTGAAAAATGTCGCGGCGCACAGTGGGCCCGAGAAGGAAAATACCCTAAAGTTGATTGACTCCAATTGATTTATTTATTCAAAAATCATTGAATCACATTCCCAAATACCTACACAATCATGGTTTGAATTTGTTAAAATTCAAAATAGAATTATAATATCCTTATAAGATAATACGGTAAAGCCAAAAATACCCATTTACAAAGAATTCAGACCTTTCTATCTAAAATATTAAGACTCATAGTAAAAGCACCATGGTACGTGACCAAAAATACCCTACATACTGACTTACAAATGGAAACAGTAGACCAACATATAAAAACACTTTACAAAAGTTTCCATTTAAACTTACACGGTCATTTAAACCAACTGATTAGAGGCATGACAACAGCTGATATGCCCATACCTAGGAGATTAGAAAAGCGCTGGATGAGAGATCTTCTTCGTTAAAAATCCAGGTTATCTGAAACAAGCCAGGGAAGAGGTACTGCTGGGTGCTATCCTTCCCCATGCCTAACATGCCCTTATTTAAATTAGGCATGTTATGCCTTAATTAACATTTGCTGATTGTTTATTGATAGGTACAAATTAAAATTATGAAGCCAAAAAAAAAAAATATATATATATATATATATATATATATATATATATAATACGGTTAGTGTGGGTACTCTATGAAACTTGACAGCTGCTTCAGCCTCTTCCTAAAGACAAATATATATTTTTAAGTTGATTTTTTAATTATATATGCGTAAATAATATAATTTTTAAATTTAGATACAATCCTAGTGTAACTTTTCATCCTTAATGGATTGAAACAATTTCCATCTTCAAATCGTTCTCTAGATATAGAGTTTTTTTTTCGTTTTTTGCCGATTTACCCCACTATGTGATCAGTGGATGGAGGTGAGGTAGGGCGAGGGTGTCGTAGGGTGTCGGCGTCGAACTTTCGGGTTCGACTATAATTAATTAATTATATAATTAATTAATATGAATATTAAATATCATCCCTACGTGAACTAAAAAAAAAAGAACTTATTTCTGTTGGTCCTTTGATCACCCCTTTTCAACATTTTTAATTAGGTTTGTGATACCTAACATTTTCAGTATTATCAATTAACAACATTGGATAAATTAGATATTCGAATATTTTAAAAAATCTTCTAAAAATTAAACCCTAACGAAATCATTATTTATTGCTGTGCCTCGTCAAATGGTCGGAGAGTGGGCTTAGATGGTTGCCCGAGATTTGAATGGAGTGAAATGTGGACTGGAAGCTCCACTCGGCTCGGGTCCAAGGCTATTACCACTCTTTTTATAGTGTCATTGCCCACAATATTTAATGCCGCCCACCCCCCCTAAAAAGGTCGCGATAGGGGAGAAAATGCAGCGTTTTGATTGGCCTTATCCCCAGGCCACTTCTGCCATCTCTGAATATTTAATAAGTGAGAAATCATATTAATGTGTAGGTAGATTTAAAAAAAAAAAAAAAAACTAAACAAAAAATAATAAAATACATTTAGTATGCTAGGCGCAAATTAAAAATAGATAGTTTATTGGCTAATACATACATCGCTTTAGCATGTAGTCTGACCCATTCAGTGTTAAGCTGGGTGTAAGTTAGGGCGCAGCTCCGTGACGTGAGGTGAGGTGATGTGTCTGGTGTGTTTTTGCATTTAAGGCTTGACGGAAGATAGTGCCCATCCCGATCTTGTTTCAGGAAAGGAGGTCTCTCATGCAACTCCTTTTTAGTCGGCTCATAAAAGGCATGTTAGTCGTGGCCATGTCATTAATAAGTCTGTTGTTATGTTCGTGCAATAAGATGTGCCAGAATAGAGGGTTCTTAGTTGCTCGTAGATAGTTAGTAGATGTAAGTCCGTGTGTAGTGTTTTGTTACTAACGTACAAAGTAACGTTTGTTATTAGTCTTAAAATTTTGGATTGAAAGGATGGTAGTTTTTGAAAGTGTGTCTTTTTTGGTGTACCATAAATTTGTAAGCCGTACGTCCATAGGTGTTTCCGTAAATATGTGTATGTACTAAGTTTCTGTCTGTTTTTTAATTTTGATGATGTTTAAAATAGTGAGTATAGTACGAGTATTTTCAGTAGCTTGTTTAACGTCTGTCTTTTTATTTTGACATGAGGGCCCCAAGTCCTAGGTACCGTACTTTGTCTGAGGAATTTGGTGGTCGCCGATATAAACTGGAGGGCATGTATCTCGAAGTGTGAATGTTATGAGTTGTGGGAAAAAAAAATAAAATAAAATTTAATTGCGCAAATTAAAGTATGAAAAAAAAACACAATATCAAAGTACAATAAAATACATAAAAATGAAATGAATTATTGCTATATATTAGGGGTTTGTTTATTAACAGGTACAAATTTAGATTAAATTATTAAAAATTTAGTATAAATTAGTGGAGATTGAATTAAGTACTGAGTAGTAGAGAAGAACCTTAGTAAACAACCTGAGCCGGATAATGAAAAGTGTTTTCTGAATGAACCCTCATTATCCGACATGTAGGGTATTTTCCGATGGTAAACAGAGTGTTTACTCTTTGCTATAAATAGCAGCAGTTACTCCTTCCTCCCTCGGGCTAAAAAAACAAAACAAGAAAAAAAAAAGATCTCACTACTGAGAAGTAAATAAATTGAGAGCGAGGGAGAGATTTGAAAGAATGAAAAGTAACAGGTGTTAGGGGAAAACGTGGGGGTAAATAATATGCGTTAATTTATCAATGAATGGTTCACTCAATGAACTCATTTTCTATGAATGAAGTACTTCAGATCTGAATTAAAAGTTTGCAGGTTTACTTTATGGCTCCCTTGGGTCCCACGTATAATCTTTTCAGTTGCTGCTATTCGATAAAACAGTATTTTATACGAAATGGATTATATAAAAAGAATAACAGTAAAGTTCTCTATACCCTAATTTAAATTCTGATTTATTTCTTACCCTCTGAATTTAATTAAATATACTCTTATAATATATATATATATATATATATATATATATATATATATCTAGTACTGATTGATTATTTCTCTCGTTGGATTGAGATTAGTAAAATTCCTCATTAGACAGCAAGAGTGGTCATATGAAAAATGAAAGGTATTTTAGTAAATTTGGAATTCCATATGAGGTTGTTGCAACAATGTCTCCTTTAACAGATACGATTTTATAAAATTCGTGTGTGATTAGAACTTTCAGCTAACCATTGCTACACCTTATTGTGCAGAGCATAATGGTTTTGCAGATTAGGCAGTGAGTATTGTTAAAAAAATTATTTCTGAAGCGAGAGAGGAAAGGCAAGATCTAGCGTCTGTAGGCTTCTGGATTACCTTGCGTAATAGCCTGTAATTTTTTTTAAAAATACGACTAGTGTCAGAATAAGCCTGTGTAATGGTCCAAGAGGTACTGATATGTTTGTGATGCGGGTAGCCCCCTCCACCATATCTCCTGGATCTTGAAGAGAATGAGGGAAGATTCCCGAGTGAGAAGAATCGGTTACAATGGATCGATTCGGGCTAAGAAGGAGGGGAGTGGAGGAATGCGGGCCCAGATAGCGGGTAATGTATACAGAATGATGCGACTTATCGGAAAACACTCGGATCCCCGTTTAACCTTTGAACCCTCCCCACCACCAATCCTCCCTCCCCACCAACCTCCCCCCTCCCCACGACTCTTGATATCCAATCTCTGGTGAGCCTTCGGGGGAAGCCTTCTTATAACTTTATTGTTTTTTTATTACCCCTTTCCAGAATTTGATGTAATTCCTCTCTAGTTCTTCCCAACCCTTCTCGCTCCTGGCTCTAATATGGCGACAGATCAAATAAATCAAACTTGCTTCTGTCCTTCCGATTTTCAATTCTAATAACCTTGTCGACATTTCCATGTCGGATATCATTTCTAAAAATAGCGTTACTCTTCTCTCCTTTTGGCTTAAACGATTTCCTTTTTTCTGATTAGATCGAATAGAAAATTAGTAACTCCAACAAAGTGAAAAGATCAGTTCACTACTTTACCTTCACGGTAACTATACACCTGATAAATTATACGAGCTGGTTTGACTAGGTTCCAATTGCTTTAAAGTTAATTTAAATAAAAACGGGTTCAAAGATTTGAGGTGCTACTAAATTATACAAAATATAATAAAAACCTTTTTATCTTAGCTGTAGTTGAAAACTACAATTGAAAACAAGCCTCAAAATTTGATCTGTTCGTATCATTAGCAAGATTAAACAATTATTCCCAGTTTCCTCTCAAAAAGCAATTGTATTTTAGGAAATAAAAATGAAAAAATGTTGGACTGATTTCTAACCGCGTCTTCCCTATAATGCTATATAACAAAATTTATTCTGTTTCCATCTGCCGGTTTTCGATATCGAACGAATTTGTGAGCCTCCCAGTTTTCTTCAGTGCTTTTATTTAAGACACAATAAAATTAATACTCTTTCATCTACAAACATCTCATTAACCAAAAGCTATCGTTTCTGAAAGCCGGAAAACGTACCTGTACTGTAACGAAACGTACCTACTTACTTACTTTTAAGTAAGATCAAAACATAAGTATCATTTTGACCTAAACTATTTTTAGGATAAGAGTTATATTTTCGACCCCTTACATATTCGGTACATTGTAAAAATGGTGCGCAATAAGCGGTAATCTTTGCATAATCTATATTGTGCGAATATGTGCAACCGGAATCAAACCCAGGAATCTGCGTTGCATTTATTTGGTATGGCATTAGCTTAGTGATATACTGATATACCCATAAAATAGCTTATTCCTTTTGGTTAATTTTTTAACTGAGTACTCCATCAAACTAATTCTTGTGTTAATTATTCCCTTAATTTTGTTTTCATGGTAGCTCAGAAATTAACGTTTTTTTATCCAATAATATTTTTTTTATTTCTTTTTGTATGCAATAGTAAGTACCTTCAATCTGTTGTCTAAAATTATTTACCACTCATAATTCTTAATGTATTGTGTACACATCTTAATATGTAACATGGTTACACTCTTGAAGCATAGCGGTACGAAATATGAAATGATAAATATGATCGACAATAAACTAATTCAATCAAGAAAACCGAGACATTTAAAATCATTATTATATCATTAGACGAAGTCTTTCCGATGCATCAGTCCAAATATTGATGTGCTATAAACGAAGAGATTATCACTGATGAGGAATATTTGGACCAAAGTTGGGTACGCTATCTTTCCGAAATAGGCACCATACACATGCGAACCCTCAACTCCATAATCTTGTATCCTCGACTATTACTGATAAGACTCAAAGTCCTTGAAAAGAAAATGGCAACGTGACCCACTTACATATCGCAGTCATTGGTGAAGCTCAACTGCCAATAGGCAACTACTCGGTTTTCCACCAGAGGCCTAAGTTTCTATACGTGCAAACCTATATGGTAGGATCCCAGTTAAGGTAATGTAAGGTTAGTATTAATTGTTTGTTTTAATTACCTTATTAAAAAAAACTAAAAAAAGTAAATTTTACATTTAAAAAAAAATCCCAGTTTATAAAAAAAAACTCTTACATGAAGCTGTAAAAATTGTGATGCTGTTTGTGATTAATTTTTGATTTTCGTTAAAATCGTTTTTTACGTTCACTTACCTATATATGAAATATATAGTAAGTGGAAGTATTGCGATCGTGAAAATTTTCGACTTCCGGTTTTCAACGGAAATACACGTTTTGGGACCCCCTGAGTCGAAATAACCAAGTCCCGCGAAATGGTCTGTGTGTGTGTGTGTGTGTGTGTGTGTGTCTGTGTGTGTGTGTGTGTGTGTGTGTGTGTGTGTGTGTGTATGTGAACAGACTAGCTCAAAAACTATAAACCGTGGGAACCTGAAATTGGGTATTTAGTGTAGGTATATGCCCGCGATGTGACAGCAAAAATTTCATCAAAATTGCTCAACGGGAGGGGGTACTTTATTTAATAACTTTTTACGTTTTTTTAGATTTTCTCAAAAACGGCTCTAACGATTTTGATTAAACTGAGTATTTGATCTATTTATATGCCCCAAATATGACTGTAAAAATTTCATCAAAATTGATTAACCGGAGGGGGGACTTTACTTAATAAATTTTGTATTATTTTCACGTGTTTTTTTTATTTACTCAAAAACGGTTTTAACGATTTTGATCAAACTTGGTATTTGATGTATTTATATGCCCGAGATATGACTGTAAAAATTTCATCAAAATTGATCTACGGGAGGGGGGGACTTTACTTAATAAATTTTGTATCATTTTCACGGTTTTTTTTTTTATTTACTCAAAAACGGCTTTAACGATTAACAAAAATAAGATATGAATGTAGAAAAATGTGTGACATTAGGAAATGATAATTAGCAAAACACGTCAATTTCTAATCTAAGTAAGTTGGTAAGTGAAAGTTGTGTGTTGCGCGCACGCACCAGATTTTTTGTTTTTTTTTCACATAAACATATCCGTAACATAAACATTTCACATCTCCGAATATTATTCCCAGCAAGGTTTCCTTTTTCCTAATTTTCGAAGACAGTACCTGCTCGGCTCCTTCCTTTTCCAAACCCTAAGAGCAAAAAAACCCAACTACTCCTTACCCCACGTTCGTCCATCCATGAGCAAAATACAAGATCTCAACCTACAGACTTGTATATCCCCACTCATTGAACCGCCTGTTTCGATAAATCCTTCGTTGTTCGTGCCACCCAGTTTTAGAATTCCTTACCCGGATCCGTTCGTCAAGCTTCCTCCTTAGCCTCGTTCAAACACCTCTTATTTCTCCATCTCCTGGAACATCAATCTTTCCTGCAGATGTAAAAATTATCATTTTCTTTGATATAGTCTTGAAGGTTTGTGCAAATACTTCAGTTTTATTATTTATTTATTTTAATAATGGCACTCTTCTTTTTGTTATTTATATTTTTTACAAAGCACGTGAATACTAAAGTTACGATTTATTTTCATTTATTATTAAAGTGTGTATTTTTAGTTTTTAATTTCAACAATTTTATATAGTACAGCCAGATAAATGCTGCCTGAATTGTTAACAATGTTATTCTTAGGGGACTAAATGTCCCAGAATAAAGTAAAATTTTTTCATTTCATTTTCATTTTCATAATAATTATTTTCAAAAAAATAAAAATTTAAATAAAGTCGGCAGGATAAATGGACCTCGATGGATATATCCACGTGCTAAGTAAGTATTAGAGTTCTCTAGAAATTTATTTAATTATATCGTATAAACTTCTACAGGATCTGGGAATTTTAAAAGAGAAGGTTCTCTGGCGCTGCTTGCTAGTTATTTGCTACGGGGCCAAGCGAAGCTGCCAAGAGTTAATCTGGATTATCCTAAGGCCATGGCCTGATGAGCTTCAAAGACCACTAAGTGCCCTAGGTTTAAGCCCATGTGGGTCCAAGCAGAAGGAGCTCTGTAAAGATGCAACTAAAACCTTAACCTGGAATTATGATAATTCTAACCAATGAAAATCGATGAATATGAAATTTATTTGTAGTTTTCTCGAAAACCGGAATATATTGCCGAGGTTTCAATCGATACACGACTGATACATGTTAATAAATAATATAATGAAGAATATTAGATCAGATATAATGAATAATTACATATCAAAGCCGAAATCCGAAGCATCTTAATTCAGCGCTTTACTCACTAAATTAACAAAGGAAGAAATAATGAAATATAAAAATAAAAATAAAGAAAAAAAGTTGACAAATATTGAAAACAGAAGACTAACAAAAAACTCTAATTAACTACATTTATCGTTCCAAACAAGGTACAATGTTCGAGTACCTTCTACGATTGTCGAGAAGATTCCAGAAAAATATATAGTGGCAGGAAAAGACATTTCCAGGCGTCATTGTAATTCTATTCCTTCCATCTTAATGCTGTTTCTTTAGTACTTGTTTATTTGTAGCTGTATTCGATTACTATGTTTGTCGAAATTTCTGCTGGCCATTAGCGGAATCGCAAATTAACTTATCCATTCTAACGTGAAACGTGAAAAAAAACAAAACATATGGTTGTATAGAGTTCTAGACTTGTTGAAACAAACTGTTCTAGTACGTGTTCGTGACTTCGAGAATAATCTAAGCTTGTCTGGAATCCATGAGCCTGTTCTAATTCCGACTAAATGTAAGGAGCAATGGACTGGAGAGTTAACCTTGCTCTGAAGTTCGAGTCATATGGTTACATTTGTGTTAAACGTGTCGTTACAAGTTCATACTTTACGTACTTGTACTATGTATAAACATGGAAATGTCTTGTATCTATCCTGTCCTCGGATCATGGAGCTATGGAAGATCATGTCAGGAAGCTATGACATCAAACACATTAATTAATTTTAATTGAAATTAATTAGTGCCAAGGTGTCCTGTATTGTGTCCCTACTCCCTCTGTTATTGATTACCACAAGGGCTTGAGGAGGTGACGTCATGATGTCATATCCAATTAGGTGCCGGTTGCATTTACCTTAGTATTACAACTGCCTTTGTCTGGCTTAACGCGTAAATGCTTTAAAAAGTCAATTCAATGTCAGTTTTATTAAACACAGAAAAGATTAAATATTAGTTTCGATTTATTGATAGCAAGAAATCAGTGGTCACACTAATTTTTTTTAAAATTTTATCATACAAAGTACACTTTTAATAAAGGGACATCTCTCATAATCGGACAGTTTTCATTTCCCGGGTTTCGTTCCGTTTACTTTACATTGAATTCAACTAATAAACTTAATAAAAAATAAACCTTCCTAGTAAACGACACGGACACATATTTAGTCCTTATGTTTCGCATAAAATCTCTGTTAAGCGGACAGTATGCAAGACATTAAGTATAATTTCTTAGAAAGGCTAAGAGTTACAGCGGAAGTAGCGGAAGTTCATCTTCATTTTTGTTCGTTGTTTTTGTAGATGTTGGTAAGGTTAATATTGGAAATGTTCTTCTCATAAGCGGATACTTCTAATAAGCGGACATTTTGTTATACCCCGATGATTTCCATCTAAGGGAAGTTCCACCTCTACTTACGTATTATATGGCCGGAATGAACTTTTTCCGCCATCTTCATAACCTAACACGCCCAACGATAACAGCTAGCTTTTTTAACTTATCAAATTGAAATTGAAATTAAAAAGCCGACGGGATAAGATAGTCCTGACCTCCGTGTGAATCAGTCTCAAGGCGCTCTCGCACTCACTCCATTTTAAAAATCAGTCACCGCCATCATGTTAATTTTGAAAATCAGCTTTATCAGTCGGATATATTTTTGAAGAATGCCCTCGTCATCATTATTTGATCAATAAAATAGGATTTGCCCCGATTTTGTCAATGTCCAACGGAGACAACAAGGGCTCGGTAATATTGGTGTCGAAAGTTCTATCTATGAGTATCTACTCCTTTATATACACATACTATGTAAAATAAATATTTAATTTAAAATAAGATTTAAGGATAGTAAAATTATTAGAAAGGGACTGAGAGGAGGGGTTGATTCTGGTTAGGTAAGGGATAGAGTAAGGATTTGATAATAATAACAAGGAAAAGGCAGAGGGCAACAACAACATAAATCAATAAAGGCAATATAACTTTATTAGTTGAAAATTTGATTGAAATGAAATAATAAAATTTAAAATGGTAGAAAATGTAATAATAGGAGCGCATTTGAAAAAAAAATATAATAAAATAAATTAAAAAAGGTAAATTGTAAATATGACAATCACACAATAGAGTATGATTAGTTAATAAGTATGAAATAGCAATAATAAGATACAAATAAAAAGTATATGTTGATTTATTGTAATACTTAAGAGGGTTTAAATAATTTTTATTAAACAAAAATAATACTTTACAATATCTGACAAACAACAAAAACCCAAATAACTGTCATGCTTACAAAAACATTAACATAAAAATAACGATATGATTCTAGCTTCAGAACAAGACTAACTCTCCAGTCCATCGCTCCTTATATCTAGATCAGTTTGTTCCAACAGTATCAACAAAAAGTCGAAAACTCTTTTCCATCATATGTTTTTTTTTTTTTTTTTTTTTCACGTTAGAGTATAAATACGATGACAAAATTGTAGAATATAATGTTTTTGATATAATTTTTTACTTTCACTTACCTAAATATGAAATATATAGTAAGTGGAAGTATTGCGATCGTGAAAAATTTCGACTTCCGGTTTTCAACGGAAATACACGTTTTGGGGTCCCCTGAGTCGAAATGACCAAGTCCCGCGAAATGGTCTGTGTGTGTGTGTGTCTGTGTGTGTGTGTGTGTGTGTGTGTGAACAGACTAGCTCAAAAACTATAAACCGTGCGATCATGAAATTGGGTATTTAGTGTAAGTATATGCCCGCGATGTGACAGCATAAATTTCATCAAAATTACTCAAAGGGAGGGGGTACTTTATTTAATAACTTTTTATGTTTTTTTCGATTTTCTCAAAAACGGCTCTAACGATTTTGATTAAACTCAGTATTTGATCTATTTATATGCCCGAGATATGACTGTAAAAATTTCATCAAAATTGATTAACCGGAGGAGGGACTTTACTTAATAAATTTTGTATCATTTTCACGTGTTTTTTTTATTTACTCAAAAACGGCTTTAACGATTTTGATTAAACTGAGTATTTGATGTAATAATATGCCCGAGATATGACTGTAAAAATTTCATCAAAATTGATTCACCGGAGGGGGGACTTTACTTAATAAATGTTGTCTCATTATCACATGTTTTTTTTTATTTACTCAAAAACGGCTTTAACGATTTTGACAAAACTCAGTATTTGGTGTTGGTATATGCCCGCGATGTGACAGCACAGATTTCATCAAAATTGGTCAAAGGGAGGGGGCACTTTATTTCATAACTTTTTTTCCGATTTTTACCTTTTTTTCGATTATCTCAAAAACGGTTTTAACGATTTTCATCAAATTCGCCATGTTTAATGAAAATTAGGTGTTCTTTAATATCAGGTAAGAAATGAATGTGGAAAAATGTGTAACTTTGAGAAGTGGCATTAACACAACGCATTCATTTCTAATCTAATGTAAGTAAGTGGGTAAGTGAAAGTTGTGTGTTGCGCGCACGCACCAGATTTTGTTTATTGGAGATGGGCGAAATAGGCTCGAAACGTTGCATGGTTAAATAGAGATAGCTGGTAAGTAAAAAAGGGGTTAATATATTGAAGTAAAAAATCAATAATAAATAGGTTTATGTAGATTTTAAAAACAGAAAAATAAAATAATTGTTTTTATTTGTTAGTTTTATTTTTTACTATAAATCGTTTAAGAATACCAGATCTTTAATCGCTACAGATATAAAGATTGGTTAAAAATTGGTTAAAAACTAAATCCTTAGATTTCAGTTTTTTTAATTATTAAAGAAGCGCTGTAAAATTTTCACTAATAAATTACTATGACAAAATTAAGGAATTATTACATCATCAGTTGTGAAACTGATAATTACAAAACTTATTAGTTAATATTATGCGTAATATTAATAAAACATATTATATTAAGCTTAATTTAATATGTTATATTAAGCTTAATTTAATATATTCTATTAAGCTTAATTTTTTTTATTGTGAAAAATATTTACAAGATCTAAACCTTTCAAAACGTTTTACTATTTTTATGTGCTATTTAGTGTTAAATTAATTACCTTTTTTGTTGCATAGATTCAATTTTAAATTAACGAGATAGGTATTAGAAGTTAAAAGTTCCTCTGCAAGTTACCAATTCCAGGCTATAAATTTTCAGAAAACATTTGACCGCAATGAAACTCCACTCTATAACACTTCCTTGCCTCTGTACTAATTTCACTAGTGAATTTTCCCCCTTTTAATTAATACCTACTCGGTTTTTCCACGATAAACTCTCCCCTCCACCTTTTTTATGTTGAGTATTGTTGAAGTAAGCAAATGAGCAAAGTTTTCTACCACGAACATTTATTTCATGATTTGGGAAAGAACTTTTGAGGCATTTATTTAAAAATATTTGAACCATGTTTTAATATTTTATAAAACACCTAAACTCATCCATAACATCCCCCTAAATTTCATATATCTGTACATATTAGTTCAGGAATAAAAAAAAAAATATATATATATACTTTTATGTTTGGCGAAAGTTCAATAATAAACCCAACTCTGCCATCTATATGAAAAATATTGACACTAAACATCGCGAGTGGTCCTGCGTTCAGATAGGTGTTTGTCAAATATCAACGTGCTCTTCCAAACAACATTTAATTTTTATTTGTTTTTGTTTTTTTTACATTCCGTGTGTATTTTTGTTGTAATCAAAATATACAGAAAAATAATTGTGTTTGAATAATAAAAAGCTCATTAAAATGGAAATAAACATGTATCAAAGCTGTTATTTCACAAAGCTATTTTTAATTTACGACCCTTTTTTTTTTTTAATTTTTATGTTTCTTTTTATAATGAGGATTATGATCCCCTTTTATAATGTGTTTAATGCAATTTATTTTTTACGGAAGGGGGTGATTGAAATATTTATTCTACAACTATATAAACAATTTTGTATAAAAACTATACTCATTTTATTCATGATCAGAAAATAAATGGTTAAGTTAATTTTATTAGTAGTAAATAGTTTTATTAGAGATCAGTTCGAAAAATGAGTAATGCTATAGAAAATTAGGCAAGACCCTAGTTTCTGAAGTTATATAATTTTAATTTCTAAGAAAAACTGATTCAAATTAAACTAATTTAAACTTTTTTTTTAATTAGCTCCTAAGAACTTGCTTTGAAATCTTATCTGTAAAAGCTAGAATAACTAGATTCTTTATGTAAATAAAAAAAAAAAATAGTTGACAAATGAAAGCATGAATTAGCATCATCTGAAATCAAAATTAATAATTAAAAGGTTTAGTCTTTCAAACATTAATTTACATTCATAATTTAAAATTTTAGAAAGTCCCGTATTTCACCTTTTCTTGTCTTGCTTTTTTTTTTCATCTTAGTTCGATGCTTTTATGAATATGTATAATTAATATCCTATGATCATATTTCTGATTTCCAATTTTGGACGATACGAAATAAATTTTGAATTTCAATTTTTCCACAGTATATTTCTGTTATCACGTTGCCTACTGTCTATTTTACATTATTAGACATAATTTTTCTTTTTTTTACTGCTCTACTCAATCCTTTTTTTTTTTTGACATACATCAAATCTTTTTACTTTCACTTACTTATATTTTTTTTTACTAATAATATTTTATTTGACTTTGATTAAAACTGTACATTGTTGTTTTGGTATTTGTGTTTCTTAAAGATTTTTTTAAAGAAAGAGAAAAAAAGAAAAGAAAATCCTTGAAACGAGAAACGCTACGTAAATACAATTTTAATTGGAGTGGTTCATTTTTACCGACCTTCTTCAGGCTTTGCTGTCCTGACAAACGAAAAATCTTATTCTCCTGGAAGGAAAATTTTTTCCTCTCATACTTTGAATTTTTCAATATTTGATTACTGCTGTAATAAAAAATAATAATAATGCGTAAGAAATACTATTTGATTCGAATTATCAATACATCACATCTTTCAGAAAATGTTGATTGATGTCAATGTTGAAACTGAGAAAATGTTGAAGATGTTGAGTTATGTGGAATCGAAAAACGATTTTTATCGTATTTCATTAAAGTTCATTGGGGGATAGCTGTGGTGTTTTATCTTGCATAGCAGCTAATAATACTGAAGATCGCAGGTTCGCAGCCTGCTAGGTGACCCTAGTATTTTTTAAATGGAGTAAAGAAAATCGTTAACTAGACTATCCCTCGGATGTGACGTACAATGAAGGTACCATGTCATTGCGATATTGATAACAAAAAAAGATGTTAAACAAAACAAATGCAATCAAAACACTTGACTATTAAAATTGATATGCACTTAAGTAAACCTAAATTTTGTTGATGCAAACGTACAGATATAAGTATTAATGCTGGGAATTATTATTTTTCGCTAAATTTCTATTTTAGACCTTATTTTAGAAAACTTTTTACTTTCACTTACCTATATATGAAATATATAGTAAGTGGAAGTATTTCGATCTTGAAAAATATCGACTTCCGGTTTTCAACGGAAATACACGTTTTGGGGTCCTCTGAGTGAGTGTGTGTGTGTGAACAGACTAGCTCAAAAACTATAAACCGTGCGAACCTGAAATTAGGTATTTAGTGTATGTATATGCCCGCGATGTGACAGCAAAAATTTCATCAAAATTGCTCAAAGGGAGGAGGTACTTTATTTAATAACTTTTTAAGTTTTTTTCGATTTCCACAAACAAAGGCTCTAACGATTTTGATTAAACAGAGTATTTAATTTATTTATATGCCCGATATATGACTGTAAAAATTTCATCAAAATTGATCAACCGGAGGGGGGACTTTACTTAATAAATTTGTATCATTTTCACGTGTTTTTTTTTTATTTACTCGAAAACGGTTATAACGATTTTGATCAAACTGGGTATTTGATGTATGTATATGCCAAAGATGTGATAGCCTACATTTCATCAAAATTGGTCAAACGGAGCGGGGACCTTACTTAATAAATTTTGTATCATTTTCATGTTTTTTTTTTTTTATTTACTCAAAAAAAGCTTTAACGATTTTGATCAAACTGGGTATTTGATGTATGTATATGCCAAAGATGTGATAGCCTACATTTCATCAAAATTGGTCAAACGGAGCGGGGACTTTATTTCATAATTTTTTTTCCAATTTTTACTTTTTTTTCGTTGATCCCAAAAACGGCTTTAACGATTTTTATTTGTATCGATTTTTTATATGGCTGAATACGAGATATGATAAAAATAAAGAAAACATAAAGAGGAGAAACAAATAAAAATATTCAGTCAACTCATAAAACTCTTTGAGCCCACGCATGAGGAGTAGGCCTTTAATGACAGACCATTGTTCCTAATTAAAGCCGTTCTGTTCATTTGAGAAGTGGCAATTAACAACACGCATTAATTTCTAATCTAAGTAAGTTGGTAAGTGAAAGTTGTGTGTTGTGCGCACGCACCAGATTTTTTTATTGAAAGAAGTAGCACACATCAAATGACGTCGAGCTCCAATAAACAGTATGCATACTGACGTCGGATCAGTTAAAATAACATTTATAAGAAAAACATACACCTTGAAGATAACCTAATAATAATAATAATAATAAACGAAATACATTGTTACCCATTGATACTTATTAACATTCAGCCTGGGAAACCACCATTATGTTTTGCTCTCCACTTGTGGGAATTTTCATCGATATACGTTACTGATTTCACATATAAGCTTAAAATTCCTTCAGCATTCCTTTTTATAATTATTATTATTTTTTAACACTTCATCAATTTAAATATTGATTAGGATTGGCAGTTTTTTAATATTAAATTGCCATATAGTAATTCTTTGGATGGAATTTGAAATTACATTTTTTTTTAACAATAATTATAATTTATTTACATTATTTATTATGTTTGTTATATCCTGATATGGCGATGTTATTTATATTTTGGCTGAAGTCCCGTTCCCAGAAACACGAACGGGAAGATTAATCTGATAAAACATTTCATTAATCTCTCCTGTCACATATCAACCGGACAGTCCCCCCCCCTTTACTCGCGTACAAATAAGTTTTTTAAATAAATACATGTATATGTATGTATATATATATATATATGTATATATATATATATATATATATATATATAATCATATAAATTTAGTTATGAGTTGTGCTTAAAATAAAAACTATTTCAACATTCTGAACTTTTGATTTTGATTTGTTAATCTTTGATCAAATGTCAATTAAATTGGAGGTTTTTTTTTTAAGATTTATGCAATAAAAAAGATTTCATATAGAAATACCTTATAGTAGTAGTTTGGATGAAATTTTTTTTCAATAATTATAGTTTATTTATTATGGTTGTGTATCCTGATATGGCCATGTTATTTATATTATATTATAATATAAGCCTTATAATTATTTTATTAATAATGATAGTATCATTGTAATCTTATTATTAGCTGAATTACAGTTTTTCCTATTATATGTAATTTTATTTAGCAATCATGCGTTAATTATATATTTCTTCTTCTTCTTCATCTTTCTTTTCCGACCATTAGCCTCTCAGCGTAAGGTTGTCTCAAACCAACTTCGCCTTGATAAATTAACATAATAATAATAGTAATAATAACCTTTATTTGCAGATAAAACATGTTAAAAAATATACAATAACTTTATACATCCAATATTCACATATGTAGAATATCAACATTTAGTTGAGGTATTAAGTTCGATCGTTTCTACCACTCTTGCAACCACACTAAATACGCTTTCACCCAGAAGGCTCTGGTTCGTTTCCCGATAAATTGACATAATGGTAATATTTTATAATCTATCCTTACTCATCAGTAAGATAATGTTGGCCGTTATGTGTAATGATGATTTTGGGTATATTATTCCAGAATGCATTTATTTATTTCTATTAAAAATTAAATATTAGATCGTATCAGAAATGAGCATACAAGAGAAGATCTCGGAGTTATTCCCCATAAAATATACCCTTAAAAAAGACAACTTTGATGGTTTGGACACCTCTGCCGGATGGACGGGATTCGAGGCTTTACCCATAGGGAAACGCACAAGAGGTCGACAATGAATGTAATGGATTGATCACATTTTTAGAATTTGCAAAAAGCGACACAAGCAACTAAATGCGATGAAAGCTATGGCAAGAGATCTAGGGGCGTGGCATACATACCGTAGACCGCGGCACCCCTACGCTGAAAGGCAAATGGAGGAAGAAGAAGAAGGAGAAAATTAAATAAAAGTTTATCAAAACTTTTATTTAATATTTTAAACCATTTTTAGAGATTTTCCGGGTATGAAATGAACCTTATATAGTAATGTAGAGATTTAACCCATCTAAAGTTCTTCATCTAAAAATATTTCGTTGCCTCGACTTTCCGGACTCGTTCTAGTAAATGGGTTAGGTAACGAAGTGGTTACTTCCTCCCCTTACTTCCACTTCTCATCCTCTTCATCCAAAAAAAGCCAAGTCAGTTGCGGAAAGTTGGGACGAGATGACCTTACGGTAACTGATGGAAGTGGGATGACGCATGAGGGGGGTGGGGTTGGAGTGAGCTTGACACGGGATCCGGTTAACGATGTGAGCAGCTGTTTTTCAGCCAGCGCCCCCCCCCCCCAACCACCACCATCTCCCCCCCCCTGCCATGCGGTTCCAGATTTGTTAGTTTTTGTCCTTCTGCTTCTTTCGAGTGGAAAATCCTATTAATACCGGCGCCCTCTTTCTTACAGCCTCTGATGTAATCATAACTATTAAATGTCAAACATGGACTGTATGAGAGGTAATCTTGTAAACGTTCTTACACCCATGTCTACAGCTCTAGGCCATCTTATAATATAATTATAATATATATAACTCGCAATAAACGAACACATTTCAAAACAATATATATATATATATATATATATATATATATTTATATATATATATATATATATATATATATATTTTAGCAGTGAGAAAACTATTAGATAACTTGGAGCACTTAGCATGAAAAAAACAGAACCTAAATAAAAGACTGAAAATACTCTACTGTACTTACTATCTTCCAAATCGTCAAAATTGAAAACACACAGAAACTAAGTACATACACTTTTCTACACCCCTCCCCTGACTACCACTGCCCCGTCTCTTTCCGAGGCCTATCCCCGCGAGCTAGTAAGCTTTCAAATGCATAAATTTTCAAAATATCACTGTTGTTGGGGCCAGGGGCGTTTCGCAATTGAAACGCAAACCTTCCCCGGTGAGATTTTAAGTCTTCTCCTAGCGGGAAAAGACGACTCAACAATCAATAAAGATAATAGGTAAAATAAAAGGCCCTTCCAAATGTTGACAAATATATATATATATATATATATATATATATATATATATATATATATATATTGAGAGGGAAGAAAACTTAAAAATAACATTAAACCCAAAAATTATGATATAAGTGCTTAAGAAAAAAAAGGTAAATTAAACTAACTTAAGTTTCTACGAATTAAAATTAAAGAAAAAAGGTAAAAAAACCTTCTTTAACAAAAATATCTAACGTTAGGTACAAAGAGAGAATAAATAAAAAACTGTTCATTGTAGATTCAGATGAAAGCAGTATATATAAGGTACCTTATATCAGAGTGTAGATGAAAA
The DNA here is from genome assembly GCA_911387785.2 of Aelia acuminata. Classification (NCBI taxonomy): domain Eukaryota; kingdom Metazoa; phylum Arthropoda; class Insecta; order Hemiptera; family Pentatomidae; genus Aelia; species Aelia acuminata. Next base: position 118,910,468 of record OU426982.1, on the reverse strand, counting down.
ATCTGCCTTCTTTATATATCATCAGCTATCATCATGAGATGCTAAATGAGTTAACTAAATGATAGAATTCTCCAGTTTATGGTATTATAGTTGAGATGAGGTGGGTGAGGGAACGGATGGTAACAGTGGTGAGACGTTCCCCGAGCAGCTACCAAACACTAATCACGCAGGCCTATCGCTGTGTTCGTTGTTCACTTGTTTTTTAATACACTCGCTCCGACAGCTGGTATAAATATCGTATGGTTCTTTTGACCACATTTAAAATAAAAATATGACATTTACAATTTAATTTACATTATAATTAACTAAAAACGTCTTAACCTACAAAAATTATACACATTAAAGAATTAAATAAATACTAGTCATAACAAATAAAAGGGCCTCCTTTAAACTGGGAAAATGACATTAGACAAAATAAACAATAATTAACTGGGGCTTTAACAATCACTATTAAGTTGGTTTCTTTCCGAGCACTGCTCCGTCTCTTTCTGAATTACTAATTCCGCATATATTACACTTTCCGAATTCTTTGACAGCTCGCATGCCTAAATGAAAAAAAGAACGCTTACCAAAAGACTCAAACTTCGCTATCCACTATTTTCTAAATCTTCAAAACTAAAACCGAAACAGAAACTAAATACTTACACATAACTCCCGAAGCCCAATGTTCATGGCATTGGGAGGACATGTTCCTTCCTTGACATGAGGGCATGTTCCTTCCTTGACATGAGAACATGTTCCTCACAGATATTCGGCAAACCTAAAAAGCGTCACTTACAAAAACGTTTTAATCAAACTTGTTTCGACTTATTACAACGGCACTCTGATATTATTATATCAAGCCACAGTAAAACGTGGCAGGGTTTGGCTAGTATGAAATATTAATACATAAAAATTATATATCAGATCGTATCAGAAATGAGCATACAAGAGAACATCTCGGAGTTGCTCCCCTGAAAGATACTCTTGAAAAAAGACAACTTTGGTGGTTTGGAGACCTCAGCCGGATGGACGAGGACCGTGATCCCCGAAAATTCTTCGAAGCTGTGCCCATAGGGAAACGCACAAGAGGTCGGCAATAAATGCAATTGATTGATCACATTTTTAAAATTGTCCAAAAGCGACACAAGCCCCTAATTGCGAGATCGAGAGGCTTGGCATGCATAGACCGAAGCACCTCCACGCTGAAAGGCACTATGGAGGAAGAAGAAGAAGAAGTAAAATTAAATAAATATTGGATCAACTTTTATTTAGTATTTTACATCTGTTTGGATATGAAAAGAGCCTGATATAATAATAATGTAGAGATTGAATCTATCTAAAGTTTTACATCTAAAAATATTTCCCTGATACGTAACTAACAAAACTTTACAGTCGATCAGCACATAACGACGCTTTACTAACGAATTTCTATTAATTTGAATGGACATCCAAACAGTTTAATCAGCAATATGGCTGACATAATCGGCCATACCAACATGACTCACGTGCACCTGATCTTGAGGAAGAGCCAACCCCCCTGCGAAGGCCTCCCAGCGACCGCTGGCCGTACAGCATTAATAGAGGAATGCAGATCGCTACTGCGTGCTCTCGAAAGGAATAGGGTGCCCTCCGTAGATAGCTAGCAATGACTCGAAGGAAACAATCGAAGGCGTCATAACTGTTAAAAGATATAAAAATGTTTTATAAAATTTAAAAACTAGGAAGAACACGAAGAAAACAAATTAATAATCTGGAAGACAAGTATTGACATACGAAGTGCTGAATTGCAAAGGGCGTAATGACCTTGAAGTTGATCGCCCACTAAAACCAATAACCTAACCGTACACTTATCTAGTAAAACCTACATATGTGAACTCTTCACAAATGTATGTGGCAGCAAAAACTGCTAACGCTTCAATTCCAAATTTGATAGTTTTACATCACTTCTTAAAAATGGGGGTAATAATAAATTGTATTGTTTCATTATTTTTATTATTTAGTAAAAGGTATATATTGTAGGGTTGTACGAGGAGTGTACTAGTATATAGCCTTAACTTCATTGTCCTTGGGTACGCTAAATTGTGGTAGTATTAAATAAAAATTAATAATATTGTAACGTGAAAAAGTGATTGAAAAGAGTTTTAGACTTGTTTTAGAGTTGGAACAAACTGTTCTATTACATGTTCGTGGCTGTTCGAGAACTTTCTACGCTTGTCAAGAACGTTCTGGACTGTTCTGATTCATACTAAATATAAGCATCGATGGACTGGAGAGTTAGTCTTGCTGTGAAGATAAATTTATATGGTTACGTTTTTGTTACAAGTTGAGACTTTTTGGAGCCTTATTAATATTTGAGTTGTTATTTGTTGTTTGACATATTGAGTTATTTTTTCGTTTAATAGAAATAATAATTTACAATTTAGAAATAATAATTTCTTCTAATGAAAACAAAACCATTAAACAGGTTACAAAAATTATCACTTTGTAACCCCACAAATAACCATTCGACTTGAGCTTCAGAACAAAACTAACTCTCCAGTCCATCGCTCCTTATATTCAGTCGTAAGGAGTACAGCTAGGGAGGTTCTAGTCCGGAGTGGATGGTATTCGAACATCGTAGTCACAAACATGTTAGTTCTTTCCAACAACAAGTCTTGTAATCAATATATATTATAAAGCAAAGTGTACAATGTGCGTGCCGAAAAGGCTCAAAAACGACTACACGTACTATCAAAAATGTTATGTCGTCATATTGCCCTAATGCCCCTAACGATGAAGAAGGTTTCAGTTTTCATTTTACGTGTGTAATGTTGAAGGGACAAGGGCTGTAATTTTAAAGCTCTCGCTACATGTAATTGGCCCCTTTAATAAGCCCAGGCGAGTTAATGAATGAAAAAATTTAGTTCGACATTTGGAAGCCAGGAGCGCTAGCTAAGCTCAATTGATAAGGTTATCGTTCATTAGTTCGGTTTGTTATGGTTTTAGTTTCAGCTGTTTTCTATAAATTACACGAGATATGTATAAATAATTATTTTTTCCTTTTTATTTTTCAATAAGGTCATTACATCTCTGCAATGAATTGAAATTAAAAATAAACAAAACCAACTGGATTCCTAAGCGACTTTTAAGTTTTACAGAAGAGGATGGAATTGGTCGTTGCATTGCCTTTAATCAATATACAATAAAGGAGTAAATTAACAACAAAAGAAGTGAGCGAATAAAAACTAACACTGAATAAAATAGATAATATGAATAAAAGATATAACCTAATGGAATATGTATCGAAAATAAAGTGTTCATATAATATTTCTGTTTAATAGTTCTATTCTGTTCGTAAATTTTCAACCGAATTCGAAAAAGGAGAAGTTGCTCAACTTGATAAGGATGCGGTATCATTATGAGAATGGTCTCAATGGAATCAGAACATAGAAACCATAAAAAACGGTACATACCAGGACATATTTGGTACCACAATAATTTTTCTTAATCAAGAAAAGGGAAGAAAACGCATTGAGAGAACCGCAATAATAGGGTCTCTTATACCCAAACATATATGGGCGGACTCTGAGGTTTCGAAACTTACCACTAATACTAAACTGAAGTTTCAGGATGGTACAAATTTTGTTTTAATCATGATTAATTGATCTATCTTTCTGTACTATTACATTTTAAAGTTATTCTTTCATTCCACCTATTCCACAACTCCCTGAGCGAAGCCGGGCCCCACAGCTAGTATTATATAAATCTAGATCACTCATCGCCTCTTACATAAATATTTGTAATTCGACCTTTGTGATTTTGTGCCTATAGTTCAACACAAGCACTTTTTCTCCCTCTTTCAGAATAACATCGTCAAATGTAAGAATAAGATAGAGACAATATCTGGGGATGGGATATGGTTGAGTTAGGTTGATCCTCTGCAGTATGTTCTATGTTCTCTTACTGCTCCACGTGTTCCGGATGAGCGTCCTTTTCTTCTACTGCTGTAATGAAGGCCCCCATTTCTCTAAACCCTCCCCACCCCCCACACTTCCCCTTCTCACAAAACGCCACCCAACCTTTTATCTTGGATTAGTTTTTTTTCTCTCTTCCAATCTCTCTTGCCTTACAGTGCGAGCCAGCTTCAATGCACCGTGGAAGTAGTTAAAAAATATTTAATATTATATTTACCCGCCTAAAATTTCAATAAAAATATGCTGAGTTCTGTATAGCTTCTTCATTTATATTGTCTGAATAAAATTTTATTTTGGGATGATTATCGATGTATGTTTAGGAGCTATGAGGGACAGCTAAGGAAAAAGTATGTAACACAAGATCGCATTATATCTGCGATAGATAGGATTATATCTGCTAAATATATATATATATATATATATATATATATATATATTTAGTTTTTTTTAGTTATTTATATATATATATATATGCTTGCTTCTGCAAACTGTAAACAAATATGCCTTTTTTGATCTTACAGGTTTGGAAAGTACTCATTTCATAGACAAAAAATGTGAAAGTCTGCCACCTCAGGTCACCTCAGTTGCCATCAAATTCTGTAGGCAAACGAAATAAAAATTTTTAATTTGTTTCATAACTTGAAAACAATCATTGCTCACAAAATCGTGTTATCTTTTTTTTTTTTTTTTCTTATTTTGGCTTTATGTTTCAATTTTCACCTGTCAACAAACATTGACAATTAGCAAATGTGCGATGTGCTATTGTAATAAGGGCATCTCAGGCATGGGGAAGTATGGCACCCAGCGGTACCTCTTCCCAGGCTTGTTTCAGGTAATCTGGATTTTTAACGAGGACGATCTCTCATTGAGCGCCTTTTTAATCTCCTATTTATGGGCAGATCAGCTGTTGCCATGCCTCTAATCAGTTGGTTGAGATGACCGTGTAATAGAGTATGGAAACGTTTGTAAAGTGTCTATATATTGGTCTACTGTTTGTATTTGTAAAACAGTTTGAAGGGTATTGTTGGTCACGTACCATGGCGCTTTAACTATGAGTCTTAAAATTTTTGATTGAAAGGTCTGAATTCTTTGTAAGTGGGTCTTTTTGGCTGTACCATATATCTGTGAAGAGTATGTCCATATTGGTTTCGGTAAGTATGAATATGTATTTAATTTTTGTCTCAGTCCGAGTTTTGAAGTTTTAGAAAAAAGTGAATAAAGTAGGTTGAGTCATTTGTTAAGGGTTTTTCGTTTCTTCATATCATTTCTCTTTAAAAAAAAAAGGGCATAAAATTTCTCGCCGACTGAGTCACTCAAAATTAAAATCGGTTGAGTCCTTTCGTCAAAACCGATTATCATTATATGTAATATTTGCCATTTTAGCGGAAAAATGAATTACGCACATGTTCCAAAAAATTGACATTTGGAGAGGGCTACTCCAAATAAAAAATGTTACTAATAATAATTGTAGAATACCAAATTCTTTGTAAAACCAGCTCCTTAATTTTAAAATTAACCAACTCAAATCAGATCCTTTTTTGTCCCTCAGCTCCCAAATTGACTAGATATTTCACTGCTTCTAGTCTTTCATATCAAATACTAACATTTTCATCACCTCAAGTTCTGTTATCATTAAAACAGTTTAGTTGTGGTTTATATAATTCAGTTTTGTAAAACTCGCGCTGTCACTCTGCACAAAGGAACCCTAGATATCCAATTCATCCCTAACGCGTAAAATCCAGAATATCTCGCCAATAAAACCTAATAAAAGGCTATATAAAAGCCTGCTCGAAAATGAGCAAAAGTCAATCCATATCCTGAAGTGTTTAATATACATAGCATTCATGTAAATCACTACGGGAATAGAATGTTGAATTAAACCTTACAATAGCTTTTCTCTCTTCACCTTTTCACTCTATATTCATATGACTGGTTAAGCCATATTATTATAATATTTGAACAATACCCAAGGAAGTTATACGCTTTTTCCAGCTAAACGGTTTGCCTACTAAAATTAAAATTTCTCTTCAATTTCCAGTATTAGCGGGGGTACCACAAGGTTCAATACTGGCCCTCCTACTCTACATTATTTATACCCATGACATACCACAAAGTAATTGACTTTAACAAAACATCAAGATCCGTCACATGCTTCACTAACCTTACAAAACCACTTACATAAAGTAAATGACTGGTTCTGAAAATTAGACTTAATCACGAGAAATCATAACATATAACTTTTACTCTCCGGAAAAATACTTGTCCTCTAATTTATATCGAAAATGTCCAAATTCCCCAAACGGACACAGTACAGTACCTTGGACTAACGCTCGATAAAAGGATGACATGGGACCCGCACGTTAAAATGAAAAGGGAAACTCTTAACAAATGACTTAAGTTACTTTACTCTTACTTACTTAAACCTATATGGATATACTGTTCACAGATTTAGGGCATATCTAAAAAAAAATACATTTACAAAAACTTCAGACCTTGCCGTCAAAATTATTAAGATACGTGACTGATCAAACCTTACATACAGAGACTTACACATGCCAACAGTCGACCAACACATCAAGACTTTAGAAACGTTTTGGCATCAGATGAAATGAGCATAAATGTGAGGAGGAGATTAAAAAGGCGTTGGATGAGAGATCTCCTTCTTTAACAGACCTGATAACTGAATTAAACCAGGGAAGAGGTTCTGTTGGGTGCCATCCTTCCCCATGCCTGACATGTCATCGTATACCAATGAAGTTAAAAAAAAAAATTCGATCTAATATTAATTTAATAAATTAATGAAAATATTACATTAAAATAAATATGAATATTACAATGTTCCAGGTATTTAAAATTCTTAAGAAATAAATCATACTTAAATTTTAGAACTTTATTTAATAATATTGACCTTAAATTACTTGTAACCCCGTTATTTATTTCACTTTGCCTAATAATACGTAAGTGCCTTTGAATATATTCCATATATATTTTCACTACGTTAGCCCTATAATTTGGTACACAATAGGCCACGCGATTCGGCAATATTTACATAACGTTGCTCAATACTGTTTAATATCTTATCACTTTAGTAATACTTTTGTAAATTAAAATTATATTAAATTTTCATATTGTATGAAGATGATTGTGTTAGAAATCTTTACAAAAGATTCTTTGGATTAATTTCGGTTCTGTATTATAAATTTCGGTCAGTGTTATAAATTTTTAACATACATTATTGTGCTAGTGAAGAGGAGATGGATGGGGATGCAGTAATTAAGAGGTAAATAATGGTATAGAATATCTAAATAATTCCAAATCAGCACTTGAAGTGCTAGCTAGTAAACTGATATACCTACAATAAAATTAACGAATAATGGAAAAATTTCCAAAATTTTATTATCTTTTTACTTTCACTTACCTATATATGAAATATATAGTAAGTGGAAGTATTGCGATCGTGAAAATTTTCGACTTCCGGTTTTCAACGGAAATACACGTTTTAGGGTCCCCTGAGTCAAAATAACCAAGTCCCGCGAAATGGTCTGTGTGTGTGTGTGTGTGTGTGTGTGTGTGTGTGTGTGTGTGTGTGTGTGTGTGTGTGTGTGTGTGTGTGTGTGTGTGTGTGTGTGTGTGTGTGTGTGTGTGTGTGAACAGACTAGCTCAAAAACTATAAACCGTGCGAACCTGAAATTAGGTATTTAGAGTATGTATAAGCCCGCGATGTGACAGCAAAAATTTCATCAAATTTGTTCAAAGGGAGGGGGTACTTTACTTAATAACTTTTTAACTTTTTTTCGATTTTCTCAAAAACGGCTCTAACGATTTTGATTAAACTCAGTATTTGATGTACTTATATGCCAGAGATGTGACTGTAAAAATTTCATCAAAATTGATTAACCAGAGGGGGGACTTTACTTAAGAAATTTCGTATCATTTTCACGTGTTTTTTTTATTTACTCAAAAACGGCTTTAACGATTTTGATCAAATTGGGTATTTGATGTATTTATGTGCCCGAGATATGACTGTAGAAATTTCATCAAAATTGATTAACCGGAGGGGGGACTTTACTTAAAAAATTTCGTATCATTTTCACGTGTTTTTTTTATTTACTCAAAAACGGCTTTAACTATTTTGATCAAACTGGGTATTTGATGTACAGTAGACTCCCTCTCGTTCGGCCACCTTGGGACCGAGCCCAAGGCCGGATCGAAAATTGGCCGGACCATCCGAATGTAGGCTATAATAGACAATATACCTACATTTTAAACTCACAATATTGAATAGTTTGCATAGTTTACTTACCCTAAACAAGGCTTTGTCTTCCTAGTAACTTCTTCTTCATAACTATTTGTCACTCGGGGATGGTTTAGACAAAAGCTATGAATGAATAGCACACAGTAAAACCAAGATGAAATATATTAAATAAAGAAATCACAAGTGAAACTCACAGTGTTATCAAAAATTTATGTTATGTAAATAATAGATAAATAAAAATTTAAAAGAAGTCAGTAATCTTCTTTTGAATCTTTTGGACCCCGAGGCATTTGAACAAAGAGCCACAGTGATTCTTTCCTTACTGGCTTTAAATCCAGGAGCAGAAGTTTCCTGAGACATAGCAAAGGTTTTCATCGGCAAAAGTTTAAAATTTAACCCAGTTTCGTCAATGTTGTAAACTTGTTCTGGGGTTAAATTTTCACTCTCAATAACATCCGTCAGTTTTTTTATAAAATCGCCAGCAGCTGATGTGTCAGCCGACAATTTCTCACCGCTAACACCAAGAAAGTGCACTCCATGACGTTTCTTCCAACGTGTTAACCAGCCGTCACTAGCTGAGAAGGTGCCGCCATCTTGAAGTTTTGAGTGCAGTAGTATCGCCTTTTCTTTTAAAACCGGCCCATTAATTGGAGTGCCTCTTCTACGTTCCTGCATGAACCATAGCCACAACGCATCATCTACTAATTCATGCTTTGACTTCTTTAAAGTATATCGTGTAGAAAGAACTTTTTCGGCTTCAATCTGAGTACAGAAACTTTCGATGGATTTTCTATTCCGGCGCCAGTCATTAACAGTACTCTTACCCAAATTAAATTCACTACAGATGCTCTGTACAGATTGCCCTTTGTCTAGGCGCTCCAGAATTTCAAGTTTTCGTTCCATTGGAACAAACGAATGCTTAAGTTTAGAACTCATAGTACTTGCATACATATTTACATACGTAGCACATATAATTTTAGTAGACGTAGACTAAAACACACCACGGAAAACACAACTACAGGTCTGAACAATATCGAATTCAGAAGTGAACTGAACATATCATGTGTGAACGGAGAAATTTTTAATGAGATAAGAAGATGGCCACCTGTCGCCAGTGTTTGTTTTGAATGTCGGGAGGATGTGAGATTCCCGGAAGCGGCCGAACTATCTGGTGGAGGGAGGGACCTGGGCCGGACGAGAGGGAGCTACTATGCTTCTGAGAAGTGGCCGGACAATCCGACGGCCGGACTAACCGAGTCCGGACAAGAGGGAGTCTACTGTATTTATATGCCCGAGATATGACTGTAAAAATTTCATCAAAATTGATTAACCGGAGGGGGGACTTTACTTAATAAATTTTGTATCATTTGCACGTGTTTTTTTAATTACTCAAAAACGGTTTTTTCATAATTAAAGCCGTTCTGTTCATTTAATGGAAACTATTTGTTTCATGGTAACTAAATGAGATTTTCAAAAAGTACATAGAGAATAATAAAATCAGACGACTTGGAGTATTATGCTTGCATTACCGAATTATTACAAGTAAAAACTTTTATTTAATAATAAAAAAAAGTTTTTTTTTATAGAGCAAATGAAAACGAAATGAATATGGAAAAATGTGTAACTTTGAGATGTGGCATTAACAAAACGCATTATTTTCTAATCTAATTAAGTTGGTAAGTGAAAGTTGTGTGTTGCGCGCACGCACCAGATTTTTTTATTTTTGGGCTTCTGGCCTCCCAGACCATTGAGCTCATAATTATGAAAGTTGTCTAAATAAAAAAAAAATAAAATAAAAAAAGTTTTTATTAGTTATTTCATAGCACATTTCTTTTAAATTAATGAATTTCATATAATTTGAAATTACTTTTAAAATACTTAAGTATTTTAAAGTTTTATTCAGTATTTCAGTATTTCTACATTCCTAATTCAATTACCTTTTGAAAAATCAAAGTCTTATAATAATTTAATTTTTAAAGACGAGACCGATTACTTTACGGTCATTTCTTATTTATCAACAAAAATTTTATTTTATATTGTTTCATTCCGTTATAAACCATGACAGTTCAGCTCACAATATTTTATGAAATTACAAATAATCCCACATATATTATTTCACAAAGCGTAAAAATCGGTTTTTCATCAATTATAAGGTCCTACCGTGGTCAAATGCCACGAATGTGGTATCGTTGGATTCAGAATTTCACGGAGCTTTTGCGAATTGCATTCTCAGTGTCCATTTTTTGGTCCAATATAAAATATCGACCTAAACGTACTGACTCAACGGATCGAAACGAATAAAATTGTGTTTTATAGATTGCGATACGAGCACTAAGACCCAGTTTAGTTCTTTAGAACTAAACTGGGGTTTGCGTTTTAAAGCCCTAAAACTTATCATTGCTGAGATAACGCCTGGGTTAGGCTCCTCCGCCGCATGTAGTCAACTACTTATTGTATTACGTTACAGCAAATGCTAGGACCTGTCGTGTTTAGGTTCTAAAAATGTTGTTTCGTCTGATTTAGACTTAATTGTAGCGTTGGAAAATTGCACTCTCACATTTAGCAATTACAGTATACTCCCACTTTACCGATTCCCGTTTAACCGACTATTCGGATAAACCGATGGACGCTGTAAAAGATAAAATTTCTTTTTAAAATCCTTAAAAACATTTATAATTTTTTCATATTCTCAATAAAAAATTTTGTTAAAATTTGTATTATGTTGCGGTTCGATATATCTTAAAAAAATTAAAATGTAGGCAAAAAGTCTTTTGTTTTATACTTTTACTTACCTACATATGAAATATATAATAAGGGGAAGTATTGCGATCGTGAAAAATTTCCACTTCCGGAATCAAACGGAAATACACGTTTTGGGGTCCCCTGAGTCCAAATAACCAAGTCCCGGGAAATGGACTGTGCGCGTGCGCGTCCGCTTGCGTGTGTGTGTCAACAGACTACCTCAAAAACTATAAACCGTGCGAACCTGAAATTAGGTATTTATTATATGTATATGCCCGCGATATGACAGCAAAAATTTCATCAAAATTACCCAGCGGGAGGGGGTACTTTATTTAATAACTTTTTACATTTTTTTCGATTTTCTCAAAAACGGCTCCAACAATTTTGATTAAACTGAGTATTTGATGTAATAATAGAGATAGGACTTAAAATTTCATCAAAATTGGTCAAACGGAGGGGGGACATTACTTAATAAATTTTGTATCATTTTCACGTGTTGTTTTTTATTTACTCAAAAACGGCTTCAACGATTTTAATCAAACTGGGTATTTGATGTATATAAATGCCAAAGATGTGATAGCCAACATTTTAGAGGAGAAAAAAAGAAAAATATTCAGTCAACTCATAAAACACGTTGAGCCCATGCATACGTAGTACGCCTTTAATGACAGATCATTGTTCATAATCAAAGCCGTTCTGTTCATTTCATGGAAATTATTTGTTTCATGGTAACTAAATGAAATTTTCATCAAGTACATAGAGAATTATAAAATCAGACGACTTGGAGTATCATGCTTGCATTGCCGAATTATCACAAGTATAAACTTTTATTTATTAATAAAATAAATTAGTGTTTTTTATAGAGCAAATGAAAACAAAAATAAGAAATGAATGTGGAAAAATGTGTAACTTTGAGAAGTGGCATTAAAAAAACGCATTAATTTCTATTCTAAGTACGTTGGTAAGTGAAAGAAAGTTGTGTGTTGCGCGCACGCACCAGATTTTTTTATTTTTTACCGAACTCCAGTAAAACAAATCTCTTCGAAGTAAAATTGATCTTGAAACAAAATCCGTATCCTCCATTCATTTCATTAAAAAAGAAATAGCTTCCAATATTTTGACAAGAAATTTCGTCAGTTGACATTAACACATTCAACGCCGGTCACAGCCCTGAGCTGTACCGGGGGTCGAGCCCAGGTGGCCGATTACAGCCCAGGGCTGTAATCAGGTATATTTTACCTTTTCCACTTTCCAAGCGATGGCCAGGTAGAAAAGTGTTTACTTTTGTTAGTCAGCCACTTGCACTGGTCCATGATAGTCATTTCGGCGTTTTTGGTTTCCGGATAGTTGCATTATAGCCGGAGTTGTGAATTTTTAGTTTTCCATGAATTTTTGTTAATTTAAGTGGTTTATTTTTAATTTTAATTTAATGTAATTGAAAATGGGACCTAAGAAGAGGAATGCCAGTGGACAGCCATCTAAAAGAAGTAAGTATTTTATAATTAAATTTTTTTTTAACTATTCCATTTTTTTATTTTGCTTATAATATCTAATTTTAAAGCTATTCTCACTACTTATATTATATTTTATCATTATATTACATTATCCAGTTACAGTGGATTAGTAAAAGAATAAAAAAACTATATGTACAAATTTTCAGGGACAAGAACGCGGAAATTTGTTTGAATTGTTTGAGTTGTTGACAAGAAATTGATTTCTTGTCACAAAAAAATTATTAATAGTGTAATTATAGTTAGTTTAAAATAATTAAGTGTAAGAATGCAATTTCTCTATGTATTATAATTGTAATCCCTTATTATTATTAGTATTATTTATTTTTATTTGTTATATATTATTATTTTTACTTTTTATAGTTTTTTATTATACATGATGTTTTTTAAAAATAAAATTTATAAAGAAAAAAATAATGATGTGTTACAGTAATTTGATGATGATTTTTTTAAATGAAAATTCCCATACCCACAATTAGTTTAACTTTCAAAGGAACTACTCTTCACTTTTTTTATTCATATTTTTTTTTTTTTTTTTTTTTTTTATAACAGTAATATGAAACATAAAAAAAAAAATAATAACGAAATGAAAGCTAACAGCCCTTTAAACTGGTGCGTTGCGGGTTAACAAACTCTTTGGCGACTCTGGGGGCCGATTACAGCCTGAGGCTGTACCGGCTCAATGATGTCCCAAAACCCTCTGGCCACCTGGTTCAGCTAGAGAATATGGCGTTGGCGTTGAATGTGTTAAGGTGCGTATAAACGAAAAAAAATAGAGATTTGTGAAAACTGAATAGATTGATAATGTAAATTTTCTTAAAATTTTAAATAATATTGGCCCAAAAAAGGTTTCTTTAATTAATAACTATATAGCCTTTGTAAAATAGGTTGTGTGTTGCATTTGGGTTTTATCGAAATATAGAAGTTATAATAATATATTTTGCTGGTTTTTTATACACTTTTCCGGATTGACCGGCTCATTCACTTAAACGGCAATGTATCCGTTCCGACGAGGAGGGATAAGCAGGAGTCTACTTTAGTCATTGGCGGATCTGAGGGGAGGGGGGTGCTATGGGGGCTGGAGCCACTCCCTTTGGAAAAATTTTCGTCATTTAAAGATAGAATTTGATTTTCCTTAAAGTAAGGAAGCAAGTTAAAGACTAAAAATGCGAAGAACAGGTAGAATTTCAGTTGTGGGAAGGTGAAAAAGCTGATCGACAGATCCAAATGAAGGGCTGTGGGGCTGCAGCCTCCCCCATTAGGATGCAGCCGCTGTGGGGCTGCAGCCTCTCCCCATTACGATGCAGCCCCCCCTTTACAATCGGCTGGATCCGCCCATGACTGAATCCAAAATATATATAAAATAAATAAAATCTATTTATGGTAATTCATAGTAACATAATGATTCATTAGAACTTTGGTTTTATCAACTTATCTTTTTTATAACGGGAATTTCAAAAAACTAAAGTATCGAAATAAGAAAAATGAATTTCAATGGTTTCTGCGCGGGCTTTATGACACATACACATACACACATACATAGTTTTTGGGCCAGGCGTTTTACACCTCTAAAATTTTGGTTTTGGTGGGTTAGGCCCCTCAGCTTCACGAGGCTACTTATTGTTTTGTTGCCTCTCCATGGATAGAAACCTATTTGATGTCGGTCTTACCACTTAGAAGGCTATCTTCCTCTCCATTGTCAGAAAAATAACCGTAAAAAGCATCTTATGAACTGTTTTTGAACAAACAAAATCAGTAGGGAAGTTAAAATCAGAATGTAGAAAGATTAATTTCCAAGACTATGCAACATTCTTAGTGATTTCATATATTCCAGGAAGATTACAGGAAACTTTTGTAGAGAAAAACGTCAGAAAATGAAGTTCTTCCTTAACTATTAAACAGAAACATAATTTTTTCTTCCTTGCTGTAGAAAAAAAATTTCACCTTAAGGCCCGAGTGGTTGGGGGAGAGGGGGGTGGGGGTACGAACAGGCAAAAAAAACAAAGTTCATTTCATAGTTATGTTAAACCTAGAAGTAAAATGTGATACAAATCTTCGTGCAAAGTGCTTCGCACGGGTCCACCTAGATATTTATTATTTGTAAAGAAGAAATCCCGAAATTACATATTATAACACTTAATAATGTTTTTAGAAATTCACAATGATTAATCCGATTCGATCCAAGAAATTATTAAAATTTTACTGTTAGCAATTAAATTTTCTTTATAACTGTGATAGACTTTTTGCAGGCGTAATTGCTTACTTACGCCCGCATGACAGTCAAGTATTGCAGCATTGATGCACTCACACTCTAAAGTACTACTACCCTCTACTGATACACAATAATATTATTATTTATTAATACATTTATTATTAATTACAACTTTGTTTTCTTTGCATCGTGAATACAATTGCAACTCTTCAGGAAAACATATTTGTTTAAACTGAACTTTCAGTTGTTCCACTTAACATTTTGGAAAAGTATCAAGGATTTTTTTTTTAATTTTTGCTGGGATAAGAGATCTAAATGTAATAGGTTAATTCAATTCTTTAAAACGTTTGAAGATTTAAGTTTTTTTTATTTTTTAAATTGATGCAAACCTCACTATCATCCATCCACCTTATTTTACGAATATGAACTTTAAATAATAATCATAATAATAATAATTAAATAATTTAAAACTTGATCGTAGTTACTTATTTTGTGGTATTGAAAATTTAATTGTTTTCTATCTTCAAATGACGCCTGACCTTTCTAAAGTTAACTAAGCCATCGAAATAGGTGTTCTGACCTTTAGCTTCTTCGGTGGCTAGAAAGGTGAGAAATAATTGTTGATTAATTGACCATAAACGTTTTGTTAATAATTCCTGCACCATATTGTTAACTATAGGGTCTTTTTTTTTTTCTGTGTTTTCTTAACGATATGATTTTTTTTTCCCCGTTAATTCAATGCCTTAAATCTCTTCATAATTGTATGTGAACTGATATGAAGTCTTTTTCAAGCATACCTTTCCGTTTAAATCCGTTTAAGTAGCATTTATATATTATACATAGGGTGTTATTAAATTGACATAAATTAATTCCTAAGCTTTTTCTGGCATAACCATGTCCTGCTTACCTGACCAAGTCAGTGTGTCACCAATTTAGGCATAATAGGAAAAAGAAGAGGAAAAATGTCTAAAATAAAATAAATATATAAATAATATTTTGATAGTATTTGGCAAATCTACGTCCTTGGAGTTTCCTTATTTCTATATTAAAAAAAAAATATCATTATTTATTATTTCTATGACGGGGATTGTTGTCCCAATTATCAGAACATTATTAATTACCGGTACAAAATGCATTTTTTAAATTTATTTTTTCAACATACTAGATTTTTTTTATATTTCAAGAGCTCTCTAAAAAAAAGAGATTTTTTTCTACACACTTTACACTAAACAATCGATAGCAGCATTACCAACGGTAATGATTAATTACGAACATTTAGGAAATGTATTCATTGTATTCCACATCTTAGAAAAACAAACAAACAAAGATACACATGTTTGGATTGAAACGGAGGCGTTCTAAATAAAAATTTTTTTTCTGAAAATCATGATGATATATCTTAAGGATTTTCTTTAATGAAGGAATCTCATTCATGGTTTATATCGTATTTAATTGTCCCAACGTTTCGAGCTTTGGCCCTTCTTCTGTGGCAATCGGGATTTTAACATTTTTTGAATTCTTATTTATCACGAGAGTTGAGATTATTATACATGAAGTTTCTAACATTACATGGATTACTATTATAATAACCTATTTTACAATCTTTTAACCCCAAAAGATGGGCCAAAAGCCTGAAACGTTGGGACAATTAAATACACAATAACCCATGGAAGATGGAACATCCTTCATTAAAGAAAATCCTTAAGCCAACCACTCTTCTTCACTAAAGTAAAATATACAACCAACTAGCTGATAATATACCATCCTATCTTTCAGTTGGCCATTACACATGTCTAGATTTATTAACTTTGAACAATTTTTATTCAAAGAAAAAAAAAAACAATTTTCAATGCCACGCGAATTATAACAACACAAATATTAGAGCAGGCTACAAAAATTATCACTTTGTAACACACAATTGATCATATGGCTTGAGCTTCAGAACAAGACTAACTGTCTAGCCAATCGCTCCTTATATATACTCGATAGGAGAATGGTCTAGAATCACGTGGAACGGCGCGGATGGAACTCCAACATCGTAGTCACAAACACTTGCTATGCCAGTTTGTTTCAACTGTTAGTTCGTTCCAACAAGAGGTCTGGGATCGTTAAACCATATGTTTTTTTGTATATATTATTTCTCAAGGCCTTTTTTCCTGTCGATACTCCATAACTTCCTTAATACTTCATCGAATTTCATGAATTATTTCAAAGCTTTCCTTAACCGGCAAAATTATACAAATCAAAAGGTTTTTGCAACAAAATCAAAATGGTTGAAAAGGTTTTTTAAATGGTGTCAATCTTTTCAGGTTTTCAAGAACTTTTTCGGTAATATACATTTATTTGATTATCCTCTTCTTTTGTAAGTTGTAAGCGAAAAACTGCAATTCTCATCGAAAAAGGGCTCTTTCGAAGGTGTCATTTTTTTTAGTTTGTTGAGACGGACTTTTTGGTTATATAAACTTTTCCGATTGTCACCATCGTTTGTGAGTTACAAGCAAAAACATGCGATTTCATTCAATAGAATCAGCGCACTCGCATTCCGCGAAACCGATATGTGTATTTAAGTATGTGGCGTTTCCATGGGTGCGGTCTTTCAGTGTCATCTATGTCTGTGTAAAACAAACCCTCTAACAAACAATAACAAATATCGTAACTTCCAACAAAGTGCTCAAAGAGTTCCTTTAAGCACGTTAATACTATGTAAATACCTTAGACTTATGTTTAAAAAAATAAATAATCTACAATTTAAACACATTTTTTATTTATCAACACACACAAACAACTATGCCCATGGCGCACTATATGCTTCTAAATAAACGGTGTGTGCTTTAATTAAATGGGATTTAAGTAGTTTAGAGTATTTATAATTATAAATGTTATAGTTTTATGTACCGCCAGTTGTGTATATTTTTACTGAAGTTACTTTGCTATATACTTATGAGTGATATACATTCATATTTGCAGTATTACGTATAGACAAACTTTCACAATTTTTCTTATAGATTATTAAATCTCTAGCCATTGGAATAGATTTCCCCTGGTTATACCAAAGATATATCCGAACACTATTACTATTCCCGTCGGTTGGGCTGCCATAAAAAGTGCAAATAGCTTCCCTGAGGAGATAGCAACTGTAAGTCAGAGCTCCGGGATCATTGGTATGCATTAAGGGACAGCTGGTGTCGCACTCCATCGGTGTTCCCTGCAAATTCTTATTCAATCCTTCTCCCTAGCCTAACCCCATTAGCTCCAATGCAGTTAGCCAATAGGCATCGAGTTAGCTGGAGTGTCAGCCAATGGGGTCCCGCCTTAGAGCTTCAATTGCATCACTCACTCAATGCCGAACCCCCTAGCCTATTCAACGGCCTGACTCGGTGACGAATGGATTGGGGCAAGTTTTGTTTAGGGGTACCCTGCTGGTTGATGTATGGAATTCTCATTACTTTTTCAATTACTATCAGATGTTTGTTAATTCAGATTGGATATTGAAGTGTATAGTAAGCATTGTGGACAATACCTATTTATAACAAATTCATCAACTAAATTTAATAATAATCAGAAAAGAAAATTTCATGAACAAGCATGAAAAGAAACTATATCTAGGCCTCTATCTATTGGTAGCACTCTATTTATAGAACAGTACATAGAAGGTACGCCCAAGAGAATTTTCTAGAACAGAGGAGGAAGTGAGGCTGAAAACAAGTGGGTTGCGGTGGTTCGGAAGTTAAAAAGGACTGGTATTGATAGTAGGGTCTGGATCGGGAAAATTTGCGATATATGTAACATTAAGGTTCTATGGATTTTTTTGTGACGAAATAAGGTGCATTATGGATTTGATTGCAAGGATTGGAAGGATTGGATTCGAGAGGAATTTGATGGTTTGAGGGAGCCACGAAGCTCAATTCCGCAATTCCAAACTTATCATTGTCATATAAATTAGCCTTTTATGGTTTATTTATTGGAAGTTTTAAACCTTTTTCAAGTAAGTGCTGTAGAAGTCAGTCCCAAAGAGCTGTTTCTTGTCGTTCAGTCTTGTGTGAGGATGAAGGAGTTCAGGTGTAGTCCCTAGTAGCGGAGAATCAGACATTGGAAAAAAAATAATGGTTGCAGCTTAGTTTTTGGCAAAATCGTTTTAATTTATACTGAATAATTAATTGTTACACACTTCAATGTTTCAGTTTAATCCGATACCATCAATTTTTTTTCTTTCCTTCTTGGAGGTTTACATTTGAATTATTTTCTTAATTCTTTTATTTATTTACATTTGTATATAGCTATTGTGTAAATAGAGCTGTAATATTAATACCCTTGTTAGTGGCGGTATATCTTATTTATTTAAAAAAAAAAAAAATATATATATATATATATATATACAAATATATGATTCAGAGTCCTATTTCTTATCAAAACCATATTTATTATACTAAATTTACCCTGATAAAATACCTATTGAAATTACAATTTTATTGTTGTTCAATCATCGGGTATAGGGTTTATCGGGTATATATTATTGCCATTCTTCAATGATGTGAACTATTGTTAGTCTGGTCTTGCAATGTTGGCATCTTAATCTGGTGTGTCTAGTGATGAGGAGTTGAGTAGTCAGTCTTTTATTCCAATCATCAGCCGGGTAAGGGCAACATACTCTCACAGGAGCTCTAATACTTGATATCTATATTAACTGAATTTATTTTGCTTAAGAAAAAAAGTAATTCAAGTGAGTAAATCGATGTGGTTTTACCAAGTTACAGGTAGATCAGAAGATGTGATAATTGCGTTAAAACTGACCATTGCTAGTGGAGGTTGGGAAGTGGTCGGCAGATAGTGTGAGTAGGCATTTTTATGTCGACATTAGTGGTTCGGTATCGAACCTTAGGGTTTGCTATATATATTGATTAATCCTCCAGGATTAAATATAGTTTAAGTCAAACTCTGGATTAAATATTAAGTCATAACTATCAAATAATCGATTGTTTTAATGGACACATTTTTAATTTATATATTCACTGATGACTCACTGTAAATTAGCGACGGATACAAAATTCCCACTACGACCAGGCTACTTTCTTTGAACTTGAAGAAATAATTGGATAGGAGAGACCACGACCGTTATTTCGCGATAATAATTAGTTACTGCCTGTAGGGGAGTGGAGAAGATGGCGCAAATTACCGCCAATAATTGAGCCCGGTAAGTGAAATGGGAGCGAGCTGGGGAAATATTCCTTTTGTGTCCTCGTCGGGAAGAGTTTTGTATTCGAGGGTGGTCCTGCCATTAGGTGGCAACAGGTAGTTTGTATTCTCCGACCGCCCCAGCCCACCCCCTAGCACCACCCCTTGCCCGTTACAAATATCAATGTTTTCTTAATCGTTTGCAGTATCACCTGGACGGGATCCGGACGTAGCGAGTCGTAACACTTTGTACCTAATGCATCCCCCGCCATCTCCGGAATAGCAATATCCAGCGGTCGGTTCCCTCGATTGAGGTTTAACGACTACCCTCCTTACCCCCACCCTCTTATGGACTTCTTCCACTCCAGTTAATTATTATGGCGTTACTTTGCAACTGGAGCACGTATTTGAATTTAATTTCAATTCCTGAGAATGCGATCCTTACATACAGATGAACTTCATTAGGCGAGCTTGGGGTTTCTTTTTTAGATTTTCTTTTTTCCCGAGAAGAGATTACCAAAGATGGGCAATTTTCGAGAAGGAAAGGTAGGGAGTGAATTTTAATTTTGTTTAAATACTCTTCTTTTTTAATCCTGAAACAAACCTACCCCATAAAAACAATTAGTTCTTAAAAATCTGCAAAATGAATTTTGAGATTTTAATGCTCAAAACATTTTTCTTCGATGAAGTAACCAAACAAGTAAAAATGGTATTTATCAACTTTTTCCTGTTTTGGATTGTGTTTTGTTACATAATTCTTTCAAAGGCATAAAAAAATATAAGTCCTAAAAGGATTCCGTTGGTTTTTGTTTTGTTGGATTTCTATGGAATGCAGTAAAAGGTTTTCTGTATATAGGAATGAACCATATATGAGTATTTTAGAAAACAAGGGGTCTAAGTGAACTCATCGAAAAAACCGAATGAAATTTATTAGTAAAAGTGCCTCTCTCTATTATTGTTTACAGAGATCGAATTGGATTTAATTACAGTGGCATATTTAAAAAATCTGGTGCGTGCGCGCAACACACAACTTTCACTTACCGACTTACTAAGATAAGAAATTAATGCGTTTTGTTAAAGCCACTTCTCAAAGTTACTCATTTTTCCACATTCATTTCTTATTTTTGTTTTCATTTGCTCAGATCATTTGATATAGATGATGATGATAGCGCTTACCTGATATTAAAGAACACCTAATTTTAATTAAACATGGCGAATATGGTGAAAATCGTTAAAGGCGTTTTTGAGATAATAGAAAAAATGGAAAAAAAGTTATGAAATAAAGTGCCCCAACTGCTTGATCAATTTTGATTAAATGTTGGTTATCACATTTTTGGCATATACATACATCAAATACTCAGTTTGAACAATATCGTGAAAGCTGTTTTTGAGTAAATAAAAAAAACACGTGAAAATTATACAAATTTTATTAAGTAAAGTCCCCCCTCCGGTTGATCAATTTTGATGAAATGTTGGCTATCACATCTTTGGCATATACATACATCAAATACCCAGTTTGATCAAAATCGTGAAAGCCGTTTTTGAGAAAATAAAAAAAACACGTGAAAATGATACAAAATTTTTTAAGTAAAGTCCCCCCTCCGGTTGATCAATTTTGATGAAATGTTGGCTGTCCAATCTTTGGCATATACATAAGTCAAATACCCAGTTTTATCAAAATCTTTAAAGCCGTTTTTGAGTAAATAAAAAAAAAAACGTGAAAATTATACAAAATTTATTAAGTAAAGTCCCCCCTCCGGTTGATCAATTTTGATGAAATTTTTATAGTCATATCTCTGAAATATAAATAGATCAAATACTCAGTTTAATCAAAATCGTTAGAGCCGTTTTTGAGAAAATCGAAAAAAACGTAAAAAGTTATTAAATAAAGTACCCCCTCCCTTTGAGAAATTTTGATGAAATTTTTGCTGTCACATCGCGGGCATATACATACACTAAATACCCAATTTCAGGTTTGCACAATTTATAGTTTTTGAGCTAGTCTGTTCACACACACACACACACACACACACACACACACACACAGACCATTTCGCGGGACTTGGTTAATTGGACTCAGGGGACCCCAAAACGTGTATTTCCGTTGAAAACCGGAAGTCGAAATTTTTCACGATCGCAATACTTCCACTTACTATATATTTCATATATAGGTAAATGAAAGTAACAAATGAGTGGATTAAAAATCAGAGTGTCACAATTCGTTGAAATAGAATAAACCAGTAAATAATTAATCATTTTACCCTCCCCCCCCCCTCTAAACCCTAAAACCTATCCATGATAACAGTTATGTGGCATGAAACTTCATATACAATTCTTGAACGAAATATATTTGAAGTTTTTTTACATTTAATGGTAAAATGTCAATAATTACCCCCTCCCTCTACATCTCCCTACTTTCTCATGTTTTAGGTAACTAATGCCAAGTTGGTTTATTTATCTACAATATATATATATATATACATAAAATGCCAATAACTAAAAACAGTAAAAATGTTAGGATTGTTTAACGAATGTTGAAGACGTTTGTAGAGTCTCACTTTACAAATGTGCTTCGAATTTCGACTAAATTGGAAAAAAAAAAATACTCGTAAAAAGTTAATGGCCAACCCCTCTTCAACGCATTTTTCCGAAGTTTTAATGCTCTGCAAGCTGCATACTCTGCCATTCCAAATCCAGCGAATCAGCGGTCTATCCGTTCTTGATTAATAAATGTTGTAACTAACCATCCCGATATTGTTTCATTTACTTATCTACTACATATTCTAACATGTCTCAAACTAGAAAAGGTAAAAAAAAAGCTAGATCTTATATTGTAAGACCTGATTGAAATTTTAGAATAAAAAAAAAAATGTCAAATTGACGTTAAAATATTGTTTTCCAAATTAATGTTTGATTTAAATTACTCAAAATAAAAAAAAATAAAAATAATTTAGGCACCTTGTCTTTTAAGGTCTATGTATAATATCGGGTTCCAAGTTCTGAATAATTAATCATATTTCCGCTACGTGTAATTTGAACGTGCCAGAAGATAACTATTATTTCTTCTGAATATGCCGTGTTTTTAAGAAATTAAGAAATGATTGCAGGTGTAAGAAAGACCCTAATCCAAAGGAAAAAAAAATATATATTCAACCATTCAAATTTCTCCATTTACTTATTTTGAATTATAAAATACAGAAATTTTATTATAGTGCATTAAGTTTTACATTTAGGCAACTCGACGGATGGCTTACTGCTATTATCTTTGTTTGCTTTTTTATCAGATACTTCATTGTTATATTTTATAATTATTTAAATAAAATAATTCAATTAATCATTCATGTGTGCATTTATTATAAAGATTTGTTCTTTAAAAAAATAAAAATGTGTATGAATAACATTCCACTTAACTTCTAAATTGGTATTTATTTTTCCTTTTTATTTACTGGTAAGCTTATACTGGCTTTCCAAACTCGCTTCGTATTTCAATATTTATTATTGAAAACGAACCAGGGTATTATAAATAATTAATTGACTTATTAATGAGCTTGTTATTTGATCTTTGGATAATCGTGTGCATATCATTAATAAATTTATAAATTTTTATTATTAATCGAGCCCCTGGCCCACATTTCCTTGCTGTATCAAATTGTCAACTATTTTAATTTGAATGTTTTATTTTAATATTTATTGTTCTTTTATATTTTTTAGTGTATTAATTTTTTTTTCTTTTTTCAGGTAAGTGCGAAAAAGTATATTCAAGTTACTGTAAGTAATATCTAAGTAAACTATGTATAAAAAAAAGGATTTTTTTACCTTAAATGCATGATATTTTTTGTTTCTTTTTTAAATATTTATATTTGGTTTTCTGAATTTTAATCAAGTAGAGAACTTTGATAGTGTATGGGATCCTGTTTTTGATTCCTCTCTTTAAGGAATAAAGTTTTAAAAAAACTTTAATTTTCTAAGCATATTGCTTATTTCATATTAAATCTACTTAAACTTGATTTCCTTAGCTTTAAATAAGTTAATTCAACATACAGGAAATGTTAGGTATAGTTGTATTTTAGGCATTAGGCATAGTATAGCCGCACTCCCACTTTCAAAAATTGTTGATTTAAACAATCATATAATGTGTTATTCTGAGGTCTAAATCCGAAACTTAAAAAAAAATCTCAACAGGAAATGAACTTTACACTTATTGTTGTAAACTTTAACAAATCAAGACCGTTATTAAGTTTTAAACCTCTCGCTAGTGAACGAGGATGAAAGTGAATTTAGTCAAGTCTTGCCGTGACGGGACTATAATTGCTGTTACCCACTCATTAGGAAATCACTCTAGTTTAACTCGATTAGCTGAACTAGATTCGATAATTTGATTTATTTAATATAACTTGATCGATTATTGATATTCCCTTTGTCAAAGATAATTAGATTATCATTTATTGTGATAAAAATTAACAGACTATTATAAATTATTGTCGGCTGGCGCAATGCCTTTGTTTTATATTCGTCAAGCAGATAAAATATAAATTCATATTTAAAATTAAATTTTGTTTAAACTTTTAAAAGAACTCATATATCCTATTTATAATAAACTGAAATGAAAATTTTTAAAATTCATAACATAGTTATTAGTTTATTCAGTAATTTCCCGTTAGCTCAGTTTGCTTCTTCATGTCCTTTATTTAATGACAGCTTTTGTTACCTTATAAAGGTAGCGATTGTTATTTAGTAGTTTGAAGAAAAAAATAATCATATGAGTGCACAAAATAAATTGACATCAAAACTATTTAGGAACCTAGGATCTGAATTGTAAATCATAATAAATAAGTCACCTGAGTGCCAGACTCTTATGACCAAAATGGAAAATTTTTAGTAAAAACGCATGCACTCATGCAGTATGCACCTGAGAACAAGATTGTTCTAATCCCATTGATTCTTGTTACGATAAGTCATTCATTAAAAACTGGACTGAGCACAGTCTGGGTCTCAGGTACCTTGAAAGATTTTCTGACAGGATTTTGAAAATCTTGTGAACCTTTACAAAATCGATTATTTTCATTGAGTATATGGATTCGGCGTATTCTATTTGATTAAGATGGATCCTTACCTCAAATTCTATAAAATGGACGTTTCTTCGTCACTTCGAATGGCCAACAATTTGACTAAACTACAAATTTTTGTACACTACAAAAACAAACATAATAAAAATTGTATTTTGCTGTTTTAATATTGTAACACTTATGAGGGTTTAAATAATTTGTATTAGCGAAAATTATTACTCACAATGTAAAAAAAACAATACAAAATCAAATAAATAACAAAAAGTATCAACTTGTAACGATATTATAACACAAACGTAAACATAAGATTCGATCTTCAGAGCAAGACTAACTCTCCAGTCCATCGCTCCTTATATTTAGTCTGAATTAGAACAGTCTAGATGGTTCCCGACAAGCGTAGAAGGTTCTCGAACAAACATGTACTAGAACACTAGGTAATTATCCAATAAAATGTCTAGAACTCTTTTAAAACATATGTTTTGTATTTCACTAATTTTTTATTGGTTAATTTATTTGTATGCCTTTCTGTGATTAATATTCTTCACAACGTCCCAAAGATGTGATAGCCGACATTTCATCAAAATTGATCAACGGGAGGGGGGACTTTACTGATTAAATTTTGTATCATCTTCACGTTTTTTTTTTTAAACTCAAAAACGGCTTTAACGATTTTGATAAAAGTGGGTATTTGATGTATGTATATACAAAAGATGTTATAGCCGACATTTCATCAAAATTGATCAACCGGAGGGGGGACTTTACTTAATAAATTTTGTATCATTTTCATGTGTTTTTTTTATTTACTCAAAAACGGCATTAAAGATTTTGATCAAACTGGGTATTTGACTTATGTATATGCTAAAGATTGGACAGCCAACATTTCATCAAAATTGGTCCAACGGAGGTGGCACTTTATTTCATATCTTTTATTCAAATTTTTACCTTTTTTTTTTTTTATTATCTCAAAAACGGCTTGATTGATTTTGATCAAATTTGTCATGTTTAATGAAAATAAGGTGTTCAATAATATCAGGTAAGTTTTAAGAGTATTCAAATTTTCGGAGGGGGCTTAAATGGGGAAGGGGCATTTTTTGTTTTCCTATAAAGTACCTTTGTTTTAGTTTATATTGAGAAATTAACTGTCTGTCATCACGCCTAAAGATAGGAAATGGCTAAATATGATATATGAAAAAAATCAAGTAAACAAATACAGGAGAAAAAAAGAAAAATATTCCGTCAACTCATACTCGTAAAACACCTTGAGCTCACGCATGCACCGTACGCCTTTAATGACAAACCAATGCGTTATAATAAAAGATGTTCTGTTCATTTAATGAGAATTATTTGTTTTATGGGAACTAAATGAAATATTCAACAAGTACATAGAGAATTATAAAATCAGACGACTTGGAGTATCATGCTTGCATTGCCGAATTATCATAAGTAAAAACTTTTATTCATTAATAAAAGAAATTAGTGTGTTTTTTTTTGAGAAAATGAAAACAAAAATAAGAAATGAATGTGGAAAAATATATAACTTTGAGAAGTGGCAATTAATAAAACACATTAATTTCTAATTTAAGTTGGTAAGTGAAAGTTGTGTGTTGAGCGCACGCACCAGATTTTTTAATAAATTTTCATAATTCACGGCCTAATTTTACCAAACCGACATAACGCTGTGTCTTATACTGGATTTTACATTTAGTAGATTAAAATTATCCTTTTAAACATTATAAATTTTTACAAACCATTTTTTTTCTTCTTTTTTCGGTTTGCTTATATACCTTAAAAGTCTCATACCATTCACATTAATATACAGCCCATAACTGTCAAGCTATATTCTACCTGGAATGGTGATGTCTATTATAGTTAGGAATGACGTAAAGGCTAGCAAACAGACTGTGGTACAGACGGGTAGTACATATACCTACATCCAACGAGATATGTTAATGGCTTATCCATCCGATAGTTTACGGTCCCCTTGACGTGGAGATACGGAGATAACATACACTGCACTATGCCCTCCTTAAAGCTGTACCCTTTACAGTTGTAATTATGGTTATGTTATGCTATTCGACAGGTGTTGATATCCGTATAATCTACAAGGTTCAGTCTACTGTTGGGCCGCCTAAAGGGCAAGAGGGCAAGTTTAAATTTGGATCAATCATGACCAAATGGGCATCGTTTTATTTTCAATTCAATCTATCAAATGGAAATCATTTCGTTTTATTATTCATAACTTCGTTAATTATATGATTAAAAATGATTAATTGAAAACGATTATATTCGTCAACTGATTTATATGTACTTAATATACAGATTTAATATGAATATTTTTTGATACCAAAAGAAGTCATAATTTTTTTTACTTACTGTGAGACTGGCATGGGGATGGATGGCACACGGTAGTTTCACATATCTTGAAGGTCTTTGACTGTTCACTTAATTATCTGGATTACATCCGATTAATGTTCGAATAGCTGTCAAGCTAATCTTTGGGTTTTTTCAAGGAAGGAGATTTTTCATCATATTTTTTCTCTAGTGTTGGTCGACTGTTTGCATGCCTAAATATGTAGCGTTTGATTAGGTTTGATCTTGCTTTTAACAAGAGTCGTAATATTTTTTTCCCAAAACGATCCCCACCTTTTATGTGAAACACGGCCATATAAATAAAATTTCATTATTGAAGTAATTTTATTACTTAGAAAGGGTCCGAGCTTAAGGGAAATGGCCTACATGTCTTCCTGCTGTTTTGATAGATATTAGAGCGCATGAATTTTATTTCGGAGCTTAAAAATGTTTTCTTTTGATTGGTCAAAGATAAGTCTGATTTTCAGCTCTTCCAACCAGTCATTTAAGTAATTTATTTTAGTTGATTTGGCGTGATATGATGTAAAATTTTTCTAAAAATCATAGAAAATGAGATTGTTGCTTATCAAAAATTTGACTGGACCAATTGTAAAAAGAAAGGTATATCATTTTATTTAGTTAGGAGTCACAACTATTTATTCCATAATATATCTTTTGAGGTACCTATTATTATCCGTTTATTTTCAATATTTCACTGAAAATTATTTACTTAAAAATATTCGAAGGCAGTACACCGAAGGAACGTTAAGCTCCCTATTCCAATTATGTATATATATATATATATATATATATAGGGAGAGAATGAGAGGGTGAGAGAGAGAGGTCACTTAATGTCAAAATATATGTCTAGGTATCTATTATCGAAATTATTGTTGACAGTGATACCTAACAGTAATGCCATATAGTACATATGACACGGTCATAACTTGATCAATACCACCTGTAATTCTAGTTTAGTAAGCCATCTAGGGATCAACAGTGGCAGGAAAGGAGAAATAATTCCTACGTGTCATTGTAACTCTATTCCTTCCATCTTAATACTCTTTGTTCGGCCCTTTGTTATTTGTAGGGTTTTTGTTATTCAATTATTATGGTCATCTAAATTTCTGCTGGTCATTCGATTTGCCGGTTCGGAAACTGTATCGACTTAGCTTAAGAGATAAGAAAAGAATGTAAGCAACATTTTTCATCATAATATTAAGTATTAAAAATCAACAAATATATCGTTCTTACTATCATGGGATTTCATGAAAATAAGACGATTACTTCACGTTTAATGTAAATTACTACCCCGATACTACTCTGATATTTCTGAAGATCGATAATATTCCTTGTCCAATGCAAGGATGGCCTAAATAAAAAATAAAAAAAAGATTTTTCAGAAGAGACAAAGTTTCTTCTTTTCCCATCCATTTATAGGTTGGTTGGTTTATTTGGTTTAAAGGCGTAAAACCGCAATTCGGTCATCAACGCCTGTAAAAAAAGGGTGTCAATTTTTTATGGATTTCTGAGATTCAAATTTTCTCTATAATTTTAATTTCATTTAAACTTTTAATAAGATAGCGTAAAGAGTTCTCTCGTCGGCTAAGGCTGCTTTCACGTCTGGCGGCACACCGTTCCGAGAGAGTACTCTTCTGTAAGTA
Source organism: Aelia acuminata (assembly GCA_911387785.2). NCBI lineage: Eukaryota > Metazoa > Arthropoda > Insecta > Hemiptera > Pentatomidae > Aelia > Aelia acuminata. The sequence goes on along the minus strand of OU426982.1, from coordinate 118,881,562 downwards.
GGACATTCTTCAATAATGTGTTTTACAGTAACGGGTAGGTCGCATGCGGAGTATCATGGTGGTGGTTCCCTTTTGATGAGGTGCTCGTGGGTGAACCTTGTGTGTCCGATCCGCATGCACGTCAGGGCCTCCTCCTCGCGACGGCTGCTGCGGCAAGAGCTTTTCCACGGCTTCGCGGTATTTTTCATTTCCTTTTCCATCCATTTATATCAATTGCCTGCTTTATTCGATTATACTTCAGGAATTGAAACTATCGCAGTTCTGTAAGCAGTTAAGTGATGATAGAGAAAAATTGGAAGATAATTTTTGAATAAAACTATAAGAAAAAAAAATGCGATTTTAGATGGACCTGTCTTGCATTCGTTGAACTATATATAAAATAAAAAATAACTTTAACTTAACATTCTTAATTATAGCCTTATATTTACGTGTATGTCTAACGTTTCGGCATTCAAGTGATGATCTTGAAATCTTATCATAAAATTGCAATTTATTTTTACATTATACAATTTAACTAAAAAAATCAAATAAATAACAATGTGCGGTGATATCATATATGAAATGAAATTCTGATTTATGGAAGGCTATATTCCCTTTTATAATGATCGGTCAAAGATAAATCTAATTTTCTTTAATTTGAATCAGTCATTTAATTTTTTTTTAGTTTAATTGATGTAATATGAGATGATGTATAAATTCTAAAAGTCATAGATAAAAAATCAAAAATCATAAGTTCTAAAAATCATAGAAAATGATTGTATCGCTTATTCAAAAATTTTCTGAGACCAATTGTAAAAAGAAATGTATATCACATTATTACATTTATTCCATAGTATATCTTTAAAGGTACCAATTAATACCAAATTTATTTTCAATATTTCACTGAAAAGCAGGAAATTATTTTCTTACAAGATGTTCATCAATAACACTCTGTTCTTTCCTAACTTTGCAAGTCAAATAGTTACAATAATTCTCGTACTATTATAAATTTTAATTATTTTTGACAAGAGCATTTAGCCTGTTTATTTTAACAGTTTTATAGTCTCAGGTTGGTGTGGATAATTTTAATTATTTTTAGTTTATTTGTTGAAAATTAGTTTTTATATTATTTATTATTTTATTTATTTATTGCCATCCCTACCGTGCCTAAAAGGCAATACGGGTTTCGGCAGCATTTGTATGCTAGCCATTTCGTAGTAGCAACCAACTGCTGCCTGTAAAACAATAACATCATTTTCATGAGCTGTGCACACAAACTGCTCTTCTTATTTAAGCGCCGTTCTCTTCTGCCGCTGCCCTATCTGGTGCTCTTCCTGCAGAAGGACCTCCTCTCCTCCCCAACGAGAAATGCGTTGGACTTGCAATGGTTTTCCATCCACTAAGGAAGGCCTTAAAGTGCGGATAGTTTTCTTGGGCCATTAACTGAGGGAAACTGTTCTCAGCCAAAATGTAGAGACCTGTTTCTCTCAGAATTTTTGCCCTAAGTGTCTCATAGCCGGCTCAATCCAGGGCAATGTGTTCAGCCGTCTCAGGTACTCCACAGGCCATAATGGATAAATATTCTTCCCGCACTCGACAAGCTTGCTACGAAAACCACCATGACTAGTGAGTAGTTGGGAGATCCAATAATCGGGTACTACCCATTTTGCTGCTAACCTCTAGTCCACGGTTGGGAAATCTTTCCTCAGTGTAGCTCCCTTTGGCGTCGTTATCCACCTCTGGTTCCACTGGTCAAGGGTGTACTCATGGATGATGCTCTTCGATCTCCGTGGTTCTTCATTGATCATCGCACGCAAAGTCTCCGGTAAGACGGCAGACCCATCCCTCATCATTTGGTGCCTAAACATGTCTTCCTGCAAGAGGAGGTCGATAGGCACTCTCCCGCAAGGACTTCTGCCGCCTCATGAGACAATGACTATATTATTTAAATAACACCCCCCGGGAATCGAATCAAGGTCTTCTGCATCTCCGTCGCAGTGCTCTTTACACTGAGCGAACCGAGGGGTCAATCCCGGCAGTGTCAATCTTCTCCTCTCTGTTTAACGATCCTATCCGCCAGGTCTCGCTACTGTAAACCGTTTTTATATCATATAATTTGATACTATAATTTACAGCGTAATCTTTAATTATGGATCTTGTAAATATTTAAATTCAAACTGAGGCCTCAAATTAAAATAAAATCATTAAGTAAGTTAATATAAATATTTATAAATGGTCTTGCTACTGTTTTAAACGTTCTTACCAGTTCTGTGTAAAATTAGAAAAAGATATAGTTATATTCGAACTGCTAAATGTTATGATGGACGTATATTCATTCGATTTGCCGGTTCGGAAAACGTATCGACTTATCTTAAGAGACAAGAAAGGAATATAAGCAACATTTCTCATCCTAATATCGTACAATATTTTTCTTTTTTCTCTTATAAAATGGAACAGCTGAAGAATCGACTCGGAGAATGAGCTGGGGGAGGGAAAATGATGTATGGAAGGTTGGCATGCAGGTCTCCATTTCAAGTGCAGGCAACCCCCCTCCCACCCCCTCCTCGTCTTCGATAGCTCAAGCACTCGAGAATATTAGCACCTCCTTCCTCTTCTAATTCAAGTCTACTCTCTCTCACTCTCCTTCCTTCTGTCGCTCTTATTCCATAATGGATAATTGAGAATAATGACTTTTTATTCCCCTTTCAAGTTAATCTTTCCGTAATAGTAGTATTATATTTTTCTCTTTAGTATTTACAAGTTTTTTGTTATAACCAAAAAAAAAAAAAAGACCTTCTTGTGGCATTGGTCACTGAAGACCGTCAGAGTCAGTTCCCATTTATTAAAACTTGAATCTAATATACTATAATACATTCTACATTATAATATACATTATTATAATACAATTGAATTAATAGAATAAAATACGATGGATGACCAACCATGAAGTAAAAATAAATTCACATCTTATCATCAGTTAACTATTTTTTTATAAACAATAAATTATTTACAAGTAAATTAAATCTACTAAAGAAAATTACTATATCAGTAATTGAACTACTTTGTTTGTAAACGTCACTTTATGCCACTAAGCCTGATCAGACGATACTACAATGGGAGTCCTAAATTTTGCCTATTCAGTTTTAATTAGGATAGGGATCTTTAAAGATTAACTGACATCGCACAGGCTCGGGACCTCCATTTTACGTCCAACTCGAGGCATAGCCAAGGATTTTTTATTCTCTTTAAAAAATCCTCGGGCCGCCACGGGACGCGAACCCTTGACCTTTAGTATTGTAGGTTCCTATGCCAACAACCACACCACAGGTGACCCCTTGAACTCCTTTACCAATATACTTCTATCCTCCCAGTCATATTTGCAGTATTTTATCAATGCATTGAACTTTTACCGTTTAATATTTCAAGAAATAGACTCAATGTCTTATAGAACTATTTAACTTGGAATTCCTACAAAATGAAGCAGACAGTTATAAAATGAATATTATTTCCTTTTCGGTAGCGTAGTGAGCAAAGTTGTGATTGTCCCTCGTTCTATATTTTAAATTTTAGACTTAACATTTCGCAATTTTTTATATACCAAAAATGTATTCGTTTCATATACCACTCGATGTTAATTTTGTGAAAAAAATCTTTCTAATTGAACTTCTCTGAATCTTTAGTGAAATTAGGTTGAACATTATAGAAAATCACTCGTTTTCAGAAATATCATTCGGAATACTGATATCGTGGTCAATGGAAAACGAAAGGTGTCGAAAAAATCTAGAAATTAAAAATTGGGGTCTGTCAGACTCCAACAACCCAATTTAACAATAGTCAACCTTGTCCAACTCTCTAAAAGAAAAAATAACGGCGTGTGATAATTGAATGAATATAGTTTTCATTTATTCTTATAAGACTCAATTAAGCGTGAAAAATAAATGGTATTATCACCGGTTAGAAAAGTCGGTTCTCCAAAAAGTAGAGACCACAGATTAGTTGTAATAGAACTAGTAAGCAGCAAAAAAAAAAAAAATAAGAATAATTAAAAACAATGAAATGCCGGAACCAACAAAATATAATATTTCCCTAAAGCGTAAGTTGCAACCTTGTTTTCATTCAGACTCCAACAACTCTCTAAAAAAAAAAATAACGGCGTGTGATAATTGAATGAATAAACTTGTCAAATTTCAATCATGTCTTGCCAGGAATTTCTAAAATCTATACCAGTTAAAGCTTTACTTTGGGCTTAAAGGTTGTTATGAATAATTATATCCACACACACCAAATATTTTTTAACTGGAGTCTAGGCTCATGCTTGGGAAGGAGAAAGGTGTCAAAACACCTATCCCGCTTGGGACCCATTTGGTGGGGAAAAGCTTTGTGTTGTCAGGAAAATGAGCTTTCCGGCCAAACTTCGCTACAAGCCGACTTACTCTGGGTCCGCGACTTACCCCTCAAAATACCTCTACGCTGTCTTTTTTTTAATGTTAAAAAAAGTCATACTCATAGTCAGGTGATTGGTGGTAATACTCTTGGTAATTTTTCCGTATTAAAAAAGACCTGGCGGTTGAGAGTGATTACCGTCGAATCACCTCCTTAAAGGACCGCTGTCCAAGAAACAATCCTTCTTTATACTGTACTGAACCCAGGATCCTTCTTGGGTTGTAGTGGTACAGGATTTTATTTTAGAGGTTTTATGTTTTGTATAATTAGAGAAAGTTTTTGGTTATGTTAAAATTTTGTTTTTTATTAATACTTTTCCTTATAGCGTTAACCCTTCCGGAAGGGATTGTGTAAGTCGACAGAGAAATGATAAAAATAATTAATATTTAAACGAGCTTTCAAATAATTACTCGAAATTTCGTTTGTTCGGCCTTGTTATGCTAATTGTTTAAATACATTCCTACACATAATTAGTGATATTTTCCACTTCGAGTACCATACATTATAATGCTGGTAAAGTTTAGGATATTAATTATGTATGCAGTGACCAATGAAAATAAACATTTATTTTACATTGTTAAATTGTTCGTTCCTAGAGGGATATTAGTATAAAATGTTACTTCTCAACATACAAACTACAGACCTCCAGATTATTACCTTCATGTTGTGGCTGATATCGTGTCTATTTTGGACGGAATATACTGACACTCTCACCATAAAATAATGAACGCAGTAATATAATTATACCCGTTTTTGTTGTTTGTTTGGTTTAAAGTCACTCTATGCCACTAAGTCTAATCAGACGATGCTAGTATAGGGATCTTTAACGAGTACCTGACATCGTACAGGCTCGGGTCCTCCATTTAACTCCTATCCGGGAGACGGCATAGCCAAGGATTTTTACTCCCATTAAAAAATCCTAGGGCCATCTCGGGCCGCGAACCCGCGACCTTTAGTATTGTAGGTTGGCGTGCTAACCACTACACCACAGGTGACCCCGGTGACTATACCCGTTTTTAAATTCGGTAACAAGTGTAGAGAAAAATTAATTTAAGCCAATTCAGAAATTTTGGGTATTCAACAAAACATTTAATGATGTTGGTTGATGATAAAAAAAGATGTTTAAAATTAACATGTTAATTAAATGTATATACTTTATTTTTTCTTATTTCTTATCGTTATTGTAGATACAATAACATTTTATTTTATTTTTATTTTTGTTTTTATAAATAAAATAAAATAAAAAATAAAATAATAGATACAATATTATTTCCCTTTGTTAATATAAGTTGCAACCTTGTCACAACGTAAATTATGGTCAAAAAACGTTTTCATATCGAATTTAGAACTTATTTTTAATGAGCCTGGTAAAAAATTGTGGTTTACTAAATAAATATATATTATAACCTTTACAAAGTGTACAATGTGCGTGCCGATAAGGCTCAACGTACGATCAAGAAAGTTATGTCATCATGTTGCCGTATAACCCCCAACGGAGAAGAAGGGGGTATATATGTAATTAGCAATATGTAATTAGCCTATCTAGGAATGACATACGAGTTTATGAATGAAAAATTTAGTTCGAGCTACAGACTACCAGGAAGCGCTAGGGTGCATTTCAGTCAATATTTATTGTTTATTCATTCAGTTCAGTTTGTAAAGGTTGTATATTATTTCAGCTGTTCTTTTTAAATTACTAAAAAATCAAGCAAAAATAATAAGTTTCTCCTTTGCTTTCAAAATAAAATAATGATTTTACATCTCTGCAATCAATTAGAAAACCGACTGGATTCCTTACAAAATTAATGTTTTCATAAGAAGGCTAATTGATCAACACTTTACATTTAATCAATATATAATATGTATATTATATATTGATTGATTGATGATAGTGTATACACTTAAGTAAATTTAATGCAATATGAGTGAACATTTCTTAGTAGTGCAGCGAGCAAAGAAAAACGGACATAAAAAAAAAAAAAAAAGATAAATCGTCTGAATATAAATCGAAAATAAAAAGTTTGAGTGTGTATGTGTAAGTGTATGAAATTATGAAAAAGAAGTTTGTTTTATTACTATGCATGATTAGCATTCCAGTTGACAAAATGACTAACTACAATTACAGAAACCATAAAAAAACGATGCATAACTCGACAAAGATGCAGCAAAATTAATTGTTCATTCACCATTTTCAACACCCTATAAAGTATACAGGGTTCCTAATTTGGGCGAACTCTGCAGATCTCGATAACTTGATACCAAGTTAAAACCAATGTTTCAAGAAAGTGCTAATTTTGTTCTATATTTCCTTCAATTTTAAAGTTTTTCTGTTATTAAAACTACCACACAACTACCGAAGCGAGTTAACAATAAAAGCTTTACACCGTTTTAGTATCTATATTATTCGAAGCAGGTACATTTGATAAATTTTACCAATTTATTACCTTGATAGCTTTCCTATACTTTCTATCTGTATCAGTAATGATTTTCCAGGCAAGGTCCCTGAAAAGAGTTTGTGGATGACATTTCCAATGAAGAAAACAATAATAAAGCGAACAGTACATATATGTGTTAATAAAAATAATAGAAAATTTATTGCATTAATATACATAAATACTTCTATACATTATTTCTTTCTTACTTTTAAAGAATTAGATGTGTGAAATTATTTAATTTTTTTTTTTTTAATTTCGAGGGGATTGTCGCCCATATCCCCTCCAATTAATTTTATCTTTCTACCCTGAAGTTAGGAGGGAGGTTAAATCGAATCGACTACTTACATCTACTCTTACACAAAGGCTTCCTAGTAAGAGTAGTTGTCCCAAGTCTGAGAATCTTATTGATTCAGGCTTCGTGCTCTTGCTCAACAGTTTGAGGAACTTCACACCTCAGCCATAGAGGTGTGATATCGCCTGGCATCAAAGCACCCATGTATAGTGAAACTCGAGAACCATGTATTATCCATTTAGCTTCATATTTATTTTGAAATAAGCCGTGGAGAATTTGGTGCTTTCGAGGATCAATCGGTGGGAAAGTGGTGAGTGAAGAAAAAAGAATTGGCTTTGCCCCGGAGTATGTTCCTGGTAGCTCAACTGGCAGAGCGCCTTACTAGTGTTAAGGAAATCCGGGTTCGTATTTCGGGGGCCAATCTTTTCTCTTCTTATAAAAAATAATTGAAAATTAAAATGAGAATTTTAATATCATTACGACAAGAAAAAAGGTTAAACTAATATTTAAATAAATTATGAATGTCACATAATGGACAAAAATTCTCTTTTCTTATAAAAAATATTTATGTACATATATATTTTTAGTTCCCTTGTCTTAGATAATATTGGCTTTTTTAATTTTTTTTTTTTTATATTTTAATTCAATAAAAAATAGCTGAACCGTGCGAAGCATTCGTACTCTAACCTAATTAAATCCCACTTTATTAAAGTACACACCGTATATTTAGTATCGTATAGTGTGTATTTAGTGCGTCATGGGGATAGGTGAGGGTTGAAGTAAAGAATAGATGTGTTTAAATTGTAGATTATTTATTTTTTTATAGCATAAGTTTAAGTTATTTACATATTTACACTGTATTTACAGGTCTCTTTGAACACTATGTTTGAAGTTACGATATGGTCATCTTTGATTGTTTGTTGGTGTTTGTATTACACAGACATATATATCACTGAAAGAGCGCACCCTGGAAAACGCCACATACTTAAATACACGTATCGGTTTCGCGGAAAGCGAGTGCGCTGACTCTATTGACTGAAATCGCATGTATTTGCTTGTGACTCGCAAAAGACGCCGACAATCTGAAAAGTCTATATAACCAAAAATGTTCGTTTCGACCAACTGAAAAAAATAACACCTTCGAAAAAGCCCAGCGACCGTTTTGAAATTTCCGAGATTCCGCCTTACAACTTGCAAACGAAGGGGTTAAACGAAAAAATGTTTATGACCGAAAATGTTCTCATTGAAAACCTGAAAAGATTGAGACCATTTAGAAACTTCTACGACCATTTTGATTACCAAGAACAGCGATTTTTATCTTATAACTCACTATGAGTGATTTGTACATTTTTCCGGTGAAGCGATTAAGGAAAGCTTTAAAATAATGCTTCAATCATGATATTTGATGAAGTACTAAGGAAATTATGGCGTATCGACAAAAAAAAAAGGCTTTGAGAAATAACAAGTGAAATTTTTAGACTTGAAACAGTTTATGTTGTATTAAATTTATTGAAATATTTTCTACCCCCCTCTCGATATCGAAGTGATGTCCATCCATCGTGGTCGCGTTGTTTTGACAGGTTTGAGGGGGGAGGGGAGAGGTTTGGATGATCTCCCGCCGAAATGGGGCATCTGTTCCGGCTAACAAAGGTTCATTTATTGCTGCGGTAGAATTTGTTTGTTCTTGAAAAGTGGTGTTGACAGTGCCGCTATCAACACGGTTCCACTCCGGTCACCGCTCCCTGATAATTTGCCGAAAAAAAGCTGATTGATTGAGCTCTCTTATTGAAATATCCTGTTGACATGTGGAATACTGCTCACCGATCGGTTCTTCAATCATCGCTTATGATGATACTTTTCTAGCTACAGTGGTATTTCTCTCAGTTATAATCGTAGATAGTGTCACCTAAAAAATATTGTTTGTAACGATATGAATGTTCATAAATTATCCTACATATAAGAATATATGTAAAAGTAACAAAGAAATCAGACCATTATAGTCTAATCAGATAGAAATAAATTAAATAAATGGACCTGACAAAAAGAAAACAACATATATATTTTTTAAATTAAAGTAAATGAAAACAAATTATATTGAACTATTCACCGAAGCAATAAGGTTTTCAAACATAACATTGCACTATATTTATTAAATATTGTAAATTCCATTAAATAATAATGGATCTTCCCATTACAAATAATGAAAGTAGAAAAAACATCTCCATCTCAAGTTTCCCTCTCACTTTTGAACTACTGGTAGATTGCTTGAAAAAATTACATATTGACGATTATTCTCGTATGTATGCTTTTTTATGTATACATTTATGTGTTTCCAAATAATTAGGTTCCCGAAGGACAATAATTTTTAAATTTACCTATCATACATTTTTAGTTTACGTATATTAACATAGTAATAGAAAGAAACACCGAAAATTCATATTATTTCTAACCTAGTCAGAAACAAACTTAGGAAGAAATTGGTGACGCCATTTTATATTAATAAGTAGCGAATTGATTGGATCGGACATTTCTCCATTAACAGGCTTTAATTTTTTTTATTTATTTGCTGCTGGTATGACAATCAAGAAAAAAAAAAATGAAAACGTTAAAAATATACGATATAGCATATAGAATATCGGTTTATAGTATCACAATTTATATCCCCAAGTTTTTTTTTTTATTTCTTAATAAAAGTAAAATAATTACATTTTTAATGGAAAACGTGGAGATATACATATATATGTCGTGATATTGAAGTAAAAAAAACAATGTGTATATTGTATTGGTTATTACTTTTTTTTTTTCATTTTATTATTAATATAAAAGTATACAAGTGGATTTTTATATTATTTAGTTTTCGTTATGTATCAAAGTTAAGCTTTTTGCTAATCTAGGTACTATTTAGACTTTTTCATTCCGAAAATATTTTTGACAAAACGTACATGAATATCAAAGTGCGATTGATTATACACATTATTTTTATTACTTGGTTTTGGTTAATGTAAATATGTAATAAATAAAATATGGTAAATATGTTTACACAATTTTATTGTTAAGTTGACACAAAACAGTTTTATTTAGCTAAAAGATGATTACAATTAGCATCTGATGATTTTTAAAATAATGGACTCCTTTTTTTTTTTCTTTCTTTTTTTAATGCGTAATATTTAGGGGAGATTTAATTATACTGGCATTAATCCTCCATTCCCTCCCCTGACTTGGGAAATCCCGTATAGGCTAAAAAGCGCGCGGAAGGGTAGGAACAAAAAAAAAAAAAAAAAAAAAAAATGAATGTATTGACTATGATGAATTGGAGGATGGAGTAATTCATCATTACTGCAAGATCTGGATCTTGCAAGATCGTAAATTTAGAACTTAATCCAAGCAAAAATCTAAAAATTCTCCCTATAACCATATGAATCATTGGGAGTTATTTAAAATTTAAAAAAAAAGTCCTGTATTCCATCATGACAATACGTCTGACATATATTAATATGAAAATAATTCAGAACACCTACCTGATTTATTCCATTAAAATGATCTGAAGCTGCCAAAAAAGAACTTTTGGCAAGGTTTTCCAAATAGATTCTTTTTCTTTTCTATTCTTAAAAAATGATAAATCTTCGATGCACGGCCATAAGGGCTTAAGTCAAAATTTTGAATTTTTCAGGACAGCAACAGCAAAGTTCAAAAACATTAAGTAAAATCTTTTTATTTGTAATTGTTATTTTTTTAAAACAATATAGTTTGACTTAAGACCTTAATAACAACCGGTAGCTCTGATTTCGTGCTATAATAATATGACATAATCTCCAAATGCTGGAATAGTGACTTAAGCCCTTATGATCCCGCATCAAAGAAATATTACGGATTTTTTCTTAAATTAACTAATATTGAATTTTTAAATATTGCTATACTTATTAGTGATTTTACTACGGGTTATTTTACGTTTATATGGGATTACTTGGTTTGTAATTGTTTTTTTTATTTCTCTTTACATTCTTTGATAGGAATTATCTTTTCTTTATCTCCCCCCCCCCCTTTACGTTTTCTTTTCTTGTCGGAAATTAAATATCGCCGAAGGGAGACCAAAAGACTTCATTACCTAGACGAAGCCAGAAGTTGTACCCTTATCTTAACTGAGGTCCTAGGAAGGGGCAGAGCGGGGCCACTTTTATGGGGAGCCCATATCCCAACTCCCGGCCTCCATCTACTTTCATTTCCCCGCTACACAATGCCACCCCCACCCCCCCCCCCCCCCTCACTCCAAATATTCAGGATTAAGATTTCCATTTCGATTATTCCTTTATCGTCGCGTTTTATTGCTTTAGAGCGATTCTACTCCATATTGTAATACCAAATAATATTGACTGCCTGATTCACTATTCTTTATTAACAAATCGGAAACTAAATAAATAGAAATTTTTTTTTAATTAATAATTTTATTCCATATTTACAAAATATACATGTTTATAATTGATTGGGGTACTCCCTTAGACAATTCATTTTCTTGTTGTCAGTTTAATTTAAAACTGTTTTATACAATTTGGTAAAAAAAAAAAAAAAAAACCACCAACAATGATTAAAATAAAATAAAATACATATCTATATAAATAAAGTTGAAATTCTGTTTGTTTGTTTATTTGTTCTTTATAGAAATCCATACCGTTTGTCCTAAATTCTCCAAATTTCGCTCAGTGGTTCTTTGATACCAGGTGCGAACACCTGTCCATATTAAAATTGCGTAACTTCAGCCGATCTTCAGCTGATATTCTTTATTGTTATAAGAATCATAATGATCTCACTTTACAATGATTTTTTACGAAATCGACCGTTTCTTTAGAAAAATGAAATTCCCCGTGATAAACCGGGATATGCAGCTATAATCTATGTATATAAAGATCAAATTCTGTTTGTTATTTATAGAAATCCATTCCGTTTGTCCTAAATTCTCCAAATTTCGCTCAGTGGTTCTTTCATACCAGGTGCGAACACCTGTCCATATTAAAATTGCATAACTTCAGCCAATCTTCAGCTGATATTATTTATTCTCCAAATTTCGCTCAGTGGTTCTTTCAGACCAGGTGCGAACACCTGTCCATATTAAAATTGCATAACTTCAGCCGATCTCTGGGTATATTCTTTATTGTTATAATAATAGTTTTGATCTCGCTTTACATTGGTTTTTACAAAATCGACCGTTTGAGTCGATTAAAGTCTCAGTTTATAGATTTAAAAATTGAAATTTTCCGGGTGAAACCGGGATATACAGCTAGTCTTTAAATAAAATGAAGTACAAATCATTAAATAAAATATAAATGATTAAATAATTTTTACAATAATATATGTTTCGTTCTTTTATGTTATAAATAGGAATAATTTAATATCGGACATGGACAAGTGATGTCAAACATTTTCGGCAGATTCTGCTTAAAATTATTGGATTAAAGAATGAGAGATATTACATTGACGTGAAGCAGGGTTTGAAATCAATTATTAAAAAATGAAAATAAAATAATATTTATCTGAAATTTTTAAAAATAATTTCGAGTGATTTTTATTTTTGAACATAAGTGAAAAATAAAACAACATAAGTATTCTTATAGTTATTTTTGAAGACAATTTTTATTATAATTTTTTAAATCAGAAATATATTGTAACACTTATGTGGGTTAAGCAATTTTTATTGAACGGAAATAATAAATTACAATGACACACAAATAATTAAACAGGTGACAAAAATTATCACTTTGTAAAACAGAAATAACCATACGACGAGTTTTAGAACAAGACTAACTCTCCAATCCATCGCTCCTTATATTTACTCGTAAGGAGAACAGCCTCGAAAGTTCTAGGCCAGAGTAGATGGTACTCGAACGTCGTGGTCACAGACATGTACTATGACAGTTCGTTCCAACAAATAGTCTAGGACTATTCTAAACGACATATTTTGTGTTACCATATATTTCACATTTTTGAATATTCTTAATAATATATTTTGATTCTACAAAAGCAGGTGAACCATACCGCTGTACTATTTTAGCTACTTCTTTACTTCCATAATGCATTGGAAATTTTGGTTTAAAATAAATATATATAAATAGATACTGGCTTTGTGGTGCTAGAAGAGTTTGATTTCAAAATTTAAATTATTTACGAGTGCTTAAATGTCTAGTAATTACTTTCAAAGTCAAGGCAGAAAAAGTGATCAATTTTAATAAAACGTTTAATAAATTAATTTAATTAAATATAATTGGATCGGTGCTTTGACACACGATCCACCGACACGTACTTAAATTTAAGTTATTGGAAAAATGAAAAAAAAAAAGTTTTTAGTTTTGCATTAAGAGATTTCCTTAACTTAATTTATTTTCTCCGACACATATTCCTACTTAGAATACTACCTTTAAGAATACCTACTTTTCAGGATTTGATAAAGCTATGTTCATTCGATAGATCTGAAAAATAAATGTTTTTCTTTGGACGTGCAGAGTTTCTCCTGATTATGGAAGACAAACGATTGGTACAAACCATATATTTTGGAAATTACTGTACTTAACACTTGAAAGTATAGTAGGTATGGTAGTATAGTAGTATAGTAGTCCTATATATAAGGAAGAAATGGGAAAGATTCAAATGTATGGTTTTTCATTTAAATCTTCTATAGTTTCTTAGTCAATGACAAGCCAAGCAAAACTTTACTCCAAAACGTACTTACTGCTTTTGTTACAGGAAGATATTTTTCAATAACCTGAATTTTTTTTTAGTTTCACCTGACAGAAATTATTTCAATGGACTGTAAAATCTAATAGATCAGCGGGGCTTGTCGGGTATCTCTTGAATTATATGTCTTGGCATCCAATGAGTTAAAAAATAAATAAAACAAAGATCAATTTTTTATTTATTTTTTTTGATGATTCTTAGAATGTTGGAAGGTTTCTCAAACGACCGATCCAATTTCCTTTCAATAAGAATATCTAAAAAAAGAAATTAAATCATACTTTAACTCCCAGATACATTTTGTACGTCCAATAAATTCCTGGTGAGAAGGAGGGTGTGAAAGGGGTTTTGTATCGTGACATGTAAAAAATCGGTAGTGAGTAGCTGGCTGGCCGGACTCCTCTCATTTTCTATTCAAGAGACGTAGGCAGAGGGACAGAATCAATACACAAGGATGAAATATGATAGTGAGTTGACAACTTCCCCCGCCGCTGGGCTCTAGCCTTATTATTACCAATGTTCTACAGGAATGGGAAAACAGTTTTAGACGCCCTGGTTTTTCTTTGAATACAAATGTAGGGTAAGTTTGTAGTTCCGATAAATAAATATTTATGTCTGATAGTAATAGTTATTTCACTGAATAAAAAAAAAAATTTTAAAATCAACACTCCGATTTTTCATAAAAGATTCAGTTACAATTTAAGTTAAAAAATATGTACATCAGTATTAACCCTTTGCATTCGGCACCGTTTCCGACGTTATCTACCGGCAACTCGACGCAACTTATTCGCGAAAAGGTACATACTGAAAACGGAGGGAATTGTAATGAAATTTAGGTTATATTTATATGGGAAGCTTCAACAACACATACAAAAAAAAAACTGGTGCGTGCGCGCAACACACAACTTTCACTTACCAACTTACTTAGATTAGAAATTAATGCGTTTTGTTAATGCCCCTTCTCAAAGTTACAAATTTTTCCACATTCATTTCTTATTTTTATTTTCATTTGCTCTATAAAAAACATTAATTTCTTTTATTATTAAATAAAAGTTTTTACTTTTGATAATTCGGCAATGCAAGCATAATACTCCAAGTCGTCTGATTTTATAATTCTCTATGTAGTTGTTGAAAACTTCATTTACCACGAAACAAATAATTTCCATTAAATGAACAGAACGGCTTTAATTATGAACAATGGTCTGTCATTAAAAGCGTACTACGCATGCGTGGGCTCAACGGGTTTTATGAGTTGACTGAATATTTTTCTTTTATTCTCCTCTATATGTTTACTTGATTTTTATTATTTCTCATATTAAGCCATTTCTTATTTTTAGGCATAACCAGAGATAGTTAATTTCTCCATATAAACTAAAACAAAGGTACTTTATAGGAAGCAAACAAGAAAGGCCCCATTTAAGCCCCCTGAGAACATTTTGATAATGATGAAGCTTATCTGATATTAAAGAACGCCTAATTTTCATTAAACAAGTAAAGTCCCCCCTCCGGTTGATCTATTTTGATGAAATGTCGGCTATCACATCTTTGGCATATACATACATCAAATACCCACTTTGATCAAAATCGTTAAAGCCGTTTTTGAGTCAATAAAAAAAAAACGTGAAAATGATACAAAATTTAATAAGTAAAGTCTCCCCTCCGGTTGATCAATTTTGATGAAATGTCGGCTATCACATCTTTGGCATATACATATGGTACATCAAATAGCCAGCTTGATCAAAATCGTTAAGGCCGTTTTTGAGTAAATAAAAAAAACACGTGAAAATGATACAAAATTTAGAAAGTAAAGTACCCCCTCCGGTTGATCAATTTTAATGAAATGTCGGCTATCACATCTTTGGAATATATTTATATATTATTTCCTGTTATCCCTTAGTGGGACATACGGCTTTTATGAAGTTTCGCCACCTATCTCGGTCTGGAGCCATCTCCCTGAGGGTGGCCCACGTATGATTTTGGCTTCTAGCCTCTTCCTGGACAGAGCTCCTCCACGTCTTCCTTGGCCTTCCGACACGACGCTGTCCCTGAGGGTTCCATTCAAGGGCCTCCCGGGCGATGGTATCTCTCCTCCTTAATGTGTGGCCAATCCATCTCCATTTCCTGATTCTAATTTCGGCTTCTACTTTCTTTTGTTTTGTTTTTCTAAGTAGTTCCTCATTGGAGATGATTCTTGGCCACCAAATTCCCAAGATATACCTCAGGCACCTATTACAGAAACTTTGCAAACGGGCTGAGATAGACCGTGTCACTCTCCAGGTCTCTGATCCATAGAGGAGAACGGACTTCACGTTTGAATTGAAAATGCGGAGCTTTGTTCGCAAATTTATTTCCTTAGCACGCCATAGAGTGCAGAGCTGGGTGAAAGCACCTTTAGCTTTTTTTATGCGGCTTTCCACATCGTTGTTGGCTCCTCCATCTTTCGCCACTACACTTCGAAGGTATTGGAAAGCCTCCACTTCTTCTATTTGGCCTTGGATTGTTATCGGCTGTTCGTTTCTGGCATTTATTCTCATCGTTTTTGTTTTTGCGACATTAATTGCCAGTCCATATCCTTGTGCCACCTTATCTAGGTCGTGTATCTTTCCTTGTATATCCGAGAATCTATGGGCCATTTCGCATATGTCGTCCGCATACTCAAATCCTTCTAGCCGCTTTTGAAGATCCCACTGGATTCCTCGCCGCCTTCCTGTTGCAGCTTCCCTCTTAACTTCATCCAGCACCATTATAAACAATAAAGGTAACAGTAAGCAGCCCTGTCTAACCCCCTTTGTGGTGTAGAAAAACTCAAAGAGAATCCCCTCATGCGCCACGCAACACTGGAACTCTCTATACATAGCTTAGATGATCTTTATGATTCTTTCCGGGATCTTCCACCTTTCCAGGGTTGTCCAGATTCTTCCTCTGTCCACGCTGTCAAAAGCCTTCAAGAAGTCGACAAATACCAAATAGAGAGGGCTCTGATACTCTCTAGACTGCTCCAGAATTATCCTCATGGTATTTATTAAATCCACGCAGGAGCGATTCGGCCTAAAACCATGCTGCTCTCTTCGTAGATATTTTTCAACCTCAGGCTGAATTCTTCTTAGAATAATCCTGGACAGGATCTTCCTAGGCACGGAGAGGAGCGTGATCCCCCTCCAGTTGCTGCACTCTGTTAAATCTCCCTTTTTTGGCACTTTCACCATTATCCTTTTGACCCAGTCCTTCGGCAAAACTGCTTCCATCCATATCTTCCGAAATAGGGGTAGGAGTCTCTCTGCCGCTCCCTCAGGCCATGCCTTTAATAGTTCCGCCTCGATATTATCGATCCCCGGAGACTTATCGTTCTTTAGGGCATTTATAGCTTCTTTGATCTCCATTAGAGAGGGAGACTCATCATCAATATGTACATCACTCCTTAACTCCCTTCTTCTTTCCCGAGCTGCTTCTGGAGTACCTTCTAGGCACCACTCCTCGTCCTGCTGGTTTAATAGCTCGTCGAAGTATTGTCGCCACCTGTCTAGTTGAGCATTATCTTCAGTCAGAAGATCACCCATCTTACTCTTGACCGGTTTCTTTATATTCCTCTTTTTACCAGGAAGTGTATTTGTTATCCGGTAGAGTTCTTACGGGTTATTGCTTCTTGCCGCTACCTCTGCTCTGTCCGCCAACTTGGAGACCCATTCTCTTCGGTCCTTCCTGGCCCCTTTCTTCACTTCCCTATTCTTATCGGAGTATAACCTCATAAGTGCAACTTTTATTTCTTTAGTGGCTGCATTGTTAATTTGTAGCTTCAATTTCCTTCGCTCTTCGATGAGGTTCCAAGTCTCTGTTGACAACCATTCCTTTCTGGTTCTGTCTTTGAAGCCCAAAACCTTTTCTCCTGTCTCTTGGAAAACAAGTTTCGTGTTGATCCATGCTTCTTCTACACCAGCTTCCTGGTCTTCCAGCGCTGTGAATTTGTTCTGTAATTCTAGCACGAATTCCTTCTTCTTATTTTCATCTGTGAGTTTCGGCGTATCAAACCTTTTAGGACGGGCACTGTCTTGTCTTCTCTGAAAATGTGAGGCAAGTTTCAGTCTTATATCGGCCGATAAGAGGTAATGATCGCTCCCAACATCGGCTCCTCTTTTATTCCTAACATCGAGGGAGATGTTCGCCACTTCCGACTTATTGCAATGTGGTCGATTTGGGAGACTGTTTGGTTTTCAGGAGATACCCATGTAGTTTTATGACCAATTACCAAGTTATAGTAAATACAGAGGTTTAAAAGCCTCTCACCATTGTCGTTCATGACCCCTAGACCATTTCTCCCCATGAACGTCTCCACCCCTTTATTGTCGCTTCTGCACTGTGCATTGAAGTCGCCCATGAGTATTGTGATGCCCTGCTTCTTGACTTTATTCAGCGTTCTGTGGAGAAGGCTGTAGAAGGCGTCCTTATCTGAATCATTACTCACTTCTGTGGGGGCGTAAAATTGCACAATTGTAATTTTTCGCACTTTGGAGGTCATCCTAATAGTTATAATTCTGTCTGATACTGTGGATCCAATCAATAATACATTTACTTGCCTTTTTACTGAGGAGGAATCCTACTCCGTTCCGTCGTTCTGGGTTTTCTCCGGTCTTTCCAGAGTACAACAGTGTATAACCATCCGGCGTCTTGTGCTCTCCAAATTCGATCCATCTTATCTCACTTAGCCCCAGAATGTCCATGTTGTACCTTTTCATCTCTTTCTCTACTTGGGCAAGCTTTCCTGTTTCCGCCATCGTCCGAACATTCCAACATCCAACCTTAGTCCTTAATTTCATGCCAAAGGTCAACCCCATTAAATCAGTCCGGTACTTCATATTGGTTTCATTTATAATACTAATCTCGGACTTGCGGATTATAAGCCCACAAGCCCAAAGCCTGGTGGAGGGGCTGCCTCCTCAAATCTCCCAGGCTTGCTCCCTCGCTGCTTCAGGGCTCAGGATGGAATGATGCCCCTACGTCCTGAAACGGCGCTTTGTGCCCGAGGGCACAATTCAGGTTACATTGAGGAATCCCTCCTCCTTTTTCAACCCGGGTTTGGGACCGGCTATGGCGGAGTTTTTGGAATATACATACATCAAATACCCAGTTTGATCAAAATCGTTAAAGCCCGTTTTGAGTAAATAAAAAAAACACGTGAAAATGATACAAAATTTATTAAGTAAAATCCCCCCTCCAGTTGATCAATTTTGATGAAGTTTTTACAGTCATATCTCGGGCATATTAATAGATCAAATACTCAGTTTAATCAAAATCGTTAGAGCCGTTTTTGAGAAAATCGTAAAAAACGTAAAAAGTTATTAAATAAAGTACCACCTCCCTATGAGTAATTTTGATGAAATTTTTGCTGTCACATCGCGGGTATATACCTCACTAAATACCAAATTTCAGGTTCGCACGGTTTATAGTTTTTGAGCTAGTCTATTCACACACACACACACACACACACACACACACACACACACACACACACACACACACACACACACGCGCGCGCGCATTGTGTAAAATGTTTGATGATTAAGAGAACTGGAACGGATAACGATGGAAATCCCTTAGTTTTTACAAAGGTTTCGCCGTTCGTTATATATAAAAGCATAAAAAATCTAATTGGAGAAGTAAAAACAGTAAAAAAAATTATGAGGTTGGATCCTTTTAGTTGAATTTTTCTAAGATATCTAATCAGAAAAGCTCCTAAAATTTGAAAATCTACTTAATAATTTTCCCGTTAAAGTAGAAGCAGTTGGGAAACTAAATCAAAGTAAAGGGATTGTTAGTCCTGATTGATATATAGTGCCCCGAACTAGATTATTGTACAATTGAGGAAATAAAAGATGAATTAAAACCACATAGCCGTTGTTAAAAGATTAACGTGCTATAAAAAATAATGAAAAACACCGCGAGGCGCAACCCTTATTTATCACCAAAAGCGAAATATCCTATAAATAGTTTTTACTATTTGTTTATGTCCTTATGTATTAAAAACTGAAAATTATTTGCATTGTCTCCGTAGCGGAGCCCTCGAGTTTGAAGACAAATTTTAAATGGATCCGCTCCGGAGACCTCGAGTGTAAAGGGTTAATAAATAAACTGCATGTTTTATTAAATTCTTATTTATTTTTTTTTCAATAATATGCATAGACACCCATCTTTCATCTTGTCTCTTTTTTTTTGTTTTAGTTAATTAGTTAATTGTCCGGGATTATTAAATGTTTTTACTAGATGTATCCCAACCAACATTTGCTGAATTTTATCCACAGTTTTCACTACGAATTCTAATAATACTTTCTCAAATTTTCGTTAAAAAACATTTATGTAGTAGGAATGAACTTTTTATACACACTCTGGAAGTGTAACCACAACCTACTAAGGGACTAACAGTGATGTAGTGGTTAGTATAGCAACTTACAATACTAAAGGTCGATGGTTCGCGCCCGGAGATGGCAGGATATCTTTAATATTCTGTCACAGATTGCCTCTGGGGCCGAGAGACCCTCCTTGGGCAAAATCAGCCTCTTTAAAGTGAACCCATCAATTAAAGTAAAACCCTTAATTGAGAAAAATTAAGAGTGAAAAACCTGGTGGTTTAGCGTGATGACGGTCAAATCACCTCCTTGCACGACCACTGACCAAGAAACAGTACTTCCTTTCATATTACTTAACCCAAGACCCTTCATGAGTTGTAGTGATATAGGTTATTTGTATAAAATAGTATTTGTGATAGGAGATACTAGTTCCTTCTGGTTATTTTTAAATCGGTTATAAACTTATGTCTATGTCCTTTGTTGAATTTAAATATCCAATCCAATTTATCTTCATATCCAATCTAAACGATAGGTTAGTTTGTTAGGAATTGATTCGTGTAAATATTGGTGTCTTGATTTTACCCTCACTATTAATCCAACTATTGCTGGGCAAAACTATTAGCTCAACACTATCATATACCTCTTCCTACTATTCCTTTAAGCAGTATCCTGATTGCTGGAATAAAGAGCTGAAAAGCGAGCCCCTAAGCTATAAAGATCCGAAGGCCTCCCGAGAGAGAGCCGTCTTCCAGTCGGTTGCACTCAATCTGGGCCGCTAATTGTTTTATTCCATTGCCTTCATTACTCTGATCTCTTCTTAAACCTTCTTCCGCCCCTTACACATTCTTCTTCGCCTTCTTCTCGTCATATAAAAGATTCACATCCCTAACTAACTCAAAGATGAGGATCAAGATTTTTTTTTTTTTTTGCTTACTTTATAAATGAAATGTTTCGTGTAATTCGATACGAGTAACATCGTCTTCTTCATTCTAGCATCGACAATAAAATGGTTTGAAGAAAAAAATATATAGTTAAGCATTTATTCCTGTTATGAAAGAAAATCAATAATTGGATTTTATCTATTTCAGTTTTTTATTTATTACTTGATGCAGGGATGCTCACTAAAGAGAGTAAAAATCCTTAGCTATTCCGTCCCTCGGATAGGACATATAATAGAGGTCCCGAGCCTGTACGATGTCAGGTATACGTTAAAGATCCCTATCCTAATTATACATGGATAGGCAAAATTTAGGACTCCCAGTGTAGCCCCGTCCGATTTGCCTTAGTAGCATAAAAATGGACATTAACCAAACAAACAAGCAAGTTGGTAGTTTTTGCAACCTATTTAATTATTTGTTTTTATTGTTTGCCTGACATTGTGAATTTAACTAAATAAATAAAAATTATCTGAAATCACATTAGAGTTACAATATCTATGACAAAGGTTTCACAAATGTTCACGATCGAAAAGCTTAGAAGATGGACATGTTAAATGACCTTTTTTTAAGAAATTAAGATTTTTGTACAAATGAAGGCATTATTTCTTTTTTCTTTTATTATGAATAACGAAACTAAAATACCATATAAAAAACAAAACAAAATAAAATAATAAAATTGCTGAATGTGTGACGCTAAACCAAATAACAAACTACTAACTTTGAACCTAATGTTTTTAACTTCAATTTATTGTAACGTAAGATTTCAGGGCACTATGCTATTTTACTAAAAGCTATCCCATCTTGAGAGTAGACGTTTCGAATAATTATGGTTCTAATTTAAGGATATAAAAAAAAAAAAAATTACACGTAGATAGGGGTGTAGAACATTAGACACCTGAGGAGTCTTAAATACAATAAAAAAAGTTTGAAAAGGAAACAAAAGGTAAATCTATTCAAATATTACAATCCTAGGTAAAGCGAACCCGCGATCTTTAGTCTTGTAGGTTGCCATGCTAACCAGTACGCCACTTGTAACGACTCAGTACCAGTTCCAGTACCAACTTGTAACGACTCAGTAATACAAAAGTAACCATATGATCTTCTTCAGAGCAATAATAACTCCAGTCCATGATATGTATATATTCATATTTCGTCTGAATTAAAACAGAAAGTAGGTTCCCGAATTAGAAGAGTAGAAGATTCTTGAACAGTCACGAGCATGCACTACCATATAAAATTCGTCAAATCTTTAACACAATCCTGGCAGAATGTATGAAATATTTAATAATAACGTTGTAAATCAAAGGGGACTGTTTAAAAATAAAACGTATGTAAATATTTTGTTCTACTTCAAGAAGAGAAAAAAAAACTTTCATCTATCTCATCTGTCAAGATGAACGATCTGCTGCTTAGAAAAAAGTTGAATCGGAGCTTCATGACTATTTTCAATATATTTTTTTTTTTTTTTTACTTATTCCTGAGAAATTATGCTTTTTGTTATATGACATTATTGAAAGAAATATTCTATGTCTCTTCGAAGTCAGCGCCCCAATAGTCTTCTTCAGGGCGGATTGTAAGTGTTATTAAAGGTTGATCGGAATTTAGAGTATGTCATAAAAGTTATAGAAACTATAAGGATCGCCATAGTGATCTTGGATATGACTTTGGACGTAAGGTCTGTGTGAAGGTTCTCGTTAGATATAAAACGTAGCGTCCACAACGTTGCTAGGTATTGGACCGAATGTTGATGTGGAATTGGAACGACTGTTTTGAATGTACCTATACTTCACTCTCGTATTTTTTTATTATTCAATAGCGCATGTTCACAGTGATTAAATTAGTGGCATATATAGTTCAACGGTAGATTCGTTAGTCATTAAATCCGAAATAATTTTGAACTTTTTCAAGTAGTTCAGAAATATACTGTACCACTGTTTATATTCTTTTTTTCCATCTAACACAGAAAAAAAATAATGGAATGAGGTTGTTCCATCAGATTAAATGGATTTTGTTTGTTTTGATTGCTAGAATTTTCTACCCGGATGCAAAGGGTTGGGTTGCCGAGGTGAATAAATGTAGGAAAATATGTGCCGTCATTGTTTTTTTGTTTCTTTTCCTGTCCGGTACAGTTTACCTTCCGTCCATTAAGTGGCACTTTATTCCCACGGAGGGTGAATGTTTTATAAACTGTGAGTGGACAAACTAACGATTCGGGAGGGAGGGGGGTAGGCACGGTAAGGGGGGCGCAGAAATTTGACTAATACCAAGGAAAGGGGTATGCATGTTTTGTTTCGGGACGGGGGAGAACTAATGAAAATTGTATTAGGGGTTTTGATGAGGGCCTAATGGGGCGAGTGGGGAAGGGATTTGCATGACAAGGCCCCGGGGCAGTCATTTAGGCCCCGGCCCCGCATAACTTGCCGGCTCGTGTGTTCTCTCCGGCAGCGCTGTCTTGTTGCCTGGCCCAGACCTTGTCGCCTATTGTATCGCCTCGCCACTAGGTAACCAGTTCTTGTGTTTAGCCTTATCACCTTAGTAATGTTGAATTATTTATGTATGCATGATATGTAAGTTATCTAGTGCCGCTGATTTACCATTGATAGGAGTATAGCTAATACCTTATTCAATAACAAAGCAATAATGTCCTACTTTATAGGGTTGCTAAATACACATTATACTGCATCAATACTTGAAGGACATAAAAATAGGTACATTTCTCTTGTTATATAAATTATCGATGTTTATTTACAAATAATTACACAGTCCTTCAGCTCATTAAAAGTTTTCCACTTAAAAAAAAATCAAATCTTATTGAAAATAATAATAATAAATTAAGTATCTTTTCTTTTCTAGTGCCAATCTTCTCTAAAAATTCACTAGTCGATGAAGGGATGGTTCCTCCCGTCCCGAACCAAAGCTCCTTTACATAAAAATTTCGTTCTCCTAAATTTGTATAAATCTATATATCTTGTAAGCACGGTATGCACTTCTAATAAATCATTCCTTTTTCTTTTAGAATTTTGTGGTCTTGATCAGGATCATTGGTCTATTATATCCACAATATCTAATTGTGGGATCTATTATTAATGCCTCGTTTCATATCGTACGAAATATCTACATATCTCGCTCAGCGGTTTCCAGTCGAGGCAGTAAACTTCAAGAATATATTCTTACTGTTTTTCCAGTATTTGCTATTTCATTTTCTATGTTGTTATGCCTGCGGGTGACGTGAGTATGTTGTAAGGACAATTGTCCAATAAATGAGCTGGGTTTCTGACTTCCAACCGCACTTGCGGCAGAAGAGTCCAACATCTACGTTCACCTGGCCTCCGAACCCTGGAACTTCACGAATAGGAGCATTATCGATATTTAGTTTGATTGCGTTTGAGCATATTTTAGCCCATTGTTTTGAGAATAAAATTTTACGCTGCTTATTGCCATACAGATGATGATGTATCATGATACCTCGGGAGTCCAGAATCATGTTCTTGGGCGATTGCGCTATATCCTCAATATCCACACCGCGAGGATCTTCAGGAACATTCCAGTTCTTTTCGGAATCGTTCCATGAGATCCGAATCGGACGAACTCTCTCCCCGAAAGTCTTTATAAGGAAATACTGTTTAGAACACTAAGCTATCGTTAGGGGTTGTCCACTTAACAAGGGTTTGCGGATGTCCACTTACAGTAAAACACATATTAGCGGACTGCAGGGCTTATGACACGTACTGGGATAAGCTTGAAATACCTATTGGCCTACAGACAGCATTACAGGACAGTGTGCAGACAAACTATTCGTATTCCTGAAGCTAGCAAAACTTTAACAAAAAATATAACAATTGATTGTAGGCGATGATCACCCAAGTGGTTGTTGCCTACATAAAAAAATAAAAAAACAATAGGAATTACTGTTTCATGTTTTTGCATTGAGCTGAGAGGTTGTTCCAGAAAGACATCATTCTAAAGAGCAAGTGAAAATTCACCCAGTCCAGATGTTGACAGCTCGACATTAACCCTCGCTCAACCCATTGGCCATGGAAAACCCAGGAATACCATAAAAGATTAGTAGGGGTAGAAAAAAAATTCTCTACTGCAAGGTTTTCTTCGCTTGGAATTTTTTAACGAGTACTGCTACTCATTACAGAGGGATTGGTATGTGGCCGGTAGATCTCTATCTTTGAGATTGCTGAATTAGTGATTACCTTCAACATCCGGACTCGGATTCGCCCCTCACACTAAACTACTAGCTCTATACTATTTTAAAGGTTATCTTCATTATATATTTTCATTGTATAGTAATGAGTTTACCTTGCATGTACAATAATATTATTTCTCAGTTGCAAATAATGAATAATAGTGCCTCGGATGGTGAATAATAATAGGAGCGGTTAACAAGCACTGAGGGGGGGGGGGAGGACAGTATTGAGCTCGAGATTATGAACCACTGAGCCGTAGAAGGGGGGCGATGGTGGGGGGGTGCAGGATGGGGGGGTAGCTTATTGACCTACTCAGCAGCTAACTAATGATTTCCTTCCCCGAGCAACATAGATCAACGCCAATGTCAGCTCTCCTGTAATTACTGTTGGCCCGCTGGTCCCCACCTGTCCTCTAGTTTGTGAGCGATTAGCTGGCGGCTCCCCTCCTATCGGGTTAGAGGCAGCCTCTGTAATTATTGTCAATGGTAGAGGAACGCAAGAAGTGTCGCGATGGAATTCTCCTGCGGTCGGATCAAGCATTAAAAAACGTCCCAACCTTCAATTAACAGGATAGATAGCAGTCAAAAAATCAAGGGTCTACATAATCTTTGGTCAGGTTCATCCATTATGAATGAATGAATGAAAATATAACTATATTCTGGGACTTTTGGTCCCCTAAGAATAACAAAAAGGAAACTTGTGGTAGTACATCTGTCTGACTAAAATTAGATCAGTGGAATGAAATTATACATTATATGTAGGATAATAAAAATAGAAATAATTTTTTATTCATAGTTCTAAATATTGATCATTTTTACATTTGTACGGAAGATGGTTTGTCTAGGAGATGGGTGAATAAATAGTATTTAAATGAGGCCAAGGAGGAAGCGCTGTGTATGGAGTTAGGTAAGGAATTCCAAAGATGGGTTGTACGTACGGTAAAGGATCGCTCAAAGGAGGCTGTTTTACGGGTAGGAACATACAGGTAGGTGGGATGGGATCTTGTGTTTAATAGGTGGATGGACGAACGAGATGTAAGGAGGTCGAGGATATAGGTGGGTTTTTTTGTTCTAAAGGATTGGAATAAAAGGGAACCAAGGAGATATTGTTGTCTGGATTCAGGAAAAAGAAAACCTTGCTCAGTATACGTGAGACGTGAGAGTGTCTGGGTAGATCGAGAATGAATCTGGTAAGGCGGTTCATTATATATGTGCTGGGGCAAAACGACTCCTTTAACAAAGACTAAGATCTAAGCCGAAATACCGTAACAACGTAACCGTATATCATTAATAAAAGAATAAAAGTTAAAATATGTAAGGTTGTACTATAACGTCACGCAATATAATTATTTTTTTTAATATAAATTAATTTTTGAACTTAGATTATAAGTATTGTGTATATTCTAATAGCCTGGCTGTTTACTAACGTATTCATCAGTCGTTTCTGAAATGTGGACCTTAGAAGACAAGCGGTATAAGTGATATTTTTCCTTATTTTGAGTAATTAATCAAATTCATATTTTGATAAAATATTTTTATTTTATGTATCATATATATTGTAACTTTAAATCGTTAAACAAAAAAAAACAAAAAAAAAAAAACACATGATTTGATATCCCAGACAGTTTGTTGGAACAAAATAAGCGGTTGGAGCGAACTGTTTCGGTCTAGACTTTTCGAGCCCCATCTACAGCGTTCCACGAGATTTGACATTCCATACCCTCCTTACAACTATATTTAAGGAGCGATTGACTGAACAGTCTGAGTCTTTAGTCTTTGTCTTGACTATGAAGCTCAAGTCACATTGTGTGTTATAACTAAAGCTCGGAATTCCATGCAGTAAAAATTTGAAAACGCAATAAAAACTTCAAAACGTGCATTAAAAATTACAAAACGTGCAAAACCATGCAAAAAAAAATGTATTGCTTGAAAATTAAGCATTAAATTATTTTTGTGAACAAATAATAGCTACTTTGGAAAAAGTAAGTAGTGGAGAGTAAATTGTTATAGATACTCTTTTATTTTTACAGATTATTTTTTATAATATTGGTTTTGGCATAATCACTGAATTTTGTATCTTTTTTATAATACTATTGATATATTTTTGAAAAAAATTCCGGAAAAAAATCGGAACTATATGATGTGGAAGATGTAGAATATTGAGTAAAATACTCGCATGTGAGCTGTAATTACACATATTGGAAATAGGAAGATCTTAAAAAAGGAAACATACCAATCAAATTATGGAATCACTAGATGCGATATCCGTTGCGTAGGCTTATTTTTAAATCACTCTGGTGACACGTAAAACCCCTGTTACCGTTCTAGAGTTAAAAAAAATTAGGTACTTGTGCTAAAGCGGGTATCAATTAGTGATTTCCTCTCACATCCAATTTTTTATCTCAAGATTTACAGAACACTAAATAACCTATTGAGTTCAGGATACTTTTCAATCCATCCCGCAGTTTTCGAAGACCATGGGCGGATCCAGCCGATCTTAAAGGGGGGGCTTCAGCCCCATAGCCCTTCATTTGGATCAGCTAATCAGCTTTTTTACCTTTCCCACAACTAAAATTCTACTTGTTCTGCACATTATTTGTTCTTTGTCTTCCTTCCTTACATTAAGGAAAGTCAAATTCTATCTTTAAATGACGAAAATTTTTCCAAAGGGAGGGGCTGCAGCCCCCAAAGCCCCCCCCCCTTGGATCCTCCAATGTCAAAGACACACTTGCTCCAATTTTAGGCATTTTTAGTAACAATTGATACTGAAAAACGATGAGAATTGAGAAACACAATGTAAACATCCAGGAACCACTGAACTCTCATTTCTGGGAAATCGGAGGTTTGTGTTGATTAACATCTCTCAAGTTCCCTTTATTTTTTTTCTATGATATTTATATTTATTTTTCCACTATTATTTTGTTGTGTATTAAAGAAAATTACAATTTGTAATATATTTTTTATAAAAAAAAAAAAAATGATGCAATTTCGAGCAATAAAAATTCAAAACGTGCAAGTTCGTGCAGTAAACCCCAAAACGTGCAATTTCTTGCAGTAAACCCCAAAACGTGCAGTATAAAACTTCATTAAAACATCCCATTAGGCTTGATTCGGATAA
Organism: Aelia acuminata; assembly: GCA_911387785.2. Lineage (NCBI taxonomy): Eukaryota > Metazoa > Arthropoda > Insecta > Hemiptera > Pentatomidae > Aelia > Aelia acuminata. The sequence goes on along the minus strand of OU426982.1, from coordinate 118,853,104 downwards.
GTAACTTGAGCTCGCTCTATTCTGACTTTCCAAAAAAAAGATGCAATTGCACGGGAATCCAAGCTCTAAATATTATAAATTTTTTTTTTTTTTTTTTTTTTTTTTTTTTGGGGACTTTAAGGCTTCCAGTGAAGCCCTATACTGCCCATACTAACACCCATGGCACTGGGTGATACTTCTCCTACGAAAGAAAAGCACCACCCAGGGCGGGACTCGAACCCGCAGCTCCGGCATGGGAGTACGGCGCTTTACCGCACAGCCACACCGGGCCCCAATCCAAGCTCTAGTTATAACGTTATCATTTTTGTAACCTGCTCAAATATTGGAGTTGTATCAATTCATTTAGCATATATAGCATCAAGATCGGCTATCCCGCTTTTTATCTTTGATTTTTTGGATTTGACTCCATCCCAGATAGCAGAATAAGTATTAAAACATCGGAAAATGGGGAGTTGCAGGGATAGGGGGTAATTATTGACTTTTCGCTTTTAAATTTCAACAAAATTTCAAACTCATTTCGTTCTCGGGTGTTACAGTAGTGTAAGAAGGATAATTCCACATAAATGTTATCGTAGATTAGTTTGGGTGAGATTGGTGAATTTTTTGGCTGAATTCGTCTTAGTTCATCCGATTTCAACGAATTTGGTCACACTGGTGTTTAACTCACTTATTTATTCTAAGTTATCACTTTTTTTTTTTTTATTGGTGCTCCCCTTCCTCGCCTGTTAGGCTATACGGGCCAGGGGAGTGGGTGGGGGATTGCCGAGTATTATTAAATTTCCTCTGGCTCCGGGTTTTGAACTTGCTATGTTTCGGTTCTCGATCATACGTTGCCATGGGCAACGCGTATTTTCTGACACGTTTGCCCACTCGGCCATCCCGCCACCAAAGTTATCACTGTTATTGAATCCATTTTTATATCTTTACCAATCAACACCACAAGTTCCACATATGTAAGTAACGTCTTTACATTACACGGGCATATCCCTCTCTCCAGTTGAAAAGCCCATGAATATGGGGAGGTGACTAAAAGACGTTGGATAAGAGATCTCCTTTCTTTATGATTAGTAAAACTCACAAAAAAAAAAAGCTGATTGCCGATCCACATTACTGTGGAATCATCCACAGTAATAGTGTTTTTCATCATCTTGAAGATACCCAAAGAAGCCGTAACCACGCTATATTTCTCTCCCAGTTGTCGTAAATTGAAGTACTTCAATATCCACGTCTATTATTCCCTATACTCTATATCTTACTCACATTTTATTCTGATTAATTTATTTAATGTTTTTTTTTTTAGCATTTTTTATATAAAGGTTCCTTTGAAATACCTATCAAAAAGAACTCACAATTCTTTAGGTTAATGTAGTGAATAAAAGGGAGTAGAGAGGGGGATTAAAATTTCCTAACAATTGTTACAGGGTAAATCAGGAACAAAGAATCGTTGTTTAACATTCATTTATTTACTGAATCCTAATGTACATTATAAAATCAATATGTCATTTTCCTCAAATTGATAAGGTCCCTAATGTTGCCAGGCCATTTTAATCAACGTTACGAATATTAATATTCGTGTAACAATAATTGTGTTTTAATAATTGACAATTGACGTTTTAGTAGCAATATTGACAATCAGTGGATGGTATTGTTTCAGCACTAAGGTACTGTATTCGTACCATTAAACCCATTAGCTAAATTAAATTTTGCATTAATATTATAAGTTTTACAGTTTAATATTGTTTAGTATTTATTTTTTATGTTGTGACGTGAAACGAAAAACTGGTGATTATTTCTGTTAAATTGAAGAGAGCTCTAGAATTTTTTTCGAATCGTTTATTCATGTATCAGTACGTAACTATATGTTCTACATGTGACGAGAATGATCTAGACCTTTCTGGATTGTTCCATTCACGACTAAATATATGAAGCGAGGCCCAATTGTTTAGAGTTGCATTGAACATCGAAGGATAAGGTCACATTAAGTATCAGTGTCACTTGCAGTTATTTTTTATAACTTTGTTACTAATTTCAGTTTTTATTGTTCGTTTGAGGTTCATAATTATAATTTAAAGTCAATAAAATTATTTAAACCTACACTTGATATTGCAATATTGATAATCAGGAAAATAAAGCGACCTTTTCTTTAATGCTAGTGTTGCTACTTTCCACGCCTTTCATTAAACGAACCTGGGTTGATCCATATCAGTAATTCATATGAAATCAAAAATTTAATTTTGGTTATTTTCTTTGTTATCTCACACAAATTTTCAACGAATTAATATAAATATTTATTGAACGATTTTCCAGGTGCGTGAATTTAGATTTAAGATTTAGATTGATATGAGAGTCGATTTTTCCTTTTTCGTGTGGTTTTCAGTGTACCTTTTCTCAAATCTTCTAACGTCAGATCTCCAGCTTACAAAGTTTTCGTTGGAATCCTCTTTCCAGTTTCCGAGGTCTTCTACTTCTTCGTTTCTTCTTTCAAAGTAAGTTATAAATTCTTCTTTTGATTTATCAATGTCCTTGATTATGATCAAGTTATTGTTGCGTCAATCGGGAAAGAAACGGGGGTGAAATTAAAGTGATATTTTGAGACGTATAAACTTAAGTGCAATCAATTCACGGTCTAATTTTGGACTATAGTACCATTTATGTCTATGAATATAATGAAGTTTCTGTTATTTTCATGAATAAATAAAATTGTGTTGTTTTTGCGCCTTATACACATTCCTTTTTCCCAAATAATTTCCTCTGTAAATTTTTCTGGGACCACTTGTAAAAAGAAAAGTGTATAGTTTTATTCAGTTAGGATTCACAACCTTTTATTCCGTAATAAATATTTCAGTTTACCAATTCTTTTACCATTATTCATAAATGCAGCAAATTAACTACTTAAAATTCTGCATTGGTCGAAGGCAGTACCCCGAGGAAACATTTAAAAAAATATATTTCAAAATAATAATATAGGTATATTTATGTATATATAGGTATATATATATATATATATATATATATATATATATATATAGAGAGAGAGAGAGAGAGAGAGAGAGAGAGAGAGAAGTCTCTACTATCTAAATTATTGGTGACAATGATATCTAACAGTAATACCACATCGTACATATGATACAAAGACTGCGCCACCAGAACTTGATCAATATGTCTTGTAATTCTAGCCTGGTAAGCCATCTAGGTGTCAACAGTAGCAGGAAAGGACATAAAATTCCTACGTGTCATCGTATTCTATTCCTTTCATTTTAATGCTCTTTGGTCCGTCCTATAGTATTTCTTGCAGTCAGCGTTCATATCGATGGCTGTCGAAATTTAGTCTGGCCATTAGCGAAATTAAAATGAAAAACATATATTTTTCTTGCTAAAGTGTGATATCAGGAAAATGAGACGATCAATTCAGGATGATTGTATATTATGATCTCGAAATTATTCTGATGTTTCAGAAGATCGATAAATATCTATATTGCTCGTCCAATGGAAGACTTGTATATATAATTTATAGTTTACATTTTTTTTTTCCCAACAAAATGATTGAGTTATTTTTCCTGAATAAATATGTTAAATTTACGTCTATTGTGAAATGATTAACTTTTTATTTAATATTATGACCCATGTTAAAGTGCAATACTTTTTCTATTTGAGTATTCAGCGATGAATTTCAGTATTTGTAAAGACATACCAGAATGTCGATAAACAAACAGTTTCCACCTTTTATATCCTGCTTAAAACAGCTATACCATCAACAACTTTAGTTACTGAAGGATTCAAATGCCTAGTACCGACTGTTTAACATTTTTCAGTTTTTATTTCTAAAACCAGACTTGTCCGAAAAAGTCGATTTCCGTTTTATTTTATCTTTAAGCGCGAAAAGGAAATAAAAATTAAAACATAACTGATGGGTATTTGAAGGGCTATTGTTCCTCCCCTATCATCGATTCTGGGGGTTCGCCCATGGCGAACGGTATTTAGTTTCATTGAGTTGCGAAATTACTTTGCTCAGATGATATCAAGCTTTTACAACTTGATATACCTCAGACCTCATTTATATAAATGTATATATATTTTTTTTCAATATTTCATTATTGAAGAGAAGAGATTGGCCTCGGCTGGGAGTCGAACCGGGTCTCCCGCGTAACATGCGCGGTACGTTATCAACTGCGCCATCCAGTTCGCTTCCAAGCCGATTCAATCTCTCCTCTTCACTGATCCCTATCCCCGATCTACTATATTTTTGCGAATTTGAAACAGGGGGCCGAGGCCAACCTTTTCTCTTCAAAAATAAAATATTTACAATTAATATAAAATTTGAATGAGTGGTAACACACGTGAAATAATTAAATTAATATAAACATATTTAAAAATTGACGAACTTTCTAGAGATCCTATCAATAGGTCAAAATAGTCCATACACTATTAGAAATGGATACTATAGGAAAATTAACCTAAAGCAGGATGTTGATTTTGATATCGAGGAATTTGATATATCCAAATATATATTAAAATCCTGCTTTAGGTTAATTTTTCTTGCTGTGGATGATGATAATTTTTTCTGAAAAGTAATAAGGAATTAGAGGCCGTAATATTTTATATAATGTCCCCTACAGAAGTTTTAGGATGTCTTGATAATAGGATGTAAAATCCGAAATGTCGCATTATACACAATGCAATAAATAAGGAAAAAAATATTGAAGACAGATTGATGCTTGTTTCCTTCCCGTATTAAAAATAACTGACTTGATTAATACTTATGTTTTGTTTGATTGTTAAATGTTTTTAATGTTTTGTTTTTTAAGCGCTATATTTTTGTTCAAATATAAAAATTTGATTCTTAAAGTGGGAGTCCTAAATTTTGCCTATCCAGATATCATTAGGATAGGGATCTTTAACGAGTACCTGACACCGTACAGCCTCGAGACCTCCATTTTATGTCCTATCCGAGGGACGGCATAGCCAAGGATTTTTTACTCCCCTTAAAAAATCCTAGGGCAACCTCGGGGCGCGAACTCGCGACCAATAATTGTGTTTAAAAGCATGCACTTTGTGTTTGTTTTTACTTTCACTTACCTACATATGAAATATATAGTAAGTGGAAGTATTGCGATCGTGAGAAATTTCGACTTCTGGTTTTCAACGGAAATACACGTTTTGGGGTCCCCTGAGTCCAATTAACCAAGTCCCGCGAAATGGTGTGTGTGCGTGAACATACTAGCTCAAAAACTATAAACCGTGCGAATCTGAAATTAGGTATTTAGTGTATGTATATGCCCGCGATGTGACAACAAAAATTTCATCACAATTGCTCAAAGGGAGGGGGTACTTTATTTAATAACTTTTTACGTTTTTTTCGATTTTCTCAAAAACGGCTTTCACGATTTTAATCAAACTTGGTATTTGATGTATGTATATGCCTAAGATGTGATAGCCAACATTTCATCAAAATTGATCAACCGGAGGGGGCACTTTATTTATAACTTTTTTTCTAATTTTTCGATTATCTCAAAAAAGCCTTTAACGATTTTCATCATTTTCGTAATTTTTAATGAAAATTAGGTGTTATTTAATATCAGGTAAGCGCTATCATTATTCAAATGTTCTGAGCAAATAAAAAGAAAAATAAGAAATGAATGTGGAAAAATGAGTAACTTTGAGGAGTGGCTTTAACAAAACGCATTAATTTCTTATCTAAGTAAGTTGGTAAGTGAAAGTTGTGTGTTTCGCGCACTCACCAGATTTTTTTTTATTGTTATGCATCGACATCTTTTTGACTTCTAAATAAATACCTATTTAGTTGACTTGGGCGTTTATAAATAAGGCTGTTTTCATCCCCTACGAAAGTAAGGAAACAAAAAAACTCCAATATGATAATTTTTTCCTCTAACGTGAGGGTACTCTTGGCTGTTGTTACAGGATAGAGGACCGAATTTCTTGTATAAGGCATTAGGAAGGTGCAAAAAACGGGTAGGAAACTGGGCTAAAGGTAGAGGAGAAGCGGGCTAAGTTATAGAGGCCTATAGCCCCAGGGTTGAGCCTTTTCTTGCAGCCGGTATTAAGGAGAACCACCCCAACCCTTCCTTTTAGGGGTAACTTCTAGGCCTATGTCCCTCTGTTTCAGCTCCTATTGACCTATGTTCTCATATAAACTTGCATTACATGGGTTAGTATGTAGGCTTCTTTTGGAGATTACATTATTTTTTTTTCCTTGGGTTCTGCTTCAGAGCAACCATTTAATTCTGGGCAATATTTTACACCTTTAGAACAATTTAAAAAAGGATAGAGGCTAAAGTTGACTTTTGAATTTTCATATCGCTTAACGTTTCTTAAGTTTATAAAATCCTTATCATTATTCACATCTAACAACAGTTTACCGTTTCTTAAAATTTTTACATTTGTATTCGGAACATAGCTTTTAAAGAACCTACATACCTTGAATGGGCTAGAGGTTAAAAATGTCTTACCCTCTTCTTCATAAGATACCACAATGTATTTCCTGATCCAGGGAATTTCAGTATGTAGCGAAGATGTCAGGAGATCCTGTTTCCTCATCTCCATCCATCTTAGCCGGAACCTTTCTCCACTTCCTCGAAGACTTCAGACAATATGAATTCTCAAAATTTACGTACTGCCAGGGATACGAGTTCTTCAGAAAGTATCAGAATAGTTACAGGAATTCCAGGCAACGAATATCAAGGAAAAAAAGACAAATTTATAATTAGGAAATTTGTTCACCACCTTTAACAATGTGGGTAGAACAGCTGTCCTTATGTGGTTATTAAATAAACAAACTCCTTTTACATACTACTTAGTTGAGACTAGTACTTAGTTGAGAAAAGATTCCTCAGTGGTTTAATGAAACATGTATTATCATATTATATGCTACCGATGCAACGGTATCAGTGTATAGCAGGCTAATGTCAGGTTATAAACATAAATGCTGTTTCTGTCCTGAAAAGTAAAACGTACCCGTAATTATATGAGCTCTTCAGTTAACAGGATGACTTCTCCAATTTCAAAATTGTCGAGGAAAGCAAGTTTAATAATTCAAAGAGAGAAAATGTTAAAAGTACTTTCCTGCACAGTTCACATTACGTAGTTACGGAGTTTGTTCACATAACATCTCATATCAAGCATGGGGTGACCTGTGATGTAGTGGTTAGCATAGAAGCCTACAATACTAAAGGTCGTGAGTTCGCGTCCTGAGGTGGCCCTAGGATTTTTTAATGGTACTAAAAAATACTTGGCTATGCCGTCCCTTGGATAGGACGTAAAATGGAGGTTCCAAGCCTGTTCGATGTCAGGTCTCATTAAAGATCCCTTCCCTAATTATATCTGGATAGGCAAAATTTAGGACTCCCACTGTAGCATCGTCCGATAAGCCTTAGTGGCATAAAGTGACGTTAAAACAAACAAGATCATAACAGGCACCTTTGTTGATTTATAAAAAAGATGTATAAGCAAATAATAAGCAAAGATATTTCTTAAGAGTGGCATTGATTTAAAAAAGTGTATTTTACATGCTAATTTTCGATAATATTCTTTCTGATTCAATATAAGTACCTGTTAAATAAAGAACGGTTTTATAGTGATCCAAAAAAAAATAAATTTTTCATTTTTCATCGGTTCCAAATTTTATTGATCATATTAATTAAAATATTATTTTTTATTACTTTCACTTACCTATATATGAAATATATAGTAAGTGGAAGTATTGCGATCGTGAATAATTTCGACTTCCGGTTTTCAACGGAAATACACGTTTTGGGACCCCCTGAGTCGAAATAACCAAGTCCCGCGAAATGGTCTGTGTGTGTGTGTGTGTGTTTGTGTGTGTGTGTGTGTGTGTGTGTGTGTGTGTGTGTGTGTGTGTGTGTGTGTGTGTGTGTGTGAGTGTGTGTGAGTGTGTGTGTGTGTGTGTGTGTGTGTGTGTGTGTGTGTGTGTGTGTGTGTGTGTGTGTGTGTGTGTGTGTGTGTGAACAGACTAGCTCAAAAACTATAAACTGTGGGAACATGAAATTGGGTATTTAGTGCAGGTATATGCCCGCGATGTGACAGCAAAAATTTCATCAAAATTGCTCAAAGGGAGGGGGTACTTTATTTAATAACTTTTTACGTTTTTTTCGATTTTCTCAAAAACGGCTTTAACGATTTTGATTAAACTGAGTATTTGATCTATTTATATGCCCGAGATATGACTGTAAAAATTTCATTAAAATTGATAAACCTGAGGGGGGACTTTACTTAATAAATTTTGTATCATTTTCACGTTTTTTTTTTATTTACTCAAAAACGGCTTTAACGATTTTGATCAAACTGGGTATGTGACGTATGTATATGCCCGAGATACGACTGTAAAAATTTCATCAAAATTGATCAACCGGAGAGGGGACTTTACTTGATAAATTTTGTACAAATTTCACGTGTATATATTTTTTATTTACTCAAAAACGGCTTTAACGATTTTGAAGAAACTGGGTATCTGATGTATGTATATACCAAATATGTAAAAGCCAACATTTCATCAAAATTGGTCCAACTGAGGGGGCACTTTATTTCATGACTTTTTTTCCAATTTTTACCTTTTTTTCGATTATTACAAAAACGGCTTTAATGATTTTTATCAAATACGTGATGTTTAATGAAAATTAGGTTTTCTTTAATATCAGGTAAGCTTTATCATTATTAAAATGTTCTGAGGGGGCTTTTTTTGGGGGGGGGGGGGGACCTTTTTTGTTTGTTTGTTTCTTTCTCATAAAGTACCTTTGTTTTTGTTTACATGGAGAAATTAACTGTCTCTCGTTACGCCTAAAAATAAGAAATGGCTTAATATGAGATATGATAAAAATAAAGAAAACATAAAGAGGAGAAAAAAATTAAAACATTCAGTCAACTCATAAAACTCGTTGAGCCCACGCTTGCGGAGTACGCCTTTAATGACAGACCATTGTTCATAATTAAAGCCGTTCTGTTCATTTGAGAAGTGGCAATTAACAAAACGCATTAATTTCTAATCTAAGTAAGTTGGTAAGTGAAAGTAGTGTGTTGCGAGCACGCACCAGATTTTTTTAGTTTAGTGGTTTTGACTGTGATGCTCATCGTCGCGACATAAAATTAAATTGAACATTCAATAACATATTTCCGATTTCTATTTATTATGTTTTAAAAAGTTTAGGTTTAAATATATCATATTTACGTCGAGTTCTGGGATTTTATGACAAAGAGAACTTCTTGAAAAATCTGCATATTGCTGTAGTAATATTATAATATTTATTATTTTGTGTGTGGTTCCTTACTGATTAAAAACTTTAGGGCTCTTTAAAATATTTCGCTTGCTCTTTGATATTTCGTGCTGGCAAAAAGTGCTTACTCAGGGTGTAATATGCTACTTTGTATCTTATTGAATTGATTGTGCATGTCCGTCGTTATTTTATCCGCTCATACTTTTTTTTTTTTAATACTTTTTTTATGTTCTTCTCTTCCTCGTCTTTGAGGCTATACGGGGTTGCCCGGGCCAGGGAAGAGGGTGCGGTTTGAAACCGAGTATTATTAAATTGGTTTTGAACTTGCTATCTTCGGGTTCCCAATCATACGTTGCCATGGGCAACGCGTATTTTTTAACGCGTTTGCCCACTCGGCCGTCCGGCTACCTTTTTCTTTAATACTATTAAACCATTTTGCCCTAGAGATGCGTTTACGTATCAGTAATAATTTTATAGTTTTGTTATAAGTTAGTAGGAACACCTTATCCCCCCAAAAAAAACCTTACCTACCTTACCTTATCATTCCCTTAATAACTTTCACTTAACAACTTAATTACATAAGAAATTGACGTGTTTTGTTAAATACCATTTCTCAAATTAACACATTTTTCCACATTCATTTACTTATTACTTTTACTTACCTATATATGAAATATAGTAAGTGGAAGTATTGCGATCGTGAAAAATTTCGACTTCCGGTTTTCAACGGAAATACACGTTTTGGGACCCCCTGAGTCGAAATAACCAAGTCCCGCGAAATGGTTTGTGTGTGTGTGTGTGTGTGTGTGTGTGTGTTTGTGTGTGTGTGTGTGTGTGTGTTTGTGTGTGATCAGACTAGCTCAAAAACTATAAACCGTGGGAACCTGATATTGGGTATTTAGTGTAGGTATATGCCCGCGATGTGACAGCAAAAATTTCATCAAAATTGCTCAAAGGGAGCTTTATTTATATAAATAATGGGTACTTTTTTTAAATAACTTTTTACGCTTTTTTCGATTTTTCTCAAAAACGGCTCTAACGATTTTGATTAAACTGAGTATTTGATCTATTTATATGCCCGAGATATGACTACAAATTTCATCAAAATTGATGAACCGGAGGGGGGACTTTACTTAATAAATTTTGTATCATTTTCACGTCTTTTTTTTATTTACTCAAAAACGGCTTTAACGATTTTGATCAAACTGGGTATATGATGTATTTATATGCCCGAGATACGACTGTAAAAATTTCATTAAAATTGGTTAAACGGAGGGGGCACTTTACTTAATAAATGTTGTCTCATTATCGCGTGTTTTTTTTTATTTACTCAAAAACGGCTTTAACGATTTTGATCAAAGACGGTATTGGTGTATGTATATGCCCGCGATGTGGCAGTCAAAATTTCGTCGAAATTGATCAATTGGAGGGGGCACTTTACTTAATAAATTTTTGATCATTTTTACGTGTTTTTTTTTTATTTACTCAACAACGGCTTTATCGATTTTGATCAAACAGGGTATTTTTTGTATGTATATGCCCGCGATATGACAAAAAATTGGTCAAACGTAGGGAGCACTTTATTTTATAACTTTTTTCCCATCTGTACGTTTTTTTCGATTTTCTCAAAAATAGCTGCAATGATTTTTATTAAACTCGTCATGTTTAATGAGAATCAAGTATCCCTTAATATCAGATAAGCTTTATCATTATTAAAATGTTCTGAGGGGGCTTAAATGAGGAAGGTGTCTTTTTTTTTTTCATATAAAGTACCTTCGTATTTTTTTATATGGAGAAATTATAATATTGTTATAATTCGGCAATGCAAGCATAATACTCCAAGTCGTCTGATTTTATAATTCTCTATGTAGTTGTTGAAAACTTCATATAGTTACCATGAAACAAATAATTTCCATTAAATGAACAATTATAAGTAAAGGCGTACTGCGCATGCGTGGGCCCACCGAATTTTATGAGATGGCAGAATATTTTTCTTTTTTTCTCCGACGTATGTTTACTTGATTTTTTTCATATTTCATATTTAGCCATTTCTTATTATTAGGAGAAATGAGAGGCAGATAATTTTTCCATATAAACAGAAACAAAGGTATTTTATAGGAAAACAAAAAAGGCCCCTTCCCCTTTTTTGCCCCCTCAGAACATTTTAATAATGATAAAGCTTATCTGATATTAAGGGATACTTGATTCTCATTAACTATGACGAGTTTAATAAAAATCATTGCAGTTACTTTTGAGGAAATCGAAAAAAAACGTACAAATCGGAAAAAAGTTATAAAATAAAGTACTCCCTACGTTTGACCAATTTTGATGAAATTTTTGTTGTCATATCGCGGGCATATACATGCACCAAATACCCAATTTCAGGTGCGTATGGTTTTTTTAGCTAGTCTGTTCACATAAACACACACAGACCATTTTGCGGAGCTTGGTTATTTGGACTCAGGGGACCCCAAAACGTTGAAAACCGGTAGACGAAATTTTACACGAACGCAATACTTTCCCTTACTATATATCTCATTTATAGGTAAATGAAAGTAAAAATAAAAGGTTTTAAATTAATCCGAACTCTGTTAAAGTATTTTACTTTTCCAAGAGTTTGTTATAATTATTCATTATAAACTCGAAGAATTAAGAAATACGCACAGTTAGAATAAGTTGCTCGGAATAACCTGAAGGTTTATTCTCGGGCATAGCGTGCAGGTTATAATTGTGATGAAAGCTGCCCTGACGTCATTATTCATAAAAGTAATGAGCTCTTTGAAATTCCTGGCCTAAATGAGGAGAGACCTTCTCGGGTGAACGCTCAACTTTTAATTCCCCTTTCTGTCATTCTCAGCAAATCCACTTATTTCCAATATTTAATTTAAACTTTATGAGGAGGGAGAAAAATCATTCCCTCGCCAGCTCAGGGGAGCTTTTATTTATTCATTGAATCCTCCCTGATAATTCATCACGGTCCTTTCTCTCCTCCCTGATATAAATTTATATCCCCTTTTAGTTTAATTAATTTTTTTATTTATTTTTATTGTTCTTTTTTCTTCCGGTGGGAAATTCCAATAAAGTATATGAAACGTAATCAGGTCATCAGGTCAAATGGGTTGGAGAAATCAAATAGTCGACGACTTACCTTACTGCACGGAGTGCCTTGTCCAGTAGAAAAAAATTCTGCTTTTTCTTCGCTAACATTGGCTCATGGGAGATAGAAGAATTATAAATAATTTTATATGGAAATTTAGTGCTAAATTTTTCGTTTATTTTTTAAAATAATTAATTCATTATTTTTTTAAAAACTAATAATAATTTATTAGATTTAATTAAAAATTATTAAATATACAATTTAAAATTATAAATTAACGAGCAGACCCAGCCACGCTTTGATGTGACTCAGTTGCTACGTCTATTGTGTTGAACTAATAATTATATCCTCTTTTTTGATACGGTCAAATCAAAATTCACTGATAAGGATTAAAAAAATTCAGCTAATCTAAAAACCAGCAGTATTTAAAATAGAACTTAACTACTCCAAATTTAAAATTGTTTGGTAAAGAATTTAGAAGAGTTAAACTTTTTATTTTTTACATCTCATAAAAAATATTTGACGATAGTCATTAATCCATTCGTTTAGCACTGGATTATTCAAGCAGAGGTGCGATTAAATATAAATAACACAAGTAAAAGGAACTAATAAAGAATATAATTGGAATAGGGCTTAGTAAAATCACAATAGAGAGCTAATAAATCTTTTTCCACAATACATAATAATATGTATACAGACTAAATATAAGGAGCGACGGACTGGAGAGTTAGTCTTGCTCTGAAGCTGGAATCATATGGTTATTTTTATGTTACTGTTTCGTTACAAGTTGATACTTTTTGTAACCTCGAGAGTCATTTGTGTTTTTATTCTTTGTCGGACATTTTGAATTATTATTTTCGTTTAATAAAATTTATTTAAACCCATACAAGTGTTATAATATCAATACAATTATTGTAACACTCCTCTGGGTAAACAAATATTTATTGACGAAAATATAACAATATCACTGCCAACAACATAAATATTCAAGCAGGTTACAAAAATGATATCGTTGTAGCACACTAATCATATGACTTGAGCTTCACAGTCAAGACTAACTCGCTCAGTCAATCGCTCCTTATATGTAATCTTAAATGATCAGATCTGGAATGTTCCAGAACAACGTGGACAGTTCCGCGTCTGCGTGGCTCGTAAGATCTAGACCCAAACGGCTCGTTCCAACCGCTTATTTTGTTCCAATAAACGGCTGGGATTTGAAATCATATTTTTTTTTTTTATTTAATGATTTAACGTTACAATATTGATATTATCTTTTTTTATTTAATGATTCCTGTAAATTGAATTACCTATCAAACTATCATCTTAAAATATGATGCTAGTAGATGTATAGTTTTTTTATTAAAAGATAAAATTGAAATAATAAAATAAAGTGTTTGTTTATGTATCATTACAAGTTGATGATTTTGTAACATATAGTTGTTATTATTATTTAGGTTGTAAAAACAAATATTTAAACCCGCAAAAGTGTTACAATATTATAAATTATTTATTTATCTTATTTTATTTATTTATTTATTTTTTCGATCGGGCGCTAATGAATTGAGATGTTTTGCGTTCGAAAACATTAAAACAACCAACCATTCTTTGTTTGTTTATTTAACGTTGCTTTATGCTTGTATAGCTAATTGGGCAATGCTACAGTGGGAGTCCTGAATCTTGCTTATCTAGGTATAATTAGGATAGGGATCCTACGAGTACTTGACATCGTGTAGGCTCAGGACCTCCATTGAACATCCTATCCTACTAATCGCGTATTATAATAATTATGTTGATAGGTATTATTCCAAATGAAATTTCGGTACATTGTTGTTAACAATCTGTTTCGTTTGTATTTGAAGTTTATTCGAATTATATTGTTTGTTTAATTCTTTTACGTGTGCGTTCGTTATGTTTCATCTCTCATCTGTTGAAATATTCCAACATTAACTTGTTTTTTTTTAGTGCGTTAATTATTACTGATACCTAGTTTTCGTAGTAGGTTCAATATTTTTTATAAAAAGTTTTTTTTTTAGTACTAGTAGACTATATAGTAGACTTTATAGGGGGATATAATAAATATTCATCCCATGATCTGGTTGGTAGATAAATCAGATCAACATACACATCCTACCCCAGCAATTTTTGTTTGAAGGAATCCATGTACACGGTGTGCTCGATATTGGAATGCCTACCTTACAATGTTTGCTTTGTTGGAATAATACAAAAAGGAACAACAGCCGGTTTCCCGAGGGATATTTGCGAGGTAATTGGTTCCCCTCCTCTCCATGTTTAAATATTTACAGTAGGAGTGTACTCGTATGAGTAAGCATTTTGTTATTTATTCTGTACACAAGGAATCGAATGATGATGAGGAGTGATTTAGACGGTTATAGGCGGTTGTAGCTCATAGTGATCCGAGGGAAAGTGGATACCTGCTAGACCATTAAAGAGCTGCCGATAGGAGGAGATAGGTGTGGCAGATAGTGGTCTGAGTGACGGGTCTGTTTGCTGCGGGGCCCGCCCAGGAAATTAGTTAGGTCCTGTCACCCTGCGATAGCTAAAGACTTTACTCTATCGACGCTCCCAACTTTCTTACTTTAAGTAAGTGTCCTCTCTCCTTCCGGTGTGGGAACCTTCGAGATCCTACGTTTTCCCTGCCCCGATAATTTCAGAAGGGTATTGGAAAAAGGCGAAGCTATCTATTTTTATCGCTTTATGCTATTTATAGTTACAAATTTTATATTGTAACACTTCTGTGGGTTAAAAAATATTTATTGAACGATAACATAACAATACCAACTTCAAACGAATTATAACTACAAAAATATTCGAGCAGGTTACAAAAATTATAACTTTATAACACACAAATCATATGGCTTGAGATTCAAAGTCAAGAAACACACTAAGACTGTCCAGTCAATCGCTCCTTATATATAGTTGGAAGGAAGGTCTAGACGTTGTAGAATCTCGTGGAAGCTGGTGTAAAGACGTAGATAGAACTCGAACAATCTAGATCCAAACAGTTCGCTCCAACTGCTTAGTTTGTTGCAACAAACGATCTGGGATTTCAAATCATATTTTTTTTTATTTAACAATTTAATGTTACAATATTATTTAAAAAAATGATATTACGAAAAAAGTGCCATGAAGGATAGTCTAGCTCATATTCATTTTTTTTTTCCATACATAAAATAAAGAAAAAACCATACTCATAAATTACGTAATATGGATATTGAGGTCGACTATTAGGAAACTGTGGCTGCTATTTTGGAGAAAGTCGAAAAAACGTAAAAATCGAAAAACAAAGTATAAAATAAATTCCCCCCTCCGTTTAATCGATTATGATGAAATTTTTGCTGTCATGTCACGGGCATATACATACACTAAATGCCCAATTTCAGGTTCTTGTGGTTTATAGTTTTTGAGGTAGTCTGTTCACACAGACAAACCATTTCCCGAGACTTGTTGATTTGTACTCAGGGGACCCCACATGTATTTGCGTTAAAAACCGAAATCACGATCGCAATACTTTCAATATTTTATGTATAGGTAAGTGAAAGTAAGAAAAATGGTACAGTGGCGTTGTTTATTTTTATACGGTTTATTTTTATAAAAAACTATAAATGTCTACCACAACTATATCCTTAACAAATACCTACAATTTTTTGTTGTGTGAAATATGACTAAATTGATACTAGGCTATTGGTAAATCATTCCACAGCTTGACTGTTTGAGCCTTTTGAAATGTAGTGAGTGTGATGGGAATTACCTTAACGGATAGAACATGAAGATTTATCAGAACAATAATGAAATTGACAATATTTATTTTAGTTTGTTTGTTTATTTAACGTCACTTTATGCCACTAAGGCTAATCGGAAGATGCTACAGTGGGAGTCCTATCCAAAATTTTGCCTATCCAGGTATAATTAGGATAAGGATCTTTAACGAGTACATGACATCGTACAGGCTCGGGGCCTCCATTTTACGTCCTATCCAAGGGACGGCATGGCTAAAGATTTTTTACTCCCACTAAAAAATCCTATGGCCACCGCTGGGCGCGAATCTGCGACCTTTAGTATTGTAGTTTGCCATGCTAACCCCTATACCACAGGTGACTCCCATATTCATTTTATTCTAATTATATAGTCACTAGTTATTCAGATAATTAGTGTCTCATGACCATCTCATCTTACGAACTATACGAACACTAACAAATAATCGTAATATCTAGTTACATGCATCGGTCCCAAATCTACTTCTCTAATTTGACCTACGTTAGTTATATTACATTTTGCAGATCCAACTGAACCATGTGAATGTATAATAAGGATAGAAAGCATAAACATTCAATAGAAGTATTGTTTAAAAATTAATATGACACAATAATAACTATTTTCACTTGGAGGAACATAAAACCTTTTGCCTAGTTTGTGATTGTAAGGGCTCTTATATTGCATAGATAATACAGAAACTCTAAATAATAATAATTAAGAATGAAATGAGTGGTTGAGTGAAAGTTGTCTTAATCGATTTTCAAGTCCTCCCAAGAACCCTGGACCTGATGAGGTAAGGTTTTTAGAAGACAAATACTAGGTCACTTTTAGAACTTGGCCAGAACTTTTGCCGAAGTTGCTGAAAAGGAGAGAAAGCAAAAGTAGAGTTAAGCTCTTTAAGGAAAGAAGGGAGATTAGTTTGAAGTTCGAGGGTCAAAGCTAGGCGGGAAGTGTCTATGGGGCTACGTGTGAAGGGCACTTACCTCTTAACACATAGCAATCCTATGAATGCTCGCTCACATATTGTGTTCTTTTATATGTAGATAACCCTTTGTGTATGTGTATGTTTATATTAAATATATTGTTCTAATCTTTTTTTTAAATTAATATATATAAAATTTGATTCTTCGATAAAATTATATATTTAATTTGAACAAGACCATATAAACTTATTTTGTTTTCTTATTTTTATGTTAAGATACAACCAAAGCTTAAAGTAATTCAGAATTACATGACACATACTTAGTTGATACATACATGATCATGATGAATACATGATTGACATGATATTGTAACACTTATCATTCACTCTTATCTTCAAGTTCCTACATTGTCTATGATTTGTAGGACATTTTAAACTCTTTTTGAAATTTTCTTTACCTCTTAATATATTTTTGACGAGTTCTTTTGTTTTGCCTGTTTTTTATAGATATAAAATGTGAAGGTATTATATTTTTACTGCTGTAGTGTGATGACCTTTTATATATATGCATATTTATTATTTTTAAGGGACTTAGTCCCAGAATAAAGTTCTGTTTCTATTTATTTCGTTCGAATATTTTACTGCCCAAATAATCCAATACATTCAGTCCTCTTTCTATTATATGTATATGTATGTATGTATATATATATTTTTTTTTTTTTATCTCCTTAATTCAAACTTTTCGATGTCTTCGTTTCTTTTAGGGGAATAATTAGGCCCATCTCCGTATAAACTCATCCCCTGGGATATATTTTTACTGAAAACTTTGATAATGCTAAGTTCAGTCACGTATTCCACGCTGTCAACCATAAAATAGGAAACAATATTCCACTTTATCGTATCTTACTTCATCTGAAACTTACTCGAACCTCACACCGTACGTATAAACATAGTATTCCATATCGATCTTTTATTAAATATTTTAATATAATTTAATTTAAAAGCCCATGTATTAAATGTTTTTCAACATTGAGTAACATTTCTGCCAGGGAAAGAGCCCATTATTCGCATAGTTTAACACGACAGGGATTCACGATTCCTTGAAATATCTATTTCTGCAATTACAACGATCCTTTTGAACACCTAATGTTAAAATGACATATGAAATTAATTCCGGGGAATGGGTCGATTGTGCTTTTTGTTTAACATGTTGGCAAGCGGCCAACAAAGCAACAAGTGCCCTGGATATGTGCCGTAAAAAATGACCCCTTTCAACTATCGCCTTCTCGAACTTGAGCAAAACAGTACTTGATGATCCCGATGGAGTCTTTATGCTAATTCTACCTCCCCCCATTCCTCTTGTCCTTTTTTTTTTTAAATCATTTTATGTTGCTTATATGAGAACGATTCCGTTGTGGTAACCCAATACATTTAAAAAGCTTGTATATATATATATATATATATATCCAGGGATCCCAGCATGCGGAAAATGCCCGAATCATGTGGGAATATTTATTTTGAACCATGAATGCTGGAACTGATTCCATTTCCTTCACTTATTTTCACAATAAATAAATGAAATTTTTGCAACAGTCGATCCCATTTTGTAATATCTTTTGAGGATCGAAATACGAAGTACCATCGTGACCACGTTGCACAGTGGGGCAAACTAGGAAAAAAACCCAAAATCCAATGTTCATATCTGGAGTTAATTTTTATTGTATTTCATTCTTGAATAGCCAACACATAAAAAACGATTAGTTCCTGTCTTATCAAAAATTTCTTTTAAGGAGAAATTTAAGGTTTTGTCGTGGTCGTAAAGATGTCATTATTTTTTTTAAAAATATTTTGAGCTATTTACAGCACATTCGAGTGATAGTTGTTTTACAGCCTTTATGAGCATATACAGACGTACCACTTTATAACAATAGTCATCCTATATAAACAATTAAATATGCGAAAATCTTTCACACAAAATAATTAATTTGAAGCATAATTATAGTTAGGGGCTTATCCTGGCTTAAGATAATAACGATTAATCTAGGACTGGGATGTATCAGAGAATATATTCCTCTGATATCTTTAGCCTTTATTTGCCTATTCGGGAATTATTGTAATTTTTGTGAAAATTTTCGTGGCGCGCTGCACCGTTTGACAAACGAGGGAAAAAACAAAAATCCAATGTTCATATCTGAAGGTAATTTTTATTGTTTTTCATTGTTGAATAGTCAACAGTCCTTCTTATTCCTTTCTTATCAAAAATTTCTTTTGAGCAGAAATTATAAGTTTTGTCGTATTTGTAATATTGTCTTCTTTTTTTTTTATAAAAATATTTTGAGCTAGTTACAGCACATTTGACTGATAGTTGTTTTACAACCTTATTGGTCGTATATAGACGTTCCACATTATAACAGTATCAATCCAATATAAAAGATTATATAAGCGAGAATCTTTCGCACAAAACAACTAATTTGAAGCATGATTATAGATATAACCTTATCCTGGCTTAAGATGGTAGGGATTGATCTAGGACCGGAATGTATCAGAGAATATATTCCTCTGATTTCATTTGCCTGTTTTTGTCTGTTATGTAGTTATTGTCAATTATGTGAAAAAATTCGCGGCACCCTAATAAATTCCTGAGAAGTAAACTACCCTTAACTTGAATGTCTCTAATTTATTAAAAAATCATTGAATCGCACCTGAAATGCATCCCCACATACCTACACAATCATGGTTTAATTTTTATTTAAATTTGAAATATAATATAGTGAGCTCAATACTAAATGAAACTTGACAGCTGCTTCATCCTCCTCCCAGAGAAAAATTGTTGAAGTACAATTTTCGTCATTGGCTCTGGTCGAGCTGTTTTTATCCAGTCAAAACTGTCTAAATATCAGTATGAGGTTATTAGAAAGGCGATTGAAGTGTTCTCAATATTTTCCTATAAAAAGTTACAAGACGTTAGCAAAAAAAAAAAATCGACCTTAAAGGAAATAATTATTGAGTTAAATCAAAGTAAAATAAGCTAAATTAATTTATTTTTTTTTTTTGAGGTATTAAAGCCATAAAACCCTAAGGTCATTAATGCCTTTGTTTACCTGTAGCTAAATTAAGTTAAAAGTAAGTTCAATTATTTTTTTTAATTATTTAAAATATCCGTTCTTAAGCTTCCTCTATAATTATATAGACATAAATATATATAATTTTTAAATTTAGTTGCAATCGTATTGTAATTTTCCATTCTTAATCGAATGAAACAACTTCCATCCGATAGGACAAACCGTTCCAAAGATATAGAGTTTTTTCCACTTTTTTGCCGTTTTGCCCCACTGTGCGTTGTGACCTAATAGCCGATTACCGTCTAGTAAGAATGAGTATCGATTGTCACCTATGATTGTTTATTTAGTGGAAAATGGTGGTTGATATGAGGAAATTGGATATAATGAAACATTTGAACAAGTAAAAAATTGCCTTGTTGTCCTAACAGATTAAAAAAAAAAAATGGCAGCAAAATATAGGTTTCGTTATTGTTTTTAACTTCCTGAATTTTCTTTTTCAGTGAATCTTCTCATTTCTTCTCTAGCATTAATTTTGAAAATTAAAGTAATCGAACGACTAAAATGTCGATATTTTTCGACAACAATGTACTTTTTTTCTAATAGGGCGGAAACCTAGAATTACCGCGTAATTGTTGATATGCATTAAGTTTGGAAGGTAAAATTCATATTTGGGACAACCTTTTGCTTAGAAACATATTGTATTCCTTAATATTTCTGAACGTAAGTAACTAATGTCCTAATTGCTGCTATATAATAATTAATAAAAATAGTGTAACTAAGAATAAGTAATAAAAGTAATAATAAGTAATAAGTAATAAGTAATAAAAATAGTTTACAGACATTCATCTTGCATCAAGATCTTCAGTTTATAAGATTAATAAGAGTGTTCACTAATTCATTATTGTTCAAAAATATTATTAAGTACTAATTACTTAAAAGGCATAATCAAATAGACAACAATGGATTAAAATAGTGAAACCAACTGACCAAGTATATGAGAAAAAAAACGTATATGACCAAATAAATCAATTTATCGTCTACTTTCAAAGGTGGATAAATCCCTTATCTTTATTACAAAATTACAAAAAAATACTATCCTTCTAAATAACAAAATTTAGAAAAAAAATCTAACATATCTAAAATGTTTGTCATCACTGTATTCAATATTTAAAGTTTTGTGCTTCGAAGAGTGAGTTCAGAGTTTACTAAATATTTAGTTTGTTATAAGTTTTTTATAAATAATAATAACCTTAAAATAATAATTTACTCATATCGCATTTCGAAACTCGACACCTCAAATGGAGCATATATTTTTTTTTTTTTCATTGAAAAACATAAAGAACGTTCGATATATAAATCCAGTGGCTAATGATGTTCTATTTGGGGGCCAAAATTATCATACTTAAGAAAGACAGAGTGATGTTTGTAGGTCTCTGCTTGTTAGAGTAACCAATTATAGCAAACCAATACCGTTTCATTCAAATATAATTTTTCGCAAAGTCCTGCCTCACTTTCAAATTGTATTGCGTACACAGGCTGTTAGCAAGTTCTAAAATCGTCATACTCCCTACACTATAAAAGTAGTTTCTTGCTGAGGTATGGTATATAATAATAAAATGAAAGAAATAAAAGGAAAATGAATATCAAAGACTGAAAAATTTGTTGCGGGAGCACTAGGCTAATGTCGATGGCCGACATTTTAAAGATTTAGCTTGAGATTCGACAGGACGCGTTACCACTGACACTACCATACGCTGCTAATGACAGTTACAGCCCCATGTTACAATTTCTGTTCACTCGAATGTCAATCGCTTTTGCTATTTCAGTCTCGTATTTCATCATTTTGTAAACTTTCTCAAAATAAAAATTCATATTTTTCTTAATTTGATAGAATGATTTATATACTATAAGTAATGATTAATTAGTAATATATCTTCCTTTTGTCGCAACGACTATTTATTTTCTACATTACAACATTGTTACCGTTTCGAGGCTGTGTCCCCATTCTCAAAACATAAATAATTTCTCAATCGTATGATTCATAGTCTTTTAATAAATTCATAATACTATATTAATGTTATATTTCAGCTCATACTTATCCTTTTTCAATTTAATAAAAGCTGATGGACTTTGTCCTCTATATTTTCAAATTGTTGCTAATAAATCCTTTGTTTCTTAGTTGATGGTGATAATTATGTGTTTTTTGTTATTAATTGGATAATTAGTAGTGACTAAAGGAAGGCACATTGCTAAATAAAAATTCATATTGTTTTATTTTTTTCTCCATTTTTTATCTGCGCCTCGCCACATGTTAACATTCAGCAGATGTGACGGAAAGATGGCACCCAGCAGTACCACTTCCCTGGCTTGTTTCAGTTACTATAATCTGTTAAAGAAGGAGATCTCTCATCCAACGCCTTTTATATCTCCTCCTCACATTTAAGGGCATCTCGTCTCTAGCTCTATCGCGTATAAGGAGGTTTATATGTCCGTGTAGGTTACGTGTGAAAACGTTTGTAAAGGATTTTGGTTGAATGTTGGTATGTTAAAGTAAATGTAAGGCTTGATTAGTCACGTACCAAGGTGCTTTTGAAATTAGTCGTAATAATTTTGACTGAAAGGTCTAAAGGTTTTGTAAATGTATTTTTTTGCAATGCCGTTTATATGTGAGCACTATGGCCATATAGGCTTAAGTAAATATGTGTACGTATTTAATTTTTGTCTAAGTTTTGGTTTTGAGGATTTGGTAAAAATCGGGTAAAGTAGGTCAAGTTAAGGGTTTTCCTTTTGACTTTAACGTGCGGGGCCCATGTCATCCTTCTATCGAAGGTTGCTCCGAGACAATGAATCTGTTGGAGGAATTAGGATGTTTTCGACATAAATTAGAGGTATTATTTTTCAAGTATCTTTTCGTAAAGTAAAAGTTACATATTTTGATTGCTAGTGATTAAGTCTAATTTTCCGTAATTGCATATCTTTATTTTATGTAAGTGGTTTTGTAACGTTAGTGGAGCTATAAGAATTTGAATATGAAATATTTCAGCGAATGGAGGTGAAAAAACTGATCCTCTTTGTCTGATGAATCTCGAGTGCTAAGTAACAATAAATTAGTAAGTTAAAACACGCAACCTGTTGTGCTTGTGTTACTAACTCACGGCTTTGCACTTACTTCCCCTATTCCTGTCATATTACACACGGACTACATCTAAATATCGTTAGGTTATGTTCTTTATTCTCCAGGGACGTTATCTACATCAATATTTCTCAGCTTACACATTTATGCGTTTATAATGTTTTCAGTAAACTAAATTCATATGTCTTAGTGCATAATATCGATGGTGCAACAAAGCAGATGTATGCGGTTTTACAGTTTTTTCCTTGTGGAAAATATTCTGTAAGCGGTGCCATAATATGAAATAATCTTGAACAATAAATATTTTTTCAATGGTACCATTTGCGAAATGTTATGAGTCTCAATCTACTTGGAAATTAGTAGCTTGCTTAATATCCATATTTTATATTTATTTACTTATTCTGTTGCTCTTTACCGATTAGCAGAAGCGACGCCATTGTTCCTTGACGGCTGCACTGATCCTGGCTTGATCCCACGTCAATAAGCAAATATCCATGCTATTCCAATTGTAGAAGAACATAAATTATTAAATTGAATGAAAGTTATTGTGAGAGGTCAATGTTATTTGTTGGACTAACCTAGTATTTACTATACAATTACACATTATTTGAAACAATCTATCCCACGGGTCCTTAATGAAGAAGGGGATGGATTACCAGGATCCCGGCCGGCGATACAGTTCGGGAAAGGGTTTGTATTATTCAGGCGGGGTGCGGAGAGCTGCGAGTGGAGCTGGATGTGTGAGGTGTTGTATGGCGAAGAGGGATGGTGCCATGGTACATGGAGTCTGTTATCATGGTAATACTCACCCAGCTCCTCTTCATAAATATTGCATGCGGTCCCCACCCCCATCTGCCCTCTCACAGTTCGTCGGGCGACACCGAGCTCCTCTGTTCACTGAATCAAATTCTGGTCTAGGCATCACAGACCAAAAATACTTTGGAATAGAACATCATTTGCGGGGAAAAAAATGGTGGAGGAATATTAGTATTCCATAGAGATTTATTTTTCTTTACTATACACATTCGATTTTCCTACAACAAAGGGTAGTTGAATATTATGAAATACCATGGGTCTGAAGTAAACATTTTGAAAAGGTATAAAGTTCTGTATAGTAGAAGGGTGCACTTTTGATTTCTATGGCAACCCTTGTAGGTGGTGGGGTTTTAGGAGAAATAGGGAGAATCGTGTTCAATCACGTTCTTAACCCTAATAAACGTAACATGTATCCGCCACCTGAAGAATATAACATGGTTGACCGTTCTCCAGAACTTTGATTGGGTCTGTTTCGGATTAGGTAAGCCAGTGATTTTTTAAGTGGCCGTGATTATGTCATTAATATTACTCTGACTTAATAACATATGTAAAAGTATGATGCGATAATTTTATTGCCTAACCTTTCCATTTGTTAATTGTTCTTATTCAGTTCAGTTATGAATATCTACCCAATAACAAGGTATGCGAAAAAGGACATCCCATGAAGTTATGAAGGAACGACAATTTATTCAGATTGCTGGAAAGACTACAAAGGAAATTGGGGGAATGAGATTTAAAAATTACGTTGTAAATCATTCGAAAACTTTCATAAACGTGACCACAGGCGCTCACACCCAGAGGATCGAATCACTTTGGGCCTCGGTCAAACGCAGAAAGAAGAAAGAATGCGGGACAAGTAGGAGCATGCTAGATTCCTATCTATGCGAATTTATATGGAGGAGGAGGTATGAGAAGGAATGCTATTTTGAATCTATTTTGAAGAACATCGCTGATTTTCGCCTTTGAAAGTAGTTTATATTTATCTGATGTTAGGATATTTCTGTTTTGAAGTTATACGTACAAATACATATGTTTCTGAGTTGTATTTTCTTCTTTATGTAATAGTTATTTATAAAAAAATCACTGGCTTATCTAAACCGAAACAGACCCCTTTGATAAACAAAATAAAGATCTAGTAGAGATGAGAGATGGTCAACTGTTCTTCAATTACGATAGGTAAAATGATTGTCAGGATTTTCAGTTACAATGATATTTATTATGGTAAGCCAACGTTTCGATCCAACTTGTGGATCTTCATCAGGGCTAAAAGAAAACAAATATATGAGTATCTATGCTAGAGGGTGACAATAAATGGATAAATTACAGAACTGATAATAATATAAAAGATGGTATACATAAATATTAAAATAAGCGGCTGGTTAACAAGATAAAATAGAATCTGATATATACCTACTGAGTCCAGGTGGATGGTTTTCATCCATAATTATAATTTCATCCACTTATTCTAACATCTTCCGCATCCTCAAATCCTAGTTTTGATTTCATAGGTACCTGCAATTATCTCTGTACCTCTTGTACTATTATTATTTTTTGTATTGTATGCTTCTTTCTGTATATTTTCCAAATTTGTATGCATTGTTACATTATGTATTATCTCATTTTTATGTTATTATTCAGTCCAGACACAACTATTTGTGTACAGTACCATATATTTTGTTTGTTTTTAAATATTTTGTTCACTCAGTTGTCATGTGCCTTCACTTCAAAAGCGTTGGATTTCCCCGCCATAAACCTTTGAAGTCGGCAAACTAACCCCCTACCACTACCTCTCACCTTATTTTTACCTTTAGTCTTAGTATCCACCTGGACTCAGTAGGTATATATCAGATTCTATTTTATCTTGTTAACCAGCCTCTTATTTTAATATTTATGTATACCATCTTTTATATTATTATCAGTTCTGTAATGTATCCATTTATTGTCACCCTCTAGCATAGATACTCATATATTTGTTTTCTTTTAGCCCTGATGAAGATCCACAAGTTGGATCGAAACGTTGGCTTACCATAATAAATATCATTGTAACTGAAAATCCTGACAATCATTTTACCTATCGAAAATAAAGATCTATAAAATTGTTTAATATCCTAATCAAATACTTAGCTTAATTAAGTAAAAAAACATAGCTAGACTTGGATGCGTCTTCGGTGGTGTAGTGGCAGGGTGCCTTATATATTAGCGGGGCTGTAATTCGGGCCAATGCCAATCTTTCATCTAAAATGAAATTCAATTTTAACAAAAAAAACAAAAATATATGTTCAATAAGTTTTCTTGTGATGATACATGAAAATTCTTAACATAATTTTTAAATATTTTTTTATACGAAGATAAAAGATTGGGCTTGGTTCGAACCTGAATTTCCTTGTAAATAGTTAGGCGCTCTTGCCTTACTAGTGATAAGGAAATCCGCGTTCTAATCCCGGCCTAGGCCAATCGTTTCATTTAGTATAAAAAAATATTTATAAATTATACTAAGAATGTTAATGTTATCATTACAAGGAAAATAATTGAATTAATATTTTTTTAAAATTGACAATGGCCAAGAGACCTCACTAAATGGACAAATTAGCGCACTCCCCCGTATGATTCGCAAACATTGTGAGATTGACGGGAAAGAGGTTATTGAAGAGAAAGAATTGATTTGACAGGGATATATGCCTCAACTGGCTTGAGCACCTTACTATTGATAAGGAAATCCGGGTTCGAATCCAAGACAAAGCCAATATTTTCTCTTCGTATAATATATATATGATTTTGAAGTTTATGCCTATATTAGATCAATTAAACAGTTGTGTTTATATACCAACTCCTATATTTTTATTTTTGAATATTTTGAAAAAAAAATTTCAGTCTTTTGTTGAGAGTCATTGTTTATATATTTATTATAACTCGATAGATCGAAGTGGATTTGATCAAAAAAGAGCATTCATTGAATTGCAATAATATTTAAAATAAATTTTATTATGAATAAAAAATATACTAATCTGTGATTTTTGTTTTCTTTTCAGGTAAGTGCAATCATACTTATGATCAAGTTCAATCGTTTTCAACAGTGAGGGTAAAGATTCATTAATTATGCATGCTTTTGTGTTGTTAATAGAATATTTATTTATTAGCGCTACAGTCCTAAAAGGACCCTGGCTTCTATTTAAATCTTTCTTCACTCTCTTTTGTCATGGGCAAGCATCCTCCATCTTCTTAGGCCCATCCTCTTCAAAATATTCTCCAACTATTCTAACATGCCCCATCCATCTGATTTGACTTCCTCTTATTATTGAGGTCAGATCCGGTTTATTATATACCAGGTAAAGCTCCTTGCTAGAGAGAATTATCCATTCTCCTTGTTCGCTTACATGGCCATGTATCCTGCGGAGAACCCTTCTCCCACGTAAGCAGTATTCTCTCTGAGGCCTTGGATACTACCCAGGTCTCGGGACCATATGTGACCACAGGTCTTTTGACCTTCTCATAAAGCGTGATCATGGTCCTATGAGACAGTGTTTTGTAATTAAGTATTTTTCACAAGGCAAAGCAGCATCGATTTCCGGCTGACAATTACTACTAGTTACTTTTACAATTAATATTAATTGCTATAATATAAAATTATAATTATTTAGTAATCAGCATTCATTTAAAATAATTAATTTTATTTTAAAATTCACGACTATTATTAATTATTATTAATGAAAATTCAATGAAACAGGTTTAATATTCTATAAATACAAACACCGTTGTGTCGACTAGCTTTTTTAAATATCCGTATACTCTTTTTATAATCTTTTCAGTAAATTAGACGCGAAAGGGAAA
Source organism: Aelia acuminata (assembly GCA_911387785.2). Taxonomy (NCBI): domain Eukaryota; kingdom Metazoa; phylum Arthropoda; class Insecta; order Hemiptera; family Pentatomidae; genus Aelia; species Aelia acuminata. The sequence goes on along the minus strand of OU426982.1, from coordinate 118,825,227 downwards.
TTGCTTTGTGAAGTTACTTGGAATGGTAGGACATCAAAATATAATAAACGCCTATTAGCTATGCCGTTCAAAGCGGGCTGAAAAATTAGCTCTAAGTTCATTATTACAAAGAAGGTCCAAAAAAAAAAAAAAAAAAAAAAAAAAAATGTGAGAATAAACAACTAGGACATAATTTAATTTCTAATTTTCATTAACTTCAATTTCCCTTGTTCTTTTTACTTCTTTTTTTTCGAAAGATTTAAAAACAGTTTTTAAACTCGATGTCCAAAGAAACTGTATTAACCTAAATACTATTTGAATTACATAATATCAACCTATTTTGACTATAAAGTCAAAACTAAAAGCTCTTTTTTTGTTCAAATGGACCGTGAGTAATTGTAAAAAGTTAAAAAAGGTTTGCATTGAATAAAAAATAACGTTTTACAACTAGGAACTTACGTAACTATAAGGCTAGAATGTAACATATCCTGTTACTAATGTTACCTCGATTTACCAACCATCTTGCAATCTTATGGCTTATCTATGTGTATATTTTTTTTTTTTTTTGTGTTGCAGTAATATGGGAATAACAGGGTTCAAAATAATAGGTTATTTATTTTTATATAATATATTTTCTAAAATTTCAAATGATGCCATACAGAAGAATGTGTGAAAAAGGACTGATATATATGATGATCTTATGAAATATTTTGATCAGCATTAAGATATTTTCACCAGTTGTATTAGATTGAAATTAATGTACTTATTTTGTTATTATTCCATTTCTTTTCTTTCTTTTCGCCTAAGTTATTTAAAGGTATTAGTATAAGGTATTTATATTTCAATAAATATAAACGGGAATCTATAGTTTGTTCTGGCAGTGTAATACGTAAGTACCGTAAGATATTTATCTTATCTAGATTAAGTTTAAGAGCATATTAGAATATTATTTATATTCTAATAGATAGAAATAAATAAAAAAAATGTTATTATTATTATATTATCCAATAGCTAGAAAGAGAAAAAATATTATTTATGCTGTTGGTTTTCTACAACTAATTTGAAAATTCTAAATATCAAAAATAAGGTTCAGCTTAGGTTTCATTTCTATACCTTTAATCCGTTAATTGTAAATGTATTTTCGTAACTTACCTATTTCTCAAGTCTTTTTTGACTTTTTGAATATGTTTATTACTATCGTTCAAATATTATTATTTAGGTATACTAGAAATAGTAACCAATTAATGTTTCTCAGGACTTCTTAATCCCTCTGTAATTTAACTTATCAGAAGATTTAACATTTCCTCAATAAATTATCACTTCTAATATTAGTTAAATTAAATATTTAAACATTTAATTCATTCCCACTATGCTAACTAGGCCCTTACTGCCTAATACCAATCGGTAATTGTTTGTTTTCCCTTCCCAGAAGCTCTTGAGAAGATGGTTGAGTAGCATTTGCTAGATTAGGTTGACATAACTGCTTTACCTGGAACCCCTTGACTTCCTATTAAGTACCTTGTTAATTCCCTTAATTAGGTTAATTGCCCAAAAGTATATAAAACTCCGGTATTTATTTTTATGTGGTTAAAACAAGAAGTATAATTAATGTTTTGATACTTTTTTTTTTAATGTCCGCTTTATGCCACGAGGGCTAATCTGCAATTTGATACTTTTTATTTAATTCATTTATGGTTTTGTAAAAAAGTTAGTAGCACCATTTTTTTTTTTCTTTATTTAACACAATTTTATATCTTTAATAAATTTTGTAATATATGTTCAAAGTCACTATAGGGACATGTATAACCCTAAAAAAAAATGTTTCGCTACAACCCTTCAAAAACAAAATCTTTGTATCTTTTCTATCAGTGCAACCCAAAGGGAATTCTTAAGTTTTTACATTAAAATATGAAGATGAACGTGCTAAGAACGCATTCAAATATTCAACTTATATAGATAGATCAGCGTTTTAGAAAAAATAATATGAATAAGCAAGTGTAAATTCAACAAACCAAAAATAAAACGAAAAATAGTTTTTTTAAGAATAGAGCTAAAAAATTGTGAGATTGATGCGGATAAATAGAGCCATTTAATAAAATTTGAATAGAGCATTTTTTTTTATATAATAGATTTTAACAGCCTATATATGACCAATATATATACATATTAATCAAGGGGGTAAATTTCGGTTAACTAACTCTAATCGTATCAATAATATATGGAAGTAAATACGAAAAGAGCCGAACTACAAGGGTGCAAGAAATCGAAAAAGGTGTTAGTAACAATATTTTTCTGTTGAGAAATCCTTAAATTAATGTTAATAAGTTCAAAAATATGCGGAGTCCTTTCTCATCAAGCTATGTTTCCTATTGTTTATTTCGCTCAATACCTCCTTAAAGTTCTCTTTCTTGTTAGGAGGACAAAGGGTACTTACGTGTCTTAGGGTGTAGTATGAAGGTTATCAGTAGTCTTGTTTATAACCTGATATTTTGATAACGCTTTGCTTCTTGTTGGTATTTATGAAAATTGAAGTACCTTTAAATAACTTAGACAAAAACTAAATAATAAATAAAATGAATAATAATAATATAATAATAATAATATATAATATAATATAATAATAATATAATAAGAATAATAAATAAAAATAAAGGTTTATTAATTTTATTTGATTAGGATTTAACGATAGTTAATTTTGATAACTAAACGAGCACTATTATCCTATCATATTCACCTTTAATTTTTTTAATATTTAACACACTTGTAAATTTTAACAAATTGAAAATGAAAAAAAAATCTAGTGGGATGCGCGCAACTTTCGCTTACCAACTTACTCTGATTAGAAATTGACGTGTTTTGTTAAATGGCATTTCTCAAAGTCACACAATTTTCCACATTCATTTACTTATTTTGGTTTGTATTTGCTCTTTAAAGTACACTAATTTTTTTTAATATTAAATAAAAGTTTTTACTTGTGATAATTCGGCAATGCAAGCATATTACTCCAAGTCGTCTGATTTTATATTTCTCTATGTATTTGTTGAAAACTTCATATTTCATAATTTCCATTAAATGAACAGAACATCTTTAATTATAAAACACTGGTCTGTCATTAAATGCGTACTGCGTACGCGTGAGCTCAACGCGTTTTATGAGTTGACGGAATATTTTTCTTTTTTTTCTCCTATATATGTTCACTTGATTTTTTTTCATATTTCAGATTTAGCCGTTTCTTATTTTTAGGAGAAACGAAAGGCCCCTTCCTCATTTATGCCCCCTCAGAACATTTTAACAATGATATAGCTTACCTGATATTAAAGAATTCTTGATTCTCATTAAACATGACGAGTTTAATCAAAATAGTTAAAGCTAATTTGAGAAAATCGAAAAAAAAACAACTTAAAAATGGGAAAAAAGTTAATAAATAAAGTATCCCCTTCGATTGACTAATTTCGATGAAATGTTTGCTCTCATATCACGGGCATATACGTTTACCATATACCCAATTTCAGATTTATAGTTTTTGAGCTAGTCTGTTAACACACACAGTAACCATTTCGCGAGACTTGGTTATTTGATCTCAGGGGACCCCAAAACGTGTAATTCCCTTGAAAACCGGAAGTCGAAATTTTTCAAGATCGCAATACTTTTCCTTACTACACAGGGTGACATGCTACTCGTGCGAGAAACTTCACCAGTAGATTCTACACCACAAAATGAATGAAAACGTTCATATTGACCATGGTCCGAGTCTCAACCATTTCGGAATAATTTCGCTTTTTATCGATTTTGAAAGATATCACAACCTGGCATCGGAAAACCGTGATATTTTTAAATCTGAAAATTTCTCCGAAGAGCTAATAGCACCGTTGAAATCTACATTAATTTTTCAATTATAAAATGGCCATTTCAAAATTTTTGGGCCAATTTTTTGTGTTTTATTTCAGCCAGAACAATAAAATAAGTGAACAATTTTATAAATCGGAAAGTGTTTAACGTAATCCAGAGTTTCTAATTTTAGTTTCAGAAGGCAGCAATCTTGAGGGAAAATACCTCATTTAATAAACGCTTCTAACGCACTCTTCATTTTTTAATTTGGTGTTTCTAAGACCAAGATATGGATGACAAAAAGAGAAAAAAATATGGTTCAAGGGTTGTTAATGTTTGAGAATTTACATTTTAAATTTGAAAAAAAAAACAAATACAACTCACCAATATCTTTAAAATAAATTCATTTTTAATCATTTTATTTATGTTCGAATTGGAAGCCGTTCTCTGCAATACACAAACGTGCCCTATTTCTCATACTCCCAACTGTCACAACAAACACGTCGTTATAAAAGTTTTTCAGCAGGGGCGAAGATCCTTGCTCTCAAATTTTCTATGTTTGTCACTTCAGTGCGATAGATTTGTTCCTTCTGATATCCACAGACGAAATATTCCATGGTGTTGAGATCAAGAGAACTTGGTGGCCATAGAACTGTCCCATCACGGCCGATCCAGGTTTCGAATGTTCTGTCAAATACGCCTGAACTATTCTAGAGGAGTGAGGCTGAAAAATTACGCTGATTAATAAATTATAATTATGCTGAAAAATTATGTTTCTCCTTAATTGTAAAAGAAGGTCCTCCAGCAAGGTGGGCAGCGTGTCTCCGATAAAATTTAAATAAATTGGGCCAGTTAATCTCGCCGAAAAATCTAAGTAAGGGCCGATGAGTACATCTCCAATAACTTCCGCCCAAACACTGATTGAAAAACGCCTTAGGGAATACAGTTTTTCTCTTTTTGTCATCGATATCATGGTCTTAGAAACACCAAATTAAAAAATGAAGAGTGCGTTGGAAGCCTTATTAAATGAGGTATTTTCCCTCAAATTTGCTGCCTTTTGAAACTAAAAATTAGAAACTCTGGATTACGTTAAACTCTTTCCGATTTATAAAATTGTTCACTTATTTTATTGTTCCGGCTGAAATAAAACACAAAAAACTGGCCCAAAAATTTTGAAATGGCCATTTTATAATTGAAAAATTAATGTAGATTTCAACGGTGCTATCAGCTTTTCGAAAATTTTTTCATTTTTAAAGATATCACGGTTTTCCGATGCCAGGTTGTGATATCTTTTAAAATTGATCGAGAATCGGACCATGGTCAATATGAACTGTTTTATTCATTTTGTGGTGGAGAATCTACTGGTGAAGTTTGTCGCACGAGTAGCATGTCACCCTGTATATTCCATTTATAGGTAAATGAAAGTAAAAATGTATATCTCTAAGAATAAAGCTAACAAATCGTAAAATAATTGCCGTGGAATAAAGAAATTTTATAAAATTTAAATAAAACATTTTTTAATAACTTTAATAAATTACAAAAGTCTATATTGTAGCGTTTTTTTTTCTTTTATACCCAACACTCACTAACAAGTAAGGAATCGTTCGAGTAATCGGAGGGGAAAAGAACGAAATATGTCAGACCGCCGCCCCCTCCCACCATTTTTAAATTAAAATCTGACAGGCTACCGTATTTCAAGTTAGACAGTTAGGGAAATGTTCCGTGGCCAGGCTGAATTTTTAAAATATATATCTTCGAGATGGCGAGGACTTTTTTTTTTATTATCGTTATTAGTGATTGTTCTGGAGCCGAGATATTTCTTTTTTTTTTTTTTTTTTCGTTTTTAATAAATGGTCATTCATTCTCCGGGATGTTATTAATTTAATTCTTTAATGGTTCGGTGATAGCTTATATGCTTCTGCACTTCCAGTGATTTATGAGGATGTGAGAGTTAGAGTGGGAAGACGTGTTATAAAGTTTTAAAATACTATTATTTATTTTAAATATTTTAATTTATTTTTTATATTATTTTTTGTTTAGTTCGTACTTTTTAACAGCGACTTAGTGAATGTAATGTATATAATCATTGTTTTGTTTTTTTTCAATTGAAATAATACTATAACACTTAAATTCACGAAAATGATAATTCACAAAGTCAGACAAAAAATACAAACTCAAATAATTTACAATGCTACAGAAAGTATCAACTTTGTAACTACACAGTAACACAAAAGTGACCATATGATTCAGAGCAAGACTAACTCTCCAGTCTATCGCTCCTTATATTTAGTCTGAATTAGAAGAATCAGAAGGTTTCTGGAATTTCTCCAACAGTCACGAACATGTACTAGAACAGTTTGTAACTGTTCCAACAAAAAGTCTAAAACTGTTTTCAATCATATTTTTTTTTCACGTGTATTAAATTAATGGATGGTTCGAAATGATCACCAATCAGCAATAAAAGAATACTTTTATCAAATAGGATATAAACTGGTTATTAGAGATATTTCCATATTTTTTTTCTATTTTTTTATCAATACCATACTTTTTGGTATTTGTTTATCATTTCCTCATTTTTTCTCTATTAGTTTGTTCTTTAGGTTTTTTGGGTGGATGGATCCTTAGTTCACTTATCCTACCCTTGAGTGTGGCAGATTGTATTATTCCTTCAACAAATAGTTGAAAAAAAAATAATAAAAACGTGTTTATTTATGTTATAATTGTTACTTAAAAAGTAACTGTCAAATAAAAGATGTTAGAAATATTTCAGCACCAATCTGGGTTTAAATAATTTTATTCACGTAAAATTATTACACGAAAATGTCAAACGAATAATCAGAATTCGAATAAGTAAACAATGTTACAAACAGTAATTACAACTGAAACATCAATGACTTAAAAGAATGAATCATGTGAATTTGAGGGTTCTGACGCACTTTTTTGAGGATCATGTACCTACTTCTGTGTATGGCCGCCATTTTGTTTTGTTTTAATCTTACGAATATTTACCTTTACTTAACTTAATCCTTACTTAAGTATAGGGATTCTTTGCCCGTCCGTCTACTCCGTAGATACCACTGCCGCCTATACTTAGTTAATACACCTACTACTACTCTAGGTAGACGTGATCATTAGGCCACGCCCATCCTATGCCTCCCTCTATACCTCCACCATCAGTTTTTCAGTCACGTGACCATCTCCATGTTAATTTTTTTGATTGAGATTGGCCAAAACGAATTGGCGGCTAAGGAATAACAAAGTGGCGGATAATGACACTTAAATTTATAAGATAATTACCTATATATTAGGTTTATGGATGGATATAAGCACAAGATATAGGTAAACAACTAAAAGAATAAAATATGGTGAGAGAAACAAATAATATTCTTAAGTTAGGTACCTGACCCTTTACTAAGAAAGGAGAGGGGGGTAAAAAAGTAATCAAAATGTTGATGGTCACGTAACTGAAAAATTAGGTGGTTAAGCTATAGTGGGAGTCAGATGGGGCGTGGCCTAATGGTCATCTAAAGTGTAGTAGGAGCGATAGCGGTACATACGGAGTAGACGGACGCGCAAAGAATCCCTCTACTTAGGTTAAGATTAAGTAAAAGTAAATGTTCGTAAGATTATAAAAAAACAATATGGTGGTCATGCACAAGCGTGGGTAACATCCTAACCCAACAAAGTGCGCCAGAACTTACAATATTACACTACCCTTATGTTCGGTGTTCGAGGCTAGACAAGCCTCCAAGCCCATCGCTTCTTATATTTGTAATGGAACATTCTAGAAAGGTCTAGATCATTCCAAACAACATGCAACGGTTCCAGAAGAGTCTAGAACTCACTTCCAATGAAACAGAATTAATCATATGTTTTTACTTTACAATATTTTATAGTTGATAACATTATTAGCTATCAGAGCATTGAATTAATGAGCTCAACTATAGATATTGACGATAATATTAATTGCAGACTCTGTTAATTTATTTTATAATAGCTGCATTTAATAAGATAATTATTTTTTTTTTGAGCGTTTTCTTACCTTTTATCCCACTCTGAACTTTTTACAGATCCAAATTTAAACAAATTACGTTTTCCATGCATTATGAGCATATGACATGAGATATTAATTGATCTATCCAGGAATTATTTTTTTACTTTTTGGAGATGAGGCTACACCAAGCTACGATAAATAATGGCGTATTGTAAATAGAGATTTCTCTCTAGAGTATATCGAGGTAAAGAGCTATAGAAGTCAAAGAAGGTGTTATGACAAAGGGCGCGCAGAAGAGAGAGAGGTGCCTTATCGAAACTGAAACAGTCCCCAGCGAGGGGTTGGGGGTGGTAGTAAGGGGTAAAGGGGGTGGGGGGGGGGGTTGGAATTGGGCCAATGAGAATGGACACGAACAATGCAGCCCACTCCTATTACTCCTGCTTCCTATACACTCCTTCGCCCACGCGGTCTCGGGATATTTCTTCCTTCCCACTTTCCTCTAATTTCTCTTTATCACCGACTTTATTCCCTACCACAAAGTCCGTTTACCAGAATATAGCGACCAGCCGCTCAGCCTTGTATTAGATTTTCGTGTGACGAAACGAATTTCTTATTCGGCGGAGAAGTTATGGTGCAATAGAATAGATTCTAATTTGATTTAATTCATTATCATGTTCATAAAATACTTCAAAATTGAAGACCCCAGGCTAAGAACGTGTTCAGTCACATTTCGCAAATTTTACAGGAGAGCAAAAAGAGTGTTCAAATCTTGTATAGATCACAACCTTGCTATATATGTCCCTGATTTTAATTAATTATAATGGTTGTTAGTAAGGTCCGTGGTTCTTAGTTATGGTTAAGTTAACCATGCAATTAAGACATATTGCAAGAATAAGCAGAGTTTGCATTAGTGGAAGCTATTTACTATATGAAATACTATATACACATATATACATTTATAATGAATACAACTAACATATCTATACAAGCCTTTAAGGAAGTGGGGTACAAGCGGGCAGCAAAGCGCGTCTATATAGCTCAAGGCTTCATCTATAACTGGGTCTTTTGGAGTGGGAATTCTCAGTACTAGGGCGATAAGGAGGGCTTAGTGGTACAAAGTTGGCCCTATGTTATTATTTAACATATTTATAAACTAACATAATCAATTATCTACTTGAGCAGCTAATTATTACAATATGATATCTTATTCTTATTAATATATCCCCATACATAATATTTATTATAGCCCTTTTAATATAATTACAAATAATATATATTTAACTATTGTGGGTCATCACAACCTAGTAACTCTAAGTCAATGGAAAAAAAAAAATAGTGCATGCCCAATATAGTTTCAAATAACGGAAATGTTAATAAGAATGCAATATATTATCTGTTATTCCAAAAAGAATCAATGATCAAAAAGAATTGTAATTGCGCGTGCCCCCAAAAAGAATAGTAAGTATTTAATGATTGAATTAGCTGTTTTCGTGTAAACTACAAAGATTTGTAGTACTCGAAATGGTATACTATAATGCGTTATAAAACAATATTCATAAAAAATGGACTGACCACGTTCTTAGCGTGAGGTCTTCAATTACTATCTGCAAAATATATTTTAAACAGTATGGAAATATGAGTTCCATACTGTTACCCGAAAGTCTCCGGGGTGTTAAGTGTGGGTTCGTGGTGGAACCAAGTTTATTTGTGCTAAAAGGTTCATGTTGAAAGCCAAGCTGTGGTTGCAGTTTTGGTAGAATTCTGTGGCTACGTCTGATTGTAAGAACAATATTCAGGTTTTTTTTTTTTTTAATCTCAGGTGTATTAATAATTTGTTACATGGTATCAATTATATGCAGCTTTTAGCATAGAAGTGATTACTCCTCTTGTAAAATTGAAATTCACGGACTATTTGTTTCAGCTTGCTTAATCAAAAGCAGCAGATGATAAAATTAATACCGGGCGGGTGATTCAGGAATGATTCGTTACCTAATATCTAAATTTCTTTGCAACATTAGCTTTACGAATCCATAATTGAGACTGTAAATTAGTCTTAAACTTTACCAGTCACCCGTGTTAGTTAAAATCACTGATTAACTAAATCGAGATAAAAATTTAAAGATATTGATATTTCAAAATTAGTATTAATATTTCTTCTAACTTACTTCTATATGGCTTATTAAAAACGAATTTCAAATACAAGATATATTTTTTTTTTACTTATAATAAGTATAAAGGGATAAGTATAAGTATAAATTAAGCTAACAACTACTTTTATTTTGAGCTTACACATTTATTTTATTTAATTTTTTTTTTTTTTTTAAACTAAATCTAAATTTACTATTAATGTAAATTAATAAATAAATAAATTTATAACATACTTACAAAATTAATTTATAACTTTTCGATTTTTATTAGAAAAAATATTTTAAAAGTTATAGCAGTTCTTAAACTGTGATGATAGTTCGAATGCTATCATAGTTTTACTTAGCGAAATTTCCTAAGTTTTCTAAAAGATTATACATTTACACTTCTTGTTAATTTTTTCATACTCATTGATGATTTTAGTTTTAACCGTTTGTCTTTTGAGGCGGTTTACCATGACGTATTCGATTTAATAATGTTAATAAAAAAATAAGGTACCCTCTCTTTATTTATTTATTTTTTATTTTTTATTTTTTTTTCTGTTTCTCGGCGTATTTTGAATGAATGGGCTTAGCATAGTATAGATGATGAAACCAGCTAATGGGGAATATTTTAATTTCTCATTTTATGATAAAAGCAGACTAAGGCGTTTTCGTGTTTAAGCTACTCATTTATTTCAAATCGTAAGACTTATTAACAGTAACAGTGAGGTAGCAGAGATTAATGGTTGGTACATAGTGGTGATTGTTTAATTAAAATAAAAACTCAATTGACGATACTAATAAATTGCATTATTATTTGATTGCTTTATTATCGAGTATTGCGGTACTGTGTAGAGAAAAGTATATATGGTGATATAGTGGTGGACCCCGAAACGTCGTAAAAAGTTGAGATGATCTCATAATAATAAAGAAATGTAAAGGATGATTTTTTTTCTCACTAAACTCCTAAATAAGAACTTAATAAGGCTTATTTTATTTTTAATCATAATTTACCGTTAAATCAACATATTCATCCTTTTCAAATCTATTTAAATCTTTCTGAGCTGTAGATAAACAATGAAATTCCTCTGACGCTCATAACTCGTCGAAATGCGAAAGGGAACTTAGTTAAGTTGAGGGGGGGGGGGGGCGAGAGGGCCATATATAAAATTAGTCGAGCTAAACGACTATTAGCCGACTAATGAGAGGAGAATGATAAATCAGTGTTTGGGATGTTTTCAAAAGCGATTAGGACCTGCAAAAGGGTGGGGATGGAGTGGAGGGGGGAATGGGAAGGTGAGGGGGGAGGGGAGTTCTAAGTGAGTGAGCCAAGCGGTCCCGGGAGCGAGACTAACTCAACTGAAAACTTTTCACCTTTCATTCAGCCAACTTGCCCGCTCTACTTAACTCCGTCGGAATGAGCATTCATTCCCTTCTAACTTCGTCACGGTATCATTATTGACCTCTCGCCGCTATGGAGTTATTGTTATGCCACTTTTGTTCTGGAATCTTGTGCTGAATTGCGGTCTAAAACTCATTCTAAAGAAATCATTCCCAAAATGCCTAATTGCTCATCCATTCGCGGTGTATAGATTATTTCATCAATAATATTTAGCAACTATGATCTTAACTGTTATATTATATGATCTATTTATAATGGAATTGTTTAGGCAAGATAGGTTTTAATAATAAAAACCTTTCGCTTTCCTGATGATGAAAATATGGCCTGGAGTTCAATGCTCCTAGTTCAATAGTCAACCAATGTAAAGAATAAAATAAATTGTATTTTTCATAGAGTTTAGAAAAATATCAGGATAATTAATTAGAAGGAAAAAAGATTAATGAAAGGAAAGAAAAAAAATTCTTTAATATTTTCTAGCTTAAAAATTACTTTATTAAATAAAATTATAATACAACTTTTCTATTATACGAAAAATATGCTTTAATCGAATTGCCAATGGCTTAGAATGAAGTCACAATTTTTAAATTGAAACTAAGATTAAAGAATTATTAAACTATGGATACAAAATAAATAAATCTATAAATAAAGAAACGGTTAATAGCCGTATAAGCACTTAATAGCTATAATATATCATTCATGTTTGGGCAAAAGGGCTTAAGTCATAAAAAATGTTTTTTGTCTCGTCTTCTTAAAATTCATAATTGACTATAATTTATTCGTTATTCATAATTTATTAAAGTCTCTGTTTTGTTGTGTTACAGTAAAGAATATAGTTTAATTTATTATTCTGGAATAAAGGAATACAATCAGAAAGAATTTATAATGATTTTCACTATCTTGGTAAATCGTAGTTTGAGCTTCCCATTTGATGACTTAACCCCTTTTGACCAATGCTATATATATATATGTAATAGATTCAGCTATTTAATTTTAAAATTAAAGGTAAAGTCTAATTTTGAGAGAATGTTATTTAAATTTAAAGGTTAAACAAAATTTAAAGTTCGGGCATTAATAAAAAATAATTTTGAAATTATTATTATTATTATTTTATCCAGAATGAGAATGGATTAAGGGATCTAACTTGATACCTTAATGTACATTAACGAGAATGAATTGATTCTCGAATTAATTAAATTCACAATAGGTAAAAAATAAAGAAAAATTAAACTAAAAAATATGCAAATGAACACTCTTAAAGTGCACTATGTGCAGTAAAAGAGTTTTTCTATAGGAATATAGAAGTCCTCATGTCCCTGCCACTCAACGAACAACGAAAACGAAGTAGGGGCTAAGAAGAAAAAAAAAACAACTAAAAAATGATTTAAGATAACAAATGGGTTCCTAATCTTTAACGAGTACCGGGAATCGTATATGTTACATTTTATATCCCTTCCGAAGGACGGCTAGGATTTTTACTCCCTTTGAAAAATAATATGGCTACTTGCCTTACTACGAACCCGCGACCTTCTATGTAGAAGTTTGTTATGCTAACCACTACTCCAAAGGTGACCCTTATGCCATTCGTGATTATAAAAGGTTTGTTGAGAGGAGCAAATTAAAATTTTTAGGAAGAAAAAAAAAAGTTTTGTTCCTTTTGTAACTGGATCTCAATATTCGCGCCTTTTACCCAAAGGTGAAAGAGCGGCATTTTTACAAAGTTAAGGCAAATTTTTCTGCAGCAAGAAAAAGATTATTATATGCTTGGTTGTGACACCTCATCTTTCAGTGATTTGAAATAAATATTTCTTCTGATTTCTTGGTAAAGTATAGGACTAACAAACAATAGTATTTACTTTTATTGTCAAATGAAAAATTTACAAATATATGTTAAGATTAATTCCTACATACTAAGCTTTATAGACATGGATGTGACCCTAGAGTGTGTTTTGGTTGCTACCAGCTTGCAGTGGAACACTAACAGCCTGTCTCGTGGACCTTCGGCTGATACAAGCCCGAGACAGGTATGTGGTTCGACATGGTCTAGGGCACCTTATGGATGGGAGGGGGGTTGTGTATCAGTGTGGTTGGAGTTCTGTACTAGTAATGTGAAGTTGACAGGATCGAATCTCGACCCCTAATTCCCAGTACGGCTGGTTCCTAGGGCGTTGTTATCAGACTTAAAATAATCACTTTTTTGAAGTAGTATTACTATCTAGCCGTAGAGAGTTTATTCATATCGTTAAACTTTGGTAGAGTTGTACTTTTTTTTTTTTTTTTTTTTTTTTTTTTTTTTTTTTTTTTTTTTTTTTTTTTTAATGATTCGGCCATGCATTTAAATGTGTTTCTCGCCTATTTTCCATGAAAGGATTTGTATTGCACAGACAGAAAATATCCGGTATTTTTCTCTTTAGTTAAACCGGTCTCATTTACTGGTTAAAAAGTAACTGTTATGATTATTATGATTATTTACTAAAATATAATAAAATTACCAGTTACTTTTCAATCAATATACTGATTGCTAATGAATAGTATATGATAATAGGAGACACATTGATAGGTTATTGAAGTAATATATTTAATTTTGTGTTTCCTAACCAAGTTCCTTTAAACTTTCCTTTTATATCTCCGCATGTCCTCAAATAAATATCCCCAGATGCGTATTTCTTAAGAAAATTTCATCAAATTTCCAATAATGCAATGCTCATTTCCTATAAATATTCCTTTAATAATTCAATAGTATCTTGAAAGCTTTTCGTTTTGATGCAAGGAATAAAGGAATGAGAAGATAATCTTTTCTCCAAAAAAATTCATTTTGAAGAATGATTATTGGGTCTCCATTAACAAATGATGTATATTAAACAATTGAAAACAGTTACATATACACCAGTAAAATTAACAAGCGTACCTTAAGCAAAAAATACAATATTTAAAGCTCGTTTGTTTCATCTTTATATTTCCCTTATCCTCGTTATAACCAGGCTTCTCATATATATAAACGGAACTATGTATTAGTTTGATTCATAAGTTTTGACATAGTGCTTTCCTAAATTTAGTTGTGCAACCTACAAAAAAAAAGTTTAAAACTACGTTGAATATAAAAACACATTCGGAATATTCATTTTTAGTTTGATTAGCTTAGGACGGAAAACATTCCTCCAAGTTTTCACAAGTTTATGATTCGAATTTAGCTTCTTTCAACGATTTAAATTATTTCAGGTCAAGCTGGCGAAGCACGTGCCTAAATCCCTCCTCTCACCGCTACGCCCACATTCAGAATTTAATTTGTGTATTACTTTTATCGAAGAAACCTGATTATTTATTTAGTTTTTTTTATTTTATTCTCCAATTCCAGTGATCAAGTACTAAAATAAAGTAGAGATACACGAGTACAAAACTCATTTTTATGCGTGTTTAGTACTTTCGGAAATCACTTATGTTCCCAGAATTGAATTCTGGTAAGGTGCTAAACATTAGAGTTATAAATTACTACGAGCTCCTCTGTAATGCTTTCTATTTTTTTTTTTTCTGTAATATTTTCAATCAGTTTGGTTCTGCCTTAGGATTGATGCGTACGCTATAACCTTGAGTTTCAATAATTTTTTTTTTGTTTCTCTTGCACCGAAAGATTTATAGAATATTCTGGAACCGTTACATATTAGTACGTGACCTCGTATTATAAACATAAATAGTAGGATAGTATTTTTTATTGTTAATTTTATTATGGTTGGATCGCCATAATTACCATAATACTGCTTAATGCCCTGGAATAGCTCCTGTCCGATAGAGTGAAAATCATTGAACAGTCCCGGCATAATAATACTCGCCATCAACCCCCCTCCCTTTCCCTGTCCGGGAAATTCTGTATAGTATAAACGGTGAAAATAGAAAAAAAAATAAACAGTCAATGATTCGTCGCTTGTAGTTACTGTTTGTAACGTTGATACTAATATAAGTTTTAATGTTTGTTTGCCATTATTGTATTATAATTATCCCATATTAAAGATCCTATGCTGGGTCGTTTTGCGTTTATGACAATCAAGATCCGAAGCTGATTTTGGTTTTGGCGAAAGAAAAGAATGGAACAATACCTCTTAGTCTTTGAAAAGAAAACTCTTTGTAGGATCTTTGGAGGAGTCCATATCGACGGAAACTTGAGAAGGCGGACGAACATCGAAATTTCTTCGATTTTTAACGAAAAAGATGTTCTGTCAATGAAGATGGGGAGACTGCGATGGGTTGGCCACGTCGCTTAAATCGACAACGAGACAATCCATAAAAAGTTATTAACTGAACCCATCCATGGAATTAGAAAATGGGGGAAACCGAAACTTATATGGTCTGATGGTGTAGCGGGTGACGCAAAAGATATCCTGAGAGTCAGGAGCTGGATGAAAGCGGCACAAGCTAATAATAATAATTATCCAATATAAAATTATTACCCGTGCACATTTATTTTGTTTATCTCCGGAGTATAGACTCAATTATTACTCATAGTGTGAGAATAACCCATGTAAATTAATTACCGATATTATTATACCCTTATTAGATATTAATAATGAAGAAAACAAATATTGGGTTTGAATACAGTGGTACATTATTAATCATCTTATCATCATCATTGATCGGATCATCTTAACTATGATCCGAACGGTAACCGATAGGTGGTACTTGTCAATAGACTTTATTCCATTTAAAACTCGGAAGAGCCCCCCCCCTCCCACGTCCCTCCAATGGCAATAAATTGAGTGGCACTTAAAATGGATTGGGACGTGAGCACTCGAGAGTTTGGGGGGGGGGGGACCTTAATGATGCAAATAAGAATTTAACGACCTTTTACCTTTCAACAGGTGAACTTGGCATCGCCCACATTTTCACTATCAATCTGTTAATTCGCCTAATCTGTCAGGCCGGCTGTTCGGTGAATCATTGAGCATCTGATTTCATGTTCTCATGCCCATTTCTATCTGGGCCTTGTTTTTTTCTTTTTTAATAAAATTTTACATCTGTCATAATTTTTAATTATGAATTCTCCATCCTTTAATGCAAGAATAGCAAACTATAACAAAAACTCACTCCAACGTTACACTCACAAACGAACCAAACATGTATTATTAAATTAAAAATTTCTGTTGTCTGTATTTCTTCCACGTTTATGTATTAATTTATTCCTTTATTAAGTTAATTTTGTTCGTATTATTAACTCTTTTTACATTTAGTTTATTTTTATTTTGTGTAGGTTATTTTTTTTTTTTTTTTTTTCTTTTTTTTTCATTAGTACTAAATAATCATCAAATAAAAATAAATTTTGTTTTTAACGATGATAAATCCGAAATCATGAATAAATTTATAAATAAATATATATATATATATATATATATATATATATGTTGTAAAATTTGATAATAAATAAAAACTCTCTCTCTCTCTCTCTCTCTCTCACTCTCTCTCTCTTATTCTCTCTCCCTCTCACACACTCTCTCTGTTTTTCTCTCTCTTTCTCTCTCTCCCTCTCTCTCTCTCTCTCACTCTCTCTCTCTCTCTCTCTCTCTCTCTCTCTCTCTCTCTCTCTCTCACCATCCTTTTTTAGACTAATTTTCTCTTTCATTACGTGTATTTTCAGATGATGGCGAATGACCAAAGCCTACAAAAATAGATTTGACGCCCACCTGTGTCCTCCAATGGCTGATCGATGCCACTGCCTTTTCACAAAGATAATCCAAAAATAATCTTTAAAAATGATTCTATTGAAATTTTAGTTGATAATTTTGAAATAAATATTTATTTCATAAATATACCCACCCACCTCTGCTATAATTAATTCAATATCTCATAAATATGAAACAAGACACGTGAAAACGAATACCAATATATATCCAAACTATAATAACTCATTATTTTTTAGACACCCATGTTCTAGCTTTAAATATGTTTTCGATATATCCGACGTATTTCTTATTTTTTTAAAAAATAATATATAAGGTATATTATTTCATTTTTTATAATTTTGCACTCAACGTTAATTTGTTTTTTTTTTCATATTTTATAGTTTGTTGATAGGGGCAAATTAATATATGAAGCCAAAAAAAAAAAATATATGGATACATACAATATTTGTAATTTGTCTGGAATTATTTTTATTTCACTGCAGCACTATCTATAGCATTGTCTATAGTTATCTGTAGTAATTATTCATAATATTGTTGATTTTTCTATATATAGTGATTTTCAATAATACAATACAAAAGTGAACTTTTACCTGTCTCCTTCCCTTATTATAAGTTATCATTCAGGGCAGGTAAGGATGATTTATTCATTTATAGTTAATTCTAAATAAGTTGTAAATATTCTGACAAAGATCATATTCCATTCTATTCTGCTACTGTGGTCCATTGGCGATGGTAAAAATATTAATTATTATATTAATATTTCATTTTTCTACTATTTATTTTTTGATACAAAAAAAGAACTAAAGCCTACTGAATTTAAAATTAACCTTACTACATAAGGAAGTGGTCTAAATGAAATTAAAAAAAAAAATCTAATTACATTTCCATCTCTTTTTTATACTACTCTAACAGACGAAGATGAAATGTATTTCAAATTACTACAAATTTAGTAAAATTTAAAATATTCCCGCCTGCCCGCCTTACAAGTGTACACCGACTTGTTATAGACTTTAATTATTATAATTGAAACGTTATATATTGATTTAACACTTACAGTATTTGTTTAAATGAAACTGTATAGTATCGTTGGATATTCTAACATACAATTTTACCATTCGTACTGCCAATTATCATTATTATTTTGACTGATGAGGATGGGCCTAACTGAAATCAGTAATTGATTAGGAATTAATATAATAGACCCTCCCCCCCCCCCAGTGATGAATATTAGATATTTAATTGGGAAACAGCCCAGATTATCGATCGCACCCAAATTTAATTTTCATACATTGAATTACTGACTATATTAGCACACCATTAATTTTTTACAAGCAAATTCAGACTTCATGAACGGTGCTTATTCAGTGAAGAGAGTCGACTCGTTATAATTATTCATTTAAGGAATAATACTTTTTTTGTTTGGTTTTGAAATGGATACATTGAAATTGTTTGTGAATTATTTCCATGTAAGATAAATAAAATATTAAAAGGAATAACAATACATAATTCTACAAAGATTATAAATGACCTGAAATACTTACAAAATAAGACAACATAGGGAGTTGTCAGAGCCCGTGACCAGAAATCGATTTTATCTGATGAAAAGTTTGATAACAATTTTTAAATAATGAGAATATCGATATAAAAATAGTAAAAGTCAGCTAGTGAGATTACACTATCTTTAAAATGGGGGAATCCTAAAATAAAAATTTTGACTTATAAATCACTATTTCGCTTGAAACTCGAAAATTCTTCGTAAAAAAAAACATCTTATTCTGTTAACAAAGCGAAATTAATAAAATAAAAATATACGATTCCGAAAACAAAGATTATCAATGACCTAAAATAATACATCATGAGAGCGAAAATCGATATTTTATGATGAAAAATTTAAATAACAATGTTATAATCATGAAAACAGTGAGAGTCAGCTGGTCGAATTACGCTACCTATAAAATGGCGGGTTCAAAAAATAGAAATTTTGGCTTATCCCTCTCTATTTTGCTAGAAACTCGAAAATTATGCATCTCATTCTATTACGAAAAAAATAAATAAAAAAATAAAATGAAAAATCAATAATACAAGTTGAAATTTTGGCTTATCTCTCACTATTTTGCTTGAAACTCGAAAATTATGGATCACAATGAACAGCGTAATCCGTTAACAAAATAATAAAAAAATATAATTTCACATATAAGTAACTGAACGCGAATTTGGTCATGTTCGATCCCCATAAGTACCATTTTTGCGGAAAAATACATTTTTTTTCCTACGCCTGCCAACTAACTAAAAAACCATAACCGAATAATTTTTGTTTTCAAATAAAAGTTGTATATCATCAAATTCTGCATAAGATGAACTTAATTATAGGATTAACTCACGCATGTGTCGAGTTACTAATTAAAAATGAAGGTATTCATAGAGCTTATTCCCAGCCAAGAATTTTTTTAAGTATATTTTATTTTCAACTCTAAATTATTAAAATTTTTCCATTCAAAATATTTTGTTTTTCTTTTATTGGAGCTAGACTTTATCAAATTCCAGTTCAGCCAGAAATTTATTCATTTTAGCTTGAATCTAAATAATTCTTTGTATCCAATATTTTTTCCATACTCCTTAAACTTTCAAAAAAAGTGTATAACTTCTTTTATAAACGAATATGAGGGACATACTATAGATTATAGTATGCTTATCTTTTAAATTTAAAACTTTAAATCTTTACAAACTATCTATAAAAATACAAACTATCTCTATCTAAAAATAGGAGAAAGGAGATCTCTCTATTGATGGCTGAGGTTAATGTAGCTGAAAGGGATGAACCTCTAGAAAAGGAAAAAAGATGAGATTGGATGGAAAACATCAGGGGATAAACAAAGAAGGCAGATCGATGGTAACGGACGCCTTTACCGCGTCCGACCAGGAAAATTTTCCTGCGGTTTTATCATTAATGTTTTAAAAAATATTATTTATATTTATTTATATTAAGTATATATACTTACAAAGTTTCACCCAGGTCAGAGTAGGTTGGTTATACTGCTGGAATATCACTCCTTTTGGACACAGAAAGCAAGTTTTTGAGAAAAAGAAATATACTAACTAGGAATGAATGATAAGTTACACTTTTTATAGACAATGTCATCACAAAAATGTTTTAGAAGTAAATAAATCGCGTTTCAGTCAGCTATGTCGCGACAATCAGCAAATGTGATATAAACTGCTTTAATGTTGGTATTTTTAGGCATGAGGTAAGATAGTGCCGAGCAGCACTTCAGCCCGGTCTTGTTTTTTTTCTTTTTTTTTTCACTTCGACAAAATGGTTTATATTGTTACACTTATGATAGTTAAAATAATATTTATTAACGAAAAATTATAACTTACAATGACAAACAAACAATAACAACTCAAATAATCAACAAGTTACAAAAAGTTATTATTACATTATTCCCGTTTTTTTTTCACGTTACATTTTGATGACATACTTAATATATGTAATATTCCTAGTACAAGTACAATTTAAAATGACTACGCAAATAAGTTGGACCACTCTAAATAATCATATTGAAATTAAATAAAATTTCAATTAGTAAGTGAGCTCGGTCTATTTTTTAAAATTTCTTTGTAACTTTTTTCGTAGTATTTATCTTTTATAGGTGTAATACACGAAGGCAGAAAAATCAAATCGTGGAAAATTTTCAAAATTAGACCGAACTCAAATGTCATCAAAATATATGCGGCTGGGATTGAAATATTAAAAAAAAAAAAAAGTGAATTGAGAGGTGGAAAATTGAGACGCGCCCCACCCCTTACGGAGGGAACTTTTTTTTTTTGTTCTTACTATCTTATTAGTATTACCCGATTTGTTCTAATGGCCTGGAAAATTAATAGTATGAGTATACGAGTAGGTAGTATTTCACATTTTAATTCATTTGTTGAAACCCCTTAAAACTGGCTGCTGAGGCACCCTGCAATCCCGCACGACCGTTGAGTGTTAAAGGTTATGTGGCCTCAGCCCCTTCTTTGATGAGGAATTGGCATTAAATAAATATCGTTAAGCAAACTCATAATTTATTTATCAACTACTAAATAAATTTAATTGTACATTTTTCAAATGCTTGGGCAACATCCAGAAATACACCAGTTGCGTATTGTTTTTGCTCTAGTGCTCCATCAATGTAATCCGTTACTCTGTGTAGTTGTTGTGTCGTTGAATGGGAAGTACGAAAACCGAATTGATGGTCAGGTATTATATTGTTTTTGGTTAGTATGTCAACTAATCTTTTGTATAGTAGTTTTTCGAAAAGTTTGATAAAGTTTGAAAAAAATTTTGATAAAGTCTGGCACCAGGGGCTTCTCTTCAAACTCAAAACCGTACTACCCCACACATACTATCTTCTACTCCAATCCTACCTCTCTGACAGATTCTTCTCTATCCGGCAGGGCTCAGAGATTTCTTCAATCCGACCAATCTTAGCAGGAGTTCCGCAGGGTTCAATACTGGCTCCATTACTTTACATCATATACACTCACGACATACCTACCAACCCTAAAATTCTCACTGCAACTTACGCTGACGATACCGCAATTTTAACAATACACCATGACCCCAATCTTGCCTCATTGAATTTACAGAATCACTTACTTCAATTAAAAAAATGGTACACACTATGGAAAATGAAATTAAATCATGACAAATCACAACACATAACTTTCACACTCAGACGAGATACATGCCCACCAGTTTATATCGGCGACAACCAAATTCCACAGACAGAAACTGTACGCTACCTCGGACTTCTGTTCGACAGAAGGATGACTTGGGGCCCACATGTCAAAATGAAAAAGAAGACCTTAAACATACGCTTAAAAATTCTTTACTCCCTTTTTGCCAAATCTTCTAAATTGAATATTAGACAAAAACTGAATACATACACCTACTTACTTAAACCCATTTGGACATACGCCTCACAGATTTTCGGCTCAGCTAAAAAGACACACTTACAAAAATTACAAACTTTTCAATCCAAAATTTTAAGACTAATTACGGACGCTCCCAGGTACGTAAGTAACCAAACTCTACATACAGACTTACAACAACCGATTATCCAACAACATATACGAACGCTTTACTCACGCTTCTTTGTTAAATTGGATGGACATAACAATAGATTAATTCACGACATGGCCACGGTTGACTTGCCCGTTCGAAGGCGGCTAAAAAGAAGCTGGATGAGAGACCTCCTCTCCTGAATTTATTGTCAAGCCCGGAAAGAGGTACTGCTGGGCACTTTCCTTCCTTTAAGCCATACATGCCTTCAATAGTATTGCGATGCTGCAGCCATCGGATTCGCTTATTGTCGCAGACGGCTGACAGGTGCGAATAAATGTTTGAAAGACAAAAAAAAAAAAAAAAAAAAAAAAAAAAATTGTACATTTTTGGAATAATTGAGCATTTTATTTTATAAAGAGATATGAAGTTATATTTCTTTCATCAAATACTGCACTTGCTCATTATGAAAATATAAAAGTTGTGGTCTTTGTTATATTTAATAATTAACAATGTTAAAATAGGTTTTATAATTCAAAATTTATCTTTCTCTTCTTGCAAGTGAATTATACTTAAATTTGCGCGCTTCGTGATTATATCATATCCAGGAATATTCGATATTTATTTGCATAAATTAATACAGTTATTTAGCCAATTGGCCTATCATTTAAAATAACCTAGTAATTGCCTTACAGTTGTTTAATTTCGTTTTTCTCATGTAGTTTTTTAGTTGGATATACGTTCCACGAAATCAGATTTTTTTTTTTTTTTTTTTTTTTAATAGCATACGAAGGTTGAATGTAAAAACTAATTTTGTAGGCCACAGCTGGCGGAACATCGTTAGTACAGGTCGCCCACTTTTTTTTTTCGTCCGTTTCTCGATTTAACTTTTTTTTAAATATTGCATAACATGGTAGGTAATTTTATTTTTATTTTTAACTGCATTTAGTTACTAAAAAGCAAACTTACTGGATCTCACCGCGTTAACTTAAACTCATATATGGGACAATGTCTCGAATATCCATTATATCTTGTCCTGACTAATTAATTGATTAACAATAAATCACAATATATAACAATGCATTATCCCTTATTCATTTACTACGTCATTGTAAGCCCTAATTATGTCCATACAATAATTAATTATAATAATTTATAACATATGGGAAATCCCATAGGACCCCAAATAACATGTTTATTAATAACTGAACTCACCGCGGCTAAGATGTTTTATCTTATTCGATTCTGATACTTATTTATAAATGACCCTTAGTTATGTGGGGGGGGGGGGGTAGCAAATAGGATTTCTCTAGTAACAGGACTACGATGCCACCCCTTAACAGTGAAGGGCTAAGCCCCTTCGTTGAGGCCGATAACTGACTTTAGCAGGGGATTTATTATGAAGTGTCTAACTAGACCATTAGTGCCCATTCCCACCATACATCCTTTCCCCATTAACATCCATTTCCCTCCCGTTAAGTGGATTTTTCAAGGCAAATCTCCATTTCCAGTCGATAGGGCGATGCCAGGGTAGAGGCCGGCCCTTTTACCTCCTAAAGAATCGAATAATTTTCGATTCACTTCCTGAAAGATTTTTCATTTAAAGACACAAAAAGAAATAATTGTTTGTTTGATTAACGTCCATTTATTCTACTAAGGCTAATCGGACGATGCTACAGTGGGACACTTAAATTTTGCCAATTAAGGTATAATAAGGATAGGGATATTTAAAGAGTGTCTGACATCGTACAGGTTCGGGACCTCCATTTTACGTCCTATCCGAGGGATGGATTAGCCAACGATTTTTTAATCCCTTTAAACAATCGTAGGCCCACGATCATTAGTATTGTACGTTGCTATGAAAAGAATTTATTCTCTAAAGTTTATGTTAGCATCGAACTAATTATACAAAAACCTAACCGTGTAAACAGACTTTCAGAGTTGACAAAAAAAAAAAAAATAAATAAAAAAAAATAAATAAATAAAATAAAATAATAATAAAGTAAAAATGATTACTTACTTATTTTTTCTAAATGTATATTGTAATCATGTGAACAAATCATACATTCCTTACATACTTATAAACAGACTTCTAGAGAATGCAGAGGAAAAAAAAAGATCGTAGCTTAATCTATAGTCTAATATAATTTTCACTCCAAGATTGTAATTATTGCAGGGTTTTAATGCTTCTAAATATATCTATAATTGTTCCATTTTGATTTCGCCTATGGCCATTATTTTTTTCTTATATGCCTATCATGCACAAATACGGTCCCAGAGATGCGTAAGCTAAATAGTAGTATAATATTTTTTTCACTGTAATATAAAATTTCTGTTTTTATTTTTTATTAAACAATAACTGGCGATACATATAGTAGTGATTATATAGTAAAACATAACCTGTTTTCAACTATCATTCAAATCTTAAGAAGAATAGAACGTAATCCTTCCTATCTGTGATTAATAATAAGAAGTGTTGTATTCGTCACCAGTTTGTCTGTTTAAAGTCCATTTATGGTACTAAGGCTAATCTGACGAGACTTCAGTGGGAATTCAAATTTTGCCTAACCAGGTACAATGCTCTAACGATTACGTGACATTGTAAGGCTCTGGACCTCCATTTTATTCCCTATCCGAGGGAGGGCATAGACAAGGATTTTTTACTCTCTTTAAAAAATCCTAGGGCCACGAACCCGCGACCTTTAGTATTGTAGTTTGCTAAAAGAATTTATTCTCTAAAATTTATCTATTATACATCGAACTAATTGCACCTGTAGAATGAACCCAAAACCAAAAATTTTTATTGTTTTTTACCGAAAAACAGTATAGATTGCTTTGACCAAAAAATTATGTCCAATCATATTTGACATACTTAAACAATAAAAAGAAAAGTAATTTCTATCTTTGGGGCGAAATTGATTCATTATATTTTAGAACAATATTTGACGAATAGGCGTTGGATGAGAATAGAAGGGGTTTTGAGTAGAATAAAAAATTATTGAAAATTTTCATTATCCCGCTAACAAGTTTAATTATCAATCTTCCATAGCTCGAGGGAGGCGGAAGTTCGGAAAACTTTTATAATATTAACTTTTACAACGAATTAAACAGCGATGCTCCTCCAAGTTTTCCCTACCGCGGCTCATGATCAAAGACCTCGGAGGATCAGCAAACCCTTAACGAAGTGAAAGGCTTATTACTCGAAACTTTTAGCCTTCTTGTAATAGTTCACTGCGGGGTGGGGCGGAAAGAGGTACCAAGGAGAAATATTTATCAGAT
Source organism: Aelia acuminata (assembly GCA_911387785.2). NCBI lineage: Eukaryota > Metazoa > Arthropoda > Insecta > Hemiptera > Pentatomidae > Aelia > Aelia acuminata. The sequence continues at coordinate 118,799,909 of OU426982.1, read as the reverse complement.
ATAAAAGGATTTCCCCTGAAGAAAGAATCTCTTCAAAGATGTAAAAGTTTGATGCAAGTTTTATTATAAATAAATAAATAAACTTGTAGGCGGGGTGGCCAGTTGTTGCAAGTGTTGCCTCTGAGAACTACATGATAGTAAAAAAAAAAATTTAAATAAGAGTTATTATTTAAATATTTGGGTATTTACCTAATGGGCGAATCATTGTCCCAACGGTTTTCTAGCTTTCCTGACAATGCAATATTTCAGATTTTTGTATGAATAATGCATGATTAGTGGACCCCCAACCATTTCCTCTTCATTACATCTACGGTCAACGATCTTCCACCATCATGAAAATCTTAAACTTTATTTCAGGTTCCAATCACTCATAATAAGGATCATTTAGAGTCCCATATTCGATGAGAGATTTTTTTACATCAGTATAATCAAATTTATCACCAAGTTCATTAGTCATTCTGTCAAATTTTCCAATAACAGATAGATTCAATTTTATCTTTCATATTATTTAAATAATTAATTAGTTTATTGTTATTATATATCCCTAACTTCAAAGTACAGTGGTCATGATTTTTAAAGATCTTATTTATTCTTTCTGTCAATGTAGGTATATAATTCATTTTATAAAATCTGCGGCCTTTATCATTATTTATGTTTTGAATTTTTCCTTCATCTGATTTCTTTTCCTTTGTCATCTACCATATTATTCTTTGGGTAAAAATCAGTTATTGTAGTTATTTTCCGTTTTAATAATTTGTTATTGTTTTTATTTTTATGATTGTTATTTTTATTATATTTTCTTTTTTATTTATTCTAACCTTCCCATTGTTTATCCTGGTGTACCATAATTTATTGATCAACTTTTTTGGGTAAAAATTCTCATTTAGAATTGTATATACCTTTTCTTTTATAATTGTTAGATATTCGTTATCGGTTATGGACATTGCTCTATTGATAAGATTTTTAGCTACATTTATTTTTTGTGTATGGGGGTGGTTTGAATTGTATTATTGATGTCCTTTTTTGTCCATTTTGTTTTAATATTTCTATCTTTACCTATTGTTTTATCCATATCAAGGAATTTTATCGTATTATTTTTAAGTTTTTCTATAGTGAATTTCATTCTATTGTGATGTGTGCTGAACTGGTATAACAGATAGATTCCAATTTCAGAACCTCCTTTATAAATAAGGAGTGCGGGTACATCATCCACTTCGAACCAATTAATATTCATATTCAAATAATTACTTTTTTGAAGGTTATTTTGATTTTTATTCTATAAAATATATCTTAAATTATTGTAACATCCTTGGTAAAGACTTGCAGAACGTAAGAAAGAACCTTTAACACTGCAACCCATAAAGGGCCTTGGGTGCAGTACTGTGTAAGAAAGTAGAGTTTCTTGTTCAGCGGTCGTGCAAGGTGGTTTGACCATGATCACACTCAACCGTCAGGTTTTTTCCCTTAATTTTTCAATTGAGAGTACCCACATTTTATTGGCTGGGTGTGTCGCAGGGGGGAAATAGACAATATAAATCACTTAACCCAATTTGAGCTTTTGTCATCTTAAACACTTATTCACACGTATGACAGAATTATACCTTATTATAAACGCATATATACTTATATATAAGTATATAAGCGTTTATAATAAAGTTTAGAAGATCTATATCTGACGGAAGGATCCTCTAAACTTAGAAGAGACAATCGATGTCTGACGGAAGGATCCTCCTAAAGGTTTTTATTAGGTCATAATAGTTATTATCACGAAAAATGTGATATAATTTAATGACCAGAGGCGCCTGGAATAGTTTTAAATGGAGCTATAAAATCTTGCACGAGATGGGCATAAATCTCCTCGGCCCTCCCTTCCATGATATCCCTCCCCGTTGGAGGAGGCTGACAAGTTAAAAGTGAATCGCTTTAAAAGGGGGCCATATTTAAGGGCCCCCATAACAGGCACCTAGGGCTGTCTTTATACCGGCTGTACAGGATGTTAGGGCTGTACAGGAGCTCTGCAAGGGATTTATGGGACAATTATATTGTTTTATATTCCCGAGACGGGTGGGAGGGAGCCACAATTTGTGCCCCTAATACTTATTACTACCTCCCATATTGCCGGGGATATATCTTCCATCCTTCCACCGAGGACACATTTAAATGCTCCTCTTCCCTTCTTATTCTCGTATGTCTTGTTGCCCCCACCCCCCTCAGTGGATGCCTTTCCCTCTCACACTCTCTTTGTCTCATTGAATACGAATTGTGTGTTCAATATCTTCCTGCATTCAGGCTTTGGATTTTATTATTTTTACAGTGAAGAAGGGTATACTAGTATTAGACGGCGGATCGATCCCTATTTTACCTTACGAGGCCTAACAAGCCCAGGCAGGATAATTAGTTTAGACATGTAGTAAATAACGGGCAAGCATTACACGGACTGAGGACACGTTGGCTTCCTCAGTGAAAAACTTATATGGTTCGACTTAGTGGCATGTATTTTTATTTTCCACTTTTAGCACCAATTTTCTAGGTCGAGCAGTTCATTTTGAACCGCAAGTGATGCTACTGTGGGATCTTTGAGGGATGAAAGGATAGCTGTGACGTCAGCGAAGGTAAAGATAGTGGTGCAAGGGTGTTCCGGAATGTCAGAGGTGTAAATGGAATAGAGGAGTGGGCTTAAAACGCTTCCTTGAGGAAACCCCTGTAAGCATTACATTTAATTTTGAATTTCTATTAAAATATTGATATATATAATAAAGTTTCCTATTGGCTTTGTTGCATACATAGCCAGCGTAATGAGTAAAAGTCAATATTTTTTATCTATTTCTAGACGGAGATACTTTTAATCCCGTTTGATTAAGACTTTTCTTTATAAAAAATAAATAAATAAATAAAACGTCTTAAAGATAGAATGGCTCCAGAAGCCGAAACATGACTATTTGAATAGTGTTAAGATGTTTTTTGGGAATAAAGGCCTTTTTTATTTATTTAGTCTGGTAACCACACTTGAAGGAGATGATTGAAAATTTTCTAATATCTAATTTTTTTATAGTACCTAATTTTATGCATCCTCCACCTTTTTTCCTCCTTCCTTCAACATTGTAGGAAAGGACAGTGAGCCCGAGGGCCGAATCCGCTTTTCTGAAAACGTCCCGATTTTGATTGATGAAGGCCGGGGCCAGCTGAAAGGGTGCTTGACACAGTCCGCCCCCCCCCCCTACCAACGGCTACAACAAAAGCTATATCAGATAATGGGATTCCTTCAAATTAAAACCGTCAATTTTCCTCCCTCTCTATCGTTTCCCATTTAATCCAAGCAATGCATTTTTTTTTTTCTACCCGTTCTGACGACGATCGATGGAAGGAACGGCAATTGAAGGAAATTAATTGAGGACTCCTTGATGGGACCTCTACCTGAACCGCTTATCGTCATTTTTCACTTCTTACAAGATGGAATTTAGTTAATTAATTACTCTAGAGTGTTAAAACTAATAAGTAATTAGTTATCTACTTTTTCACCCCCCTCTCTCTCTCACTCACTCACTCTCTCGCTCTCTCTCTCTCTCTCTCTCTCTCTCTCTCTCTCTCTTTCTCTCTCTCTCTCTCTCTCTCTCTCTCTCTCTCTCTCTCTCTCTCTCTCTCTCTCTCTCTCTCTCTCTCTCTCTCTCTTTTCTCACTTACTCACTCTCTCTCTCTCTCTCTCGCCCTCTCACTCTCTGTAGACCAATCTGGGGCAAGTCTATTGTCTATTTGTTATTGAAATATACTGGATGAATTCTTTAAAGTCAGTTATTAATAACAATTACTTTTTACTTTCACTTACCTATATATGAAATATATAGTAAGTGGAAGTATTGCGATCGTGAAAAATTTCGACTTCCGGTTTTCAACGGAAATACACGTTTTGGGGTCCCCTGAGTCTAATTAACCAAGTCCCGCGAAATGGTCTGTGTGTGTGTGTGTGTGTGTGTGTGTGTGTGTGTGTGTGTGTGTGAACAGACTAGCTCAAAAACTATAAACCGCACAGACCTGAAATTAGGTATTTAGTGTTTGTATATGTCCGCGGTGTGACAGCAAAAATTTCATCAAATTTGCTCAAAGGGAGGGGGTACTTTATTTAATAACTTTTTAAGTTTTTTTCGATTTTCTCAAAAACGGCTCTAACGATTTTGATTAAACTGAGTATTTGATCTATTTATATGCCTGAAATATGACTGTAAAAATTTCATCAAAATTGATCAACCGGAGGGGGGACTTTACTTAATAAATTTTGTATAATTTTCACATGTTTTTTTTATTTACTCAAAAACGGTTTTAACGATTTTGATCAAACTTGGTATTTGATGTATATATATGCCAAAGATGTGATAAGCAACATTTCATCACAATTGATCAACCGGAGGGGGGGACTTTACTTAATAAATTTTGTATCATTTTCACGTGTTTTTTTTATTTACTCAAAAACGGTTTTAACGATTTTGATCAAAATTGGTATTTAATGTATTTATATGCCCGAGATACGACTGTAAAAATTTCATCAAAATTGATCAACGGGAGGGGGGACTTTACTTAATAAATTTTGTATCATTTTCACGGTTTTTTTTTTATTTACTCAAAAACGGCTTTAACGATTAACAAAAATAAGATATGAATGTAGAAAAATGTGTGACTTTGGGAAATGATATTTAGCAAAACACGTCAATTTCTAATCTAAGTAAGTTGGTAAGTGAAAGTTGTGTGTTGCGCGCACGCACCAGATTTTTTTTTAAATAAATAATTGATTTATAATAGTTAGTGCTTTATATTGAAATCTTTACTGTCATTCGATTATACTTATAAATTCTCAATTTTTTTATATATAATTTTTAACTCAATCCAAGCGGAATCGACTTATTGTTTAACGACGGCGTCTTAAATCAGAAGGGAGAGATAAACATTTAAAGGTTCTTCAACCATTAGGCGGATAGAGGGTACCCCGCAGTTAATTTATATTATTATAATTATATTATTATTATATAATTATAATAATATAATTATATTATAATTTATATTATTATAATTTAAATTATAAATATGTATGTAGACTGTTAATTTTTATTTTATTATAACGTGAAACTAAAAATCACAAAAAAAAAAATATTTTAAAGAGTTCGAATACACTGTTGTGACTCCTCATCGGAACAGTTGGGACAAACTGTTCTAATACGTCTTCGTGACTGACCTCGTACATCTTCGTGTCTGTTCGAGGACCTTCTGCCTTTGTCGAGAACGTTCTGGACTATTCTGATTCAGACTAAATATAAGGAGCGACGAACTGGAGAGTTAGTCTTGCTCTGAAGCTCGAATCAAATGGTTATTTTTGTGTTACTCTATCGTCACAAGTTGATACTTATTGTAATCTTCTTAATTATTTGAGTTTATATCGTTTGTGTGGCATTGTAAATTATTACTTTCTTTGAATAGAATTATTTAAACGCATATAATTGGCTCGGTGTCAGTGCCTGAACTGATAAATTTTATCGACGTTTAAATTAATTTGATTAGATAATTGAAAGGTTCTTTTAGTGATTGGTAGTCTTTCGTTCGTATAATCATTATTTGCTGACCATTTTTGGATATTATACACTTATTTATCAGCATTATTTATAATAATTATTGTATTATTGTAAAGAGAAACAAAAAATAAAATAAAACATATGATTGAAAAGAGTTCTTGACTTGTTGTTGGAACAGTTGGAACAAACTGTTCTAGTACATGTTCGTGGCGGTTCGAGTTCCTTCTACGCTTGTCTGGAACGTTCTAGAATGTTCTGATTCAGGATAAATATAAGGAGCGATAGACTGGAGGGTTAGTCTTGCTCCGAAGATCGAATCACATGGTTAGATTTGTGTTACAGTGTCATTACAAGTTTATGCTTTTTGTTTATATAATCTTAATAATATATAATATATAATATAACCTTGTTTGAGTTTATATGATTTGTGGGGCATTGTAAATTATTATATTCTTCAAATAAAATTATTTTTAAATAATTTATTTTTTGAAGAGAAAAGATTTGGCTCCGCCGGGAGTCGACCCGGGTCTCCTGCGTTACATGCGAGGATGCTAACCGCTACACCACAGAGCTCGGCTCAAGGCAGAGCAAATCCTTCCTCTTCACTGATACCTACTCCCCCTATCTCACAAGTTTTGCGAGTAGTAGCGGGAGGTTCTACTTCAAAAAATAAATTATTTAAAAATAATTTAAAATTGGTGGTCAGCTACAATTTAAGATTGGATTAATTAAAATAATTTAAAAAAATTGACTTATGTCAATAAGTATCATAAATTGGACAAAATTTGTCCACCTCCCGCTACTACTCGTAAAACTTGTGAGATAGGGGGAGTAGGTATCAGTGAAGAGGAAGGGTTTGCTCTGCCTTGAGCCGAGCTCTGTGGTGTAGCGGTTAGCATCCTCGCATGTAACGCAGGAGACCCGGGTTCGACTCCCGGCGGAGCCAAATCTTTTCTCTTCAAAAAATAAATTATTTAAAAATAATTTAAAATTGGTGGTCAGCCACAATTTAAGATTGGATTAATTAAAATTATTTAAACACACAAAAGTGTTACATTATCAATTATTTTTTTGCTTTCTCTCCGGTCTTTTACTACTTCAAAGTTAAATTAACCTAGGATCGATCCTACTTTGTCAGATTGAAATTCCTGACTTGCTCCCGACACTGTAAGCTTTGTGTTGGAGCAGCAGGGGGATAATTTAGTTGTGGGGGGGCTCTATACGAACTAGTCCCCTGCAATATGTAGTCAAAGTTCCCCCTAGCCGAGTTAACTTACTCGAAGCCTGAGAAGCGCTAAACGGCAGTGTGCCTCCTAGCTTAGCTAGCTGTACTTTAGATCGCTTCAACAATTTTTAGTGGGCTTCTGCAATTCGAGGAATCCGCTATGCAGACCCGTCTTTCCTAACAGAGTCACCCCTTTGTTAAAATTTAGCTAGCTTCAATGCACGCCTGTTATATATCGGAGAAAAGAAGAGTTCCAAAGAGGTAGGTTGCCAGTAAAATATTCTCTGATTATCAAGATTACATTCGTCACAAATCAAACTCAGAAAAGGAATAGATATATATATTTTGGCCAGATTGAATTACTCGGTAACTTGAAAAACAATACAAAACCACATAAACCACATAAGTATTATATATTCGGATCAATATAGAAATATTCGTACTCCATGTAGAATGCTTTGTAATTTAACTAGTTATTCCTTGTAATCATAGAAATGTACCCATCACTACTAAAATCCATATGATCTTACCCCAAGCACAACTGACACAGTCGCAAAACACTCACGAAAAACCTACAATATTTAGTATAAATAATATATCATTTATCTTGTCTTATTTGGAGAGCCAACGTTTCGATCCAAAGATTTGGATCCCGTCAGGGCTTCCTGACCACCCTTAACGACTTATTATAATTTTAAATAGTCTTCCTCCCGTATAAATTCACAAAATTTATTATTGACAATCAACAGGAGTTTTATATTAACAAATCTCGACTTATTCGTCTTTTTTTCTGTACCTAATTATTTCACAAATCTGTGTAATTTTAAATTTATAAAATTGTAAAATTTAATATATTGATACTTGCATTATGCTAGTGCATGGAGCATGTACATATCAACAAACACAGCTCTCTTACAGGGTTACTGTATGAGGGAAAGAATGATTAAAAAAAAAAAAAAAAAAAAAAATATACGATAGTGGGAAATACAGACTTATTATCGCCGCGGTGACGGCAGACATACCAGAAAGCAAACAAAAAGGAGCTAGATGAGTGACCTTCTTTCCGAAATTTAAGGAAGTAAACGCTGATCGCCACAGGTTCTGCAGTGCAACATCTTTCTTCAACCTTACAAATGTCAAAGCTTGCTATACCTCCACAAATATTTGACGATTCCGACTATATTTCTATAGATGCAAAGTAAAAATATTAGGACGATTGATAATCAGGATTTTCAGTGAACAATTTTTCTTTATTTACGTTTCGATCCAAAACTGTAGATCTGCCTAAGGGCTTCTTGAGTCGAGAGTAAGACATATCATTGGTGATCCCCTTCAATAAAATATTTAAAATTTTATTAAAATGTTATATTGTGTGTGGTGTAAAGAATATCTAGTCCTAATTAAAAATTATTTTTTAATTTGTTTGTACAAGACTTTGCGTATTTTAAATGTATTTTTAGTTGTTTTTTTTCAGCACTTTTCATGGATATCACGATCCTCTACATTTAAATTTATTAATCAAGGTGTTGCCTACAAAGTGATATAAATTTACGAAGTCATGTGCAAAAATATTAAAAAATTATTTTTTAGTTTGAACTCAAAATAATATTTTTGGGCTGTAGATACATTAATATCTTTAAATATTGTAAGATAAAATTATATCTATTACAAGATATAATTTTTATTTATTATCATTTGATCTACATTTATTGGTATATAGCTCAGTTTTATACCATTTTTCTTTCTATTTAAATAAAATGCTGTTTCACATGATCATTTTTATATTCGATTCCATACCTTATTCGTTACTTACAACTCCCTCTTAAGGATGAAAAGGAATGTACGATGGAATTATTTACATCTTGGAAGTAATACCTAGGCGATTCGAAGAATGCATCCATTCCTTTTGACGGTTCCCTCCTTTGAAAAGCTTTCCTTTATAGCTTACTTACATTAATGGCGAATCAGGAGGGGCCGAGCATGCGATTATTCCAAAATTGAACAACTCTTGAATAAGAAAGAGTCGCTTCTTCAGATCAAAGGGCAAAAAACATTCTTTGCGTCGCGGGATGAATCTTGGAAAGACAAATAGTTTGATAAGAAGAATGAAAGTAAAGAAAAAGCTCCTTATTTTCGATAAAGTTCATTTTTTTTTTTTAATACTTGCATTTGTAATTTTACTTATATCTAAAAGAAATAGCGACACTCAAAAAATATTAATTACCTCTGAGTAAAAGAATAAATGACGAAAATGTGGAAAACAGTGAAGGCCATACGAGCAAGATAAAGAAAAAAATATGATTTTTGCTATATTTCAATGGAAAGACAACAATATAACATGATAGAAATAATAATCCTGATCATTGGAAAAAAAAAAAAACCGAAACGTTGATGACATTGTAACAATTTGTGGGTTGAAATAATTTTATCTAACGAAAATAACTATTTTACAAAGCGAACATGAACTATAAAAACGCAAATAATTTAAAAGGTTACAGAAAGTATCACTTTGTAACTACACAGTAACAAGAAAAAAAAATCTGGTACCTTGCGCGCAACACACAACTTTCACTTACCAACTTACTTACATTAGAAATAGACATGTTTTTTTAATTGCCATTTTTATAAATAATATAAAAAAGATGACTTGATTTTGATTAAAAATGATTAATTTAATCAAAATCATTAAAGCCGGTTTTGAGATATTCCAAAAAAATATAAAAATTAGAAAAAAAAGTTATGAAATAAAGAGCCCCCTGCATTTGACCAATTTTGATGAAATGTCTGTCACATTTTGAGCATATACATACACCAAATATCCAGTCTGATAAAAATCATTACAGCCGCTGTTGAGTAAATAAAAAAAACACGTGAACAGAACCCCCTCCGTTTCACCAATATTGATGAAATTTCGGCTGTCGCATCGCGGGCATATACATACATCAAATACCCAGTTTCATCAAAATCATCAAAGCCGTTTTTGAGAAAGTAAAAAAAAAAAAAACATTAGATAAAATTCTTTAAGTAAAGTCCCCCCTCCGGATGATGAAATTTTTACAGTCGTATCTCGGACATATACATACATCATATACCCAGTTTGATCAAAATCGTTAAAGCAGTTTTTGAGCAAATAAAACACGTGAAAATGATACAAAATTTATTAAGTAAAGTCCCCCCTCCGGTTGATCAATTTTGATGAAATTTTTACAGTCATATCTCGGGCATATAAGTAGATCAAATACTCAGTTTAATCAAAATCGTTAGAGTCGTTTTTGAGAAAATCGAAAAAAACGTAAAAAGTTATTAAATAAACTACCCCCTCCTTTGAGCAATTTTGATGAAATTTTTGCTGTCACATCGCGGGCTTATACATACACTAAATACCCAATTTCACGTCCCCACGGTTTATAGTTTTTGAGCTAGTCTGTTCACACACACACACACACACACACACACACACACACACACACACACACACACAGACACACACACACACACACACACACACACACACACACAGACCATTTCGCGGGACTTGGTTATTTCGACTCAGGGGGTCCCAAAACGTGTATTTCCTTTGAAAACCGGAAGTCGAACTTTTTCACGATCGCAATACTTCCACTTACTATATATTTCATATATAGGTAAGTGAAAGTAAAAAAATCTGATGCGATGCGCGCTATCAAAAAAATCACTTACGAACTTACTTGGACTAAAAATCAAAGTATTTCGATAATATGTAAAATCGTTAGAGCCGTTTTTGAGAAAATCGAAAAAACGTTAACATGTGAAAAACGTTATAAAATAAAGTACACCCTCCGTTTGACCAATTTTGATGCATTTTTACTGTCATATCGCGGGCATATACATACACGATATACCCAATTTCAGTTATGTTCGGTTTATAGTTTTTGAGCTAGTTTGTTCTCATATACACAAACCATTTCGGGCCTTGGTTATTTGGACTCAGGGGACCCCAAAACGAGTATTTTCGTTGAAACCCAGAAGTCGAAGACTATATATTCCATGTATTTATATTTATTTACATATGATAACTTGTGAAATTTTTATTAAATTTGATATCTAATAGCGTAATAAGCAAATATGCTGACATGACATGATATATTTCATATTTTGGTAAGTGAAATTAATAACCATATGACTTGAGCTTCAGAACAATACTAACACTGCTGTCCATCGCTTCTTATATTTAGTCCGAAGAAGAACTATCTGGAAGGTTCTAGGCAAGCTCAGAAGGTACTTGGAAAGTTAATTCCTACTGTTGGTTCGTTTCAACAACAGGTCTAGAAATCTATTAAATCATTTTTTTTTGTTCACGTTACAATATGAATGGAATAATAAATTAAAAAAGATACTAAGAGGAGAAAAACTCTTTTCATTTATATTTTGATAAGATAAATTAAGACTCTTATCGATAAGTACCTCTTTGCACAAGAATCTATAAGCAATTTTAGAATGAGCGCTGTATTTTTTTATTTATCTTTTCTTTTGAGAATCAAATAAAGCACTCGAGTAATGCTTGTTGAAGGGATACAAAATATAGATACAGTGAAGGGGAGGGAGGAGGAGTATAAAACCAAGCAACATTTTCCCTATTGTATGAGTAAACGGTAACATTTTTATCAGATCCGTGCAGTGTTATTTCTATGAGGAGCTTTTAGGGGCTTCCTGTTATATAGAACTTGCCCTACTCCAACCCCCTTTTATTTGACTTCAATATCACTCAAGACCTCTCCTTATCGCCCACTTGTCCGACTTCCATTGAGTCGATCCACTGTATGACTTCCACCGTCGGAGCTAAATCTACTTCGCCCTACCGAGAACTCTACCGTCCAGCAATATATAATATTTGACTAATAAAAAAAAAAATAAAAGAAGTGAAATACGAGAATAAAAAAGAGGAAAAGATACAGGAAAGAGGATTTGCCAGACTATTGTATTTGATTCTAAAAAAAAAAAAAAAAAAAAAAAAAAAAAAATGATACGTTTTTCATTTTATAAACTCACATTAGACCAAAACGTAAAAAACTAAACAGACAATACGGCCTTTTATCTAGACTACTTGACAGACGTTCAAAATTGTCTTTAACAAATAAACTCACATTATACAAAGTCTTACTGAAACCTATATGCACTTACGGGATAGAAATGTGGGGCTATGCAAAATCGTCTAACTTCCAAAGGATACAGTTTTTTCATTCAGAATGTTGCAAAGAATAGTTATGCACCATTTTATGTTAGTAACGATATAACACACAAGGACTGAGACATGAGAACAATTTCGAAACAGCCAAAGAAAATTATAATAGGTTTCACCAAAAACTGACTTACAATACAAATCCTCTGACGGAACATTTAAGATGCCCACACAACCCTTACAGTTTGCCCACAATGCCGAAATTTTCAACAAGAATGTCATAAATCAAAATTATCTAATATAAAAAAAAAACATAAAAGTAAAAAAAAAAGTCCTTCCAACACTTATCATCTAAAACGATCTGTTTTATAGGTTAAGGTTCAATCGCAAAACAATATATTTTCAGAATATAATATTATTTTGCTTTTTAACCTATTGTTCACCCTCATGAAAAATCACGTTTTTTGAAATAGGACAATGTTGAAACGAGCAAGCGATTTTTAAGTATACAACAGTTGTATGCATTTCTTCTTCAGGGTTTGACCATGTAACATGCCAAGCTTTCACTCATCTTGCTGTGGGCTTCTTCAGGGCAAATACAAGAATGAGAGTGGAGAAGGGGATCAGTAACTTATAGTCTTCCGTCGTGGGTGAAGTCTGTTCCCATTAGCTAGCGCACGAGGGGGCGTGGTCAGGTGGAGGGAGGATGTCGGCTCTCAGCTCTCTGAGATATGTTGTGTTGTCTAATGTTGTTTAGTGGAGGATACCAGTTTTTGCTAAGTCTGTATCCGTCTTCTATGTTTATATTGTTGGTTGTTTTATAATTTCTGGAGCCTCCCTGATGTATCTGTGGTGGTAGTTGTCAATCCTTACTATGGCTTTGGTGTCTTCGAAGGCTATAGTGTTATATGTTGTGTATTGTGAAAGTGATCTGTTATGGCTGACTTATCTGTCTATATTTTCTTAACTGCGGCGCTATGTTCTTTCAGTCTTGTGGAGATGTTTCTTCCTGTCTGCCCTATATATTGATTACCGCCTGAGCAAGGGATAAAGTCCAGGTTTGTTGACTCCACGATTATCCTTTGGATTGGGCAAGATCTGTCCAATTTTCCTGTCTGTGCTGAAAATTGTTTTGATGTTGTGTTTTGTTATGAGTTTATTTATGGTTAATGCTCTGTGTATAGTGTTGCAATGATCCCTCTCTTTTGTGATGGATGGTGGTGAGAATCTGCGTGTAAGTATCTGTCGGTGTGGGTCGGTTTTCTATAAACTGAATGTCCTAATGTGAGGTCTTGTTTCTTTTTTACTAGTACGTCCAGGAAAGGTAGCTTGTTGTCCTCCTCGGTCTCCATTGTAAACTGTATTTTGGTGTGTATGTGGTTGATATGTTCAAGGAACTCTTTAAGCAATTTTTCTTTTTACGAAGGTGTCGTCTACGTAGCGATACCAAACAGCTGGTTTAAACTTGGCTCTTCTTAGGGCTTCTTCTTCAAAATGTTCCATGTATATATCTGCCATGACAGGGCTTAGTGGGTTGCCCATGCTTGCTCCCTCTTTTTGCTGGTAATACTTCCCGTTGAAGAGGAAGTAGCTAGTAATAGTGTAGTAATAATAGCTAGTAATAGTGAAGTAATAGCTGTCTTCAGACATATCTTGGCCAGGTCCAATTCCTCCGCTGTACGTATCTTCTGTAGTAACGGTATAGTTTAATCAATAGGAACAATAACAAAAAGCTTAGTGAACAATGATTTTACACCAAAGCTCACCAGGATACTGTTTTCTGAAAATTTGAGCTCCTTAATTGTCTTTATGAAGTCTTTAGAGTTCTTGATGTTGTGTTCTGAGTTTCCTAAGTGTGGTTTAATGATTTATGTGAGGTGTTTGGACTCCAAGTATTTAAAAGCCAGTGAAAAGTGGATAAGAGCGTTTCAGCAAGAGCACAGGATTATCACTATGATTTGAACTGTTAATTTTTTTGATAAATTTATGTATAACATTTCTTAATATTAACAGATTAAACAATTTTTACCACTGACAATTTACGTTTTATTTTATTTCTGTTTGCAGAGGAATCCTCCTTCATGGAAGAGGTCAATACGACGAAGCAATTGAAAGTTACCAGCTCGCCATCCACTTCAGGCCATCTCTAGCCCGTGAGTATTTCCTAAAATCAGATTTTTTTTTTATAATGATTATATATTATTGTGCATTTTAAATACTATTTATTAATTATTAGCTAGTTAATAATAGACTAAGACTAATTAGAAAAACTTTTAAAGTACTCATGAATTAGTAGATATTTTTAGGTATTGTTTATTTCTTAAAATTTTTAAAAATCTTTAATTCATAAACATATAACAGAATTGATTTTATTTAATTTTTTTTTTTACTAACAAGTACAGGATGGTAATGCGCGATTTCTCAGAGTATGGGGTCATTTCGAGAGCTCTTAAGATTCCAAGTATTTCTCTTAATTGCATATCCATAATTGTTTTAAATCTGATGTGGCATGAAAGCGTAATTCCTTAAAGAAGCTTAAGAAATTCTTTAAGGCAGTGGTTCTTAAACTTTTCTTGAGCAAGCCCCTTCCCCTCCTCCCCCTGACATAGTTTTTAACTTCATTATTGATTTATTGAAAAATTTAATGATATTTATATTAATTTATAATAAATATTAGTTAATTATAACTTTTATCTTAGCGGATGGGATTTTGGTAATATCGTAAACCAAAAAAAAAAACCTTTTATTTAACAAGGTTTTAAAACGAAAGTAAATTATATATTCCCTTCCCCGGTTTAACAAATAAGATGGACCTACAATTACAGCTCCTTCCTCATTCAATTTTTTAAGGATTTTAAATTCTATGCAGGGCGAACCCAAAATAACCACAACAGGCCGTTTATTCAAATTCAAAGAGCTTAAGGCGTTGCTCATCCCTTACTGCATGCGACCATGTTTCTCATCCGCAAATAACCTTTTTTTTTTTTTTTTTTTTTGCAGTTCCTAAATATCTAACTTTTTCCACGGTCTCAACGATTTTCTCTTCTACTTCAATATCGCGAAAATCGTTAAAGTTTCTATAGCTACCATATATTTTGTTTTGTTTTTGCTTATTTATTTGTTGTCCTTTTTTTTTTTTTTTTTTATTACCGGCTTTCATCAATATTTGTATTTAGTGCTATCTTTTCCAAAAAAAATCTAATCATCGGCATAGATTTATACAATAACAGTTAAAAATGGTTTTGAATTCGTAGTTCACATTAGTCTACACTATAAATTATAATTTATTACAGTTACAATTTTTCGTCGCCCAGGCTTTAATAACCTCGTGGCTGGTGTATCTACAAGCAAAAAAAAGTTTGAAACGCCTGTTTATAAGTAACAGAAAATGATTCAAATCCTTTGTTTATTTTTAAGTCTGATCTACGTTTCCCTAGGTACATCGTTTGTCCTTAGTTAAGTCCAAATAAATACAAAATTATTTTAGGTCCCACTTTAGAAATAATTTAACCTTTCTATTATAAAGAAAGGAGGAAGAACAAACAAAAGTAACGTTTCAAACAGGATTTTAACCGAATCCCCGGTAACGGCAACCCCAAACGAGCCCAAATGCGAAAATGATTCCGTGATGGTAATATCGGAAGCAGAGCCAAGTGCGAACGTGAGGTTCTGCTCGGAAAGTGCGCACAGCTGCACGAATCAGTAACAAAAAATATTTACTCAGCGTCGGCGACCTGTGATTGAGCGAGAACGTGATCTGAACCTGAATGCTCCCCCCCCCCCTCATCACCCCCTCCACTGTCCTCTCTGGTCAGCCCCAAATTATACCTCGTGTGTCCCACATCCAATCGTAAATAGAAAAAAAAAACCTTTCAACAGTTCGCACCCTAACCCTACCCTTCCTCCTAAACCAAAACTACCTTCCAAAATTATTTTTGTTTACAAATTTTTATCATTTTTACATTGGATTTTTTTTTAATTAGGTAATTCTTCGTATTATTCTAAAATTAAATGAATACCTACATACCTATAGCTAATACATATTTATCTCTTTCACTACTACAAAATTTGTGTCTTCAATTAAAATAGAATCAGGGTTTGAAATAGATAACTAAGAAATATAAAATGAAGTGGTCACCTGTGGTGTAGTGGTCAGCAAAACAACCTACAATACTGAAATTCGCAGGTTAGCGTCCCGCGATGGCCCAACTATTTTTTAAAGGATATAAAATTTGGCTATTTCGGCTTTGACGTCCCTCGGATAGAACGTAAAATGGAACCTGTACTCCTTAACCCTGCGTTAGTCGCGTCCCTTTTCCTGACTCCAATAGTCGCTATGCGCCTGTGAGGTGAAATCCATTATTCACCTCTAAAAACGATTGATACCAAATGATATTTATTTAGATTAAAGTGTATGGGCATAAACAACAAATTTTACATTAACAATGAACTTTATTATAAAAAATAACAAAGAAGAAACACTAAAATAAACAAGAAGAAATAATTAACATATAATTATAAAGGGGCTTAGGAACAAATATTTCAGTCATATTTATTATTACAACAGAGTAATAACAGGACATAGACTTAACAGAAAAAAAAAACTTATATATAGAATATAATTATGAATAAATAAACTTCTGATTCTGACTTCTTCTGATTGGCTGGCTCAAACTTCTTCTGATTGGCTGTCTCCAGACTTCTTTTCATTGGTTGGCCATCCTTAAATTCCCATTCCTCTCTACATTTCTTCAACGGTATCTTTGCCGGGAAAAACCGGGGTTTATGGCCCATAATTTCTCCAACAATCTTCCCCTGGTATTTCCCTGGGTGTTTGTCGGCAGCATTGTCGGTCTTCGGTTTTACTTATTTTGAATGTCTCACCAGCAGCTTTATGGCCCCAAGAACTTACAAGGCGGTGTTTCCAGGACCTTGCCGCCTTAATAATATGTAATATGTAATGACACTGATAGTCGCGCAGCACCTCAGAGGTGAATGTTGCCGTCAATGACAGGAAGTGCAATCTTCGGTGATCACCGGGGTACTGACTGGTCGGAATACTAAAGAGGGGAGCATATCTAGGAGGAGACTACACGGTGGCGCCTTATTAGAAATTGGCGCAAAAAATTAAAAATCATGCACCTGTCAGGTCCACGCGACTAACGGAGGGTTATAGTCCCTATCCTAATTATACCTGGAATGGAAAAAAAAAATGTATGACTCTGTGGCATAGTCCGATTAGCTTTAGTGCCATAATGCGATGTTAAACAAACAACAATATGAAATGAAGCTTTTCATCTGGAATTTTTAAAAAATGTTTTATGATTTTTAACAAGAATAATTATCAATTATTTTTTAATTCAATTATTAAGTGAAAAAGGATCATATCCTGATCATTATTTTTTAGTTGAAATTTTGGTATTAACATATTAATAGTAAAATTTCAATTACAACAAATAATAACAATTGTTTAGTGATATTTTTGGTGGTAAAATCGAGGTCTGGAGACTATAAGATTGGAGGTACAAGTTAACAAGTTAGGTGCGGTGGCGTATTTTAGGGGTATCCTGAATTGGACGGAATCGGTCCCCAGTGTCCGACTGCTGGGATGTGCCACAGACGATATCGGACGTCGGGGTCCGATGGGAATACTTTGATGAAAGCGTTATCTTTTGATTAAAGGGGAATTAAATGAGCGTCTCAAGGGCATTATCTCTTGGTAAGGATTGGAACTAGACATATTAGGCGCAGGACAGACCGATACAGGATTTACGCAATTCTTTATCGAAAATCGGACCTCGGAGTCCGATTCTAAAAAACAACAGAATTTCAGCTGTTAGCAACATTTTCTGCACTAAAATGCAATAATCTCATTAAAAATCGACTTAATTGAGTATTTGAAGTGTTCGGCCTTTCGGACATTAACATGTGAAAATCAGCTGTTAAGGAGGGAATGTAAGGCATCGGACCCCGGGGACCGATGCCTTACATTCCATGAACATGCCTTACTTGAACCTGAGCATAATATTACAGTTCCTTATTCACTGTGCTACACAGCACAATATACTCAAGTTATTTATTCTATTGTTTATTTCCATAGACTCCGAACTTTGGCTAGATTGGTTTATTGTTCTACGGATCGAGTTCCTTAAAATAAATTATGCTCCATACAAAAATAAATAAGAAGCCTTTTGACAATAAACCATTGTCGTTTTTTTAATCCTACTTCCAACTCTACTTCTGTCTCTCTTGTCCTGTTTCAAAAGTTTCAAGATAAATCTAGATACGAGACGTCCCTTTTTGGTTTCTGAAAACTCTTAACAATGGCTTCGAATGTTTCAACTCGCAAACATTTCCCTTATAAGTGCTTAAAGAACAGTAATTGTAGATTCTCTAGAGTAAGATAATTTCTGTAAAGTCCATAGTAAAAAAAAAAAAATAATTTGATTCGATAATCTTATTCCTTTTTGGCCTGCTTAAAATATGAACTTTAAAATAAAATATATGAATTCGCATAGACATAAATATTGCATTTTTAATTATCATATACATATTATCCAAAGCAACCTTGTACGCTTACAGGAGCGATGGATTTCGATGAATGAGGCATCAACGAAAATTTATTTCAAGGACGCGAAGGATCTCCCCAAGGAAGCCTACGTTTCCCCAATTTCTTTGCGTTTTTGGTTCTCTTTTAATTTTAAGGGATGCTAATGACTGTGTATTTTTTCATTAAAATTCATGGTTGTTAAAAGATACTAAATTTAAACTCTCGAAAACTATTTGGAAATTTAAATTTATCGGTGTAAAATGCAAAGATGAAACCCGTTCCTTTACCATATACGACTGTGAAAACTGGAGGCTTACCAACAACCGAGAAAATTATTCAACGATTCCAGATAAAAGTCCTTCTGTCTATACCCGGAGCGCGATCTGGGATCTGAGTACTTAGGAATCAGGGAGAAGGGCAAAAAAAAAATATTCCAAGAAAAACGGGAACTGGTTAGTCTGTATCTCATGATAAGATAACATGGTCTTGTCATGTTGCTCAATACCTGACAAAAAGCACATGGATAAACAGAATCAACAAAGGCGCTGGAAAGAAGCCTTTGCATAATCAGTAGAAAACCTACATGTCCAAAAAAAAAACATTTATATTATAGATTTATCGAATGAACATAGATTTATAAAATCATGAAAAATGTATTCTAAGTAAGAATATGTGTCGGAGAAAATATAGTGAAGGAAATCTCATGATTAAAATGCAGAAACGTTTTTTTCACTTTTCCGATTATTTAAATTGGTGCATATGTAGGTTTCCTCAAACGATCGATTCAATTTTAAACAGCAGCTCAAATCATCTAAACCATGCATTTATTTTCAAAAGAAACAAATTGTTTTTTTTCTATTGCACAGGCATAAATAGTGTAGGAGGCTATGTTCGCGTTTTTTTTTCAGAATCTAATGAAGAAATCTGTTAGAGACTGGCCAAACATAGAGAAAGGACCAATCTGTGTTCGGTGTAGCTCCCACCTCCTGGGCAGCATTGATTGAGCTTGGACATCGCAAGTAAATTATTCCCTGGCTATTCAAACAGCTCCCAACAAGCTCTTTTGTTTGCAATGTGCTCTCATTATATACTAATGAATAATTCCATATCATTTAGGGGGGCGTGATAAAGGGACCTATTCTCCTGCAATGATTGTTCCCAATATTAGCATGTGGACCTATAAACCCCGACCGCATTTGACCCAACCCAGGACACAGTTTTTCAATTATACGATTGTATCAAGTATATATGGAATCATTGATTTCTAGCCCAGGCTGACCCCTTCTTTACCAGAACGATTGGTGAATAGAGGAAAGAAAAAGGAAATAATCCCCAAGCTTTCCTAGAAAATCGCTTTTACTCTTTTGTTTTAAATCTTTGAAATCCTCTCCTACAGGATCCTTTGATAATATTCCCCTCAGAAATGGGATATGATTCAGTCTAATCCGAGATAAAGGCGTTTGATCATCACAGTTAATCCATAGCTTTTTAATATCGTTCCATGACCTTCGCCTATACAAATGACCTGAAAAAATGAGGTTTTGTCTGTTAACATTCTGTTGATATGATGTCTTGTTACGTTTGTTTTTTCCCCATTCCTGATAAAATATTCCCAAAATGAGCTTATAAAAGATTGTGCTTACTTTTTTCCATATTCTTTTGGCGCCGGGTTGATTTAACACTACTCATATTTTAGTTATAGTTTAGCATCGATAATTGTGCCTACATTTTTTTTATTTTATCAATTGGTCGATGTAACGCCGAAGTGAACTAAGCGCGAAACACCGTATTTTGAGAAAATTGAAAATAAAAAACGAATTACGTAAAATAGCGCTGAGCCTCCTAATACCTCATATCATCATGTGTTATATTCTGAATTTCATTAATTAAATTCAGAATATAACACATGATGATATATTAGGAGGTTCTACCTGAGAAATATCTATTTTAAAATAGATTTTAATTTTTTTTTTTTACCAAACCTACTATGTTTAGATTTTTTTTTAGTATTTGGGTCAAATCTAATTTATATATTAAATAGGTCGGTATAAAACCATAGTGAACTAAGCACCAAACCAACAATGAATTCTAATTTTAAAATGAATTATTATTTTAATTTGAATCCAAACCTGAATAATAGAAACTGTGCACAGATGATCTGGTAAAATTATGATTTCCACTTAACGGGGGAATAGACCTTATTTTAAAGGTATTTATTTCAGTCAATTAACTTTTGTGAAATTCAATTAACAAATGGCCATGGTGAGGTATCAGGCCGAAATGGAGGCAAAAAGCTACCCCGGAAGAATATAAGAGATGAGGCAGCTTACCAAATTGGTTTCTGCCTCCCCCTATCTTTCAATTGAAAGTCTCTTTCAGGGAGAAATATGTATTTAATTCCATTTCTCCCCCCTCGAAATATATTACAATCCCCGAGGCCTATTACAATATATCACTCCCCCCCACCCCTCCTCGTATAATAGTCTGCCAATAGATGGTCCCTGCTTTGGTCTCCCCTTTCTGATTCAGGCAGTATCTAAAGCTTCCATTCTCGATCGCTCATTTTCCTTTTATAATGTTGATATAATTAACTGATATTCTATAAAATCTACGAAAATTTCTTACGATATAATTTTATGGTGGGGCCCCGTTTCTCATAATTGTTTTACCCTTATTTACTTCGTCTCTTGATACTTCCAACATGAGTTTGGTAGAAACGGAAAGGTCCACCCATACTAAGGAGTGGAGGTAAATTTCATTTTTATGAGTGGCCTTTTTTTTAAAAATATAGTTGACAACTACTTCTGATTGCTATCAATGATGATTTCGAAATACATGGGAGTGATTTCGAAATTCTATAACCGTTTTTGCCTTCCGGTTAATCCGTTGTTTGTGAGAAAGTTATTTTTTCTCTGTCAAATGAGACGACGAATGTGTAGCTATCTACGGAACTGTTTTTTCTTACTTTCTGGAATCCAGCTTTTGTGCGATTTAGGAATAATACAGAAAAATAGTCCTATTTAAAAATTATATCTTATTCAATGAATAAATTAGGAAGGACTCCCATTCGTTTTTTCAGTTTTTGAACCTTAAATTAGTGGAATTTGATTTAATTGCTAAGGGAAGGGACTTGTTTATTTTTCACTTAATATGAGTTAGTTCGCGATTAGTGAAAATTTTTTATTGTGTCAAGTTCGTAAAACGGAGGACATGTCGGTATCTCAGAGGAGAGGATTTAAGCTCAGAAAAATAATTTATCGATAAAAAACATTTTATAAAAAAATATTAAACCGACTTCGAAACCTAGAAACCAGTAAAAATAAATTCACTGAAAAGTATGAAATAATTACGTTCTGATTTTTATGAATACACAGCAAAATTGAAAATGGTATAAAAAGTGGAAAAGTGCAATAAGACGAATAATTTTATTTTGATTTGTACAAATACACACTAATTGTTAATAAAAATTATTAAATTTAAATATTAAATACTATGTTCAATACAACACAATCTTTTCGGAGGCGGCGCAAAATAGAAATAACATGTTACTGATACAATTCCATTAGAGGGCATTGAAATCAATAGCTGGGAAGAGAAGATCCATATAGAAGATTTTCATAATGTCTAGTGTAAAAAATTTTAAATTTTGCGCCGCCTCCGAAAATATTGTGTTGTATTGAATATAGTATTTAATATTTAAATTTAATAATTTTTATTAACAATTAGTGTGTATTTGTACAAATCAAAATAAAATTATTCGTCTTATTGCACTTTTCCACTTTTTATACCATTTTCAATTTTGCTGTGTATTCATAAAAATCAGAACGTAATTATTTCATACTTTTCAGTGAATTTATTTTTACTGGTTCCTAGGTTTCGAAGTCGGTTTAATATTTTTTTATAAAATGTTTTTTATTTCACAATTTTTAGTTGGAGAAGATAACAAATGTAGAAAACCGTACGTTGGTTTAAAAATTTCGTTGGTTATTAATTAGTCGTTGATAAAATAAACGTTGGTTTAAAAATTTCGAAATCTTTTTACGCTCTACCACGTTTGTCTTTCCCAGGTCTTTTTATTATACAATAATTGTATAAAATTATTATGAAATACACTTTACCTTATCAATTTTATGAGTACACACAGAAAAGTGGGAAAGCGGTGCGTGTATTATACAACTTTCAACACACTACGTTTTATGATTATAAATGGATTTTTTTTTAAAAAGATCAATGTTCAATTGGGAAAGGAACACATAAAATGTTTTTCCACAATGACAATATTTTTCCTTTGCTAAATGTCGTCAGTACTTGTCATTTACGTAGAGAATCAGTGTTCCGAGATGTGTTCAGTTAAATATACATAAGTACATAAATCCGGCCATTCCAAGATGAAGTAGATAAGTCACTGAACAATTAAGATTTTGGCCGGTTTTAGACAAGATATCGTTAATGGAGAATCAATGAGGATGCTAATATGACCTATAGTAAATATGAAAGTAATTTTTAAATTTTGATTGCTTGAATATCCTTCTGAAAACTATGGCGATATTATACACGACTTCATTGGATTACATCATTGGATAGAAGTCCCTGCAAAAAAAAGGGGCAACCATAAAGTTATCGATATCAAACAGACTGCCTCGCTAGGATAGAAGCAACAGGGTTTGGGACTCACATATGGTTAATTTATTATTACGAAGGATATTATTATTCTCCGTATTAGACTACTGACTTAATTCCAAAGGTTGATTCAATTATGTTCGTAATTCCTTTCGATGAATTTTTGACTAAATTTATTACCGAAGTACTATGAATTATATCCTTCGTAATAAAACATTATTCAGAAAAAAAATTGCTAAACAATGTTGCTTCAATTCTACTGGCGTAGCATTTATCATAATTTTTAACAATCATTTCCTTGACTGCCAAATTTTTGCTGAGGGGACTTTCATACAATGAGGTTGTTTTCGGGTAGTTATCAAGTTTTATTTTGTAGTTTTTATTGATGGATGAACACCAGCAAAAGCCTCGATAGTTGTAGAAACAAATTTAAAAACCGATACTAGTAATCCGGATAACATAAAAGAAGTGTCACCCATAAAGGATCGGCACAAGACCTCCGGCAAGATATTCAACAGTAACCGAGTGTATCCGGAAGAAGACAGAGGTATCTGAATCCTTTATTAAGTCAACTGAAAATGAGCTTTTCCAGGAATTATTATTCTTTTTTAATGTGCATAGTCAATAAAAGATAGAAATCAAAATCTAATTTAAACCAATAATAGCTACGATTTTAAATTTAAACGATCCTTCGGGAACTTGAAGAAGTCTTAAATTCTGCTTTAAAACGATTACCAATACTCAGTCTTTCTTGGAATTCCACGAATTTTGTTCTCTTATGATTATGGTATCCAACCGTTGATTAGATCTAAATTAAGAAGGTTTACTGTTATCGGTGAATATACATCTATCTATTATTTATGCTAATATCGCTACAGAAAACGACAGCGATATTATATTCTGCTGATATTTATATCTTCATTTAAATCTAATGTTGAAAAATTACTTAAGGTTATGTATAGGTTTGTTCCAACAAGTACGTAAAACACATCGATAACTAACAGACTGCTCATGTTCTCCCCCCACTCTTTTGATTCTGAATTTGATTGGTTGGTTTTCCCATTTGATTCATCCAGCAGTAATACAATATTTGGGTTTGTTAGTTATCAATTAGTTTTAATAGCTTGTTGGAGCGTACCTTATGTTATATATGCCATATGTTTTTCCAATAAGTAAACAATTTGAGCGATAATTAAATAATTATTTTCATGTTTTTTCCCGATAACTTCTTAAATAAATTAGGAACCCCAAAAAGGTTTAAATGGGACCACCTTGGGAAAATACTCTGCAAGATGCAAAAGGTTTCGTTCCAATTGGTCCACCCTTCTCTGAGTAATCGGTGAACATACATAGAAAAAAAAAAAAAAAAAAGGCACAAAAAAAAAAGTCACATACGTATCGAATTGAGTAACCTCCTCTTTCGTTCGAAGTCGGTTAAAAAAAATAAAAATGCTAAATTAAAATTAAGATTTCCCGTTTGAACACTTTCCAATCTAAATTATAAATATACATCATCCTTGTATTTCGCCCGATATCTACTTAAAATTTAACCTCAATTTCTTATATTTCGTTTCATCCGTTTTTCGGATTGCAACGGATTTAGCGGCAAGCACAGAAATTCTAGTTACTGGCGGATTTATCCCATCTTCTTTTTCTCTTTTTATAAAAACTGATGTTACTTAGACTTATAATAGTTTAGAACCATTTAAATTGTTTATGGACCGCTCTTCCTATTTGATTCTTTCTCTCGGAAAAACAAACCGAGTTCCATATTCCAATTCCGTATGTTTTTCTTTTCGCTGGAAATTTGGCTACTTATTTTATCATAGATTTTCCTGCACTCTAGCCACTAAGTGACTTAATAGAGAAATCAGGTTTAGTTTTGGCGATTTCCAATTCAAGGAGTCGGTCACTATCTATCCAAGATATTTGTATATTACTCGTTTTTTTTTTTTTTTTTAATATTGGAACGTTTGGATTTGTCGAAATAGGATGGAATCGGAACTATTGTAGTTGTAGCCACATCTTTTATTTTGGGGCATGGGGCAACCTTTAACTTCTGGAAGTCAGGCTCAGAAGTGAATGATCGACAAGGGGGTCTGACAACGGGGATTATCAGTTGCTATTACTTGAAATTTCATTTCTATTATCTTTGCTTTTTGCTGGACATTAGCGCTATTTTCACCACTAACGGATTTCAACGATTGTTGTTTGTTAGGGCAAAAAAATAATAAATACTTTGTAAAGGATTATTTGAATATACATAAAGAAACACACTCATATGAGCTCACATAAAATTAAAAAGAATAAAATAATAAAAAATTAAATTCGCTCAAAATTTCTGAGAAATTTGATGTTATTCCTGATCTTGACATTCTTAAAACATAAAAAGGGCACTCTTTAAAAATATTTTACAGTGTCTCTCAGTGCTTTATGGTAGAGAAAAAAGGAAACAGCTCTTAGTCCGGGAGCTGAGGGCAAAAAAGGTGCCTGATTTGAAGACAATTTTTGACCATATAGGCTGAAAGTGCTCATTTCATAGACAACAAATGTGAACGTCTGCCACCTCAGATCGGTTGCCATCAAATTTTATAGGCGAACAAAATCGACATTTTCGAACTTTTTTAAATTTTTCGCTAATAACTCGAAAACGATTTATCGCAGAAGAAATTGTGTTCTTTCAAAAATAAAAGGACATTAAATTTCGCATCGACTGAGGTCCTCACAGTCAAAATCAGGTATGGCTTTTCTCCAAATCCGATTGTCAATTTAGCCACTTTAGCGGAAAAAATGAATTACGCTCATGTTCCAAAGACTGCTATTTAAAGAGGGTTAGTCCAAATTAAAAATGTTTCCTTTAATACAGTAAACCCTCGATATAGCGAACTGGTAGGGGGTTTGATATTTATGGTTCGCTATA
The DNA here is from genome assembly GCA_911387785.2 of Aelia acuminata. Lineage (NCBI taxonomy): Eukaryota > Metazoa > Arthropoda > Insecta > Hemiptera > Pentatomidae > Aelia > Aelia acuminata. The sequence goes on along the minus strand of OU426982.1, from coordinate 118,773,881 downwards.
ACGAGATTCGTTATAACAAAGGATTATTTTTTTTAGCCAATGGCCGCACTAATTTGATCATATTTAGAAAGAAATTCATTAATTATAACTAGTTAAATTTAAACGCATGTATGTAAAATATTTTTAGATAAACTACATATTAATTAAACAATGAGACTCATTAATTTACCTGCCAAGTTCACTTGAGAGTTTAGCTTTAGCTTTAATAAGAGGGTCTGATCTCAAATACAAATTGAGATCTCATTTGTTTAAAGTAATTTGTCAATTTTTTTCCAAATATTCATGAGCCGCAGAGCGCAGTCGTTTATTTGATGCTGAAGTTAATCCTAAATAAATAGGTTGAATCTATTTATCTATATTTTTGATAATGGTTTACAATGTTGATTTTGAAATTCCATATTTTTCTGCGATGGTTTTCTTACTTCGAATTCCCGATTCAATATCCTGGAGAATTTTCAATTTTTCCTCAATTGATAAGGATTTACGTTTGTGACACACGATTACCAACGAACTCATTGTGTATTAAAAAAACAGCATAGACGACTACAGAACACTGATTCGAAAAATACAGAAGTCGAAACAGGACTGAGCTAGTTTTGAGAAAAAAGTCAATGGAATCAAAGAGAAAGAGAGCAAAAGGAAATCGGATTAGTTAAGAGTAAAAAATCTGGTGCGTGCGCGCAACACACAACTTACTTAGATTAGAAATTTACGTGTTTTGCTAATTATCATTTCCCAAAGTCACACATTTTTCTACATTCATATCTTATTTTTGTTAATCGTTAAAGCCGTTTTTGAGTAAAAAAAAAACCCGTGAAAATGATACAAAATTTATTAAGTAAAGTCCCCCCTCCCGTAGATCAATTTTGATGAAATTTTTACAGTCATATCTCGGGCATATATATACATCAAATACCAAGTTTGATCAAAATCGTTAAAACCGTTTTTGAGTAAATAAAAAAAACATGTGAAAATGGTACAAAATTTATTAAGTAAAGTCCCCCCTCCCGTACATCAATTTTGATGAAATTTTTACAGTCACATCTCGGTCATATAAATACATCAAATACCAAGTTTGATCAAAATCGTTAAAACCGTTTTTGAGTAAATAAAAAAAACATGTGAAAATGATACAAAATTTATTAAGTAAAGTCCCCCCTCCGGTTAATAAATTTTGATGAAATTTTTACAGTCATATTTCGGGCATATAAATCGATCAAATACTCAGTTTAATCAAAATCGTTAGAGCCGTTTTTGAGAAAATCGAAAAAAAAGTAAAAAGTTATTAAATAAAGTACCCCCTCCCTTTGAGCAATTTCGATGAAATTTTTGCTGTCACATCGCAGGCATATACCTACACTAAATACCCAATTTCAGGTTCCCACGGTTTATAGTTTTTGAGCTAGTCTGTTCACATACATACACACACACACACACATACACACACACACACACACAGACCATTTCGCGGGACTTGGTTATTTCGACTCAGGGGGTCCCAAAACCTGTATTTCCGTTGAAAACCGGAAGTCGAAAATTTTCACGATCGCAATACTTCCACTTACTATATATTTCATAAGTGAAAGTAAAAAATACCTCAATTCTAGAAACTGGAGCTACTTCGTCTTCCCGCGCTCATTCTACGTAATACAGTAAAAAAAAAAAAAATAATAAAAATTCTAGTAGAACGTTATAACAGAATATAATAATTCTCAGGCATGAAATTTAGTTCGCAGTTCGCACTAACCGAGGGATTTCGCTATAACGAGGGGTTCAGCAAAAATATAATGGTAATTTTGGGGGGATAGTATTTTGGTTCGCTATATCGAGGTGTTCGTTATATCCGAGTTCGTAATAATGAGGGTTTACTGTAGTTGTAGAATATCGAATTCTGTGGAAAACAATCTTATTAATTTTAAAATTAGCCCACTCCTGTGTGCCCACTCCTCCAAAATACAAAATAATTATTAAGCGTCTTTTGGTCTAAAATCCGTAAAATACTAATGAAAACGTGAAAGAATTCGTTGTGGTTACTTGATGGTAAGACCTCGGGTTTTAAAGTCTCAGGGGATTTGATAAAATATTCATAAAAATTTTTTGCCTATAAAATTTTATGGCAACCGTTCTGAGGTGGCAGACGTTCACATTTGTTGTCTATGAAATGAGTACTTTCAGCCTATATGATCAAAAATTTTCTTCAAATCAGGCACCTTTTTGGCCCTCAGCTCCCGGACCATCCAAGGGCTGTCCCTTATTTGTCACACATACTTTTTAGGATCTAATGATATTAACCGAAAACTACGGAATAAATACCCTAAGCCGTTCCTTCGTTGCACCACATGAATGAGCGATTTTTCGTAAACAAGTAACCGTCTCTAACCCAAAACACCCATAACCAGAAATATTACGCTATTGTTACGCAGCCTTCATTAATATCAAATTATCTATTTTTAGATTACCTATATACTACCCGATATATTTTGTTATCGTTCTAGATGTAGAAAAACAAGATATACATTGTCCTTATCAAATTATAAGTAAGCAGAGAATGTGTGACAAGGATATTGCTGAAAAAAGGAATCTAAATCCGTGTATGTGATAAAAAAAAAGCAAGGAGTGAAATCGGTGTTCATTCCGGGAAACATGTGGAAGGCTGCACGTGCTGGTTCCTAAGTAGACCCTTATTTCACTAATCCAACATATGGCCTCTTCCCCCCTCTCTGTTTTTATCCTAACAATGATTTAGCTGTGTATGGGTTACACAATTTGAACAAAATTAATTCTTCATTTTATTTTCTGACACTTTCTTATACCTGTATATATTTATTATTTTTTTGTTATGGTAGAAGAAATGTTGTAACCGGTCCTCAATGTTTTTGTTAATAACTTTATTTTTAATTTCTGAAATTGGACAATATGATTAGGGGTCGCCCGTGGTGTAGTGGCTAGCATAGCAGCCTGCAATACTAAAGGTTGCGTGTTGGCATCCGGAGGTGGACCTAGAATTTTTTTATATGGGTTAAAAATACTTAGTGTCGCCTACCTTCGGAGGGGACATGAAATGCAGGTATCAAGCCTGTGCGATGTCAGGTACTCGTTAAATATCCATATCCTAATTATACCTAGATAGGAAAAAATTAGGACACCCATAGACTAACCGTAGCAGCATAAAATGACATTAAATAATCAACAAGTACAAAGTTTCTACTAAATAGGTACATTTATTTTTACTTTCACTTACCTAAATATGAATTACATATTAAGGTAAGTGATAATACATATAATACATATACAACATACACATACAATACATATAAGGTATAAGTATTGCGATCGTGAAAAATTTCGACTTCCATTTTTCAACGGAAATACACATTTTGAGGGGGGTCCCCTGAGTCCAAATAACCCGTGAAATGGTCTGTGTGTGTAAAAGGACTAGCTCCCAAACTATAAACTTTATATGTATATGTAACAGCAAAAATTTCATCAAAATTGGTCAAAAGGAGGGGGTACTTTATTTTATAACTTTTTACGTCTTTTTCGATTATCTCAAAAATGGCTCTAACGATTTTGATAAAACTGGGTATTTGATGTATGTATATTCCCGCGATATGACAGTAAAAATTTCATCAAAATTGATCAAACGCACTTTAATTAATAACTTGTTTTCCCATTTTTAATTTTTTTTTTTCGAATTTCTTAAAAAAAAAAGCTTTAACGATTTTGATGAAACTCGTCATGTTTAATGAGATAAAAGTATTCTTTAATATCAAGTAAGATTTATCATTATTACAATGTTCTGAGGGGGCTTAAATGGGGAGGGGTGTTTTTTGTTTTCCTATAAAATACCTTTGTTTTTATTTATATAGAGAGATTAGCTGTCTCTCGCTACGCCTAAAAAATAAGATATGGCTAAATATGAAATATGAAAAAAATCAAGTAACCATATACGGGAGAAAAAAAGAAAAATATTCCGTCAACTCATTAAACATTAGCCATGCGCTGTACGCCTTTAATGACAGATTATTGTTTAAAATTAAAGACCTTTTGTTCATTTAATGGAAACTATTTGTTTTATGGTAACTATATGAAGTTTTCAACAACTACTTAGAGAATTATAAAATCAGATGCGATGGAGCATTATGCTTGCATTGCCGAATTATCACAACTAAAACTTTTATTTTATAATAAAAATTTTTACTGTACTTAAGAGAGCAAATACAAGCAAAAACAAGTAAATAAATGAGGAGAAATTTGTAACTTTGAGAAATGGCATTTAACAAAACACGTCAATTTCTAATCAAAGTAAGTTGGTAAGTGAAATTTGTGTGTTGCGCGCATCGCACCAGATTTTTCAATAATGAAATCCTTAGTTTTATTAACAACATACTTGGTTAGCAAATGTTATCAATTAATAACATTTATTGTGAGTGTTGATGAATTTGTTGTATTTGACAGTCAATTTAATAAATCTAATCAAAGTAGGGAAATAAATTATGCATCCTACAAAACCTAAGGTTGTTGTTCCATAGCTCGGGAGGTGGTCCTAGGATTTTTCAGAGGGAGTACAAATTATTACTTTCGCTATCTATAGGAAGGTTCGTAAAATGGAGATCTCAAGCCTGTGCGATATCAGGTACATAATTAAAATGACCTATTCTTACACCTGTATAGGAAAACCTAGGGCCCCCACTGCAGCTTCGTCAAACTAACCGTAGTTGCATTAAGTGACGTTGAATAAATAAACAAGTACAATGTTTCTACTTATAAATTTAATTTTTTAATGAAAATCTATAGCTTTAATTACAACATACTTTGTTAGAAAAATCTTACATAAATAAATATTTATTATAAGAGTTGAGTAATTTTTCGACAGACTGTTAATTTTATAATTTTCTTTATTTTATCAAAGTTTCAAATAAATAATGCATCATGCGAAACCCAAGGTAGTGGTTTCACAGCCCGGCTCAAGGTGGTTCTATGATTTTTCTAAGGGAGCTTGAATAATCAAAGATCCATCTCCTAATTATTCCTGGATAATTAAAATATAGGACTCATAAAGACATAAGTTTATATTGATTTATATTGACATAAAACAATATAAAAAGTAAAAAATGCAGTATCAAATACTTGTTAAAGATTAAAAAAGGCCAGGATGGTTCTTTTGTGGTACATGATTTAGTCTTAATGTAAAAAACAATAAATTGATTTTTATTTTTTTGATCCATTGTATCAAAAGCTACTGATAAAATTTTCAATATGATACCGTTTTGAATGACACTTTTCAAATGTATTTATTGAAATTCTAGATAATATTTTATTAATTACACCTAATAAAATACTAATATAAGTATTTGAGAATATATTAAATATGAATCAGATTAGTATTTTATCAGATGGAATTCAACTCTAATTACTAAACATTAAATTTACAACGTGTATTTTAATTACACCAAGAATATCAATCAATCCAGTTGAAAAGTTTTAATGAAAACGATACTCGTAGTTTTTTTAGGTTTCCTGGAAAATTTAAATTTTCCATAACACTTTTCATTATGTTCCGTTATAATCAAATTAACAAAATAGTCGTTTAAATTGCATTAAACCCCTGCTTTTTGGATTAATCATTCAAATGATGTGAAACATCGGATAGGAAATATTATTATCAATTAATAAAATAATACCTAGATGTTAATGACAGTTATTAGTGCGATTAAAAAAAAATGAACTTTACAAGGAAAATATTTAATTGCAATTATGGTCATAGAATCTGCTAATAGATAGAGACCATTTTTCGAACCATCCATCCAAGACTTCTTCAGCGCTGGATGAAAAGGGAAAAAACTATTTTATAAATTAAATATTGTCTTTTCAATCTTCGTTTGACGAGTAACTAGGAGGAAGAAAGAAAAGAAACAAGTGGGTTTGGATTTTTATGAGTTGAACAGTGAAATGTAGTGTATTTATCATGAATGTATGATTTTATTGTTGGAATGTCCATGTCTTTGTGTATTGTGTTGTTAGAAATGTACCATGGATCGTTTATAATTTTTCGAATAATTTTTAACTGTGTCGTTTGATTTTAGTTTATGTTTACGTGTTTAGCGGAACCCCAAAGTTCTTGCTCCGTAGATCCAAATGGGTTTTAGTATCGTTTTGTTTATTAGTCTTTTGTTTCGTAAGTTAAGTGATGATCTGTAGTCTAGGAGGTGTGACAGTTGTTTATATCGTCTGGTCATTTCTTGTCTTTTTAGTTTTTTATGTATTTTCCAAGTGAGTCTTTTGTCCAAGTATAGTCCTAGGTAAACGTACATAGTTTTTAGATGGCACCGATGTATTATTAATATTTATTAGAGGACATGTTCCCTTCCTCAGTGAAAAACTTATATGGATCGAATTAGTTGCATTTATATTTATTTTCCACTTCTGGAACCAATTTTCGAGATCGAATAGGTGGTTTTGGAATAGGTGGGATCTTTGTGGGAAGAAAGGATAGCTGTGTCGTCAGCGAAGGTAAAGATAGTGGTGCAAGGGTGTTCCGGAATGTCAGAGGTGAAAATGGAATAGAGGAGGGGGCTTAAAACGCTTCCCTGAGGAACGCCAGTAATCTGAGGTAAGAACGAAGTAATTTTTTATATATGTAAATATAAAAATTTACTTTCACTTACCTATATATGAAATATATTGCGATAGAGAAACTATTGCGATCTTAAAAAATTTCGACTTCCGGTTTTTACTCTTGGGTATCACTTTGTTTAACGTTACTCATAACTAGTTTATAATAACACCTTATGTTACTGGTATAAATATCAATAATCCACTTAAAAATAAAAAAATAATAATAATAAAGATGGTATGGCGGATCCGATTAATCTAAGGTCTTTTGTACCTTTTTATTTTTTTTTATCGAACCTATATATGTAAATATATATGCATATATATAATCATTATCAGCTCGACTTCGATAGCTACTCATCTGAGATTGATTTAGGACTACAAAGTTCTATGTTTAATAACCTCAAGAAGGGAGGGGGGGGGGACGCCCTGCCAATCCCCTCTCTGGTCCTTGATCGATGTGACGCCTCCCTAAATATATTTTGCCCTAATAACTCCCCTATAATTGGAATAGTCTCCTCTCTATTGGAAGGCACAGATTCAAAGTGGCAGCTTCATCTTCCTCTTCTTTAACTTCGCCCTAGGATTATTAATATGTTTAAAAATAGAGTCAATGTTATGAAAGACAGGATGAATATTATTAGAATCCTTAAGGTGGTTAAAGTTATGTACATTATGAGGAAGTTCAGTCTCTTGCTCTAAGGTACTGCTAAAATTTGATTGAGATCTCGCTCAAAAGCCAGTTCTCTCCTTCTTAAATTGAACATACATTATCACTTTACAGAGACTTGGGTCCCCAGAAGGGTCTTCGTATGTTTTACGCAAATATAAAAAATATTATAATATTTCTTTCTCCAGTCAGACACAAACCCATAAAATCAAACCTCTTTGTTCAAAGAAAGAACCACCTCTCATTTTCGTTAGGATATAACTGGAAAAATTTAAACATGTAGCCAAATAAAAGGAATACTCCTGCATGAGAGGAAATTAACGCCTGGTTAAGGGAATAAATGCATTTTTTGTTATTGTTCGAATTCGTATTACTTAATTGGACTTTAATATGAATGCATTAAATTTTAATGTATAATATATCCAAGGTCACGAGGCCAGATTCTTTTCAGACGCGTAGGAGGATTGTCGAAAATAGAGGGGAAGCGAGGTTGGAAACAAGTGCGTTTGGATTATTCTGGAGTTTAATATGAAAGGAATAGTTTCTGGATCGGGCCAAATCTGCGGCATATAGAAAATTAAGGTCTTTGCAGTTTATTTCATTTGTAAAAATAATATGGATCATTATCGATTTTGGTTTGTAAGGATTCGAAGTTTTGAGGGAGCCCAAAAGCTCGGTTCTGTAAGTCCAAACAGGTCTTGTAATAAAATATAAATCATGCTTTGGTAAAAGATCAGCAGTTTTGAGCTTTTGTCGTGTAGATGGTAACTTCGAGGAGATTCTAGTCGTTTCGATCTTTTGTGAGCATCCCAAGTGAGACATTTCTACAGTCCTAAGCAGCAGATCTGTTCAACTGAGATAATTGGTGTGCTACTGAAAGACACTGTTGGACAGAAGGACGAACACTATTCTTCGAGTATCGTGGTGTGGGATTGAAAAGTTTGGGATGCATTCACTGGGCCTAAATTTTAACATTAGTATTTGATCCCAACTGTTCTTTACGGCAGTAAGGAATTTCAAAATGTTCTGTGGAATCTGTGCAAAGAGAAGGATGAATCAGCTGGAGAAATCAGATGCTGAATTGCGTGTGAACTTTCTCTATTAGAAATAATTGTGGGAATATCAAATTATAAACGTGTGTCGTTTAAAATAAGCTCTGTGCCGACTGTTGAATATCATATAGACTTAAGAAGGAGAGAGAATACGATTAGGGCTTGCATTGGAATATTGTGTTTGGAACTCGAGCGGTCGATGTATAAAATGGTAGCTTGTATCGGAATCGAACTTCCGTATTCACGTAGCTTTTATAATAATTTCGATGATGAGTTTTTTACGTAATCATATATCTTTTAAATTACCAATCATCGTGATTAGGACTTATCCTTGATGATTTCAGCCTAATGTTGGCCTTTAAGGGTCAGGCAATACAAACACAGGAGTGGGCGTAAATTAAATCCTTAAGGACGGACCCCGCCGACTGCCTCCTAATTCAGTGCCCTAAGCCCTCGGAAATCCTCCCTCTGTGCAGCCCTTTTTAAAATCCGTTGGTCTGTCTCTTTCCTCGAGCCCGGTATTGGTCCTCTACGCTTTTTGCCGACATTTCGTTCTTGTTCGCTTGTCCGCTATATCTCACATCAGAGGAAGTCTACTAAAGAAGTAAGGAAAAACGAAACGAATCGTCGAGGATTTATTTTTTCCCTTCATACAAACGAAAGACTCACTTTTATACATATTGCCACCATTTTTATATAGTTGTTTGTAAACTCGTTGAAATCTCTTCCTATCTTGGCTACTGGTTATTCTAGACACTCTGCTTTATGACAAGCTTGTGACTTTTCAATCATATATGCATTAACAGTAAAAAGAACTAAGAAAATACTTGATTGGCGAAAACACAGTTGAGGATTAAGTAAATGAAGATGATAAGTGATATGTTTTGAGTTCCGATAAAACTGAAATTAATCACCTCCATTCACTACGAGACAGGCATATCGTCAGTTGGCACCTCTATCAATTAGCATATCCTCGTTGATACTGCAAAAGGTCGTATGTCAATCAACAGCTGATTTTCAGGAGACCTAAAAAATCATTTTATTTCCAATTTTTTTTATTTTAGTTTTTGTGTTTGATTATCTAAATATACATTAAAATCGTTATTTCGTTCGTTTGTAAAACCTATTTTGTCTAGAGATTAAATTTTCCTTATAGTGTGGTGTCACAGAGTATCATTGACCAAGTGAATCCTGAAATTAAAATATTTTTTTACTGTGCATGATTCTTTTTTTTTATTTACTGGTGAAATAATTCGCCTTTTAGGACCCTAAAGCTACTCGTTTTGATTAGGCATCTAATCAAATCTGGCAAAAATTTTTGACATACGAACTTTTGCAGTACCATCGAGTATATAACCAAATATTGAAGTTTTGTAGAAATGGAAGAAAGAAGATGTTGAACATATATCACTTTTTACATTTCCATCACTTTACCATGCCTTAAACATGCCTATTATCAACTAATCTCCTTGAACTTGAAATTTTAATGTTTGTTTAACGTCACAAAGGTTAATCGGACGATGCTACAGTGGGAGTCCTAACTTGCCTATTCAGGTATAATTGGGATAGGTATCACAAGTACCTGACATCGTACAGGCTCTGGACTTCCATTTTACGTCCTATCCGAGGGACAGCACAGCGAAGGATTTTTTACTCTCTATAAGAAATTCTAGGGCTACCGCGGGACTCGAACCCACGACTTTGTAGGTAGCTATGCTAACCACTACACCACAGGTGACACCCAGAAATTCGAAACAACGTGATAAACCTAAACTTTCATATCGACTGTCGTATGCCAAACGTGGACCAACATCTAAAGAATTTACGAACATTTTCATTTTAAAGTGTATTTTCATAGTTAACATATATATGTATTATCTTTTCTATGTCAAATACAGCTTCTAGTTTATTACCGGTTTTTTTCCTATTTCAACGAAATAGGACTCGTTCACACACTTGTTTCTTTTAAATGCTAGTACGGATAGGTAATGACTTTTTACCTTTTTATTCGATTTCTACCAAAATTCAAACACTTTTCGGTCAACCTAATATTATTATTATTAGGATAATAATAAAAATACGTCGATTTCAATATCTTTATTTTTCATATCTTCCAAGCGTCTCCTGACGGCCTAATTTTTTTTTTTTTTTTTTTTTTTTTTTAAGATCGATACATATAAAGTTAATTTACTGCTGAAAAATCACTAAAGCCATTATTGTACGTCCATGCATCAAAATCTAATATTAAAACCTTAATTTATTATTAAGCTTCCATCTAATACGTAACCACTCGTCTCACTAATAAACCACGAATCAAGATAGGTAATCATCCCATTTTCGTTTTGGCATACCCATAACTGAGAACCCATTATCTCTGACTCCTGAGGTTTCATTTTCCAGCTAAGCCCATCAACTGTAACGGCTATACTGGAATAAAATGGCTTTTCCCCCTACCCTGTCCCCCGTTTTGAAACACCAAAATTTTTTTTCCTATTTATTTTTCTTTCATTTTTTTTACTCTCGTAATTTGAAGAGAAAATTACTTTTTGAGGAAATGCAATGAAGGTATTTTAGCAAACTTTTTTTTTTTCCGGCTTGTGGTCTAATATGGGTTATCCCATCATGCTGGCTTGTTTTTAATCCTAAAAAAGTACAGGGATATCGGAGGGATAAAATAGTAAAATTAATTTAACGTCTAGGTTAAATCACAATAATCACAAATTTTAACGAATCCTTCTCTCTCCCTAACTCTCTCTGCCTCTCTCTCTCTCTCTCTCTCTTTCCACTCTCTATATATCTATATATCTATCTATCTATATATATATATATATATATATATATATATATATATTCCGGTTAAATAATGAAATAAAGAGCATCCAATATTACATTTAATTTAACTAATTAATACGTCAGATTTCCAGAGAATGTTTATCAATTAAGTGTTGAGAGTTGTGTAGAAGTTATTTATATAGTTTGAGTAGCACTTTATGTATATCATTAGCGGTCTCACTTTATGTAAGTGCACGCTCAGTGATCGATTACTTGAGAGAAGTTTGAACTAAGCAAACTTGCTATCTAGGACAGGCGGCTTAAGCCCTTTGCCAGCTCCGCAGTATGCTCCCAAATATATATATAATGGTATATATTTAATGATTTCAGGCTGTTGATATGTCCAAACTAGTATGCAATATAAAAAAGGATACAGAACAAGTAATGATATTAAGTAATCACAAAAACATAAATTTGATGAATTGATCAAATTATTTATGCAGCTAAGAGAAAGAAGTGTTTTGGTCTGGTTTATGATAGGGAACTTAAAATTTATTTCGTTATATGACATATGTTAAATCACCTAAACTTTTGAAAAATTCGGAATTTTATCCGTTACAAAGGTGAGTAATTCTTTGTCATAAGTTGATTAATAATTAATGCATCACTTACAACCATGATCTATCGACCAATATATGTGAACCCTTTATTCATGGACATAGTAATGGTATCATTAAAGACATGGATAAGGAGTTGGATGAGAGACTTCCGCTTCTGAATTAAGACTTTGGGTTACTAAATTTCTTCTGAAGCATTTTTATACGAATTGGCTGATTGTCACTAAAAACAGACAGATGCAAAGCAAAATAAAATAAAACAAAGCAAAATAAAAAAGAATATCCCTTCCTTCAAAATTCATCCATTGCATCCTTCATCATTCATCATTCATTCATATGCATCCTTCTCCCCTGACCCGGGAAACCCCGTAGAGCCAAAAAGTCGAGGAAGGGGGGGACAAAAAAAAATGTAAAACAAATATATGGCTAATCAAGATATATAAAAAATATAATTTTCACTATCGCAAGTGGGATCTTGAACAGTACCCTCCCCAGCCATAGTAGACCATCGCCCGACCGCATTAAATACAATAATCTTAGGTCTGTAGCAAGTAAAGATTAAAAAAAAATATCCATGCAGGTGTATGAATTAATGTTATTGTGGGGTCACCTGGGGTGTTGTGGTTAGCATGGCAACCTACAATACTAAAGGTCGCTGGTTCGCGCCCCGTGGTGGCTCTAGGATTTTTTAAAGGGAGGAAAAAATCCTTAGCTATGCCGTCCCTCGGATAGGACGTAAAATGGAGGTCCCGAGCCTATACGATGTCAGGTACTCGTTAAAGAACCCTATCCTAATTATACTTGGATAGGAAAAATTTAGGAATCCCACTGTAAGCCTTAGCAGCATAAAAATGGACGTTAAACAAACAAACAATTTTATTGTAACGTCAAACACAAAACATATGATTTAAAAGAATTCTAGACTTGTTGAAACAAACCGTACTGGTACATGTTTGTGACTGTTCTAGTGCATGTTCGTGATTGTTCGAAAACCTTGTACGCTTATCGGGAACCTTGGAGACTTTTCTAATTCAGACTAAATAATAGGGGGGATGGACTTGAGAGTTAGTCTTGCTCTGATGCTCAAGTCATATGGTTGCGTTTGTTTTACAGTGTCGAGGTTGTTACTTTATGTAACCTTGTTGAATATTTGATTTGTTATTGTTTGGCTGTAATTGTGAGTTATAATTATTCGTTAACAAAAATTATTTAAACCCTCATAAGTGTTACATTATTTAAAAAATAAAATAAGTTTTTTATTATTATTATTTTTTTTTTTAATAGTCGCTCTGTCGTAGAAACTGGAATCAATATGTGAGATATTGAAAGTTGAAAGGATTTTGCTGGGTCAATGTGGGTTAGGCGATAGGAGCTACCTGCTGTGACGCGGGTCTTGTAGCTTGACAGGGCGATCTATTGTTTACTACAAATACTGTCATACCACAGTCCGAATATGTCACTCCCTTCCTCGCCTCATGTTATATTGATATTCACCTCTTCCATGTCAGTTTAAGTTTGCTTGTAATTTAAATACTATCGCAATGGTGTTATAAGGTAGACATTTTTTTTAAACTATTTACTTTTAATATTCGAGTTCATTTTTGTTAAAATCACAACAGTTTAAAATATACATACAGATTTAAAATATCAATATTGTAACGTGAAACACAAAACATATGATTAAAAAGAGTTTAGTTCTTCTTTTTGTTGGAATAATTACCAACTGTTCTAGTAGATATTTGAGACTGTTCCAGAACCTTCTCCGCTTTTTGGGAACCATATGGAAAGTTCTGATTCAGACTAAATATAAGGCTGAAGAGTTTGTCTTGCTCGACCAAAATGGTTATTGTTGTGTTACTGTATTGTTACAAGTTGATACTTTTTGTAACAGTGTTGATTATTTCAGTTTTTATTATCATTAAGTGTTATTTACTTCTAATAAAAATGATCTAAACCCTCATAACTGTTACAATATCAATATACAATTAAAATATCAATAAACTCACAATCAATCAATACTATTAATATAATAAAACGAAACATTGATCCATGGATTTTCCGCCAGATCCGACTAAATTATTATTATTTTGATTGTATATTGACTATCTTTGAATATAGTCACTTGAACTTGTCACAGTCAATTAACATCTTTTAATAATTCCCATAATTGACTTTATTTTAATTTTTAATCACTTCTTCTTTGTTAATGATAAAAACAAGGGGTTGTTCTCAATGTTGTCAATACTGCATAAGAGCTTGAAATCACAAATAAACAAAAAAAATGAATTGTTTAAAAATCATTCATTTTTCTTTTTGGATTTTCATCAAGAGTGATTTTTTTCTTTTTATCACTACTGAATATCCTATCTAATACTGAATATCTATGACTATCATATCCTGATATTAATTTTTGATTAATAATTTTACTATCAAAAATAATATTTTTTTTAGAATCATCCAATAATCAGAAATATTTTTTCTTTACATATTATCCATGGTTAATTTTGAGTCTGCAATACTACGTAAATAGTATTGTATTAACTTTTAGCCAACGAACAACTTTATTTCCGGAATGCTTTAGAAATTTTCGCTTACGAAAAAGAAACATAAAAAAAAAAAATGGTGGAGCTTGAAAGTTTACGTTCGAAATATATGATAAAACAGAACGAGTTTGGAATAGGAAAAATAATGGATTTGATTGAAACGTATTTGATCATCATTCATTATGAAATACAGTACACTCTGTGATAAATCATTATTCCAATCAATAAACATTAAAGATCAATTTAAATTTTAGTTGCTAATTAAGCACGATTTTTACATAAAAATTACCCAGTGGTGCAGTAACACTTTTCAATAGTTGATTTATTTTACTATTTTTTTTTAATGTTTCTTCAAGACTACAGATGAACAAAAAAAAAAAAAAAGAAAAGTATTTCTCTACCAAACGAGCCCTTCATGTGAGCTACAACGCTGCTAACGAACTGTTTGATGTTAACAGTTCGATTCAACTGCACCTGAGTCGGGGAAATTCTAACTCCAGTTGAATGAACTTATGAGTTGACCCTGGATCATTAAATAAGCTTTTATGCTTCAAAAATCACCGCTTCAACTCACCAATGTGCTTCTGTATTTCCTCCTTCAAACTTGTTCCATTTTAGTTCTTAGCTACAGAAAATAAAATCTGTTCATAAATGCTGAATCAATGTTTTATCCAAGGGTTTATAATAATTTATTGACTCGCTTTTTCTATGTCTATATCATAAAGTATATCATTTCATTATAATTGATTAATTTAAAAACCATTGGTGTAAAAAGGCTTTGATCTAAACTCGTCAAAAGTCTTGGGCTCAGTAATTTAAGAATGTAGCGTTTTCCTTATGCAAAGAGGTGATTTAACCGCTATAAAACCCAAGCACCAATTTTTCTCATAATTAATTATTTAAATTAGAATACCTGGGGGTCACCTGTGGTGTAGTGGTTGTCATGGAAACCTACAATACTAAAGATCGCGGGTTCGCGTCCAGAGGTGGCCCTAGGAATTTTTAATTGGAGTAAAAAATCTTTGACTATGCGGTACCTGATAGGACGCAAAATGGAGGTCCCGAGCCTATACGATGTCTGGTACTCGTTAAAGATCCCTGGATAGGCAAAATTTCGGACTCTCGCAGTAGCATCGTCCGATTAGCCTTAGTGGTATAAAATTACGTTAAACCAAACAAACAAACAATGTTAGAATACCTACTTCATAGAGAATGAGTGAGCCATACAAGTGTCCAAATACCATGGGTACTCTTCAAGCAGAATAATTTTTGTTTATAATAAGAAATTAAGTGCGATAGACGGTTACTACCCTGAAAAATTTCACAATTTTTTATAATTGGGGCTTAGAATTCCAAAACCAGCCAAGTCAATTTCCAGATTTTTATTTTTTATTTTTTTAAAAATAGTTTTCTATTAGATTATCATTAGTTGGAAGGATTTCTTCCAAAGGAGGTGAAATCATATTGAAAACGGTCCTACAAAAATAAGGCCATTTCCAAATCCAGCCAGATAATCTATAGAAAAACTATTAAAAAAAAAATAATAAAAATCTGGAAATTGGTCTAGGCTGGTTTTGGAATTCTACGCCTCAATTTAACTTACTAATATTTTTTCTAAATTTCCACTTCAATTTATTTTTAGTCACTCAACTCAAACCTTAAACGAAAAATTAGATTGTGCATAGTAAGTTTTCACGATTTACATGTGAATGTTATACAATCTTGAAGAGGTCGGTAACCTGTATGGAAAATATTAAAAACATAAATAAAAATTAATGTGTAGCTTTATTTTTTCCATCTTTACGCCTCATTTATCACTGTTGTCCAGGATCCAGATCATTGAATGTGAAGCTTAAACAATGATTTACCGAACTTTTAAGAAATCATAATAAATTCTGTCTTATTGTACTTCTTTATTCCTGAATCATAAATAAAACTTAATCTATTGTGTAATTATGGATACCGACTTCATATAGGCTGAGTGAGCCATAGAAGAGCCAAACAACAATGGGAATTCTTCAAACAGAATAATTTTTGTATAGAATAGGAAATTAGGTGGGATTGGCTAACCTGGAACATTTTATCTATTTCACATAATTGAACATAATAATAATTCTTCCTAATTTCCCCTGTATTCATCAGTTCCGAATTCAACCCAAACTATAAAGGGAAAATTAGATTGGATTTAGTAAGTCTTCAGGAATTATATGGAAAATATAAACAGAATATAAATAAAAATGGATTTTGCATTTTTTTTTAAATCTTTTCGCCTCATGTATCACTGCTATTTGGGCAAAAGTGAAGTAATCGAATGTGAAGCTTAAACAATGATTTACCAAGCTTTCAAAAAATCTATATAAATTCTATCTGATTGTATTCTTTATTCCTGAATCATAAATAAAACTTTATTATTTCTACAGAGACTGATCTTTAAAGGAAATTATGAATTTTAAGAAGAGAGACAAAAAACAAACAAACACTTTTTATGACTTAAGTCCTTTTACCCGAACATAAATAATACAGGAGGAAATAATTTCTATATTTTAAATATAGAAATAATTATTTTATATTAATTTAATCATTATTTTGGGTAACCACCTTGTTTTTAAATTATTTTAAATAATTTATTTTTGAAGAGAAAAGATTTGGCTACGCCGGGAATCGAACCCGGGTCTTCCGCGTGACATGTGCGGTATGCTAACCATTGCACCATGGAGCTCGCTTCCAAACGGTGCCAAATCCTTCCTCTTTTAAATAACTTATTTTTGAAGAAATAAATTATTTAAAAACAATCTGGTTACCCACTATAATGATTAAATTAATATAAAATAATTTAAAAATTGACTAACGTCAACATATGCCCAAAATTGGGCAAAAATTGTCCATCTCCTGTAAATACTCGCAAAACTTGCGAGATCGTGGGAGAGGTGTCAGTGAAGAGATTTGGCACCGTTTGGAAGCGAGCTCTGTGGTGCAATGGTTAGCATACCGCGCATGTCACGTGGAAAACCCGGGTTCGATTACCGGCGGAGCCAAATATTTTCACTTCAAAAATAAATTATTTAGAAATAATTATGTTATATATGCATTTTAAGTTACTTTTTGGAAGATCAACATTATTCTATTCAAATAATTCAGTGGTGAAAAACTAAATCCTCCTTAATTTCATTTTTTTATTAAAAAAAGTTAAATTCCTTCTATCTTCAGCGTTTTTTTTTTTTTTTTACATTAGCTATTGGCACCTATCTCAACTACCGATATTCGACTATCGAACTTAACGATCTTAAATCTGCTATCCTCAATTACAGGAAAACCCATGTCCTAATTGCAAATTTTAGCTAACTACTCCCCAACCTACTATAAGTTGTACCATGTTCCTTCCATTGGCATGTACCGCAGAGGGCTATCGAGGTACCGCAAAGGTACCCAAACTAACTGTAAGGTACCTAACTTGGCCTCACATGGCGAGAATCGATCCACCGCTTGCAGCAAATTAGCAGCAAGGTCTAGTGACCCTTGGGGCATCTGTTAGCTCAGCTGTTCCGCCCTACCCCAATTATCCTCTAATGTGTCAGGATGACTGCTAATTGCTGTCCGGCTCGTCCTAATTACCAATCCGGAGTATTACCGCCGATTTCCATGATTGCTATTAAATATTAACGATGTTGAATCAGTATGAGTAATACGCTAGTAAGCTTATCCCCTGCGCTTTGCGAATCGTTGCATTGTTAGATATTCGATTTGGTTGACCAGGTGTGCTGAACCAATGTATATTAAACGTCGGATGGCCGAAATGATATTATTACATCTAAATTAATTAAATATAACTATTTCTTCCAAATCCAGTGGTCAAAAATCAAATGCTACTTATTTTTATATGTTTATTAAAAAAAAAAAAAAAAAGGCAAATCATAAACATTTATTTAAAATAATTGGTCCTTTTTAATTCTAATAGGAACGATTGTAAAAATTTACTGAGTTTCTCATAATAGGCAGTATTTTTGCATTGGAGATATAATCGGATGAAAAAATAAAAATATAGCAAAACTCATCAGATTAAAAATAAAAAATTCAGAGATTTATTTTTTATTTTTTTGCGGAGGAATGAGCCTATATTCTGCACAAAAATAATGGACACACTCTCGCCTAAAATAATATATTTTTCTATTCTTTATAAAAAATTTTCATCGGGGATATTAATATTAACAATTAGATATGGCCGCTATATTGCTACGCAGCAACGTTTGTAAAAGTTTCAAGTAAATATTGGGTTGTAAAAATATAATTGTTTTTTAAGAATATATTTAATTAAAAATTTCAGATACATGTAAATATTTTTAATTAATGATATATGACCCATTTTGATCTATAACTTGTTTCCATCTTTCATGTAATTTTGTAATTCCCTCCTCCCAGAACTGTTCAGTTTTCTGCGCGATGAACTCGTCTATGTGCTTTTTACAGTCCTCGAGCGAGTTATATTGTTTCCCGTTGAGGGAGTTTTGGAGAGACCGGAATAAGTGGTAATCTGTTGGGGCAAGATCTGGTGAATAGGGTGGGTGGGTTATCACATCCCAGCCAAACTCCAACAATAAATTCTTTTCCGTCAAAATGTGAGGAACCCATACATTGCTTCGAGAAACATATCCCGCAGCTCCCAAATGATTTGAAATACTTGTATGTGATATGCCAAGTGTTTTTGCGATATCCCGGGTCGTATAGTGAGGGTTATCGGTCACTAATTGTTGAATTTGTTCGTCATCAACAGTTGAAGGACGACCAGAGCGCTTGGCGTCTTCCAACTCAAAATTTCCGGTTCTGAACCGAGCAAACCACTTACGGACGGTGTTTTCCCCTACGGCGTCATCTCCATACACGCTGCAAATTTTGTTGACCGTCTGTGCAGCGGATTTTCCTTTTCGGAAATAAAATAGCATTATATGGCGAAAATGAATTTTTTCCTCCTGCATTTTGGACTGCATTACACACTTGAACAATAGAAGATCCCGGTTGAAACTGATGCATAAAAGAACGTTATCTAATCCCTTTTTAGGATATGTAAACATTATTGACCATGTAAACAGGATTAACAATCACAGAAAGGATTAAATTAAAATAATGAAAAACGCTACGAACTTTTTTTACAACCCAATACTCTGGCTACTTTTCGACTTTTAAGGTAACAAACAACTAGTTGCTGAAGCTTAACTATTGGCCTTGGGACAGCAAGCATAATCATTAATGCAGCCTATATAATGCCAACCAGTTAGAAACAATAAGCCATTATATTGGGAATTGCACTATCTTAAGGGACTATAGGGCTAAGTGGTTTAATGCTTACACTCTAACTGACAAGGAGGTAATCTCGTATTTGAATGGTAAAGATTGGGCTTTGCTCAGCGGAGATGTTGAGGCATTTTCCTATCGGCTTTTTTTAACAGAGCAGTTCTTCTTCCCATAAGATACCGCAAACAATTTTCGTAAATTATTAACTAAAATGCCACATAATATACTAAATATTATATACCGAATCCTCATACCACGACCACCCATAATAATATTCTACTTTTTACCTTTAAATCTCCCTTTTAGTAACAACCATACATTTTCCATATACTAAAGTTAACACTGAAAATAATCAAATATGTTTAGTAGGAAATATAGCTTATTGTGTATCTATTACTTGCATTATTGAACAATGAGGTACTTTCTGAAATTGCTAGTTCTTTTTTGTTATTTATGGCAATTGGAGGCTATTAATATTTTTTTCTCTACCACCATTATGTTTATTTATTCTTATTTTATTGTTACTATTAAATCAGAACTCCTGCGAACAGTTGTTACCCACTGCAGTGGTGTTTTGGTGAGATTTTCATTGTATTTTAATTACAAAAAAAAAATCATTATTGTTTTCTTTACAAAAATATTATTGACGAAATTGTATATAATGCAATAAAATAAACTTCAAAAGAAGTTTTCCCTACTTCAGCTAAAACTGTCTTGTAGACCTTTTTTCTTACAAAGACCTTTAACTAGAAGGAGGCAGTTGGAGATATTTTTATCTGCCTCAAAGCGACTCGGATTCCGCGTTCCCTCAGATTCCTTAGCTCGTTTCTTTCTAGATAAATTCTAGATAAATCAAGGTTCGCGTCCCGTCGGATAGGTTCCTTGAATTATTAGAGTGTATAAATAATCAAAGTATTCATATTATAATGAAAATAATATTGCCGATTGCAATTAGATTGCCGAAATTCAAATGTAATAAAAATTTAATATGCTTCGATAAACTATAAGACATTTCAAGTAAAGCAGTTTAAATAACTTTCGTTTAAGTAAAAATAGTTTATTTTAGGAAAAATAGATTCAGAATCACCCAAGGATTATTTCCTTTCCTTAAAATAAAAAACTCCTCGCCATTGTATCCGCAGTTTCTCCAAATTCAATGTTTCAAGAACCGTTTATTTTAGATTTTATTCTCAAAACATTCTAATCTTATTATTTTTTCTTATATAATTTTTGTTTTTTGTCCAACCTCTGGCCTAATTGAAGAAGACAAATTTCCCATTGTAAGTTTTTAAAGTGAGAACATGGTTATCGGACTGAAATTACCAATAAAATGGATAATATAATTAACTATGTAGGTTCAATTGAGTGATCTATTGGATAATTAACGCCTGACATTTGGACTATTCATCATTTCATATCCGTGAAAGTGTGTACTGTGAGGCAGAAATTAAATTGGAGTTATGATCAATCGGATCATTTAATTACATTCCTAAAATTGAATATAATTAATGAAATATCCATTAATCAAATATATTATACCTAATTATATCGTCTTCAGATAATATGAAGTATATTTTTCGTAGTATTAAGAGTATAATATTGTTTAATAATACTGTAACCAATGTGCCTTTAAATAATCATATATATTATTTCTCAAGGCCTTTTTTTTGTCTGTACGCCATAACTTCTTTAATCAAATTTCATGAGTGAGGCATCATTTTAAAGATTTCCTGAACCACTACACCCGAAAAATATACAAAACCACGGTTTTTGTAAGAAAATGGTCGTAGAGATTTCTAAACGATTTCAATCTTTTCAGGTTTTCAAGGAAGTATTCCGTCTTCTTACCTCAAATCTTCTCTATATCACAGGTTATATGACTAGGCTATATGCTATATTACTCATGGCTCCTCCTTTTGTTTTCCATGCCCCCCCCCCCCCCGATAAAAGAAATGATACTAAATATATGATGCGTACTTTAATGATTTAATGTGTGATTTGAGTAGGTTAGTGTGCGAATGCTTCGCACGGGTCTGCTAGTTTTAAATTATTAATGACGTAAAATTATTACACACAAGTGTAAAACTAATTAGAGCTCAAATTAGTAACACCATTGACTGGAGCTCTCTAATCTCGGAAGAAGAGTGTTGACCAGAACACCTCCACACTAAAAAATTGAGGAGTGGAAGTAATCATCTGCAATCAATTTAATAGTTAATTGTTTTTTAAGCTGCAGTTGGTTGCTACCCAGGACATAGATGGATAGCATAAAACTATTGCCAAAACTCGTATTGTCCTTCCGACACTGTATGCTTAAAAACAAATAAATAAACGAAGTCATTTAACTCTTTTGCCAATTTTTTTTTTTTTATCATCATTATTTTACATTGTTCAATGAGACAAAAATTTTAAGTACGGCTGTCTAATGGCTTTACCCACCTAATAGAGGAGACATAAATTACGAAAAATTAATGAAGGGAATGCATAAAAGATAAATCTTGTCGGATAAGAACTAATGCCGGACGAAGACATCATCCCCTTAGCTCTCATTGTGGTGCCTGGTAATCCGGACGCCTATAAGGGTTTTACACTTATAACTGACTCAGATAAAGGTGAGTTATTCTTGGCTCCCCCCCCCCCCCCCAAGGGTATTTTTTCCTGCCTATAAACGAGGACCTTCCTATCTCACTCCTAAAGTGAAAACAGCCTTCTCTGTAGAATTTATATCTTTAAGAGGACTCCCTTCCCTCCCTATCCATCCTTCCTTTACATTTCTTTTTTTCTTCCCTCCCCGGCTTTTCCTTTCTTCTAACTCTATTTCACTATCTCCTGTAATTCGCACCGTGATAGCCTATAAACTTATTATAAGGTTAAATAATATTAGACTTTTGTGTCGTTACCCCTTATCTATGATGATATAGGGTTACGACACATTAATCAAATCCAATAAGAAAATAAATTTATCCTGCAGTGCTGAAAAAAAGCATCACTATCCAGAATAAAGAGGAAAGATCGTTATGAAGGAAATGAAAATGAATGAGAGGGAATAAAACCATTAAATGGTGACCCCACATCAGTCCATTTCCAAAATGGCTTTTTTTTTTTTTTTTGGTTTCTTATATCCATTGATATAACGGATTAATCTGGTGGATTATTTGTCATCTGAAAATGAAATTACAAAACTCATATTTTCAATACGAGGCCGAAATTCAGCAGCGGTTTTCTGAGGTATTTTTTGAGCTTTTTCGGAATGTAATTACATTTTACGATAGGTTAAATGATAGTCAGGATTTTCAGTTTACAATGATTTTATTGTGGTAAGCCAACGTTTCGATCCAACTTGTGGATCTTCATCAGGGCTACTGAGTCCAGGGGATACTAAGACTCTTAGTCTTAGAGTCTTAGAGAGTTTTAGTATCCACCTAGACTAGAGCTACTGAGTCCAGAAGATGAAGATCCACAAGTTGGATCGAAGCGTTGGCTTACCACAATAAAATCATTGTAATTGAAGTACAGTTGACTATCTCTCATTTCTAATAACATTTTAACTCGAAATTAGCTACTATTCCCTAAGACGTGCATTTATAATGTTAAAAGCTCTATTCTGGCTAGGTTTTCATTTTTTTCTGCTTCAACACTCAAAATCCTGGCTGCACTTCATTTTGTACCAATCTTGCATCAAATTAATCAGTTTTTCTATTGTTTACAACTGAATGAATAGAGTGGTCATTTACTAAGAAACCTAAAAGATCTCAACAATTTTATTGGTATAACTATAAGTAATCCTCATGAAGATAAAAATCTCAGAAATGACCGCAATATCATAATTTTGGATCATCCCAGAGTTACTAAAAACAATCAACTATTTTACCTTTAAATTATATTATATAAATTGCAATAATTTCGTTTTATACTCATATTTCAAGTTAAATATAAACGTTAAACATAGATTTCAATGATTAAGGTTCTGCTCCTTGCGCACTGTTGGCCCGTTAGTAAAGAAGAGCTACTTTTTTCATTTTGGCCGTGAATTTCCAAAGTTTGTGGGTTATTATCTATGATAATAGATACATAGATCAATACATTATCTATTATAATAGATATATAGATCAATACTGATAATTATCAATGCTAAATTATGAGAAATAGACTTGACACGTGACACCACTTATAACGTCGTGACTAATCCTGTATTTTTGTTTCTTTTCTTCTTAATTCACTAAAATTTGATAGATTTCTTTTCTATGTATTATTAATATTAACATATCGTCTTTGATACTGCAAAAGGTCGTATGTCAATTAACTGCTGATTTTCAGGAGAAAAAAAATTATTTTATTTGCAATTAATTTTTTTTATTTTTTATGTTAAAGTTTCTTGGCTGGTGTCACTCAGGATTAATGACCATGCGAATACTGTGAAATTCGAATATTTTTTTACTGGGTATGATTCTTCTATTCTATTTACATGTAACATTCTCCGTGTTTTAGGACCCTTTTGATTAAAAATCCAATAAAATCGCAACTTCGAAAATTTGTGACATACAACGTTTTGCAGTATCAACGGTGATGTGGTTGAACGTGCCGGACTTCTATGTAACTATGAACTCCCTCATTTCGTTATTGAGAAGGGGAAAACATTTTTAAAAAAAGTTAAACATTTTATAAAAGTTTATTTCTTTTTCTTTTTTGTTTGTTAATTTTATAAAACAAAGTGAATGCCTCCAACAGTTTTATGGTAAATAATGTAAAACCATTTAAAGTAGAAATATGAAAATCGGGCGTTTCGAAAGTATGAAGAGCTATGGGGGGAGGTTGTGAGGGGGGTGTGCTGAGGTAATGTGATAAGCAAACGGAGAGAAAGTAAGTTAAGTGATAGCCTGTCATCAAGGGCGGTCATGAATATTTCATCTCCGAGGCTATTCAACTCTATCCAGTTAGCCGATAAACTTTTCACCATCTATCATTTCCTCCAGATTCGGATGAGAGTGAGGGTGGCGGTAGCACAGGATTGCTTTTCCGGATCTGTTTTTACCCCTTTTTCAATTACTTTGTTTTCCCCTACTCAGCGCTAATAAAATTTTAGAGCTATAATTCCGTCGTGTTCTTATTGTTGCATCATCGCGTCCTCGAGAGTCGTTTTGAAGTTCTTTGGTTTTTTTTGTTGACAAAAATATCTGAAATAAAAAAACTTTTTAATGTTTTTTTTTTAATTTTATAACTTTAAAGATTTTTCCAGCTGAAACTAGTCCTTTTAAACTAGTAGTTTGAAAATCACCTTTGACATTTTATTTTACAATATATATCTATATGTATAAATTAAACTTAAACATGTTAGGTACTTAGGAACAAGTATTCCAGATCAAAGTGAGCCTACCGCCCCCCCCCCCCATCATACCTGGAGAACTAACTGCAACAGTTGCTATAAAGGAAGCCTTCCGACTAGGAGATGGCTGTTTCGAAGCGAGGACCATGTCATTAATGTCTTTTGAACTGGTCTTTGAGAACTGGAGACCATGTCATTAATGCGCTGCCCCGGTGAGCCCTTAGGCCGGCCTAAGCCCCGCGGCACATCCCCCCCTCCTTTTCACTCCCGGCTTCATTTGCCCTTCCTAATTGTTTGCCCTTTCCGGAGTTCGGATAAGTCTCCTTAAGCCGCAACTCCATTTTCAAACTCCTTGCGGCCATTCGGAGCTCAGCCGTGTGTTTGAAGTGGCTTTGAATATCGTATCAGTTCTCTAATTGCTCTGGAGTATTTTGACCTTTTCCTTATGGGAATATACCATATATGTATATGCTTGGGCCTAATTTAGAATATGCTTATACTTGAATGAAAAATATTCTAAATATAAACGAAAAACGACATTCATATGCAGGTCTGCTCTTGTAATTTAACACAATATATTAATTATTCATAATTTAGTGCAACTCGACCCGTTTTTATACCTAAAAAGAATTCAGTAAAGCCGATCTTTAGAACTTAGGACTTATGACCTTTTCTGATTATATATGTACTTGTTCTCCCTACAAGACTAAATGACTTGTAAACTCCGTCTAAAGTCATGCATAAATGCGATCATAAAAATTCATAACCAATAATGGCGATTAATTTATGTACGATATTAGAAAAAATAATAGAAAACGTTTTGATTTGGTTGGAAACGCCAAACTTGTTGCTGCTTTTTTTTTGTTGCATATCCTGCGTGGGCTCTAATACTACAGAAGCTGCAGGAGTGCGACACCCCCAATAACTTATATGGTCTCATAAGAAACTACCTACAGGACAGGTACGTAAAAGTTTGAGGGTGCACCTTTGAAGTAGAAACATCCATAGAGAGGGGATACCCTCAAGGATCAGTCCTAGGACCTGCACTATCGAAACTAATATTAGACGAGCTGCTGGGATTGCTGGAGGAGGAGCGGTTCCCCGATGGTGTCAGGCGATGAAGTTGAAGAAGGCAGCGGTGAAAACTCAGAAACTTCTGAGAGGGGAAACTGACAGGGAAAACCTTATAAACTCGTGATTGAGGGTTCAAGAGTGCGTCCAAGTGAGGTGGTCACCTACCTTGGTGTTAGATTCTGTAGGGGATTTAACATGACTCCTCATTCATACTACCTCAGGAATAAGGTGGTCCTAGTCTTAAACGGGCTTAGTCGTCTAGGGTGCCTCTTCTAAGGGCTCAGATACCCTGAGACGATGAACATTTACAACGGATAAACTGCACAGACTTGGAAAGGTCATAGATCCCCTATGCTGTAGATGTAAGGTTAGGGGGACAGCTGATCACATCATTGTGGACTGCACCGTCTTAGAGGAACTTGGGGCTTAACTGCTGAGGGAAACGATTTCCCTCAACTAGCGACTGCAGCGAACCACCTGTACTTCAAGTCCTTTGTGTAGGGGTGGAAAACTGCAGTTGGCCCTGCCCATTTCGATTTGGGAAGACGCGGCCCATTGCCTGGAAGACCGCCAGAAGGAGGAGATGAATAAGAAAGCCAGGAAGAAGGTGACTTGGATAGGAGTACCTAAAAAATCTGATGAATGAAGAAGAACAAGAAAATGAAAAAAAAAAGTGAAAAAGGTGTACAAGAGTACACCTAATTCCAAAGATCATCAGTAGCAATATTTGACATAATGTTACCAACACCAATATTGCCGGAAGGGAAGATAGGGCGAAATAAACAAATTTTATAGATGAACTGTTTATAATAAAAAATGTATATTTTATCCTCCTCTTTTTGTGTCCCATCTATTTTGGGATTTGATGTTTGTTCTTGAGATCCAAACATGCAAAATATTCCTCCCGTCTCCGACACTCCGCAACCGAACCCCTCGGCCATTACTCCTGTATAATTGGCATCCTCGGTGAATGTTTCATATGCACGTGACGACCGGTGGGGGGGGTGCAGCGGACAGGCGAGACGGTTACACCACTCCCTGGGGGCCTAACGACCGCCTCCCCCCTTTTCCAGCCGCCCCCAGCTTCTCGTTAGACTAATGATTGAAACAAATGATAGCGCGGCCAGTTCCAATTTAACGACCACCTAGCTCCGCTTTTTGCTTTTTTATCTCTCCCCCACCCATCGCTGTTTTCTGGAAAACTAGTAATTAATGCGAGGTTTGGAAATGAGGTTTTCCTGGAATTGGCAAATGAGATATTTTTTTATTTCTAATTATTTTTAACTAACATCAGTTCTGATGTTAAAACAAAGCTGCAATTAGATCACGTTTCTTCTGACCAAATTTTTGATGTTCCAAATATATTTAGGGAATCTCTTAGCGGACACAAACACAAAATATTTTATAGAGAGATAAAAAAAAATCGTTTTGATTACCGTTGTTACTATCCGGTTTCAATTATAACTAGTATAACATTAAGTCGGTATAAAACCGCGGTTAACTAAGCGGCAAACGGTTTTTTTTTAATCGTGCTTCTTTATATTTTTTAAATAATATAAAAGACAAAGCGAAATATTTTGTTCTTTAAAAGGCATAGAAGCCAACAAAATCACAGGTAATTCAACATTAACTTTAGTTTACTCAAAAAATGGAGTTTGAAAAAGAAAACTTTTTCAAATACTTTCCGCATTACAGGAAGAAGTGTCCTAGAACGGTAATGGTTAGTTGTGGGTTTAGAATCATTTTGAGTGGGGAGGGTTTCAAAAGAAGAGAATAATAGAACTTGTGTAAGATGGAATGTAGATGTGTGTAAGAAACAAAACTACTTTTCGAGTTAGGTAAGAATTTATTTAAAAATTAGACAAATTTGACATGAACTTCTGGCATTTTACCTTGGAAGACCTAGATTAATGAAATTGTTTTTATTCTGTAGACAATATAATGTTATTTTGAAAACAGCTGAATCAATTTTTTAGGTAAAATTGTTCCTAGAAATTCACAGGTTAGTTACATGCAGACGTATAACAAGCAATACCCTGGTTTCAATACAATTTGTTGAGGTATCCAAGATCTGGAAGATTTTCCAAGGGAGCCGTGCACAAGAATGATGCATTCGATAAAAAAAAAATACTTCGTGTACTTTTGCAGCAATGAACTCACGTGAAGTAGCGTGGTATGTGAAATTAAACGCAAATATAAACTTTATGAAGGAGATAAGGAAATGCATGGCCATAGCATTATAAGCAGGTAATATAGAATATAACAGGAATGTAATTGTTCCTCTTAGGCAATAATTGTTCTCTCGTGCTATCGATTCCTCATACGCATAATTAAACCGCAAACACGTCATATTGTGTATATACGAGCGTGTATATATATGTATATGTATACTCGTATGTATATATGTAAATTATTAAACGCCATAAGCTGAACGCTATAACGGATAAGCCACAATCGCATAGGAAATGGCGATCCGGAACACGTGGAGCGAAATCATATATGCAAGAGGAAGTTTATTATATTTGAGTATTACTCTGTTTCTCCAGGATAATCCTATTCCATACTACACGTGTTGATTATGATTGATACTAGTACAATCTAGCGTACTAGTATAATCTTGAGAGGACTTTAACATTAGATATCTATCTATCCACCTAAATTGTAATTTTTTATTAAATTTGAAGAAATTCTGTACAATTTATTGGTGAATCACAGTACATACGAATATGTGGAACTTCTAATATGGGGTCGAAGTGACGTTTTTGAACAAATCAATTGAAACGCGGAATATGGTAGTGAAAATACTACACTTTTGAGTGGCAAAGAGATCTTAGAGAATTTAATGACATTGATGAGTTCAAATAAATACATGTATTAAAAACCAGTGTGTCAACGTGGGACACACCTGTGATTCTCGCCTCACAACCCACACACACCTAAAACTTATCCATTATAATAATCATGTGGAATTAACCTTCAATAAACGAAAAAGAAATTTGTTTTGGAAAAAGAAATTTGTTTCAAATTGGATGAACTGGTAAAAGGTTATTAATTAATATAGGATTTAAGTAATATCTGAACAATACTGGTACTATTCTGGACTCAGAATCCCTGATGAAGATCCAATTATAGGATTCGAAACGTTGGCTTTTCAGCATAAAAAATGTTTAACTGAAAATCCTGACTATTAATCATTCTATCGTAAAGAAAACAGTTGACCTCTGCACACCTCTAGGTTAATAATTAAGTAATTTGAGAGTATATTGTACTTCATATTTGTTCGCCGCAAGTAGTAACTCATTATGGTTGGTAATAGCGTTGTGAAATAGTGAACTCCTAGTTCCTAGTTCATTTTGTTTTATCAATAGAACTTTTCGCTCAAGGTATTATCACGTATGAATAGAAAGTATTAAATTGATGAAACAGTAAATATCACTAAGGCTTCGAGATCTATAGGAAAGTAAGAAGAAAAAAAATCTGGTGCGATGCGCGCAACACACAACTTTCACTTACCAACTTACATTAGAAATCGACATGTTTTTTTAATTGCCATTTTTATTAATAATATAAAAAAGATGACTTGATTTTGATTAAAAATGATTAATTTAATCAAAATCATTAAAGCCGTTTTTCAGATATTCCAAAAAAATGTAAAAATTGGAAAAAAAAGTTATGAAATTAAGAGCCCCCTGCATTTGACCAATTTTGATGAAATGTTGTCTGTCACATTGTGAGCATATACATACACCAAATATCCAGTCTGATAAAAATCATTACAGCCGCTGTTGAGTAAATAAAAAAACACGTAAACATAAGAAAAAGTTTATTAAATGAAGTACCCCCTCCGTTTCACCAATATTGATGAAATTTCGGCTGTCGCATCGCGGGCATATACATACATCAAATACCCAGTTTCTTCAAAATCATCAAAGCCGTTTTTGAGAAAATAAAAAAAAACCTAAACATTAGATAAAATTCTTTAGGTAAAGTTCCCCCTCCGGTTGATCAATTTTGATGAAATTTTTACAGTCGTATCTCGGGCATAAACATACATCATATACCCAGTTTGATCAAAATCGTTAAAGCCGTTTTTGAGTAAATAAAAAAAACACGTGAAAATGATACAAAATTTATTAAGTAAAGTCCCCCCTCCGGTTAATCAATTTTGATGAAATTTTTACAGTCATATCTCGGGCATATAAATAGATCAAATACTCAGTTTAATCAAAATCGTTAGAGCCGTTTTTGAGAAAATCGAAAAAAACGTAAAAAGTTATTAAAAAAGTACCCCCTCCCTTTGAGCGATTTAGATGAAATTTTCGCTGTCACATCGCGGGCCTATACCTACAATAAATACCCAATTTCAGGTTCCCACGGTTTATAGTTTTTGAGCTAGTCTGTTCACACACACACACACAGACACACACACACACAGACCATTTCGCGGGACTTGGTCATTTGGACTCAGGGGACCCCAAAACGTGTATTTCCGTTGAAAACCGGAAGTCGAAAATTTTCACGATCGCAATACTTCCACTTACTATATATTTCATATATAGGCAAGTGAAAGTAAAAAAATAAAACTTCTCTTTTTTTAGTTCACAGAGTGGCAAACATTGACATCGTTTAATTACGTTTCTTGTAGCTTCCTATTGTGGTTAACATGTTTCTTTTTGTTAGCTCTCTTCTTATTCTTACAGTCCACAGCTTTATCCGTCCTATAATATGCATTTGTTTTATTTCATTTTTTCCATAAGCCTGAAATCCTTGATGATGTTTAGAGATCCATTATTGTGTAACTTTGTTTCCGATGTTAGAGGAACAAATTTAATCCAGAAAGCAACAAGAACCAGAAATTCGCAATTTTGAGGCGCTAAAACTAATAATAATATGTTACCCAATTTGTGTTAAGGGCATTAGTCTCTAGCACCATAAGACGGTTTGGCTCACTTATGGGTGTTGTGGTTAGCACAGCCAACTACTACTCAGAAGGTCTCATTGTTGTAGTCCTGTGATTTTCTAAAGGAAGTAAGAAACCCTTGCCTTGTTGTCCTTCGGAATGGATGTAAAATAGGGGTTACTAGCCCTTGCGATGTCAGGTACTCGTTTACATATACCCCTAACCACCCCTAACCATCCCTATTATAATAGTAACTGGATAGGCAAAATTTAATACTACCACTGCATAAGCCATGGCGTCATAAAGAGACATCAAAGGAACAATATCAAAATAGCTGATTTTCGAGACATGACATTTTTGAAAAGGGGGAACGAAATTATAACAACTTTGTCCTGTATATTGTTCTTTATAGAAAAAAATATATATATCACGCCTATTCCTTTTATAAAAAAATTATATCGGCTGAATATCGATTAACTTGCTAATATACAGGATTTCCCAGTTAGGTACAGAAAAAAGAAACCAAGAAAACTAACGGAATCATAACTCAAATTTGAGTTTAATTAAAAAAAAAAATGATATTGAAGAAATTATTTTTTAAAATAATAGTAATAACTGTTTTTCCTTCTTTTTTTTTGAGTCTGTTTGTTTGTTAGAGCGCAGAGGTGTCTATCAACGTCTACAGGTTACATTTTTAGTAGACTTGAAAGATGAACAAAAAATAAATAAATAAAAGATAAAATATAAGTATTTTCTTTTAGACTTTATTCGTCTTTTCGCGAAATATTAAAAAAATGTAAAATATCAATATATAACTTTAAAGCTAATAGATTCTTCATATTTATAATTAATAAAAACTGTATGTTGATTATTCATCGAGTTAACAAGTTATGATAAGTTACTATTTCAGGTATTGGTTATAAAATTATACCTCTGTAACACTACTACTGTAGCATCGTCCGATTAGCCGAAGAAGCATAAAGTGATGTTAAAAAAAGTAAAAAAAAAAAAACTTTTTTAACTGATAGGATGAAATGCAACTTATTTTTGTCTACGTACAGTTAGTTAGACTTTCTTTCTCATATATCTTAGTGGAGAAATATATTAAATTGAAGATTTATGCTTGTTTTCATTGAATTTATTTTTTTATTTTAAAATTCTCTAAAGAAGTTTGTTCCGTTTCTAGCAGGTAGAAATTTTCATCTGAATTATAATAGAGGGTGTACTTATATATTAAAAAAAGAAAAAAATCGGTCAAATTTATAAAATTCCATCACATGACTTTAGTCTCAGCCTGTATACTGAGAGTCACCATTTTTTGAAAATTAATCGCCCTGCTACATGCCGGGAAAGCCATCTTCCTTATTTTCTCTTCCATTTTTAATTTTCCTGGCCCCTGTTTTCCGCTATAAGTTGGCTAGCTGATTAATCTTGGCCTCCCACCACCAGCCACTTTGACAGATATAATATTTTAGCTCGGGAGTATATTAGAAAGATGGGGAGAGGGGACGGCATACATCTTCTCGTCAATTTAGGGAATGGCCTCGCCCGCAGATGTGGCATCTGTCCTGGCATTAATAGCTGTTGCCGCTAGTCCTATCTCACTAACAGCTTCACAGCATCACTCACAAAGTGGCCCGCACAAATGGACTTGATGATCGAATATTTGTGGATAAACCGATGGCGAGATTTCCGTTAAAGCAATCTTAAAAACTAATTCCTCACAGGTGAAACTTATACATTAATCTGGATAAGTTATCATGAATTAGACCGACTTAATTTTTATGTATTTATTTAACTTTTTTTTTTAAATTGTAGTATTGTAGTACTGAGATAGCTTTAAATATTGTTTATTATTTTATTGTTAGATCGTTTTTACTGATATACAGTTTTTTTGTTTTTTTTTACACAGATTATTACAGTTCAGAAATATACTGAAAAAATAAATAAATAAACTAGGAGTTCTACATCAAATCTAGTACCAAAAAGTTCTAATAAAGGCATTCCTAATCTGTTTTATTTTCGATTAATTGCGATTTCTGATCAAGTTATTTTATATTGAAAATCTCTTACAGGAATAAAATATTAAGGGATAAAACATTTTCGCTTATACCATTCAAACTAGCACTAAAATTTTATTAAGACTGGATAATAATATACATTGGGCGATCGGAACTTTTAGTTAGTAAAAAAAAATGCAGTCAAATTTTTATGGAATCATAGCTTGTTGACTTGATGAATCAACATATTGTCGTTGATACTGCAAAAAGTCATATGTAAGAAATTCTCGATTTTACAAGTTTATTGGATTTTGAATCAAAACGAGTAGCTCTAGGGCCCTAAAAGACGAAGTATATACCCAGTTAATAGAAAAGAAGAATCATGTCCAGTAAATGTTTTTTGAATTTCAGGATTCGCTTGGTCATTATTTCTGAGTGACGCAACCTTTAAGGAAAATTTAAACTCTAACCAAAAATAAGTTTTAATTTCTTCATTTTCAATTTTTTTTGTAATTCAAATCTAGATTGAATTTTGATTCATTCAGTTTTTTTTTTCTGTTCTTCTCTGGAAAATCCTGTATGTTAGCAATAAGTTTATCTTTATTCAATCGATGTAATTTTAACAAAAGTGGCGTGATATATTGGTATTTTTCTATAAAGTACAATATATAAGAAATATTTAATGTCATTTCGATCCCTTTTTTCAATAATTTCATGTTTCGAAAATCAGCTATTTTAATGCGCTGAAAGAGTAGTATACGCTTGCAGGGTCTTTAAAATTTTAACCCTAAAAATTTTTTTAATATGGATATCATAAATCGAAAGGAGCTTGTCTTTATAAGATTAGCTTATAAAATTATCTATCTATACTTTAGACCTATACTTGGACACCCATACGATAAAAAATTACATCTAATCATTATAGAATTACAATCCAAGTTTCAAAATTACCATCAAGCAAAGGAAGGTGTATGGAGTTATTATAAATGTAATAAAAAAGAGAGATATTAATATTTACCGGAAAAAAACAACCAAAGTACATCGTGACAACAAAAGGAAATTATGGTACATAACTTGACTTCCCTAATGCATCGTATATCCTTAATTATTCACGTCTCCACTAGCTAATTTAAATAATTTTAAATGAAATATAACCACTTCTTAGAGAACTTACTTATGTGATGTAGTTATACAACATTCTATCATCATATTATATAATTAAATATAAAAATGCCAACACGATTATATAATAAATGCTAAAAGACATTTATATGTTTCGAATTTATTCATCCCATAATTAATACGATCAAATCAAAATTTATTTAGCCATCGATATAAATCTGTACTGTAATTTATGTGTATGTCGATTTATATAGAACAACAACACCACAAAGTGTTTAACAGAGTCGTCATTTTTTTTAAAAATCTGGTCTATATAAAAATGTTCATTGGACTGCATCTGAAAAAAACATATATATTTTTTTGGGGGGGGGGGGGACAGGACTTTTTGAAATGACCCAGTGATTTATTCTCACGAAACATACTAATATCTTAATTTCTTTATGATTTGTATTGAGTTTCTCATTCATTAAAACACCTTAGTGTTTATAGAAAATCCATAATTTATTTCTTACTTAAATCTTGCGTTTTCTTTGGTTTGCAGTGGCTCACTTGAACCTGGGTACCCTGCTGGCCTCCCGAGGGCGAGTGCAGGAAGCTGAAGAGGTCCTGATCCGGTGCTCCCAGCTGGACGGGTCCGCTGTGAAGGACCCGAGGACCCACGAGTCCACCCGGGTGTCTTCCTTGGTTCACCTCGGCAGGATCTACGCTGACAGGGGAGACCACGCCAAGGCGGTCCAAGTCTACTCACAGGCGGTCGCCATCAAGCCTAAGGACTATCAGCCACAGGTATTTACTTTTATTTATTATTCTGATAATTCAAATTCAGAATATCTTAGCCCGGGAAAAAGAAAACAAGACGGGACCGATATAAGAATGGTTTAAAGTCAGAATGGTATTAGTAATTATTATGGTATTATTCTGGTCTGAAAATACTATCTAGAAGGCTGAACTAAAAAAAGTCTTTTTTTCACTTATGTGAGGAAGAGTGTATGTATTCAGGTTTTTTTTTTTTTTTTTTTTTGTTTGATGAATCTCTATATTTTCTTTAATTTCTTGATTTACATTTTCTTTCGTGATTTCTTTTTTTCTTTATCTATAAATACTTTATTTATTTTGGGCTTCTGTTGTACATTTTTAAGAATCCACAGCCTTAAAAATGTAGGGGAGAGCGGGGTTGGTTGGCATATGGGGTAGGTTGGCCATTGGTTTATAATTTCCGTCACACCCGTTGTGAAGGCCCCATCATTGTACCATGTGACCCGCTCGACCTCGGGAGTCTTGTCCTGAGTTTTCAATCTGATGCTAACAGTGTAGATAAGAGTGTGCTTCATTGACTGATTTTAGAACATGTACTTAAGTAAATGTTTATATTTTTGGTAAAGTTGGTTTAAACGCATGGAAAAACATTTGACTCCGATTCTGTTCACATAGCCCCGAACTCCTTAGAAAACCTAACCTTTCGACTAACCAGTTTCTTGTTTGATTGTTCTCTCCTGTCCTTGCAGCCATCTTTCAAATGATCTCTCCTGTGGGGTTAGTTGGATCTGTTCAACTTTTTTTTTGGCGCAGTAGCAATTCACAAAAGAAAGGTAAACATAATCAAAGGTGAAACTACCAAGTCTAAACTTCTTTCTTCTTCTATTGTCATTCTATTTTTCCTTAAAAGCTGTTAAAAACCGATTCAAAATTATTATACATTTATAGTGCAGCTTTTAATAACAATAATATGTGTCAGGCAGTACTTGAATGAGATGGCTAAACAACCTCACTTTCTAGACCAACCTGCCCCACATATGGGGTTAATTGACATACTCTGGATTGACGAATTCTTCAATTTTTTATGATCTTAGTATTAAATATAATGTTTGAAAAAAATACTTGTAAGTACTCTAATACTTGAAGTTTACAGTGGTATCAGCCCCATTGGGATTATATTAACAGGAACGACTCAACAATCAAAAAAGTGAAAACTGTTGCCAACCTCTCCCCTAGTGTTTGTAAAAAAAAAAAAAAAAATTTGTTAAATACACATGCTATTGTTTAAATATTAATTAACATTTTACAGTATTACCCTCTGGTCCTCGAGCTATTTCCAATGTCAAACTTTAAAGTGTGGAAGTTGGGCCAGAAGCCCGAAACGTTGGGTTAGTAAAGAAATTAAAGAAAATACGGAAGAGATTCCTTCTTTTTAAAAAAAAAAGGTCAAATTAAGTCACAGTAACTTCTTGTGACTTTATTTAAAAAATGGCATGTGTATTTAACTTTAAAAAAGTTTTATTACAAACAGTACTTTTCAAGGCTGTGGATTCTAAAAAATCTACAAAAGATATCCCTCCATGATGGGCCAAAAGCCTGAAATAAGTAGAAGTAATTATAGATAAAGAAAGAAAGAAAGAAAATAAAGAAAATATGGAAGAGATTGCTACTTTAAAAAAAAAACTAATAAAAAGGTTTAATAACTTCTTTTGCGTTTATTTATGGCTTAGTTTACCTTTTCTTCAATACCGTAGTCTCTCTAAGATTGTATTTTCAAGCTCAAGTCAAGATTGTTGGAAACCTTACTGAACTGCTTTGACTCTGACTGCTAAATTACCAGTTAAAGGCAAGATGGTCTGTGCGTTATTACCACACACATTTATTTAAATGCAGGTCCAGCTATATAGATATTGTTATTGATGGAAATATCGGTCAATAATTATCGAAATATTCGATGTTTTCAACGATAAAAAAAAAAAAATTTAAGCAACACAGCAACACTAATTTTGAAATAGGTTAATTCCATGTTAATTCCATCCAAAAAGTTTAAATAATTGGGGACCTAACAATTGGAAGACGGAATTAAACTAGGGCAGAAACACACCAGAGTGGCCGTTAGGGCATCTTACCTAAAACAAAAAGGTTCTTCAATATGTTTTTCTCCTAAAAGGAATAACTGTTTCAAAAGGATTACAGTTATAAGTTACAAACTTTATAAAGATTTTTTTTCTTTAACAATCCTTTGCCTGACCCAGATAAGAATTAGGTTGAACTTGGAGTACTCTCAGAAGATGAAGTGGAAAAACTTGCCGATTTAAAGGACTGCGGGGAACTCGCCGAATCGAAATCAATAAGAAGGAATTCCAGAATAATCTCGCCCTTACTACGCCAAGCAGTGCCTTTACAATAAAATATTCAGATAAATTCTTCATCAGCCCCCTTCGTGCTATTGTTGTTGTTGATATACACTGGAAAAGCTATGGGTGCATACGTTTGAAAGAATAAATATTAAAAATTGCTTAAAGTACCGTAAAACGAGGTGACTTTGTGACAAGCCTATTCTTCCACAGTTTTTGAATTTCCTTCCTTAATAAGAATCAGGTTAGGCAATTCAGTGTACTTTTCAGTTGGTCAGTAATGTGCTGCAATCTACTGGCCACATATAACTTCTTTCATTCCATTTACCAAGGTGCTTTATTTCATATATGCTTGATTGTTTTCATTTACTTTAAAATTTGAAATAAAGCATCATGATAAATGGAATGAAAGAAGTTATAGAGGTCCATTTGTGGCCAGTATTAATAAGGTTGCAGCACATTACTGACCAACTGACAAGTACACTGAATTGCCCAACCTGATTCTTTTTAAAGAGGGAAATTCAAAAACTGTAGAAAAATAGGCTTGTCACAAAGTCACCCCATTAGTCACAAACTCACCTCGTTTTACGGTATTATTTAAAATATTAATCCTTATAAATAGAAAAATCTCGTATCCCGATGTTTTTCGGAGGTAAACTCAGAAACTACTCAACCGATTTTTATGAAATTTGGCTCAACGTGTATAGTTTTGTCTAACATAAAAGATAGGATAGTTTTTATATTGATTATTGACCACAATATTTCTTTTGTTGTGAATTATTGCAAATACAGTAGGTCGTGTTTCGATTTATTAACATGGCGTCATACGTCGATTTCATAAACTTTTTGTTGTTTTTTGGGGATAAAATCAGAAACTACTAAACCGATTTTTATAAAATTTTGCTCATTGTCTGTAAATTTGTCCAACTTAAAACATAGGGTAGTTATTTATCTCGATTATTGGCTTCAATAGTTCTTTTATTGCAAATTAAATGTTTATTATACTACAGTTTAGTGTGATTATTTGCAAATTCTATAAATTTCTAGCAGATGGCTGTTTAAGTTTATTTATTGGCATAACATTTCATTTTCTTTCGATATTTAGGTTGGTTAAGCAGAAATTTATTTTTTCCGGCTTGGACTAGTAAAACACCATGGTTTTAGCAAGACAGGTTAAACAAAATCATTGTTCACCTATTAGCAATACAGTAAATAGAAATTGTGAATTCTAATAATAAAAAAATGTACATCATTGTTGTAAAAAAGTTATAAATTAACATTATCTATCTCATTTATAAAATTGAATTTTTATGTCTTGATAAGTAGCATGTAAAACATTCAGGATGGTTTGCGGTTGTTCGCTTTTCATAACCTGTTTCTGGCAGAACCTCAACAAGCAGACGATGACTCATTTCACCATGTGTTATGTTCTGAGTTTAATTAATATGTATTAGGACTGCTCGTATACGTATATAATGAATTTACATCTACAATGTTAATGTGCTCATCACATCATAATAATAAAACTAAATGGTTCTCGCTCTGGATTAAAATTAAATGGATTGGAAAATTAAATTAAATCATGACAAATCAAAACAGATAACATTCACACTCAGGCGAGATACGTGTGTCCCAGTTGCGGAAACTGCACGTTACCTTGGACTTCTGTTCGACAGGATGACTTGGTGCCGTTTAGAAAAAAAGAAAAAAAACAGACCCTGAACATTTACTCTCTTTTTTCGAAAATTTTCTAAATTGAAAATTAATACAAACACCTACTTACTTAAACCCATTTGGACATACGCCTCACAGATTTTCGGCTCAGCTCAAAATACGCACTTAACAAACCTTTCAATCCATAATTTCAAGACTGAGTACGGACGCTCCTAATAATCAAACTATGCATACAGACTTGCAAAAACCAACTATCCAACAACACATACGAACTCTTTATTCACGTTTTTTTTTTTTTTTAAATTGCACGGACGTAATAACAGGCTAATTAACGATATGGCCACGGCTGACAAGCCCGTTAGAATGCGGCTAAAAAGAAGCTGGATGGGAGACCTCATACCCAAACGCCTTACATATTAATTCGTTTCAGCCATCATATTCGCTGTTTGTCGCATACTACTGACAGGCGTGAATCAAAAATTGAAGAGAAAAAAATATTTATAATTTTTTTTCAATTTTCGCTTACTAATTTTTTTAATGTTTTCTTACTTTTAAAGGGATCAAGATAGTTTTCTTCTAACCTTAGATTCTTTTTAAATTGTTATTTACGGCCATATTACAACTTATATTTACAGCAGAAACGGTATGATCTGATCACGCATCAAATTATGAAATTAAATACGCCCATTTAATATTTTAATCATGATTAAGGAAGTATACAATTGTAATTCTCTAAAATTTACTTTCTCTAAAATTACTTTCTTGTGTGTTGTACTCTGATTAGCTGTATGCAAGATTGTTTTTCTTGTTTATTAGTATTTCTAGTTTACTGTCATTTTGTACCTGGATTACTTGAAGCTATCGGTCTTTCAATTTATGAACATGAAAGTAAACTTTTTTTTTTTTTACTACCTACCCTTCAAGATAAGCTAAGAAGAAGGAGAGCATAAAGAAGAGAAAAAATGTAGTGCTAAACTATAAATTAAAGCAAAGGGAGTTGAGCGTTGGGTTTTATAGGTGCTCTGTTGAGGTAGTTGGTATTTCAAGGGCCTTGGCTCCTTGCTTCCTTGGTAATAAACCTAGCTTCTATCTTGTCTCAGCCCTTCCCTAACCACGTGACTTAAATTAAGTTTATTAAAGTTTTTTTTTTAATTTTTTCTTATTGTAATAACTGGTGTGACGGAGAAGTATTTTCGATGTTTCTACAGTACAAACAATTTATTTAAAAAAAAAAAACAACTTACTATTTGGCCTCTGCGAATGATTCACATACCACATTAATCAGTAACATATGAGTCCTAATACATACATACATACATAACAGATAACATTCACACTCAGACGAGATACGTGTGTCCCAGTTGCGGAAACTGCACGTTACCTTGGACTTCTGTTCGACTGGATGACTTGGTGCCGTTAAGAAAAAAAGAAAAAAAAAACAGACCCTGAACATTTACTCTCTTTTTTCCAAATCTTCTAAATTGAAAATGAATACAAACACCTACTTACTCAAACCCATTTGGACATACAC
The DNA here is from genome assembly GCA_911387785.2 of Aelia acuminata. NCBI lineage: Eukaryota > Metazoa > Arthropoda > Insecta > Hemiptera > Pentatomidae > Aelia > Aelia acuminata. Next base: position 118,733,589 of record OU426982.1, on the reverse strand, counting down.
CTCACAGATTTTCGGCTCAGCTCAAAATACGCAAACCTTTCAATCCATAATTTCAAGACTGAGTACGGACGCTCCTAATAACCAAACTATGCATACAGACTTGCAACAACCAACTATCCAACAACACATACGAACTCTTTATTCACGTTTTTTTTTTTTTTTTTTTTTAAATTGCACGGACGTAATAACAGGCTAATTAACGATATGGCCACGGCTGACAAGCCCGTTAGAATGCGGCTAAAAAGAAGCTGGATAGGAGACCTCATACCCAATTACATATTAATTCGTTTCAGCCATCATATTCGCTGTTTGTCGCATACTACTGACAGGCGTGAATCAAAATTTGAAGAGAAAAAAATATTTATGATTTTTTTTCAATTTTCGCTTACTAATTTTTTTAATGTTTTCTTACTTTTAAAGGGATCAAGATAGTTTTCTTCTAACCATAGATTCTTTTTAAATTGTTATTTACGGCCATATTACAACTTATATTTACTGCAGAAACGGTATGATCTGATCACGCATCAAATTATGAAATTAAATACGCCCATTTAATATTTTAATCATGATTAAGGAAGTATACAACTGTAATTCTCTAAGATTTACTTTCTTATGTGTTGTACTCTGATTAGCTGTATGCAAGATTGTTTTTCTTGTTTATTAGTATTTCTAGTTTACTGTCATTTTGTACCTGGATTACTTGAAGCTATCGGTCTTTCAATTTATGAACATGAAAGTAAACTTTTTTTTTTTTACTACTTACCCTTCAAGATAAGCTAAGAAGAAGGAGAGCATAAAGAAGAGAAAAAATGTAGTGCTAAACTATAAATTAAAGCAAAGGGAGTTGAGCGTTGGGTTTTATAGGTGCTCTGTTGAGGTAGTTGGTATTTCAAGGGCCTTGGCTCCTTGCTTCCTTGGCAATAAACCTAGCTTCTATCTTGTCTCAGCCCTTCCCTAACCACGTGACTTAAATTAAGTTTACTTAGGTTTTTTTTTTTTTTTTTTTTTAAATATTTCTTATTGTAATAACTGGTATGACGGAGAAGTATTTTCGATGTTTTTAAAGTATAAAACATTTATTTAAAAATAACAACTTACTATTTGGCCTCTGCGAATGATTCACATGCCACATTAATTAGTAACATATGAGTCATAATATGGGAATAAGTAAAAACCCCTTGTTGTATAGGAAAAATGGTAATTTTCGTATTATTTCACTCCCTTTAAAAAATCCCTGGCTATTCCGTTCATCGGTTGAGCGTAAAATGGAGGTCCCGAGCCAGTACGATGTCAGGTCCTCGTTAAAGATCCTCGTTAGGGATATCATAATTATACCTGGATAGGCAAAATTTAGGACTACCACTGTAGCATCGTCCGATAAGCATTTGTAGGGTAAGGGACGTAATCAAAAAACAAACAAACTAACTTCTACCATGAAAACATAACGCTTACAATTTTATATTATTTTTTAAGAATGAAATAAATGAACAGCAATGAATTCTTAGAGATCTTTTATTTTGTTTCTTCAGATCCATCCTTAACATTTTGCATCTGAAGCCGGTTCTACCCGATGCTAACAAGCGACCATCGAACATTCGAATGAAGTTTGAGTCAAGTATGTTCGAAAGTTCGTTCAACATGCTGACTCGAATGTTTCCAAGAATCTCTTTCCCTATTAACGAGTTGTCTAGCAATTCAGATGAATCCTAGAACGTTTTCTAGAAATTCTAATTTTTCTATTTGTTCTTTTATAAAGGAAATCCGGTTGTGACAAATCTGTTTAAAAGGTAGGATCGTTCTAAAGAGTCAACATAATTTGAATATTATAAGAGTATAATATACTTTATTGCGAATAAAATATTAATGAGTGTAATCCTTCCATTAAACTGGGATCAAGGGGATTATGGCCATTCTCTTCTTTTTCGTTCTCTCGAATGAACAGATTCCTTTATTTATTCTTTTTTCCTTCTTTTTTTCATGAATAATATCACGATGAAAAAGTATAAATGATGAGTTCGCTAGTGAAATTCTACGTTCATTATATTTATTCCTAACTTTGTTGTATACCTCAACCTAAGATTGAAGATACCTAAACATTCCGAGTGAAAATAATGGTTTCACATCAAGAACAAGAGTTGTTGCAGGAGTAGGAATCAGTTAAAATGTTATAGATAGTGAAAAATCTGTAAATTAATAAAAAGCATAATAATCATACTTAAAAAAAGATTATAATGTTTATGTTCAAAGTACTTCACAAATATACTTATGTTATATACGGTAAATGAATAAAATCTTAAAATAAAATTAAATAATTGTAAATACAAAACCTTAAATATCTAAAATAAAAGTAAACAATCAACGTTTCATCAATTAAGACAAGTAGCCGGAACATTAAATAGTAAAAAAAAATTATTACATTTTTCTTTTGTCTACATGCGGATTAAATTGAGTCACTCGGGCTTATTTTTAACAGTAGGATGACTGTTGTCAAAATAAAAAGACGCTCTCTTTAAAACGACTGAAAACGCCGTAATGTCTTTTTTTTTTTTAAATACTGAGTTCAATATTGAACAGAAAAAAAAAATGCTTACTCCTATTTACCTACACTGGTCCAGCAAATAGAATCTTAAATAAACTCTGTACACAAACTTACAGCAGCCACAAACGCGCTTTTATATTAAAATAATCGGGCATTACAATAAACTTATAAATGACATGACCAATGACATGCCTTATAGGAGGTGACTGAAAAGGAGATGGATGAAAGACCTCCTTTCCTACACCATGCGCTGCTGGTTAATATCCTTCCATGTGCTTGAAAAATTTTAGATGGAAGGATATTACGTCACTTAATTGCGTAAGGCTCTATTCAAGATATGAAGCTAAAAATATGAAATTAATGCCTAAAAAAAAATGCAATGAAAATAGCTAAAAACTTCATAAAGGCCCTCATTAAGAACTCATCCTCACTAGATTAACTCAATCCAAATCTTTACATATATAAAAATCTCGTGTCCCCATGTTTGTCGGAGGTAAAATCATAAACTACTCAACCGATTTTGATGAAATTTGGCTGTTTGTGTGTAGTTTTGTCAAACTTAGAAGAAAGCATAGTTTTTATCTCGATTATTGGCCTCAATATTTCTTTTTTTGCAAATTAAACGCTTATATCATTACAAGAGAGAAAGAAGTACAATTGATTTTTATTATTTTGATTATTTGTAAGTTCTAAAAATTTCCAACAGATGGCGGTGTAAGTTGATTCATTGACAACACTTAATTTTCTTTGGATATTTAGAGAGGGTAAGGATAAATCAATTTTTCCGGCTTGGACAAGGAAAATCCGTGTTTTTCCTATAGCAAATTATGTGTGGGGAAAACATCGAATCTATTTGTTTTAGCAAATGACAGGTTAACCAAAATCATTGTGCACCTATTTGTTTAACCTCCTGATAAGATATTTCATATCATCATGTGTTATATTATGAAATTAATTCATATATATTATGGGAAAAGATTAATTTGGTACATTTTTGCTGTCTATTTTGATTGTAATCAACCCTGTTCCTATTATATTCTTTATTAGTTCCTTTTACATGTATCATTCATTAATACATTATGGTCAAATATAAGATGTAATGAATGTAATGAAAAATTCAACCTTTCATTACATTCAACCCATCTAACTTCTTTACCAAACAATTTTAAATTTGGCGTAAAGTCCTATTTTAAATCCCGTTGGTTTTTAGATTAGCTGAAGCATTTTTATCTTTATCAGTGAATTTTGATATGTCAATAAAAAAGAGTCGTATGTAACTAATTCAACACATTAAAGCTACTGAACCATAGAAACGCGTGGCCGGGTCTGCTCGCATATCCCTATTTTTTTAAAGGATGAAATAGCAATTATGTCATTGTATAGAAGATCAGCTTGTTTTTTCTTGTGTTTCACAACCGCATTAAAAACAAGAAAACCAGATGTTTATGGTTTATTATCTAAAATCTTTATAATTAATATTTATAATTAACCCATTTTTCGGTTTTTATGAAGAAGGAATTAACTTGATTTCTTGGGAACGATGGGGTTGAGCTGGTAGCTACTGACTGTACATACACGATTTTTTTCAATTCAATTTTCTTTTCAGAATATTGGGATAGTTCAATTTTTATTTATTTTTTTATAAGGGGTCCGAGAATAATTCACCTTTCGAAAACAAATAGAAATGGCCGGGTATTGTTGGTGTGGCACCGGTATTAAATTCCACACAAAGGGCCGGGGAAAAAATAAAGGATTGTCGGTACAGGGCGAGACAGATTTTCTATTAGAGGAAGGGACAACTTATTGCCTTAGCATTCGTGCTAAAAGCAATAAAGATCTAATGATTTTGTATGGAACAAACTAACCAACAAAGGGCTCCCTCTATGGGCCCCAGGCACGCACTCCTGTTTACCTTCTAGCCTAATATTCTTTTTCCCGACATTGTTCCATCCTAATGGACCGCCTCGGGGATGGGATTGTGTTATCTCCCTGTTCACGTCTTGATAAATCCTTCAATTCTTGTGAAGTTTGCTCGAAAGGCTAAGGAGCTGCCCGTCACTGAAGGATGTGCGGTACGGTTTTTAATATATAAACTCCTTATATCCGATAAACTTCCGGGGTCTTAACCTAGCCGTTTTCGAGTTGCAAGCGTTAGAGCTTAAACGTTATTCATTCCCTCGACAAAGTTATAAAATTGTCAATATTGGATGATAATTTTTTTAAAAACGGCTTAACCTAACTTAACTCCATATAAAACATGTTTTCAAATTATTATATACACTTTTAAATTAAGGAGTTCGCAAGTTTATAGGCGTTTTATGATGTTCAAGTTACTTGGAAAACAACTAAAAGAAAAAAAAACGTACGTGACGGCCACAGAAACGTTTCATGAGGGAAATATAGTTTGTTTTCCATAACAAAATAATATTATTTTTCGTTGATTAATGAAATTTATTATTACAGATGAATATGGTTAGAAATTTTGAACATTGGACTGCTTTTAAGTGTAAGACCTTCATTTAGCTATGTAAATTTTTAATTATTAGAATTTCGAGTAAATACACACTGTACTTGCTCCATTTAAAACTCTCAGAAAGACTAGAGATAATATGTACTTCATTAATAATTGAATAATTAAATTAAATTAAAATCAAATCTATATAAATAAAGATTGTGTGTTCTTTATAGAAATCCATACCGTTTGTCCCAAATTCACCAAATTTCGCTCAGTGGTACTTCCATACCAGGTGCGAACACCTGTCCATATTAAAATTGCATAACTTCAGGCGATCTCTGGGTATATTCTTTATGACTATAAAAATCGTTATGATCTCACTTTACATTGTTTTTTTACGAAATCGACCGTAAAATGAAATCCCCCGGTTGAAACCGGGATATATAGCTAGTATAAAATATATAATAAATTTATTAAAATAAAAATTAATTAAAAATATAAGGATAAATTAAATTTAATTAATACCTGGTTGGTTACTAGATAACATAATCTATCGCTTTTATTGGTGTGTAGATTTTATTATGGTTAATGGCGTTTTGGTAATAAATATTCTCTTTTTAAATTATTATTGACAGTTTTACAGATGAAGAAATGGTCCCTGTGCTAACTGAGGAATCATTGTAAATTTTAATCATTTTAATCTTAAACTAAACTAAATTTAATTAATTGAATTAACCTTTATTTTATTTATTTTTCACAATCCCAGATCGAAATTTCATATTAATAGCAATATGTGCCATGTTCGATGTACGTTTTACAGTTGAATTGCGCCCATACTTATGTATAATATATTAAATAATTTCATTTTGGTATATATGTATACTCCATAATATAAATATTTTTATGATATCCCGAGATTCCTTGGTTAATGAAATGTGGCATGGAACATGTGGGAAGTGCGTTATTCGGTAGGATATTTATGATGAAATGTATTAAAATGAAAATAAATTGGTTTTTCTCGTAGGTGAGGAAAAAATCTCATCTTCCCTTGGAGCACGATGAAGTTTTCTGAACTGTTCCACGGTATTTTATTTCTTAATAGCGTTTTTCATGCAATGCATTTATATAATTTTCGATCGCAACTGAATTAAAATAATAATTGAATTAGATCCAAGGCTACGGCAAACGAAAAGAAATATACATATAATTTACTCAATTTTGGTAACTTAATTTCAGTTACTCGTCATTCAATAAGGCGAATTATTCTTATGATTGATTTTAACTAATTATATTATAACTATATTAATATAACTAAAATACTCTCGACCAAATTTGAGAAATTTATATTACTTATTAAAATTATATTTCTTTGGCGATGCAGTATATCTGTGAGCAGTATGTCCATATATGTTTAAGTACGTATGTGTACGTAATTAGTTTTTGTCTAAGTTTTAGTTTTGAAGATTTAGTAAGTAAGTAGTTTAAGTAGTTTATTAAGGGTTTTCCTATTTTTCACGATCTGGCCTCATGTCATCCTTCTAGAGAGGCTTGCTCCGAGGTACTGTGTCTGTTAGAGTAATTTGGATGTTTTCGATATAAATTGGAGGGCTAATATTTTTTTGGAGAGTAAAAGAGAAATATGTTTTGATTTCTCGTTATTAAGTCTAATTTTTCATAATTTGCAGGTTATTTAATTTACGTAACTGTTTTTGTAACGTTAGTGAAGCATATGACGAACCTTACACAGAGTTACTGATTACATTGCAGGAGCATTTGAACAAAAAAAAAAAAAAACGGACTACCGTATTCCAACTATCTCATTCTTCAATTCGTCCCGTCCTAGTGGGAGTATCACAAGGTTAAATATTGGCCCTTTTGCTCTACTTTCTATTCACCTATGACTTGCCTGTGACAAATGAGACATTGACCTCTACTTATGCAGACGATATGATAACTAATTGATTTTGTAATCAGTGATAAAGTAAAACACTAGTTTAGACATTAATTTAATTTGAATACAGTGTTTCAATATTTATTACTTTTAATATTGAAAAAGTAAAGTTGAATTGTTATTGTTATTGTAAAGTTGAGTATTTTTTTAAAAAATCGAAGATAATTAAGTAGAGGAGAGCGGGGTTGGTTGGTATAAGGGGTAGGTTGGCCATCGGCTTATAGTTTCCGTCACACCCGTTGTGAAGGCCCCACCATTGTACCATGTCACCCGCTCAACCTCGGGAGACTTGTCCTGAGTTTTCAATCCGATGCTAACAGTGTACAGAAGAGTGTGCTTCATTGATTGATTTTACAACATGTAAGTAAATTTTTATATTTTCAGTAAATTGGTTTAAAGGCATAGTAAAACATTTGACTCCGATTCTGTTCACATAGCCCCAAACTCCTTTAAAAAATCTAACCTTTCGATTAACCAATTTCTTTTTTGATTGTTCTCCCCTGTCCTGGCAGCCATCTTTCATATGATCTCTCCTGTGGGGTTAGTAGGCTCTCTTCAACTGGGGTTTGTTGGCGCATTATCAATTAACAAAAGCAATGTAAATATAAACAAAGGTGAAACTACCAATTGTCTTTAGTTCCAGCAAGGAGGATGAGAGCAATTTTTCTTATGCAGAAAGTGACGACAGTCTAAACTTCTATCTTCTTCTATTGTCATTCTATTTTCCCTTAAAAGCTGTTAAAAACCGATTCAAAATTCTTATACCATTATAGTGCAGCTTTTAATAACAATAATACGTGTCAGGCAGTACTTGAATGAGATGGCTAAACAACCCCACTTTCTAGGCCAACCTGCCCCACCTTGGGGGTTAATTGACATACTCTGGATTGACGAATTCTTCAATTTTTTATGATCTTAGTATTAAATATAATGTTTGAAAAAAATACTTGTAAGTACTTTAATACTTGAAGTTTACAGTGGTATCATCCCCATTGGGATTATATTAACAGGAACGACTCAACAATCAAAAAAGTGAAAACTGTTGCCAACCAACCCCGCTCTCCCCTAGTGTTTGTAAAAAAAAAAATTTTGTTAAATACACATGCCATTGTTTAAATATTAATTAACATTTTACAGTATTACCCTCTGGTCCTCGAGCTATTTCCAATGTCAAACTTTAAAGTGTGGAAGTTGGGCCAGAAGCCCAAAACGTTGGGTTAGTAAAGAAATTAAAGAAAATACGGAAGAGATTCCTTCTTTTTAAAAAAAAATGTCAAATTAAGTCACAGTAACTTCTTGTGACTTTATTTAATGGCACGTGTATTTAACTTTAAAAAAGTTTTATTACAAACAGTACTTTTTAAGGCTGTGGATTCTAAAAAATCTACAAAAGATATCCCTCCATGATGGGCCAAAAGCCTGAAATAAGTAGAAGTAATTATAGATAAAGAAAGAAAGAAATTAAATAAAGAAATTAAAGAAAATATGGAAGAGATTGCTACTTAAAAAAAAACTAATAAAAAGGTTTAATAACTTCTTTTGGGTTTATTTATGGCTTAGTTTACCTTTTCTTCAATACCGTAGTCTCTCTAAGATTGTATTTTCAAGCTCAAGTCAAGATTGTTGGAAACCTTACTGTACTGCTTTGACTCTGACTGCTCAATTACCAGTTAAAGGCAAGATGGTCTGTGCGTTATTACCACACACATTTATTTAAATGCAGGTCCAGCTATATAGATATTGTAATTGATGGAAATTCTTCTTTCTAGGCCAACCTGCTCCACCTTGGGGGTTAATTGGCATACTCTGGATTGACGAATTCTTAAATTTTCTATGATCTTAGTATTAAATATTATGTGGTGAAAAAAATACTTGAAGTACTCTAATACTTGGAGTTTACAGTGGTATCAGCCCTATTGGGATTATATTAACAGGAACGACTCAACAATCAAAAAAGTGAAAACTGTTGCCAACCAACCCCGCTCTCCCCTATACTAATTAGTGTAAATAACATTTTTTAGCCTGCACCGAGGAGGAAAAAACACCATAATAATTTTTTACAGAATTAATTTTTCTACCATGGATTTGAATACATACATAAATACTTCCAGTTACTTATCAATGCTAATGTTCGTTGCGCAGATATAAAACTGAAAAGCTTTTCCGCCATGCTTCGCGTTGTATCCTAAAATTGTTTGCTATCCGACAATTGCGAAGACTACTTACTATCTATTCACGTTTCATGAATACACTGATCCTTTTAACGTGTGGATCCCAGAAGATGTACGCTACATTAAACTCTTATAGCGATATGACTATTCATAAGATGTACTCTTTAAGTCCTTTCAACTGGTTTCTAACTTACTCTGAATAACTCGCTGAGGAGTACTTCAATTCTTGGAGGACCAGAAATGAATTAGCTCATGTGGAATAGCGCTCTTAATCCTTTTGTGAAGCGATGCTTGTGTGAAGTGTCTTTTAAACAAAAGTCCCCCTGGATGTAATGGATGATGGTGTAAACGCTATTTTATAAAGATTATAGCTAATTATTATTGTTCTTGCAATAAATATAATTTCTCTTTATAATTCTATTTTTTACTGATTAAAAAGAAAATATGAAGCATTAACGCATGCTTTTCTAAATATCAAATAGAAGGGCTTTTTATTTTTTTTTTATTTTTAGGATGCTACAAATACCTGTGTATAGCATTACTATACTACTCCAAGTATAATAATTTTATTCTTTAGAAATTTATTATTTTAACACTAGGTTTACGGACGTTTCTGATATACCTATCTCTACGAATACGTCAATTCGACGTAAGAGCGAATATATATAACAACACTTAGAAAGAAATGTATTTATATCATTCATGTTTGGGCAAAAGGGCTTAAGTCATAAAAAAAATTGTTTGTCTTGTTTTAAAATTCATATTTGACTATTATTTATTCGTTATTCATTATTAATTACAGTCTCGGTTGAAAGAATATAGTTTCATTTATTATTCTGGAATGAAGAAATACAATCAGAAAGAATTTATAATGATTTTCAATAGCTTGGTAAATCATTGTTTAAGCTTTACGTTCGATGACTGAATACAAATATGAGATATATATATCTGTGGAAAGTTTTTATTAATCAATAATTTTATTATACTTATTTATTATAATCTATTTCAATGTTCCACATTTATTCCACGCATCTTTTACAAAATACTCAATTTCGTTTGTACACTTTTTTCATCCTCTTTAGAACCAGAACACTTTAACTAATACTGACTATGTTTTGTAAAATTTAATTTCCTCTTCTAGACATATTTAGGTAATAAAGAATGACTTTCTTTCAAAATAATATAAAATTGATATTACTAATTAAAAAAATATTCTTATTTTTATTTTTCAATACTCAAACTAAGCAACTGAAACCTTCTATCTCTTCGGTCTCTTACATCAATTGACTTTCTGCGTTGAATTCTTTCTATTATTGCTTATCGGAAACAGTTGTTTATCGCTTGCTTCTTTTGAGATAACAATATCGGATAACGGATCGAATTATCGCCGGTACATTAATATTTATTTATTGATGTGATGTTTGCATTTTTACTCAAAATTTTGTCTAAATCGCGTCAAATTAACGCATACCCGTAGAGAGTAGAGAATTTCAATATTTTAACACTTTTGAAGAAAATAGACTTCAATATATGTTTACCTCGATGAATGGAAATAATATCAGTTCAACGAACCGTGCTAAAAATAATGAGAAAAAAAAGTCTTCATGCAGTAGAGGACTCTGATGGCAGAGTAAATACAAAACGCACACGTGCGCTGACAGTTGCATGTTTCTTTTTTTTTTTATTTTTTTATTTTTTTTTTTTTTTTTTTTTTTTTTTTTTTTAGCTTTGATATGCGTTATACAACTTTGCGCTTGCATAAATTTGTTAGCGCAGTGAGAGAGAGAAAAAAAATTACAACTCGCATCGGAAAGTTCTTCCGGGAGAGATGTAAAAAAAAATACACGCTCCAACAGTGATTCTCCAACATCTGCTGTCCCTCGAATCTGAAAATAAAAAATGTATATTCATTCTGTTTATGCCTGATACTAACGTTTTTATTTTATTATTTTACTAATTTATTATTAAAAAAATCTGAATATATTCAAATTTAAATATGTATTTAATAAGATATACATAATTCTAAATACATAATTATCAATAAAAAGATGCGCTATGATGTTTTAAACTAATAAAAATGAACGTACTTAATTGCCAAAATATTATAGAAAAAATAGAACTTTGTTGACCATGAATAAAAAATAAAATTGTACCTTCATGAAACTTGGGCCATAACTTCGTCTTAAAAGTAATATTTGACACCAGCAGAGTCTTCCAAAATTTAAAATTGACATAATCATCCTTTAAGGTTAGTTGAAATGGGGTAGAAGGTTGCAAATTAATTTTGGTGCACGTGGATCGAGTGAAAGCATCGTTCTTCATCACCATCATATTCATATCCTCTTGTACCGCTTTCTAGCAATGCTGAGGTTGTCCCCTGTAGAGTCTGGACCAGGTTGACCTCTCCTGCACCATCTCTCTTCTCCTGCTCCAGTCCAGTCCCCGCTTCTGGAATGCCTCTCTGACCCCCTGTTCCCAAGTTATCCTGGGTCTTCCTCTGGCCCTTCTCCCCTCCACCCGAGTCTCGTAGGTCTTCCTAGCAATCCTATCTTCATGCATCCTGAGGAGGTGTCCAAACCATCTTAATTTGTGTTCCTCCAGGATTGCTTTGGCTGGTTTGACATCGAGATTGGCTCGGATGGTAGAGTTTCTGATCTTGTCCCTCCTTGTTTTATTTTCCACTTCGCGCAGGTACCTAATTTCCATAGCCTGGATATGGCTCCTGTGCTTTGATGTGAGGGTCCAGGATTCTGAGGAGTATGAAAGTATGGGGAGGAATGTTGATTTGTACACTGACATCTTTGTCTTCTTGGAGACCTCTCTTCTATTGAGGAAACCCTTCTGAACCGCCTGGAACATTCTCCTGCTGCTCTCACTCGCTGCTCCAATTCTTCCTCGATGTAGCCGGTTTCGTTGAGATGAGCCCCTAAGTATTTAAAACTCGTAACTTGCTCCAATCTCTCGCCGCTGACCCTCAACACTCTCATAACCCTGTGTGGCTTCCTTCCAATCCTCATGCACTTTTGCATTGTTCTTAATAAGTTATATGCTTCTAAATCAGATAAGACCATTCCCATTACGGTAAAGTCTTGCTTAAAGTGATTAGAGATTATATGGAAAAAATAACTTTTGTTGCTGAATGGTGTATCACAGTCATCAAAATTAACACGTAAGCACATGTACAATCCGTTATATGAGTGGAGATCGGATTTTCATGTGCGATACGAATCAAATTTGCACGTTGGTATATTACCAAAAATCTGTGGCTGAATATGAGATGTATTGTATTGTATTTAATAAAATAATCACGAAACCTACTTAATCTTACTCGTAAGTAATTTGTATTTGTATTTATTAGCATGAATAGTTTGTTATAATTTGTCTATTTTTCAAATTACAAATGACTGCAAAATACGGTTTTATGGTTAATATTCATTATAAAATAGATACATAGATGTTTAATCTCGATAATGAATTATAATTATTGTTACAGATGGTTAGTTATGTTATAATAGTTTTCAAATACTTTTAATCTTAAGAGAAAAGATTTGCCCCTGCAGGGAATCGAAACCGGGTCTCTGCATCACCTTGTCAGCGCTCTTAACCATTGAGCTAACCGTGGGTTCAATCCCAGCCGTGTCAACCTTTTCTTACCAACGATCCCACCGGCGAAGTCTCCCATGTTGCAACGATGTTCCCAGGGCTGCACAGTGGGACGAATCGCCAATCTAGGCGGAAATAGTTAACATCAACGAAATGAAAAAATCTTGTCGGTCTCTTGAAAACAATAGTCTAGCTAAGGCATTTACAATAAAAATTTATGCTAGGCAATAGAAGACGATTCAGAAATTAAGTTTATATAAGTTCTTGGTTCTTTAAATGTGGATATAATACAGAGTATCCTCCTTTCTTTTCAATAGTCGATAAGCTATATTTTTTTCTTATAAAAAAAGGGGTTACTAAAAATCTACACCGATCTACACCGAGATATTTATACGGAATATAGTCCACACTATATAGAAATAAAGTATTCATTATGAACTGCTAATATCTGCTAATAAAGGTGTGCGCTTTTTTTAAAGGTATAAATCTCTCATTGTTGAGAGCCTATATTTTTAATATTTTGAGGCAATACGGAGGTGCTAATGAAATTTATAGATATATAGTAAACCAGTTTCATTGGAATACACTACGGCAATCTCCGAAGCTATGAAAAAACGAGATTCGATGACCATTAAAAGCAAATAGCAAGATTTTTTCCTTTCTAGGAATAAGAAAGAAATAAAGCATGAAAACAACAGTGTACCTTAGGTATCTACAAACCATTAATTCCTTAAAACAAATACCAACGGAATAACAAAAGAATAAACACGCCATACTCGTCACAATAAGTCAGATAATTTGAACATCTTATTGATGAAGCGGCAACATAGATCAGCAAATTTCATATTGTTTTGGGAAAAAATTTATAACACGGTATGGAAAACGATTCGGCAAGTAAGTTTATATTTATTTGGCTTTTTAAGTGTGATAAACTAAAGGATACATAGTACCCTTCTTTATTTCCAGTAGTCAACTTAGTAAGCTACTTATTTTAAACTAATACTTATTTAATTATTATTAGTAAAAATGCGATAGCTAAAAATACATAACGACTTAGATAAATAGACAGATATTTTCATAGAATACAATCAACATTATATAATGACAAATTTTTCATTACGCATTTCTCATTCCTGCTAATGTATGGTACGGTGTTTTTTTTTCAGGTGTTAACGTGTCATTATTAAGATCCGATATTTTTAATATGTGGGAACAGCACGGTCGTATAGATGAAATGTATATTTCGGGTTTTTTTTTCCCTTTCCTATCTAATTACCTCTCGCATAGGTAAATATTAAAAAAGTCTTTATTTTGTGGTGTAGTAGTGGGGGATCGACATCAGTAAGGAAAGATTGGGTACGATTACTCGACTCAAAACGAACAATAAATAGGTTCAGGGAACATACCAGGTCTAGAATGAATACCGTAAGATACCGGAAGATTATTCCGGTACGTCTGGAATCATCCTTTTCTTAAATATTTCCCGAATATCAGGGTTAATTCCAAGGAGTAGGGAGCATCTGAAGGTACAAGTTTTAAGGGGTTCAATTTATTTTAGGATGGCAACGAGATAGGATGTAAGGCATTCTACCATGTCGTCAATTGATTCATAGGAATAGATGGGTCCTATACAACGGGATAGTAGATCATTAATAAATTTATTTATTTATTATCGGGATAAATTTATTTCATCTGCTGTCAGGTAATCTAGGTTTTTCCAAGATATGTATTTTAGAAATAAAGTAGGATTCGAAAGATCATTGGAAATACGTATTAAGTCGTGGCTAAGTCGTCGCTCACAGATTTTATGAGTATGATACTAGTTGTTGACCAAAGTCCTCGAAAATATGATCGATATCAGTAAGGAAAGATTGGGCATGATTACTCGACTCGAAACGAACAATAAATAGGTTCAGGGAACATACCAGGTCTAAAATGAACTGTTTTTTGGGAGAATTGGATAGAATATTTGTATAGAAGTCGCCGGATGTATGCATTCAGATGGATCGATCCAGATCCATCAGATTCAGATGATTCGGAATGAAAAACCAATTTTTTTACATTTCGATATTAGAATTTAGAATATATAAATTCGATATTAGAATAAATAAATTTTTAAAAATGTATTTGACGTTATTTTACAGTTAATGTCTTTTTTTTCTTCTTGAATAATTGAAAATTGAATAAAGAAATATAAATAGAATTACTCCATTATTTACAATTTATCTAAATAATTTTATATTGGTTTCTAATTTTTTTTTTTTTTTTTTTTTTTTTTTTTTTTTTTTTTTTTTTTTTTTTTTTTTTTTTTTTTTTTTTTATGACCATTGCCAAAAACCACTATTTCGACTTTTATTTATTAATTCATGCTTAAATGCAATTTTCTACAAACATTAACATAAAATAAGTCGCTTCCAGAATTATTTCCCCCTAGATTGGCGATTCGTCCCACTGTGGGCTGGGACAATGTCCAAATGATTTTTTAAATTTCTTAAACACACACCCTCATACTTACAGGAATGGTTTTAAATATTCCTTGAGTATTCTGTTAGAAGGGTTCCAGAGTTAGCTTTACACCTGCAAAGAAGATCTTTTAACCGCTTGCCATTAAAAAGGAAAGTAGCAGCGTTTATGATCGACTACAAACTGAGAATGGTTTGACTGCCGGCTTAAAGCGAGCAACTACCTTCAAGCAACTGAAATGTTTAAACATTAATATTTTCCCTTAGGGTACTCAGGAACAATTTATTTCCCTCGTTTCAAACTTACTCTAAAATTTTCATGGAAAAGCAATCGTTAACTCTTTTACAACGAGTTTTTCACCGTTGTCGTAAAGATTAATGTCTGGCAGGCTCAGTGGGGTGGGGTGGGGGTAATATTGCCTTAGAAGGGGGGGGGTCTAGATCTTTTTTGAGGATATAACAATAAAAATTATATATTTATATTAGATCGTAAAAGGATCCTGGTCTTTTTTCTTTTTTTTTTTTTAATTCTTAAAACTAAATCTTTATCATTCCATAAGAGCTATTCGAGAAATTTCCTTTTCTTGTCTCCATGCCTCGTTACTTTTATAGAACAAAAATTTGATATTTTTTTTAAACATGATTTTTAGATTTATCTAATTGTTTTAAAAAATATTTTGCTGCTTCCGAAATGGAGGGCAGCGTGGTCTGTTCTCAGCAGTATTATGCAGAATGCGGATAGGGCACTGCGCATTCACTCATACATACCTACTCAAAGATCTCGAAGCACCCACCTGTCAAACTTGCAACAATACAACTCAGAGTATAAAACACTTGTTGCTTTTTTTTTTTTTTTTTTTTTTTTTTTTTTTTTTTTTTTTTTTTTTTTTTTTCTTATCCCCTTTTATACATTTATTGTGTAGTACCAATACAGTAAATGTTTCTTACTACCTTTTACTGTAACAATGTTACATTTTAAGGCTGTGTTGTGGTCGTTATAGTGTTACGTTGTTACATGGTTATTGTAATGTTGATTACTTTGGAGTGATGGGGCTCACCCATTTTGTGTGCTGAATCTAATACTTAATCTAAGTTCTTACTAACTAAAAATGACTTACTAACTAACTTATGACCTAATGTTCAATAAAGCTACTTTGCCAGCGAACTGGAGCCGGTGCCGGAGTCAGTGTATTGAAGAGAGGGTTTGAAATAGCATGCAAGGAGTCCAGAAATTTTATATGTCTTTTCTTGATGAAATCAGCAGTCTTTTCTACCTGAAGGATATCATGCAACTGTTCAGCTTTGATTTTCTTCATTGAAGTCGATCTCGTGATTTTCTTCAACATGCTATCCTGGAATCGCTGTATGTGTTTCAGTGTGCCCTCGGAGAGATGCGTGAAGAGAGGAGCTCCATACATTAGGGAAGGGCGTAGGATGCTTTTGTATACCATCAGCTTCAGTCTGAGCGACAGAGTCGGGGATGTTAGGAGGTGCTGAAGTCGGTATGATTTAGTTCTGACTGACCGAACTTTATTATAAATATGGGCCGACAGTTTCATGTGTCGATCCATCTTTATACCGAGGTAGACGATAGAGTGGGATACTGGCTGGGATTGTTGTGCAACTCGGAACATTTTGGGTAGGCGTGCTTTCTTCCCTTTCTGGAGTGCGAACACCACACAGTCGGTTTTTGATGTATTAACTTTTATGTTCAACAGCGCTAATTTCTCTGTGACTGTTTGGCTAACCAATTCAGCATGTTTTAATGCGCGTGTTGGATTCAAGCTTGAGCTATAAATAGCTATGTCATCCGCGAAAGCTGCGACAGTAGCCCTTTTGTAGTTGTGTCCAATAATGTCAGCTGTGTAGATAGAGAACAGAAGAGGGGATAGGACAGCTCCCTGTGGCACCCCGCAGGTGAGTGGTACAGTTCGGGAATGCTTATCTTGGACTTGAACATCAAGACTCCTGTTTTTTAGGAACGACCCTATGATAGTATAGAGCTGTTCTGGGCATTCGAGGTCTGAAAGTTTCCGGCAGAGTATACCGTGAGACACAGAGTCGAAAGCCTTCGAACAGTCTATAGATATCATAGCTGTCGCTATGTTTTTGTTGAAATTGTTACATATTTCTGATTGGAGTTTCATTAAGGAATGTTCAGTGCTTAGTTGAGCTTGGAAGCCTGTCTGCTCGAATGGGACAACAGAATGCTCATCGCAGAAGGCCCTCAGATAATTTAGAATTATTTTTTCAAAAATTTTCCCGAGATGAGGTAAAAGACTGATGGGCCTATAATGTTCCGGGTCGTCACCTGTTTTTGCCGGTTTTAATAATGGAAAGAGAATTGCATGTTTCCATTGTTCCGGGAAATATCGTAGTCGTAGACAGGAGTTGTACAGATTGGTCAGGTGAACTATTCCTCTTCGGGGAAGTTGTTTTAGTAAGATGGTTTGGACTCCATCATGCCCCGGTGCACGGTTACCATGGCTCCTCCTAATTATAGTTTTTAACTGTTTTGGGCTTATAAACATAAAATTTGTATCCTTCGTCATACTCGGAGGGGATAGTTCTCCTCCAGTTCTTGCGTTAATCTCTTTACGGTAATGCTCGACAAGAACTTCGGCTTGCTCAAGAGGTGTAAGGAGGCGATCTCTATCATGTAGGCGAATGGTCGAAGACTTCTTCGTGGCAGCTTTCGTCAATCTCCAAAACTTCCTAACGTCACCGTGCGTCGCTAGAAGTCGATCTTGCCATATTCCTGTCTTCCAATTTTTAATGAGGTTTTTGATTTGGGTGGTCAGTGCATTCAGTGCCCGCTTGATTTCCGGATTTTTGGATCGATACCACCTATTTTTCAGGGTTCGTCTACTTTCGATTAGCGCCATTACATGAGGAGGAGGAATTCTAAGGTGCGCTGGTTTGGGTTGGAAGGTTGGGATGGCCAATGTTGCAGCATCGAGAATGACAGAGGTGAAATATTTTATGTAATGATCTATATCATCTTTTGTTTTGAGAGAGGGCACCGAATGAAGCTGTTGGTAAACTTCGGCTTGGTATTTCTTCCAATCAGCATCTCTATATTTGAATTTCTTCACCTTTGCTTGCTCCGGCCTTCCTTCAACATTATAGACAACCGGGCGGTGATCCGATGTAAGAAAGTCAAGAGCAGAGCATCCAGTAATTCGGTGGGGTTGCCTGGTAAGGAGAAGGTCAATCGTGGAAGTAGACCCTGTCCCGTAGTGACGAAATGTGTGTGTTGCCGGATGTACTACTGTAAACGCGGTTTTCACTAGATGTTTTCCTGCTCCATTCGATGATGTATTATGCCATTGAATGTGTCTAGCATTGAAATCCCCCACAAGCCAATGGTTCGTTTTTGTCGCACATATATCAAGGAGTTGTCGCATTTCTCGCAGAGATCCATGCGGCCGGCGATAAATACCTGTAATATATGTTGGCTGCTTCATAAGAACCTGGACTGTTAGGTGGCTAATTTTATTGTCGACTATACGCATCGGTGTAGGTACCTTCTTCCATGTTATACCGTGACGAATAGCTATTAAAACTCCACCGTGAGGATCGTTAGATTCATCAGTGATGACAGCGTAGCCCTTAAAGTGAGGACGGCGCTGTAGTGTGCGGGTATCTGTCAGTACTGCTATAGAGGTCTGTGTTAATCCTAGCAAGGCTTCCACTTCTTCAATCTTCGTTAATAAACCATTACAATTGAAGTTCAGAATGGAGTAAGCACTCATTGTCTGGCTACATGGTTTATTACTGACTGTATTAAAGTAATAAGCTGTTGTACTAAGCCATTCATAGATTTCTCGAACTCGATTACCCAAGGTGGCGGCGCAGAATCTTGCGGATTTGCTAGATCTCGTGTTTGTGGTGGAATGTCTGTAGGAGGGTAGAAATTCATCGCAAAACTTTTTGTTGACTTAGGGGCAGGAGAAGGGTTTGGCATCGTATCTGTCGTTGCAGGTGACTTCTTTGCTTTGAGTGCTGCTTCTTCTCTTCGTTTCCTCAGCTGCTCAGTGTACTGAAGTCGATATGGGCACTGGCGATAAGAAGCGACATGTTCCTCTGAGCAATTTCGACATTTTGGTTGACCTTGTCGTGGACAGTCTGTTATATTATGTGGTCCGGAACATCGCACGCACGTCTGGATGTTACCACAATAGTTCCTGGTGTGCCCGAATTTTTGACATCGATAGCATTGAGTTAGGTAGTTTCTTTGTGGTATGTATTTTTCAACGCGAAATATAACTCTGTTGATCGCCCTTATTTTTTGAATATCTTTGATTGTCACATTGGCGGGAACGGTGATTAGAATAGGAGAAAGAGTGGTTTTTGAACCGTCCGGAGATGTTTTTTGCAGCCTTCTAACATCTAAAACTCCTACCGGCGCTAAGGCCGCTTTAACATTTTCCAATTCTTCTTGGATATCGAGGCCTTTAATCATAAACCGCTGAGTTCGAGACGTTTCTTCACGGATAGCAAATGTATGGAAGTTAATATTATGTTGTGCGAGGCTTCGTAGTAGAGAAATGCGATCGTTTTCGAATTCAAGAAATATACGTATCTCCTTCCCAGTTCTGCGTATAAAATAATTTCCGATTTTTAAAGAAGTGATGAATTCTCTTATGTATGGAGTTGAGAATGTACCATGTATGACTACCGGAGGTACTTTAGGTGCTGCGTTGGGGGCAGCTTGAGTTTGAGAGTTTGATGTAGAGGGTTTGATAGAAACAGTTGATGGACTAGCTTCAGAAGGTTCAGTAGTAATATTTGTCAAGATCTGAAATTGATTAGTTGTCACTAGAGGTGCTGAGGTCTGATCTTCAGTCTTCTGGGTTTTTGCCGGTTTCTTGGGAAAGACGTATCCATCATTTGTTTGGTTTTTCCGTTTGTCCGATTTAGCTTCTAAGTCCATTTCTTCGACCACATTAAAAGTGGGATGCTCATGGGAGGGAGCAAAGGGCGCGGACCTGGAAAGTGGTGTGATAGCGGTCCCTGGGAGCAGGCCCAGCCTCGGATCGGAAGCAGGATCCAAAATAGGAGGGTCGCCACTCTCCATGGACACCGTGGTCCAGAATTACCACGCCAAAAATGCTTTATCAAATCGAAATGTATATCAAACTTTTCGAGATGATAATCCAAAGCAATAAATTAGTTCGCCAGTATATATGAACCTCTTCGACATGGAAACCTCTTATAAATAAGCGCTGTCAGGCTAATTCCACTTGTTGCTAGAGTGTGCACAATATAATAATGTACGAAAAAAGTTAAAGATACCGAGAACTATGAAAGAAATACAAAAAGATGAAGAATCTTCAGCCCTAAACTTATTCCAATTCTTAAAGGCAAGAAATCACTACAATAAAATATAAAAAGGAAAAATTAAAGCCAATGACCCTTAAGGGTAGAGGCTAAACTGTGAATAAATAAATTATTGTTTTTTCATTATAAAAAAAAAAGTCAAAGATTTTTATCTTACAACATTCACTGCTAACCGAACCATTACAACCTGGACTCGTGTTCAGAAATTTGTTAGAGTATAACGTTGTCTGGTCAACGGTTGTGCTAGGAAGATATTTGATTGAAATCACGCTCGACCGCTGGGTTTTCTTCCTTAATTGATTAATTTTTGGTACCCACTTTATAGGAGCTGGGTGTGCCTTAAAAGGGGGTTATAATTAATAAGATTAAAGTCACTGTCGGACTCGAATCTAGGACCTATAGCACAGTAGCAATTTAATCCATTAGTCACTGCACGCTACTCTTAGGAGACAAAATTTTTCTTTTTTTTTTTTATATAAAAAACCGAATGAAATACTGACATAATAACAAAAAAATTCCTTGCAAACTAAAACGGTGATAAGAAACCAATTTGTATACTTTCGAATATCACCCCTGAGGTTTTGAGGTTGGTTTTATTTCTATGATTACTATTTTTATTTTATTTTATTTTTTTTTTCCCAAGTCAGCTTCAATTGAAGACCCCAACATGTTACTAATAGAATTTCGCGAGGAGACGTCGGCTTTAATTTCCCATTATTTCGTTGAATCCAGTAAACTCTTCTTTAGTGGCAATTGCTTGAAGGCGCTCTGTAATATTCCTTTTCCAATTTGTAGCACAGCCTTATTTCCCTGAAATCGTTAAAAAAGAAAAGAAAAAAGTTTTATTGCAATTTATAATGCAATGCTGATTTTATTTTTGTGGATTTTCTTTTAGAACCTTTATAAACCGTACTTTATTGACATTTAGTTAGCTACCATGATATTAGGGAAGAAAATAATGTCCGCAATAATAAGAAAATTAAAATAAAATTTCTTAATCTTTACGTTAAAGATAAAATGTCTTGGATTACTTATTATTCAGAAGTACGATTTCGTATGTTTTTTTTATTGTAATTTTTTTGGTTTTATTTGACCGTTTCGCACTCTATCTGGACAACGATAAAATTGCTGAATAAACAAAGGCACACTAGTCAATTTCGAAAGGCTTAAGGATGTAAAACAACTTGTCCATCAACGCTGAGTTTGTTATTTCATTTATTTATTTTTTTATATTATTGTCTGAATTATGTTATGAAAAAGATATAAAACGATTTTGTAATATATTTACGTAAATTTCAACTTTTGAACTGAAAGAATTTAAACTTTTTATAAGGATTTTGTTCTGTTTCATGTTTATCATTAATTTTTTTTTAAAAATTAACTGCCCGTCGTTATGCCTTAAAATATGAAATATGAAAAAATTCGAGTAAACATATATAGGGTAAACCGTACAGTTATTGCCACCCTTAAGACTACATTTCTGTGGTGAAATTAACAAAAATGCTTTTTCTGATAGGATCAAATTGATACTTCCTGTAGCTCCTCTTTATCTATCCTTATAAAGACTCAAGAGGTTTTTTTGGGTCAAAAATTCATTAGTTTTACAATATGGCAATATTTATTATTAAAAGTGCAAAAACTAGTTAATATGAAACTAAATATAAGTGGATTTAATTGTGAAATCTTCCCTATGGTTAGTTTGTTAAAGTCTTACTTCATAGAAGTCTTAGAGGACCCTTCAAACATTAGAATCATGTATACTTGTAATAAAATTAGGACTTGTTTACCTATTTCTTAAAGTTAAAGTTGGGGTGGCAAAAAATGTACTGAGTGCCAATAACTGTGTGGTTTACACTGTATGAGGAAAAAACAAAAGTATTCTGACAACTCACAAAACAAATTGAGCCCACGCATGAGCGGTACGCCTTTAATGACAGCCTATTTTCCCCAGCCCATTATTCCAATAAAAACTTTAAAAATAAAAAATTTTAGTGTATTTAAGAGAGCAAATACAAACAAAATAAAAAGTGAATTAATGTGGTAAAATTTGTGAATTTGAGAAATGGCGTTCACATATTTATCAAAACACGTCAATTTTTAATGTTAGTAATTCGGTAAGTGAAAGTTGTGTCACGCGCATCGCACAATATTTTTCACAAAATGGGTGTTCATCTATTTTCCTCATGTTAAAAGCTCCTACGATCCGATATATCTACAATAAAAGTAGTAAACGCTATTGTAATATAGGAAACAAAGGAGGGATGGAAAATATTATACGGAGTGAAATAAAGTGAAAAGAGGAAGGTGGATTGTGGATGGTGGATGGATATTGGGCACCGCCTGGGAGCTGTCATAATAACAAGAAGCCACGGACCTTTTGTCTGACGTCGGGTGCTCCCTTTGGGATATCTCCCATCCGCAATCCTTTTCCTATCCACCTCAGATTCTATTCTTCTTCAGGTCCTGCCCACCTCAATAAATGCTTTTCCGATAGTTGCCGAAATACCAGCGAATACTCAAAGATATCGGGTATCAGAATAAATTTTGAAATCTTCTAATCTTAATTAAGATAGAACTCAATATAAGGAGTATATATATTTTTTTAGGTTATGTACAATTATCACCTCCAAAACTACCAGTACAACTCTCAGCAATAAGTTTTAATGTAATAGTCTTTTAAAAAAAAGAAAATGGACATCTTTTTTTACGTAGTAAGAGAGGGCATGGATTACATTGAAATGCAATTGGGTGTGGGGGGGGGGGGGGGGGGGGGAGGTGCTTAAAGTATAATGATGGAAAACTTTGAAGTTACAGGGTTTTCTCCTTCACAAAGTTTACAAAAATTGTGATCACAAACAAATTTTTCGTTGTATGGATAAAATATCGAATCAGCATGTCTATAATTGTTAAATCACCCGATATGGTAGAAATCTTGTATTTTCCGTTGACGTATCTTTATTTCAATCTCTTATTATGATTTCTTGTTATTTACTTGTGAATCTAATATTGTGCAGGTGCTGTACAACCTTCTTGGCGAGAGCTTGGGCCGGGAGGGTCGCCACGAGGAAGCCGAGCGATGGTTCAAGGCAGCACTCTCTGCCAAACCCGACCATGTTCCTGCTCACCTCACCTATGGCAAGCTGTTAGCGAAGAACGTAAGTACCATCCTTAAACAAAAAAATAATAAAATATAATGTTGTGCCCAGAGTTGGGCATGTTTAAATAAAAATGTAATTATGATTATGACTAATAATCATAAATGTGAATAGTAGAGATGAGAGATGGTCAACTGTTCTTCAATTACGATAGGTTAAATGATGGTCAGGATTTTCAGTTTACAATGATTTTATTATGGTAAGCCAACGTTTCGATCCAACTTGTGGATCTTCATCAGGGCTACTGAGTCCAGGTGGATACTAAGACCCAGTTTGAGCCTTAGTATCCACCTGGACTCAGTAGCCCTGATGAAGATCCACAAGTTGGATCGAAACGTTGGCTTACCATAATAAAATCATTGTAAACTGAAAATCCTGACCATCATTTAACCTATCATAAATGTGAATAATGATTGTAATCATCATTCACAAATCATTCTTTAGCGCGGAATCATTAATCATGAATTGTATTAATCACTGGCCGTGGAGTATTCATGAATATAATGTATTCAACAATCATGAATGACCATTATTCATTATTAAATGTTAGTCAGTAATCATGATTGAGAAGGATTCATAATTCATGATTACTCATTACTCATTAATCATGACTAATGGGAATTCATGACTTATGATTAAAGATCATTCATTAATCATGAATAATATAAATTCATTAATCATGATTACAAAAAAATCACAATTCTGAGTCTTACTAATCATGAATAATGATTGAAAATTTGTTTTCTCTTTCCATTCTTGTCAATACACCTATAGTAATACCCATTAGGGTCTAATTCTTTACTTGCGACTTCAAAAGCTGTCCAGTTGGCTACACCAACTCATAGGACTTTCCTTACTCATAAAAGCAACTGTTAATTCAGAAATGCATCCTAGCCTTTTAAATTTAAATGAATAATGATTATGAATATATCTTATTCATGATTGATGATTGGTGAATTTTCGTTATTCATGATTGATGAATATTAGGTATTCGTGATTGATGAATATTATATTAATCCTAGCTCATGATTATGTTTTATTCATTTTTCATTTGTTTTATGATTACAATTATTCATATTTATAAATCATTATTCAGATTACAATTTGCCGAACTCTGATACACACACATTAACATACATTTGAGGCCTTACGAACATCCTACTATGGTAAAACTGTGCTCAAAACTCTCAATCTTCGTAACTCTAACTGTTCTTTCTACTGCTACTCTCATTATTATCGTTTCGGCCTGCTGTGGATAAGGTTACATTTACCTTTTGTATCCTTGAGCTTTAACTCTTCCCTAGTATTCCTTCATTCGTGTTCTGTGAATCGACTTCTTGCCTGTTTTAACTTTGGTTTTTCCTTGAAGTGCTTGTATTCTCGAAGTTTTTTCTGGAGAGGAGCATGTTCCTGGATATCTTCTGGCGTTACTCCTACTTCTCGAAGATATTTTTCAACTTAAATGAACTAGGAACCCCTCGATTTTCTTGTAAAGTAGGAAAAGATCCTGTCGGTCTGTCTCTGTGAGCTCATAGGTGTTATGTGGCCACGAAAATTTAATCCTCCTTTTGTTGTCCGTTATCCTTGATTGCGCCATTTTCTTTGATTGGCCCGAGGATCTTTCTTTGGCTTCTAAATTAGCCACTCCTATTATGTTAAATATATTATTATTGGCAGTAATGTTGGGATAGGGGAGTCATTTATAACTGTAACCAATCTTAATATATGGGAGTTAAATCATCAGATTTGTAATCATAGATTGGTAATGTAGTGGGCATTTATGCAGTAAGATATGGGATCGAATCCCGGCAGGTCCCTACTTCCCAATACATAAATTCTTAACCATTTACCGGTTTATCCGATTTAAAAATATTATGACGCTATAGTTGTTCCTAGATAATAAAATAGTAAATAAGGAAATTAATTTATCATAAATGTCAAAATGGATAAATAATAGGGGTGGGGGTCGATTATTAAGTTTTTATAGGTTTACAAAATATCAACTAAATTCTACACAGTTCTTATTGTGGGTCTAAAAGAATTACAAGTTTTTTGATTCCTTGTCAATTTAATTATGGATAGATTTAATTGGTAACATTTTTTCCGGTTACTTCGATAACGATAATTAAAAT
This sequence comes from Aelia acuminata, assembly GCA_911387785.2. Lineage (NCBI taxonomy): Eukaryota > Metazoa > Arthropoda > Insecta > Hemiptera > Pentatomidae > Aelia > Aelia acuminata. The sequence goes on along the minus strand of OU426982.1, from coordinate 118,707,778 downwards.
TTACTACTGTATAATATCAACTTGTAAAGGAATGTTGAAAAACTACCCATTGGTAGAACAATATTGGTTTAAATTATAGATCTGTAGGCCATCATCTTTTCAGACGCCTCGGAGGATTTTCTGGTTAGAGGAGAAAGCAAGGTTGGAGACTAGTGGGTTAGGATGAGTGGGGAGTTTACTGTGATAGGTCTGGTATCTGTGACTTGCAGGACATTGATAAAATGCAAAATTTTATTTGGGGCAAGAAAAGGAAAATTAAGGATTTTGGAATTGGATGTGAGGGGAATTCGATGATTTGGTGGAACCACAAAGTTCGACTCCGTCCAGATAGGTCTTATTATGGTAATTAATGTAATTATTATGGTAATCGATGACGGAATTCTAAACACTCTTTTGAAACATGAGCACAATAACGCGAACGTTGAGTTACTTGCTACCACCTCAATGTTTTCCATCTTTAAATATTTCTTGTAGAAAATTATGTTTACATTTTAAAAAATCCCTAATAAATGGTATTCCTTTATTTGATTTGTTTTTCCTTTTGATTACTGCTACATTACTATTGCTATTTGTTTTCTTTTTCTATATACCTTTAAGGTGAATATTTAAATATAGGTAAAGTTATTTTAGTATTTACTTAGCCTTCCGTTAGCGCTAGGACCCCTCCGTGTACACTCTTCTCTTTTATATTATTTCCCTCGAGAGACATTCTCCACGGCACTAGCTAATATTTCCCAGTAATTGCACCCCGTCTTCTCTGCACACTCATTAAAAGTTCAGAACCCCAAGGGAAAACGGAAGAGAACAAATATTTTTTTGCCCCGCCAATTCACTTTAACAAATCATTTTTTTTTTCAAACAAAGAATCAATTAAAGATTGGTTCTTATTGACCATTGAGCCTAATAAATTATTAGTGATTTATCTAGGATGTTAATTGCGTTCCAATAACTTTTCATTTGAACTAAGGCTGTTAACATAAAGGAAAAGTTTTTTACCGAAATTCCTAATTACATATATATCTTATCTTATCTTAGAGAGTCCTAGAAAACCTTTATATCAGTAATTTCTTATTATGATATTGATTTCTTAATTTGAGAGTTTATATAATGATGGGGTAAATCACACATTATTCAATAAGTTTTTTTTTTAATTTTCCACTGCACTCCCCAATGTATTGTTTCTCTCTTCTCAATCCGAATTATTAGATTTACTTTTTCTCCGATAGAAAACATCTTTTCGATGCCATTTTCAAACTTATGTTCATTAACGTGATGGAATCTTTACGGAGGCAAATGAAAGACTAATCTGAAATTAGAGTGAAGCATTAGAAAGAAATAGGGATTTCAAAAATAAATTTGACAAGGCGGAAGTATTAGTTTGGAAACGGAACGATTCATTCATAACGATTCATAACGCTGGAAAAAAAGAAAAAAATAACCTTTTTTCTTCTTAATATATTTTTTTTTATGTCACCACTACATCTTTACCATCACAATCTTTCCAATAAATTTTATAAATAACATTCTTTTTATCTAGGAATTCTATTTTGTCTTACTTAAATAGTTTTCTAATTCAGTATTGCAAGTTCCTAATTTTGTATCATCAATGTCATAATCTGTTAATATTTTTGGATATTTTTAGTTAATTGTTGGATATAGTTTATTTTAACATATTTATTTTTGTCGCATAAATTTAACAACTAAGATCCTAATATATGTTGTTCATCCGTTCATCGTTGGTCTCCAATTAAATATATTCATTCAATTTTAAGGGTCTTTTTTACAATAGGCACACATTTCATTTTAACCAGTAACATGTGATATAATGATTACTTTTTTAAATCACTGCTACCAGGTTAAAAATCATATTTATGTGAAGGTTTATTTTTACTTTCACTTACCTATATATGAAATATATAGTAAGTGGAAGTATTGCGATCGTGAAAACGTTTTTGGACCCCCTGAGTCGAAATAACCAAGCCCCGCGAAATGGTGTGTGTGTGTGTGTGTGTGTGTGTGTGAACAGACTGGCTCAAAAACTATAAACCGTGGGAACCTGAAATTGGGTATTTAGTGTATTTATATGCCCGCGATGTGACAGCCAAAATATCATTAAAATTGCTTAAAGGGAGGGGGTACTTTATTTAATAACTTTTTAAGTGTTTTTCGATTTTCTCAAAAACGGCTCAAACGATTTTGATTAAACTGAGTATTTGATCTATTTATATGCCCGAGATATGACTAACAATTTCATCAAAATTGATCAACCGGAGGGGGGACTTTACTTAGTAAATTTTGTATCATTTTCACGTGCTTTTTTTTTATTTACTCAAAAACGGTTTTAACGATTTTGATCAAACTGGGTATTTGATGTATATGTATGTATATGCCAATGATGCGATAGCCAAAATTACATCAAAATTTATCAACCGGAGGGGGGACTTAATAATATTAATAATATTAATTAATAAATTTTGTATCATTTTCACGTGTTTTTTTTTATTTACTCAAAAAATGCTTTAACGATTTTGATCAAACTGGGTATTTGATGTTTGTATATGCCAAAGATGTGATAGCCACTATTTCATAAAAATTGGTCAAACGGAGCCGGCACTTCATTTCCTAATTATTTTCCAATTTTTACCTTTTTTTCGATGATCAGAAAAAACTGCTTTAACGATTTTTATCGAATTCGTCATGTTTCATGAAAGTTAGGTGTTCTTAAATATCAGGTAAGATTTATCATTATTAAAATGTTCTGAGGGGGTTTGAATGGCTAAGGGGCCTTTTTTGTTTTCCTATAAAGTACCATTGTTTTTGATTATACGGAGAAATTAACTGTCTCTCGTTACGCCTAAAAATAAGATATGGCTAGATATGAAATATGAAAAAAATCAAGTAAACATATAGAGGAGAAAAAAAGAAAAATATTCCGTCAAATCATAAAACACGTTGAGCCCACGCATGCGGAGTACGCCTTTAATGACAGACCATTGTTCATAATTAAAGCCGTTCTGTTCATTTAAGAAGTGGCAATTAACAAAACGCATTAATTTCTAATCTAAATAAGTTGGTAAGTGAAAGTTGTTTGTTGCGCGCACGCACCAGATTTTTCTAATAAACAGTTTGTTTGTTTTGTCCTAATTTTTATAAATGTAAATTATATATTTCATGCAGGTACAATCACAACTGTTACTAAAAATATCACTGTTACTGGTGAAATGAAATGTGTGCCTAATGCAAAAAAAGGCCCAATTTTAATTTATGCCTACATATGCAGTTTTAACCGTTATGAAACAGCAATTTTCTTAAGTTTTTAGATCGCTATATGCAGAAAATCGTTAAAGCTAACATGATCCTGATTTATTTCTTTAGTTTGAAATTTGACACCAAAGTAACTGTGTGTTTCACATGGTAACATCCTGATAATCTCTATAAATTAAGTTAATTGTATTTACATACCATATATTGGCAGTCCCTTGAACTTTAAAAGTTATTTTAATAACAAATAGTGTCAGTACTGTCATTTTTTCAAAGGTAATTAAGTTTCTTAACTCTAGAGAGTCACATTAATTAAATTATTTTCTTTTACCACGATTGCCCAGTAATGCCCCATTGTGTACTGTACCCAACAATCTCCCCTGGGTTATTTTTTTTCCTCTTGTTTTTTTTAAGCAAATGAAATTCGTGATTTTTCTGCGTTTTTCTACATATTTTTTAATTGGTAAAGACCAATTTTGTTCTTGATAGAAATCCGCGACGTCATTGCCAGGTTTGAAGCTAATGCCCCTTCGTCGCTTTAGGTGAGCAAGCTGTCTGTTGCTGTCGGTGGATCTCTCATCGCCTGCTCATTGCAGCATGCACCTGACGCCCACCTGATATGCACCTCAAGTGCAGTTCCGTAGTAACAAGTCCCCCCTCTCACCCAACTAGTCGGTTCTGGCCTTTTGGCACTTCTCAAGTGCAAGGTGTTCTTGATGGATATGGAGTGGTGTGGGCAAGTGGTGCTGCATTATCGAAACACACCATACCAAAGCAATATGCTTGCAATTAGTTTAACCATTCCGATGTTGATGATTTTCAAACTAAATAGTTGTATTTTTGTAGTTAAATCATGATGGTGAAAAATTGAAATACCTGACTCCCAGTTTCTTTCAATTGAAACCAAATATATTTATGGACTACCCATTTACATATTCGTTTAATCTGAAGCACTGCTACTATTATTCATTTCAACGATTAAATTCCTTAATTAATTGATATCTATAATTCCACGCTTGCTTAGAATATCCAACCAATGCTGTCCAATTTTTCCCATTTTACTTATTGTTAGTGTTTATAATAAAATATATATAAATATAAAAAAATTGGTTCATTTTCTCGATCAATCACTATTGAATAATGCCTGCTGTTGTACTTTCTTTGATGGTCTTTGACAAGACTATAAAAGTATATTAAACATTTATATACTTTATAAAATTTTGTTGTAATTTATCGTTTAACAAATGCATTTATATTATTATTTATTAGCTCACTTCTTTATCTTGGACTTACCTTTGGTTTCACATCTTATTACAACATTTATGGCTATCCGCTTTTCTAAGCGGTGGGGTCCCATGAACTGCATATATAAAGTTTATATATCGAATATAGTTACTGCATTATTTATTTCAAGCGTTTCCAGATAGGAACCGAATATATATTTAACTGCGAATTATATATTTATTTGGATTCTATAAACATCGGATTCTTTTTATGGATATCGTGTTCAACTTTTTAATTATTCTATTAAAACTGTGGCATTGAGGAGAACGGGAATAGAAATCAAATATTGACCATATCTAATTTTATTTACCAAATATTTAAATTATTGATTTTTTTTTCAATAGATTCAATTATATACGGACACTGTTGTGGATACTGGTTGGCATGGAATCTATGTTAATCTACTTCATTGCCACTCAATTTTACAAGTTCTTCTTGGACATTAATTAATCATTAATCAGTGGAAATTAATCACTCATCTTAGGGTGGTGGGGACCTCTATCTCATTCTGCTTCTGCCTTCTTTCAATCTTCAGTCTTCAAGATCTCCTTCCGCTTTACCATATCTGAAATCCCTGATTCACCTGGCTCTCCCTAAGAACTTCTTTCGCTTCTCTATTTCCAGGAACTCTCCTGATTCCCTTTCTTTATTTTTTTTTTTTTTAACATAGAAACTGCAACTATTGTATACTATTAAGAATACTAATGAATGAATGAAAATTTAAACCAGAGATTTGATTGACATACCTTTGAATACGTGGAAACTGAAAAAAACTTTTGTATCAGCCAAAGCTATCAGATATTTGAAAAGGTTTTAGCGACTTAGGATATTTTTATCGGATGTTTTTTTTAAAGGCTTTAAATCCTTGAGGTGATTGAGGACTGATTTTTTTTCCGTATATCTATGGTTTCATAAACTTTACCCTTAGCAAGGTACCGTATATGACACCACGACTTTGTGAATATTTTTGTTTCGTTTCTTTTTCACCATCTAGAAAATTTATCTGAGAAGTGAGTTGGTAAAATTTATTGATAGTGGTAGCTGATTTAGCCCAGTAAACACGTTAAACCTTCTTCAAGATCAACACATGGGACTACGTAAAGGAAACATAAGTTTTGTAATTTTATCTAATTGACATAAAAGTAACTTTTTCTATTTCTTTTTACTTTTTTTGGTGTATTATATCATTAATTTAATAATTTTAATCTCCAAAACAAAAATCTTTCATTTATCTGATGAAAAAACTACAGTACCTTGCCAAGAATGGGAGGTCCCCCTTCCTGTTTTATTTAGTAATTCTCCGAGCTAGTTTTAAATTTTAATTTCTTCTCATTAAATTTTCATAAGTTTTTATTGAGGATTTGTTTAATTTTATTAACTTAGACATTTGTTCTATCAAGAGGGGACCTTATTCTATCTCTAATCACAAATTTGAATACCAATTCTTATTCAGTCTCTCTAAATTCCTGGAGGCTTTACCAGGCTCACTTTCCACTCGAAATTCCCCTGAAAGATTTTAAAATCTGAGAGGCTGACCAAATAGTATGACGCGTTGAACAATTAGTTTGCAAGGGAAAAGAAATTGCTTTTTTGAAGCGCATCCATAGAAATAAGTTGTAAATAAAACAAATATGATTATAAAATAGTTATTTTTTGCAAATAAGAGAGTTTTAAACAAGATGAGCAAACTTTATTTTTTTTGAACACCTAATCCAGTGACCTCCTGAACTTGGCAAGGTACCGTGTTTGGTACCATACCAATAACCTTTTATGTATTCACAAAAAAAAAAAAATAAATATATATATATTTCTTTAGATTAGCCCCCAACTGACAGAAAAATATCAAACATTTAATAAAATCACTGTGGATCTATTCTTGTTGAGCTAAGGCGGAGGCGAATAAATCGTGTAAAACAAAATTCTGTTTTCGAGTAGCCAGAAAATGTCCAATTATCTGACTAAAGAAATATTTGAAAATTTTCCTAACGCCTTCTTATAAATTTTTACTTAAATTATGCTTGTGCATACTATTTTAATATTAAGGGTGCGCATATTACCCTTAGGTGTCCATAGTACCACTCTATCTATTTTCTGTTTCGGAGCTAAAGGTAAAGGTGCCTTTACAATCTACGAACTTTACCCTCGAACACCCTTCACGAATACTGTTCGGGTATTCTAGGTACATCATCTGTTCGCCTGTGTTCGGGGGTAGCGCTAGTCTCACTTTTGATTTGGGTTTTCCCCAGTGACAGAATTTGTTTGTGAAACTAGTGCGCCGTTTGTAATTCGTCTCCTATTTTTTTTATTTTTCAGATAAAATAAAACATATTGATAATGGAAATTTTTTCTTCGTCAGAAGCCTAGCGTTGGTTGCGTGAGCCATACTTGTTCGCTCAACGTCACGTTATGCATAAATGGATGTTTGTGGAACACCGGTACATGAAGGTTCGGGGAAGAACCTGTTCGAGGGTGAGGTTCGTAGAGTGTAAAGGCACCTTTAACTCTCAGCTAGGGTCTTCTGTTTTTTTTTTTTTTTTTTTTTTTTTTGAACCAGTGTGCCTTAATCTTCGGCTGCGAGCCTGCTTCCTCTCATCTGTCCATTTAGGTTTGGTTGTGGCAGTGCACTTCTCTCTTTTGAAAGACAGTGGGAAGACTCCCTGTAGGATGGCCTGTTGGTATTATGTTCGGTTCTCCCTGTAATGGGATCTGCAGTTCTAGACCTCTTAGTCTGATTTAACAGAGGTGAACCACTTGGCTTTGGACGCCTGTCCTCTACTTGTCACTGTGAGGATCCTCTTGGTGATTCTGGAATGATTCAGACGGGTCATGTGCCTTGATGTTCCCAGAGCACGTTATTGTACCTGATTCTGTTGGTACCGTCTCTCATGGGTCCTAGTATTCTCCTCAGGATATTCCCATCTTTACGTTTTACCATTCCACATTTTTAATATTAATATATATATATTTTTTTTTATTGCTAACTTGAGAACAAAGATCTAAATTCTAGTTTCTTTGAGGTTCCTACTTTATGGTCATTAAAGCTATTGCCTTCGCTCATCGCCTGCAATGACAAGTTGTCCATGACAAGAAGATATCGGTGCAGGCGACATGACGGAAGATATGAGAGGGGGGAGGCAGGCGACAGGCCGTGAATGAGATGTCAATCAGTGAGAGCACAAAGCCACTCGGGCTCCATCCACGTCACTGAGGCTCTGCCCCCCCTTTCATTCCCCCCCTAGACCCCCCCCCGCGACCTGTTTAACATACCATCATGCTAATACTACTCTCAGGTAATACAGGCCTTTGTTCTCCTCACGGAGCCCGGTCGATACTGGAGAGAGAATCAGTGCACCATATATTTTAGAGGAACAATAATTCCCAAAGACGAAATAAATAATTTAAATAATGAGCGAGAATAATTTTTAGAAAAAAAAGAGAGAGAAACTAAATACAGAGGTGTGTAATGGTCAACTATTCCCTTTAAAATAGGATGATAAATTATCAGGATTGTGTTTTTGTTTTTATTTGGGGAGACTACGTTTCGATCCAAATATGTAGATCTGCGTCTGCAATAGTAAATTAGAAGGTCACTAACAAAACTTTACCTACTTCCCTCTATATACCAACAGTTTTCAACATAAATAATTAATTATAAATATATACTAATCAAATTATATCACACAATTTTCAGGTTTTGTTGGTTTTACGACAACATGATATCGCACGTGGGCAAGAAGTTGGTTACGAATCAAAAAACTGTTTTTTTGGATAATCACATTACTATGTACTTGAAAATAGTCTTTGATTACAAATATTCTACAATTGGTACAGTTAGTACCACTGGCACTAACACTAATTTTTACCTAACAGCTGGCGCTACAACCCTGCGACGGGTCCTGGCCTCCGCCATTCGCCCCGGTTTCGGGCTGCTACCTTCCAATTTCGGGCTCCAAGCAGGTCTCGTGCGTCATGTACTACACCGTCCATCAACCGGGGCTTGGGCCTTCCGACTCTTCATGGACAATGGATTTCCTCCTCCACGAATTTTTTGGGCATTTCGTCCGAACTCATCCGTGCAACATGAACTGCCCTCCTAAGGTGTCCCAGCTTAATAAATGCCACACCATCTATATCCTGGACCAGCTCATAGAATTCCTTATTTCTCCTTCTTCTCCAGCGTTCCTCATCCCTTACCGGCCCATAGATTATTCGAAAGATCTTCCTCTCGAAGACCAGGAGATTATTTCTATCCTGTGCGGATAGTGTTCATGTCTGGGAGGCGTATGTCAGGACAGGCCTGATTAGAGTTTTATATAAATGGACCTTTGTCTTCCTGCTAATGAGCTTGCTCCAGAGCTGTTTCAACAGACCAAAATAACATTGGTTAGCCGCTGTTATCCTTCGCTTTATTTCAATGGAAACGTTATTGGTTGATGTAACCTGCGATACAAGATAAATAAACTCCTCTACTCTTTCAAAGGTAGAGCTTCCTACGACAACCTGTCTTTCTTGAGGTCTGGCTACTCCTATGCATAAATATTTTGTTTTATTTTCATTTATAGCCAACCCCATTCGTTCGGCAGCTCTCTGTAGGCTTAAGGAAGACTCAGTAAGCGTAGAAAAACATCGCGCCACTCTATCAAGGTCATCTGCATAACCTAGTAGTTTGACCGATCTATTGAATATGGTGCCATTAATCTGAATGCCTGTTTCTCTCACTACTTTTCCCAAAACCAAGTTAAACATTAAAATGCCAAAGCATCTTCTTGCCTTAGTCCTTTATTCAAGCCAAATTCAGAAGAGAGTTCGGACTTTATGCGGACCCTGCACCTAACATCTCTCATCGTCATTTTTATAAGGCGTATTAGCTTTGAAGGCACCTTCATTTGTCTAAGAGCCTCGTACACTATAGGATGCTTGATGCTGTCATACGCGTTCCTGAAGTCCACGAACAAGTGGTAGGTACACAATTTATGCTCGTGGGCCCTCCATGATTAACCTAAGGGTATCAATTTGGTCCACTGTAGATTTCCCTCTCTTGAATATGATATGAGCTCTTAATAAGTAGCATATATCAGGGTCTTGCAATTTCTGGACATTCCACTTCTTAGTCTTATCTTGATTCCTATATCTCGCATTATGCATTCTTGCTCTTGGTAGCGTGCTATTACTTGGTAGCGGTCTGAATCAACGTTACCTCCTCTAAAGGTTCTTACGATCAATAAATTGGATCTATGGCGTGCACTTATTAGAAGTCAATTTGGTTAAAGGTGTTGAGGTCTGGGGATCTCCATGTTGCTTTGTGTATCCTGCATCCTCGATGGAGTGTGCTTCCAACCACCAAGTTCGGAGAGGCTGAAAAATTAACGACTCTCTAACCATTTTCATTACATTCCTCATGGATGCTGTGTGGCCACATCATTGTGTAGTAGATGTTTTCTCGGCCAATCTTTGCGTTGAAGTCCCCTGCCAGTATTTTGATGTCGCTTTTTGGGCAAGCGTCATGTGCCCTTTCTTAAACATCATAAAACTCCACCTTGTCCTCTTCACTTGAGGTTTCCGTTGGGGCATGGCAGCTGATTATGGAATAGTTGTAGATGGTTCCCATGATCCTTATAGTACATACGCGCTCATTTATAGAGTTGAATCCAATGACATTTTGCCGCATTCGCCTTTTCACAATGAAACCGGTACCGAAACCATGGTTTCTTGGATGACAGCTGTAGTAAATTGTATGAGTTCTCTTCTCAATAGTCCATAAGTTTTACCGCTATGGGATTTTCCAACATCAATTCTGATGACCAGTCTATTTATGCTTATTTGAAACCTTAGTTATGCTATAACCTTACTTAACCAGTAGTTATGCTAAATCTATCGAGTAAACATCTCCTAAAATTTTATACCGTTAGTTCTTATTTTCAGGTAAGAAAAGCTAGTCAAAGGACACTTATATAAGGTATAATATATAATATTTATATATTGTATATTATGCCATAATGTAATAAATTAATAGTAAACTATTAATACTATCGTGACTATATTCTGGTACAGGAGATTTATTCATTCTGATTCTAACAGTACACTTAATTTTTTTTTTTTTTTTTTAAATTGATGTACTTATTGTTAGTTGTAATCTTCTTCTTGCCGACGTGCTTCGCAGTTATTTAGGTAAACTATAACGAATGGGACCTATATTACTAATATACTGATATTTTTGCTACAATTTCAGTATTTAAAATATTGAAAATTGCTAAATTTATACTATATATTTGACAATTATATCGTATCTAACGTAGGCAGCTGGTTTTCTCTAAATATTTGCATCCATTATTGTTACTGCATGGAGTGCATTTTAGTGTTTACCTCTATTGTTTAATATACGGAAAGCTACAATAGTTGGGGAAATGTTGTTTGTTGTAGCGAAATGCTTATCCCAGCTGTCATTGATTGCACAAGATTAATTAATGTGAGAAGTGTTTGCTATTAACACGCTAATTGGTGGCTATGACGGGCACACCTCATGTTTTGATGGTAAACATCACCCGGCACCCTGATTCAACAGAGCTCCAATTGGCCGTTTTAGTTTGCATGTCACATCATCGCCGAGTTTTATTGGCTATGCATATGCACTATGCATATCTACCACGTATGGGTATCTACGCCCTTGATATATTTTAAACATGTGCATATATTATACCTTATGTTTCTTTTTCATATAAATATATATATAGATTATATTCAAATATTTTTCGTAAAACATGTCACGATTAGTATGATGTTACGTGGGGAGCGCAGCCGGTGGGTCACCTATTTTAAACTAACTTTTTCTGGATGATTGTATGTCGAAATCCATTTTACCCATATCGGAAGGTATCTCCCTCCTGTTTTATACAATACAGCTCTGGAGTATTTAATAGGGAGATTATACAGATAGGAAAATGTCTTGGAGAAACTTTCAATATAGTAAGAGTCGGATTACCGACTGCAATAATAATTATATTATTCTGAAAGGTTTGAGGTTCGCTCTGGTTTGGAACAAGAGGATTCCCTATCTTCTGTTTCATTTAATTTACCTCTAGAATTTGTCATGAGTACCGGAAGGGGTTTGAATCTGGGTGGAAATATACCCCTCCTTAGTTATGCCTATAATTTACTCATTAAACTGAGTATTTGATCTATTTATATGCCCAAGATATGACTGTAAAAATTTCATCAACATTGATCAACCGGAAGGGGGACTTTCATTATTAAATTTTGTATCATTTTCACGTGTTTTTTTAAATTTAAAAATCGTTAGAGCCGTTTTTGAGAAAATCGAAAAAAACTTAAAAAGTTATTAAATAAAGTACCCCCTCCCTTTGAGCAATTTTGATGAAATTTTTGCTGTCACAGCGCGGGCATATACATTCACTAAACACCCAATTTCAGGTTCGCACGGTTTATAGTTTTTGAGCTAGTCTGTTCACACACATACCATTTCGCGGGACTTGGTTAATTGGACTCAGGGGACCCCAAAACGTGTATTTCCGTTAAAAACCGGAAGTCGAAATTTTGCACGATCGCAATGCTTCCACTTACTATATATTTCATATATAGGTAAGTGAAAGTAAAAAACTATCAATTGTATCAATTGTTTTCAAACCGACAATATTAAAGCTAAATAAAACCTCTGATGCCAATGAAGCATCCTTTATGCAGTTGCATAATACGAACTAATCTTATTACTGGGCTGAATGAAAATCGATGAAGATTACTGCAGCGGGAAATGTGAATTCAACAGTTGCAAACCAATTTTACATTCATTTCCATGCCATTATTTTTTTTCGACAGATTTCCTGTTTTCATCATTCAACTTCCAATAAATTACCTCCGACCAACTCTTGTGTTCAAATAATTGCGTTTCCTTAATTCCCCTCGAAAATCCGTTATCCTGCTTGAACAGTTCTTTAGATTCCGCGAAACCTTGCTTTTATCATCCTTTGGCTTTCATTTTCTCTCGAATGATTTCCAATTTCACTCCACAAACCCGTCAGCTTCTATTCGTTTACCTTTGACCGATTCTTGTCTTGGTATAATCATGTTCCTGAAATACCCGGAAATTTATTCTTATACTCAAACAGTTATATAAATTCTTAGGATCCAGGCTATGGGAAAGTCATCAGTTACTTGACTCCTCTTTTTCCAGGAGTTCCTCCAATCTATTTTATCTTTGACTAGCCGATGTACCTTCAATCAACATGTTTTGTGTTATTCTTATGGTTTAGTAGAAGTTTGAAGTGACGGCTTTATCTTTCTATTCTTTTGAAATTCTTAAGGATAGAAATTCTTGGTTCTTATCTATCGTATGATTGGCTGAGCATGTTTATATTTTTGATTTCTGTTGCTTTCTTACTTTTTTAACGGTTATGTTTTTTACAATTTATAAAATAGTTTCTGTATCGTGGGATGTATATTTTAATTCTTGCCACTAATCCAAGGACGTGAATTTATAATAATAATAGCACGATGGTCAATAATACAACATCTAATTGGATGTTCCCTAGTAGGCTTGGAATCAATATGGTTGTCACTGCCGTTGACTAATCTGCATATATCATGGGTAGAATCTTGGCAATATATCATAACTGTCATATTTTTAAAATAGGCCTAAAACAATAAAACTAATCATTATTAATATTGTAACTCTTATATATTCAAACACAAATATTGAACAAACAATTAAGAAGGTTACAAAAATTATCACTTCCTAATACAGAGACTATCATATGACCTACGCTTCAGAACAAGACTAACTGTCCAGTCAATCGCTCCTTATATTTAGTCGTGAGGAGAATGGTCTAGAACCTCGTGGAACTACGCAAAGATGGTACTCGAACATCGTAGTCACAAGCACGTGCTATGACAGTTTGTTCCAACAAAAGGTCTGGTACTTTGAAAACATAGCTTTTTTTTTTAACGTTACAATATGTTATATTTTAAAATTAATATAACTAATAAAATATAACGAATGGGGGATGAAAGGTTGCCTAAAAAGATCATGTATTGTAATCCCGGAGAGAGGAGATTGAGAGGAAGTCCTTGCCTGAGATGATTCTTAATCCTAGTGTTAATCTGCTGAGCATATCGTTATAAACTGCGCTGCCTTTTTTTTTTTTTTTTTTTTTTTTTTTTTGGCATTGGATTACTCCATACAGCCAACCATGTGTTTTGGTTCAATAATTATCTATAGCTACTACAATACATTTATACATATACATACATACACACATACATATATAGATACACTCACACATACACACACACACATATATATATATATATATATATATATATATATATATATATATATATATATATATATATATATATATATATATATATATATATATATACACTTCACCCATATATACATACATTATACACCTATATACACAAATTTATACACTATTATAAGATATTTTGATCTATATTTTAATTGATAAATGTTAAATCTGTTTATTTATTGAGCGGAGGTATTCGGATATATTAATAATTTCTTCTCTTTTGTTTGTTGTTAGTAATTTTTTATATTGGATGTCATAATTGTCCGGATTTAAAAAATTTAGATACTTTTTCCTTTCGTTTTTGTATGCAGGGCATTCCAAAATTATATGCCGAAGGTTTTCTCTTTGCTTGCATTTATCGCATTCAGAATTATTTTCAACTCCTATCCGTTGCAGGTAAACTTTGCATAAACCGTGATTTGTTCTTAATCGAGAAAAATGTTTTATTATGTCCCTTGATAAGTTCATTTTAAAAAACCAGGGCTTATTTAAAATTTTCGGTACTTGAGTTTTATAAAATCTGCCTGTGTGAGACTCTTGATAATACCTTGACCATTCATTTATTATATCTTTTCTAATCATTAAATAACAATCTGTGTAAGGTAACTTAATGTCAGTTAGGTGCGGTAAGTCAACGGAAGTTTTAGCGAGGAGATCAACCTTCTCATTTCCTGGAATTCCCACATGGGCCTTAATCCATACAAATATTATCTCTTTGTTTTGATTTACTGCATAAAAATGTTCCTTGATTATGTCTATTAAAATGTTATTTTTATCAATATTATTATTGTTTTTTATTGTCAATAACGCACTCATACTATCTGTTAAAATTAAAAATTTATTTTGATCTGACTTATTTATGAACTTCAGAGATTGCAGTACTGCATATAATTCGGCGTTGTAAACAGATACATAGCTAGGTAGTTTGAACTGTGCGGTATATTTATACTTGGGGATGTATATTGCAGAACCGGTATTATCGCTTGTTTTGGACCCGTCAGTGTAAATATTGATGTGTTGAGGCCAGTTATTTTTTAGAAAGGCTTTTAAATCTGAATTAATGGTAATAGGGGGAGATGAATATAGTTTATTATTAATTATTATATTATATGTTTGAAATAGCATATCATATTCCAGCGAATATACTGGTAGTATATTACTACTAAATACATTTTCGGCTATGGATTGGTATTTTATAAAACTATTATAGATAAGAGGGACATATTTTTTCTTTTTCCAATACGACGAGGTTAATATAAGGATGCTTAAGGACACAATTTTACTGTAGCATTTGCTATTCCTAGATTTGATTTTAAAGAATATTCTGTCCGCTAATATTTGTCTTCTAAAATTTAAATAGGTTTCCCCCGCCTCATTATGAAGCACGTCTATTGGAGTAGAGTTTAGTAATCCTAAACACATTCTTAAGCATCTATTTTGTATCATATCTAATTTCTTTAATGAACTATCACACGCTTCGCCATAAATTGTAGCCCCATAATCGAACATTGCCCTAATCGTACTCCTACAAAATAATAACGACATATTGGGATCGGCCCCCCACTTATTGTTCGTACAAATCATTTTTATTGGTACCATTAATTTTTCAGCTTTTTGTTTAATTTCTGTTATGTGTTGGTTCCAATTTAATTTTCTATCGAAACGGAGACCTAGAAATCGTACGGAAGTAACACACGGGAAGTTAATCCCTGCCAGATCAACTTGATCTCCTAGTGGAAAAATGCGTTCTCTACTAAAAGGGCAGACCACCGACTTAGAGACTGATATGCTCAAACCTGTATCAAGCTGCCATTTTTTTAAACCTCTTACCGCTTCTTCTAATAACTCGAGGCAACGACTGATGTTTTTATGCGTTATATATAGACAGGTGTCATCAGCGAATTGTAGTATGGCTACTTCTTCTGGTATGTATTTTCTTAGATCGGCTGCAATAATAGCGAAAAGTAGTCCACTAAGAATTCCACCTTGCGGTATCCCATTTTGTGCCTTTCTCGTCCCAATTATGTTATTTTTGACCTTTAAGAATAATTTCCTGTTACTGATGAGGTTTATTATGAATTCAATTATTTTTCGGGGGACGTCTATGGCTTCCATTTTTTGTGAAAGTATATGTATAGGTATTAAGTCGTATGCTTTTTCTACGTCCAAAAATAATCCTACTGTTTTTTTACCTTCCGTGAAACCGATATTTATGCTAGAATGTAGTACTAATAAACTATCTATGCTTGACTTCCCTTTCCTAAAACCATATTGATAATCGGGTAATTTATTTTGAGATTCCAACCACCATTCAAGTCTATATTTAATCATTCTTTCGAAAGTTTTAAGTATGCAAGAACTTAATGAAATAGGTCTGTATGATGTAGCCAATTTTGGATCCTTTCCTGGTTTTAGAATAGGTACTACACAATATTCCCGCCATGAGTCAGGTATTGCATTAGTTTGCCATATATTATTAAATATGTTTAATAATAATATTTTTATATGTTTAGGCAATTTGTCTAGCATTATATAATGTATATTATCTTTGCCAGGGGCGCTGTTAGCGTTATTTTTTATTGATTTTAATAGTTCCGGCAAGATAAAATTATCCGAAAGTCGTTTGTGCTTTTCCTCATTACCCTTGTCGTTTTCACTTCTAAGTGTGATTTGAGGCGCAGCTAAGGGAGGGGCTAAAATGTCTAAAAACTCCTCGCACCAATCTCCTATGAGGGGGGATAGCCTATTAGAGAGTTTCCGATTTTTCAAAATTGATAATTTATTCCAAACCTCTTTAATTGGATTGTTTTTATTTATACTCGAAGTAAACTCTCGCCATGATTCCCTCTGTTTAGTTCTAGTGACCCTTTTGAATACAGCATCCGACCTTTGATATTTTATTAAATTATTAGCTGTAGGGTTATTTTTATATATCCTAAATGCCAGTTTTCTTTGATTAAGGAGTTGCCCGCATTCGTTGTCCCACCAGCTTTTACTAAATCGTTTATTAAAATGTGCCTTGTATGATGGGATCGTGCTCTCGCATGCATTATTTAGAAATTTAAAAAAATCGTCATACGTTGGGTTATCTGGTAGTAATGAAGCATGTTCTTGGGTGATTTTTTCAAATTCTGACCAATTAGCTGATTTAATCCGCCATTTCCTGTTAGAATAATTGTAATTTTGAGTTTCATCCTGTTTGTATTGAATATTTATAATTATGGGAAGATGATTTGAACCCAAAGGATTATCATGTACTTTCCAAGAGCAAGTGTCAGCGTTATTGACGGATGTTAATGTAATATCTATTGCGGTATTTCTTTTCTGACGGATATTGTTTACCAAAGTTGGGGTGCCATCATTTAAAAGTACGAGATTAGTTTTTTCAATTGCTGAAACCAAGTTTTCTCCCTTCTTATCGCATGAATCACACCCCCATTGATAATGGTGAGCGTTTGCGTCTCCGCCGATAATTACGGGGTGTTGAAAGCTACTTAAAAGATTTTCCCAATTATTTTTTGTTGCTTTGTTACCCGGTTTAGCATAGAACGACAAAATATTTAATTTGTAATTTTTGTATATAGATATTCTCGCAGCAACTGTGTCTATATCTTTAATTTTAGGATAATTCGAGATTTCTTCGAAATGATAGTTTGATTTTATTAATATTGCAACGCCTCCATAACCGTCATTTCGATCCGTTCTTACAATATTATAACCAGGAAAATTTATATATTTACCTGGTTTGAACCAGGTCTCAGAAATTAGAGCAAAATCAATTTTTTCTGAAAATAAATAGTATTCTAAACTATTTTTGTTAGAAATTGCCGATCTGGCATTCCACTGCAGTAATTTTAATGAATTAATCATATTTATTTTTATTTGATGTAGTATTAATTAAGAAGTAGTATTAATTACTATGTACTATTAATATTAACTATTATTATTATATCCCTACGGATAAATGTCTAGTTCGATCTTTTATCATGTTTTTAATTTCGTCTTCAGTAACATTTTCATTTTTGTTTACTAATACGGTATTTACAACTGCGAGAAGTGCATCCGTTAACATATTTAATTTATCTTCTTTTTTTAAGGTAATATTTTTATCTTTATACGGGTTTTCTTTGATAGGCTGCGAAGGAAATAAGGGAACAGAAAAATCTTTGATGATATTTCCTCTTTGTTCCGAATTATTATTTTCTTTATTTGGGCTCGAGATCCTTTGTCTTTTAACCACCGTAATTTTATTTCTAACGTAATTTTTAGCGTTATTGGTCGCATTATTCTTCGATTGTTCTAGTGTTGGAAAGGCATCCGGAGTATTTCTTAACGCTACCCAACTGTATGATTTGCCCTCGATTTTGGCCCTAGCCTCGTTATAAGTCAGGTTATAATTACTCATGTGTTCCTTAATATTAACCTGTTTAATATATGCCTGACATATTTCTTTAGCCAGTGGAGAGTGATTTCCCTTACAATTAATACATTTCAATAATGTGTTAGGCGGACATTCTTCAGTTTCATGCCTATCCGAGCATTTCCTACACCTTGTTGTTGTACTTTTACATTGGGTGGTACTATGTCCGTAACGTAAACAATGGAGGCATTGTATTACGGATTGGATATACGGATGGACTTCGCATCTAACATGATGTATCGTAACATACCTTGGCAGGAGTTGACCTCTGAACGTTATTAATACTGATCTAGTTGGTTTATATTCGACGGAGTTCGTTTGTTTATTAATAATTTTTTTATTAAATCGTCTAACATTAATAACTTTTTGCGTGTCAGAATATGGTGCTTTTATAGTTTCTAATATTTCTGATTCCGATAATTCTAAATCTACATCCCGGATAACTCCTTTCTTTTCTAATGAGAAACTCGGAATATAAGCTTTAATTTGTTTTGCTTTTATCTTTTCCGATTTTACTAAAGAGTTTGCTTGTTCCCCTAGCCGGGTCTCTACTTTAATCCTGTTTCTACCTATTTTATATATATTTAAAATATCATTGTATATTTCGGGGCAAGAACTATGCAAAAGTTTTCCTATGGACATAGGGTGTAATCGACCTATGCCTGCTCCTTCCGTAGGATTACTTTCCATAAAAACAAAATATGGTCCTACATCTGTTGTTTCATAATATCTTTCCATTTTTAATTTATTAATTTCTAAATTAATTTTAGGTTGAGAATTTATTTTATCTGTTGTACTGGCCATTTCTACATCTAAAATAATATCTTTATTTTTTTCATCAGATTCAATTAATTGTTTATTATTATCCTTCAAATCTGGAGGAATTTCCCCCCGCCCATCGCTACTCATAGACATTTTAATAGAATGATATCTTACATATCACAATTAAATTTAAAAAAAAATTAAATAAATAATAAAAATTAAAAAATAACCCAATTAAAATTAAAATTATATACTTATTAACTAAAAGAAAAGAAAGCCAATTGATATGAAATTAAAATAAAACTCTTATCTGAATATTCAGCTGGAGAAGCACTAAACACCTAGATCCGTACAGCTCGGCTGTTGACACTAGACTGCGACTGCGCTGCCTTTGAAACACAAAGGGCCAGGTTGTTGAGGAAAACTGGACTCTCGGAGGCTGATTTTCCTCAACTAGTCTCTGAGAATAACTACCCGTACTACAAGGAGTCTGTATACGGGTAGAAAACAGCACTGGGTCCAGAAGTTTTTAATCTAGGTAGAAGGAATCCTACTCTTGAAAGGCCACCGGATTGAGGAACTGCGAGAGAATAATAGAA
This sequence comes from Aelia acuminata, assembly GCA_911387785.2. Lineage (NCBI taxonomy): Eukaryota > Metazoa > Arthropoda > Insecta > Hemiptera > Pentatomidae > Aelia > Aelia acuminata. Next base: position 118,688,129 of record OU426982.1, on the reverse strand, counting down.
TAAAAGAATAAATAAGAATAAGAGGAAGAAAAGAATAAAAAAGCGGAAGAAGAATTGCGCAACATTAACATACGCATGAGCATTATATGTTAATGTTGTCGAAACTCGTGTTGCCGAAAGGCAGGGAAGGGTGTTTAATAAATAAATAATCCTAGTGTTAAATTAAGATATTACACTTGTTGCATATTCACTAGATGTAGTTTTTTTGTTTTGTTATTTAAAGAAGAAACCTCTTACATTTTTTAATTTCTATTTTTTTTTTATCGTTTATTTTCTCCAGCTTCTTTCGATTTTCTGAGCCATCTTAACCGAATCGTGTGAAGTTACATTGTTGAATATTCTACCTTACTATCTATACGTTTTATGTTATAAACATACGTCAATGATTACATTTAATAAAATTTATAAACATTCCTAATATTAGCCAGACCATCTGCTTTACGCAAGTTTCATCAGTCAGATAACTTATCGATACTATTCGTTCACTCTCAAGGTAGTTTGTTTAATTCAAAAATTCCCGCTCATCCCATGTTTCCAGCTTACCACATGTAAAACAGGTTAAGTTCCTCATGTACGAGTGTGATTCAGTGGCAGTGGCAAATACAGGAGGCTGCGAACATCTGACTTATCTCCCGCTCTAACCCCACCACAGACCGGATCCACTCGGCTTCAATCTCCTTATGGCAGCGGTTGTGTGCGCTTCTCTCTACACGTCTAGCAGCCAGGAGTCGCTATTGATGCCAGATTTCCTTATTTAGACCAGTTCGCCGACAATTCAATTAATATTATTAACCATGGTTAATTCGAAGCAATGTGTTTTGATTTAATGCATTGCAGCATTTTATGTTTTTGTTTTCTTAACTTATTTAATAGTCACAAGGCCTTTAGTCCATCATTTAGCTCTTTTATTTGTATATCATTAATTTATGCCAAGTTCTAATAATTATAACCTTTGTTATTCCTGAGATACACATAAGATCGTTATTTTCAACTGTGGTTCAGTTTCAACTTATTTACTTTAGTTGATCATTTCATTCTCGTATAATTTACATGCCATTTATGTTTAATTTTAATAAATGTATGTTCTGTTGGTTTTATCAGTTATTGAAGTGTAGTTCTTACTAAATTATTTTCCCTTCATTATAACCTTCATTCATTTACTTTGAATTCTATAATAGAAGCAACACTATTATATCGAGAAAAAATATTTTATAATATTGAATCAAGGTTAGAAAATGCAATGCGCTTATGACGGATTGCACGAATATAATGCCCAGATTGGTTATGCAATGGTAAATAGGACGGCTAGATTTTGATAGGAATCAGAATGACTGTGTTAATGGAGGAACTGGAGCATAGGGGGGCAACGTTGAAGGGGGGGGGGCGGATTGGCATGTGTTGGCAGCGGCTGTTGTGGCTACCCTTATTGTGCCAATATTCTCCGCAGCCAGTCGGCATTCAGTCCTCCCTATGGCTTCATAACACAGGTACCGGGAACAGATATTGTGTTCCCTGCTCACAATGCGCGCTCAGCTTCTAAATCACCTCCCTATTGAATTTTAATGCGCCCTCAGTCGGTGCTTTTAAACTTTAAAACAGGTCAACAAGGGATCGGGAAAACGTGTCGCTGATCGTGAATAAAAAAGGAGGCTACAAGTAGCTTATCCGACACAATTCAGGAAAATGGAAACGTATCCATTGTATGGGGAAGTGTCGGATCGTACTTAAAAAAACAAAACAATAAAAGTTTCAGTCACCGGAATGAATATTTAATAAAAATAAAACGCACTTTTTTTTTTTGTAGTCAAGCTATGTTCATGACGTAGTGGTACAACGTACTTTTTTAAAATCAGCTATATTTCATACTTATAGTCCGAGGCAGCCAATAAATATGATTGATTTTAATCGAAACATCAAAAGAATCAATAAACAATAAATTAAAGTCACCTGCGGTATAGTGGTTAGCATAGCAACCTACAATACTAAAGGTCGCAAGTTCGTGTCCCGCGGTGGCCCTAGAATTTTTTAATGGAAGTAAAAAATCCTTGGCAATGCCGTCCCTCGGATAGAACGTAAAATGGAGGTCCCGAGCCTGTACGATGTCAGGTACTCGTTAAAGATCCTTATTCAAGTTATACCTGGATAGTCAAAATTTAGGACTTCCCCTGTAGCATCGTCCAATTAGCCTCAGTGGCACAAAGTAACGTCAAACAGACAAACTAATATTTTTACCTATCTTAATTCAAGGATTTGTATTGCTGTGTAGAATTTTTTTTTTTACTCCTCTTAATCCACTAATCCTCAATAGTAAAAGAAAAGGCAGAGTGAAGGTTAAACAGCAATGAAAATTTTCGGTTATTGCTAATTTTCGTTACCTTATTTTGTTCGTTAAAATATTTTGAAAAAAAAAGATGCTTTTTTTGGTCAATATTTATTGATTCCATTGAAGATTTTATTAATTAAAACAAATTCTTATCCAGCTTGAAAAACCATTCCCAAAAAAGGTTTCATGCACCTTCCTTTTCGCCGCTCATCAGTTAGGACCATTTTTGGCGATAAGAAAAAGAAGAAGTAAGCATTGGCATGGAACCATTTATTCTAGGCTCCCGTGGAACTATCTTTACCTGCATCTGAGCCATAATTTCCCGGCCGGTGTCCGGCTCAGAACATAAAGTTTCCGGTATCTGAATACAGTAAATTTCCTCTCGGGATCTCATGAATGCAAAAATAGGGTCCGTATCATTACTTCCTTTTTATTCCTATTCCAAGAAATAGGCATAGATTTTTTTTTTTTTTTTTACTCCTCCTTCGGATTATTATTTACATAATATAGAGGAATATGTTGCGATCATGAAACAAATTTAAATTTAAAAAAATGTGTCACCCTCATAAAAATATGTATATATTTTTAAGGTGTTTTCTTTAAATGAAGGAATCTCCTCCAATGGGTTATCTTATATTTAATAATCCCAAAGTTTCGGGATTTTGACCCATCTTCTGGGATTATCTATTGCACATTTTTAAATCCCATCGCCTTTGTATATACATAAATTATTATACATAAAAATATATATGTCATTTCTTCATTGTAAATGATCCACTTTTTATTAACGTTTTCATGGTTATGGACTATTTCATTGTCACTGATCTAACTCAAATAATATTCCAGAGCCATGAATAATGGTTAATAAAAACTGAATTATGTACAATGAGGAAATAACATATACATTACAATTTATGTATAGACTAATGGCGATGGAATTTAAAAATATACAATAGATAACCCTTAAAGATGGATCAAAAGCCCGAAACGTTGTGATAATTAAATACAAGATATCCATTGGAAGAGATTCATTCATTAAAAGAAATACCTTATGCAAACCAAACTCTTCCTCACTAAGGTGTTCGATACAATCAAGCAGAAAATATATATTTTTTAAATTAGACGTAACTCTAAATAATTCAAATAGAGCACGTTAAATCTGAACTAAGGATCAACAAAACCAAAACTTATTTGGCTTGTAGAGCAGCTTTATAGGATTTTGCTACTCTTGCATTATTATTATTATTATTTTTTTTTTTTATAATCAATGGTTGAATCCAAGGCATTAAAAAAAAAAAAGGTGTTCGGAATAAAATAATATATTGTTATTACAATAATATGTAGGCTAAAAGATAGCGTAAGGGGGTGGAGTAATCCGATCATGCAATGCGAACAGGTGTGGCGGGCTTGGCCTACTCTGGGGTCTATTTTTAAAACTCAGGGGTCAGCAACCCTTTCACAGCAGGGGGCAGCATGGAGGCAAAATTTCCATCTGGGTCACGCATTAGCACTAATAATTTATTTTCCAAAATGACAGAGTACAGCGTTCCATTTTTGTTTTTTTCTTCAAATGCTCAAAACATTGAAAAACAAAAAAATTCTATATCTTCTAATCAGTGAAAACATATGATTAATGAAATGTTAACGACGAATCTTCCTTTTTAAATCCTATATTTTCTTACAATTTTATTTAGTTGACGTTCCCATTCTCAAAACTTTGTACAATATTACAATTATTTCACTTATTTTATATGTAGGGGAGAGCGGAATTGGTTGGCAACAGTTTTCACTTTTTTGATTGTTGAGTCGTTCCTGTTAATATAATCCCAATGGGGCTGATACCACTGTAAACTCCAAGTATTAAGGTACTTCAAGTATTTTTTTCACAACATAATATTTAATACTAAGATCATAGAAAATTGAAGAATTTGTCAATCCAGAGTATGCCAATTAACACCCTACGTGGGGCATGTTGGCCTAGAAGGTGTGGTTGTTTAGCCATCTCATTCAAGTACTGCCTGACACATATTATTGTTATTAAAAGCTGCACTATAATGGTATAATAATTTTGAATCGGTTTTTAACAGCTTTTAAGGGAAAATAGAATGACAATAGAAGAAGATAGAAGTTTAGACTGTCGTCACTTTCTGCATAAGAAAAACTGCTCTCATCCTCCTCGCAGGAACTAAAGACAATTAGTAGTTTCACCTTTGTACATGTTTACCTTACTTTTGTGAATTGCTACTGCGCCAACAAACCCCAGTTGAAGAGAGCCAACTAACCCCACAGGAGGGATCATAAGAAAGATGCCTGCCAGGTCAGGGGAGAACAATCAAACAAGAAACTGATTAGTCGAAAGGTTAGGTTTTTCAAAGGAGTTTGTGGCTATGTGAACAGACGTTTTGCCATGCCTTTAAACCAAATTTACTGAAAATATTTTTTTGAATAACTATTATTGTACTATTAATTAGCAAAGAAAACAATAATTTATAATTTATAATTTATCTCTATATATATAAGAGGCTCTGTCCTGACTGACAGAATCAACGCAGAGCAAAAACTACTAATGATACAAAACTTGAGGTTCGGAATTTAGATTTTAAACGCGATGTAGGTAACCACTAAGAAAGGAATTTCAAATATGTAACCCTTAAGGGGCTTCAATGGCGAAATTGTCGTTTAACTCTAACGGAAATCTATTGTTGATATATTAAACCATATGTTTTTTATTTGAATATCGATTTAAAGTTACAATATTATTAAAATATACATTCACATAAAATATGGCTACTGATTATTTAAATATTAGTGGTAATCAAATTATGCACACTGTGATTCCCATGAATGGGGATGGTGTGTGTTTATTTCGATCTCTTCTCCGTACATATAAGAGGCTTTGTCCTGACTGATAGACTCAATGCAGAGAAAAAACTACTAATGATAGAAACTTTAAGTTCGGATTTTAGATTTTAGGTAACCGCTAAGAAAGGAATTTCAAAAATGTAACCTCTAAGGGGTTTAAATGGCGAAATTGTCGTTTAACTCTAACCGACACCCATTTTTGAGATTTTATACCATATTTTTTTTTTTTTTTTTTTTGATGTATTAAATAGACAATATTATTAAAATAGACATTCACATAGATTATGGCTACTGATTATTTAAATATTAGTGGTAATCAAATTATGCACGCTGTGATTCCCATGATTGGGGATGGTGCGTGTTTATTTCTATCTCTATCATATATTATCGAGAATTCTCAAGAAAAATTATGTCATTTTCGGCAAATAGTAGTACAACATGACATCCGAATTGGGACAAATTTTCTGCGTTTACTCAAAATGGTTACGGTAACAATTATTCTGATTTCAGTAGTTATTACACTCATATGTCTCAGCATTCAACCCATGCCGGATTTGTGGTACTAACGGCAGCTGGGGGAATTGTTTCCTTACCTTTTTGAAGTATATTGCAATGATGAGCTTTATACGGTATTTGGCAATAATTCTAATCCCACGAAAAGACTACGTTTTACTGGTACGCTATGTAACGGCCATTTTGACGTGTTTGAAGCTCTACTACCGCAACTTTCTGAGGAGAAGAAGCAAGTTAAAAGGCGACGTGTCAGGTACAGCAATGCAACACTGAAAGACCAATCAAAATCAGTTAAAAAAAGTTCGGAATTTAGATTTTAAACGCGATGTAGGTAACCACTAAGAAAGGAATTTCAAAAATGTGACCCCTAAGGGGTTTAAATGGCGAAATTGTCGTTTAACTCTAACTGACACCTATTTTTGCACTTCGAGAAAAAATATCTAATTTGGACTCATTTTAAAAATCTTGATACGACGAGTTTAACTCGAAAGCTCTTACGGGGCGTCGAAAACCATGTTTTAAGCCGAAAAAGGAAGCTTTCATGAGGAGTAAGCAATTTTTTGTTTCGGCTGTTTTAGTGAACTCTCTCCATTGCGCGCCTCCCTCTCTTCTACCGAGTCGGCAGCTTTCCCCTCCAACATTCCACCTCCCGGAAGCTCCGATCCTACTAAATCTCCTTAACATCAGTTAACATTTTACATTAAATCAATACCAAAAATGATCACAGAAGTGATTTTAAAGGCTCGCGGGCGAAGCCGCGACGGGGAATGCTAGTACAATATATAAAAATACTATTATATAATAACAAGACATTCAATCATATGGTTGAGAAATAAAAATAAGTAATTTATGTATTTAGGTTTTGTCTCACAATCATTTTTGGTTTTGTTGATCCTTAGTTAAGATTTATTAACTTGCTCTATTTGAATTATGAGTATTAAAGTGAACACGTGCTACAGATATATTTTAACTATTTTTTTTTACCTCTCATTTGCATGAGTATACTTTAAATCGCACCTGTCAACAGAATATCGTTTCAGTTGATGGAAAAAAAAAATATATATATAAGTCAGGTTATTTATGTAAAACAAGATAAACAGAAAAAGTCGTTTCAGCAGAACGTGATATGGATGGGAAACATATTTATGAGGAAAAGACGAGATAGAGAGATATGAGATAGATTCCACCGCTTTGGAAGGAGTAATCCTCTTCCATCAGCAGAACGTCTTGGAACGAGAAGGACCCCTCTGAAGATGGCTAAACGAGGAGATGCCTTATGGATATGCTGACACAGTCCGGGAGAACCCAGAAGCGAATACCGAAAAGAAACAAACTTCTCCGGATATATCTGACGCAGGGCTTTTATAACGATCCTCCAAGTTTACTGCTTTATGGAGCATCTTACAAAGCAGGAATATTATAAAGACAAAGGAATACTTATCTCGTAAGCTCCTACCTTATTTAAAACACGGTTATCTTATTTAAAAACCTATGGAGTTTTTAGAATGTTTTTGTTTTCGGTAATAGAGCCATTTAAATTTATACTGATGACTAGGGATAGGATTCTTATTTAATAAAAATTTCAAAATATGGACGTATATTTTCAAATATATGTAATAAAAATATAATGACTGAAAATTAAAATATTTTAAAAGTTTAATTAATTCTCATAAAAAAATTAATAGGGGAAAGTGCCCCATTATGGGATGGTTGCCTAATATGGGATATGTGGTTTCTGGATATAGTTTGTACTGCAACCCCGCTTTTATTCTATAAAGTTAAAGACAAATGTCACATAACTTTGTCACATTGTTTAAAAAAAAAAAGAAGCCACATCTCCTAATATGGGATACCTATTACTTCCTATTATTTTATTTTCTTTTTTATCACTGAAATAAAAATAGTTATTAATAGATTAAAATGATTTTAATGAAATATTACTTTAAACACTGAGTTTTTAGAAACGCGTGTGTTTAGTGATAAAAATTTAGAAAATGAAGAAACTAAAGTTCAATGTTCCTGTGTTTCAATTCAATGTCCTGCAATGAGAGAAAATGCGATTTTTTTTTTTTTTTTGTAACATAGTAAACATGGATTTATTTACAACATATATCTATATATCTATATCTATATATATATATATATATATATATATATATATATATATATATTTGTTTTTTTTCTCCTTACCTTTCTCGCCCCTTAGGCTATCCGGGGTTTCCCGGCCCAGGAGAGAGGGTGGGGGATTATGCAGAGTAATATTGTTAAATATCCCCTGGCTCCGGGTTTTGAACTTCCTATCTTCTGGTTTCCGATCATACGTTGCCATGGGCATTTAATTTTCCCAATTTTCAAATTTTCCCTTATATTTCATTTTATTTCATGGTCCCTTAAACGGGATATATATCCCATATTAGGACACCCCCTATCCCGTATTAAGAGCCCATTTTCAAAAAGTACAAATTTTACTTTTCTCACATTAAGGGCGTGATTACAAAATTCAAAAAGGAGATATGGGATTTTCATTTTTGATGTTGTCTACTACTACTGCTAAATGTGTAACAACATTTTTTGAATCATCTAAGCAATTTAGAGCCAATCAATTAAATATTAAAAAAAGTATCCCATAATAGGGCACGTTCCCCTATATATTTAAAATACTTATAAAATATAAAAAAAAAAAAAAAATTAAACGAAATTTTTGGAAATGTAAGAACACATATTAAACTTCTCATCTTTACCAGCAAAAACGTTGCAAATAAGATGCATTCTAAGGTTTTCTTCGGAAAATCGACAACGATTCGGTCGAAGTAAAGTTTTCTATTTTCTGAACGATCTTTCCATGTGTATACAATACAGGACAACTTTACTGTCGCATTTAAATGTTTTCTTTCCTTTTTGCCATTTTACACACTAGGTATGAGCTTATCACTAAATTTATAATGCAACTGAGGCAATATAAGCATTGTCATGGATGAGGCATCTATGTAAGAAAAGAGGGGGATCAAAATTTCTGAGAACTGTCGATATTCCTTTGTGCCTTTAATTTTCCAATAAAATTTTTAATCCCTACGTTCATTCTCTGCTAATTCATAATAGGTATTGATTGTATATACGTAAAAAAAGTAATATTTATTCTTAAAATTACCAACATTAATTTTAAAGTAAATTCCCTGAAAGTTGTAAAATATGTACAAAAATATGTATTTATCGAAATATATGTAAAAATATTTAAAAACACAAAACATGGAAAATAAAAATGGTTTATATCATGGTAAAAACCATTTAGAATGCATATAGGTGCATTTCTACGCATCAGAAGAAAATATGTGAATACATGAAAATCCCATCCCTACTGATGACATTGTACGTGTATCATCAGTGGTCCATGAAAAAAAATCGGGTGAGTGGGATCACTTATTTATTAAAAAAAGTAGTAGAAACTTTATTTAATTCGGCAATATAAATACCACTTGTTACAACAGAAAAATATATATGTAAAATTTTTCTGCATTTCTGGGGGCCGTGATCGATACCAAATTTCATTTTTAGAATTTCACGAATATGTGAAGAATCGTTATTTTGATTCGTAAATTATTTCTAAGGTAGAAACTATAATGACAATTCAGAGGTGTGTAATGGTCAAATTTTTTCTTTAAGATAGGATGATATATTATCAGGATTTTCAGTGAAAAGTTTTTTATTTGGAGGGCCTACGTTTCGATCCAAACATGTGAATCCCCATCAGGGCTAAAATTAAGACAAATATATGAGCTAAATATAAAGTATCATTGATAGAAGATGAGATTAATTACACATAGTAACAATAAGAAGTAACAAAATCCAGCTTATGGTATGTTCAAATGACTTGGGTACTATGAAATCTAATAATTATATAAAATATAGTAAAAATAAATAATTTGTTTTTTGAAGAGAAAAGATTTAGCTCCACCGGGTGTCGGACCCGGGTCTCCCGCGTTACATGCGCGGATGCTAATCACTGCACCACAGAGCTCGGCTCAAGGCAGAGCAAATCCTTCCTCTTCACTGATACCTACTCCCCCTATCTCACAAATTTTGCGAGTATTAGCGGGAGGTGGACAAATTTTGTCCAATTTATGATATTTATTGACATACGTAAATTTTTAAATTATTTTATATTAATCTAATCTTAATTTGTGGGTGACCACCATTTTAATCAATCTTTTCTCTTCAAAAATAAATTAGTTAAAAATAATTTAAAATGGTGGTCACCCACAAATTAAGATTAGATAAATATAAAATTTAAAAATTGAAGTGTGTCAATAAATATCATAAATTGGACAAAATTTGTCCACCTCCCGCTACTACTCGCAAAACTTGTCAGATAGGGGGAGTAGGTATCAGTGAAGAGGAAGGATTTGCTCTGCCTTGAGCCGAGCTCTGTGGTGTAGCGGTTAGCATCCTCGCATGTAACGCAGGAGACCCGGGTTCGACTCCCGGCGGAGCCAAATCTTTTCTCTTCAAAAAATAAACTATTTAAAAATAATTTAAAATTGGTGGTAGCCACGATTTAAGATTGGATTAATTATACAAAATATAGTAATACGAAAAAAAAAAATATGAAAATTTAAATGTAGTTTGTTAACATGATATAAGTAAAAATCTGATATTTACCTCCTTGAGTCCATAGTAATGCTCAAATTGAGGGGGAAAATAGAAGGTGAGAGGTGGCAGGGGTTAGTTTGCCGACATCAAAAAGTTTATTTTGGGGAAACCTAAACCTTTTGAAGGTAGAGGCTACAAGACCACTAAGTGTGTTCATGTAATACAATTACAAAAGTATGAATTGTAAAAACTAGGCTTATAGATAGTATAGTATAAAAAATGTTTATATCTGGACTCAATAATAATATAAAAGTGTGAGTATAACTAAGGTAACAACTTATGTACATTAAAATAAAAAAAGGTTTGTTTGTTTAACGTCCCTTTACCATATGCTACTAAGGCTAATCGGACGATGCTACAGTGGTAGTCCTAAATCTTGCCTATCCTGGTATAGTTAGGATAGGGATCTTTAACGAGTACCTGACATCGTACAGGCTCAGGACCTCCATTTTACGTCCTATCCGAGAGCCTCCTATACATTCTATAGCCAAGATTTGTTTATTGCCATTAAAAAATCCTAGGGCCACAGTGGGTCGCGAACCCATGACCTTTAGTATTGTAGGTTGCCCACAACCACTACACCACAGGTGACCCCCATAAAAAAAGGAAGTTATATAATAAGAGATTTGTGTCGATAATTGCGGAAATGTATGAAATCTAAAACTAGGATTTCAGGGTGCGGAAGATGAAATTGGAGAGACCTCTTTGTTTACTTTAAGATTTACAGGATATTTTTTTCCTGATGGATGAATATGGATTCTCAGAGGAATCGTCTATCATGGTTAGGTAGGGTAGCTAATACTAAGGGGTTCGCACATTCAAAGGAATAATTATGCATAATGGCATTTGATTGATGGAAATTGGTTTATGAATATTAAAATGTTTCTCTAATACTTCGATTGTATTTAAAAGGAAAAGTCTAGGTATTTAATGTGAGGGATCTTGCAAGGGCTTTATTGTTTTTATAATTTACTCAAAAAATTATTATCAATCCATATTACATATGGACAATATTACATTATAAAATTGATTTATGATACTGAACAATAATTTTAAAATACCTATCATTATTTTGTAGCGAACGAGAATTTCTGAGGCGGAGCAGTGGTTCATAAGGGCTAAGAAATTGGCTCCGACGGACCCTTCGGTGTACTTCCACTTCGGTAAGTTGTTATATATATGTTTTTTTTTCTTAGCAAACAATTATTATTGAAGAATAATATAAAGTAAAAAAAAATGTGATAAAAATAAGATTAAAAATGAATTATTAATTAGTAAGTAAACGCTGCATATATAATTAAGTTCTTTTCGTATTTTTTAATTCAGTTATATCGCAGGCCCAATCAATAATTACAAATAACGTTTTTTGTTATTTTATTTTATTCAATGATCCATCTAAAACTAAATAAAACCAAGTTGATAAAATTTATATATATTTTTTAAAAATGCCTGCAAATATATGTTTTAAATTTTGACTAAGTTAATATATATGAAAATATTAAAACAAATAATAATAATACCTACATATTTACATTTTTTCTATAATTTATAGAATTAATTTCAATTTTTAAATGTTATATTCTATTATATATTCTATTTATATGTTACAAAACGTAATTACTGCATTGGATTAAGGAAGATATTTTTCAGTGTACTTGATTTGTCGAGTTTCTCCTAACAACGATTATTTGAATGGTCCATAAAAGCCGATAGATAGCTGGGCTTATATAATTGTATCTCGGCGTGGTTGGAGTTCAATAATAAAATAAAACGAAACTCGTTTTTTATTTACTTTTCGGGTTTCTCAGAAGACTGATTCAATTCTATTTGGTTAAATAGATTGATAGACCTATTTTCGAATAATTGTATTAATGAGTGCAAAAAAAAAATCAGACCATTAAGAAAAGAGAAATTCAACAATGTTCATACCTTCATTGTTGTCTTGCTAATATAAGTTTTGTTATTATTAAGTTCAATAGCGGAGGCAGACTACATATATTTTTTTATTTTACATTATGTCTCACATAAAAAGAGCTATATAAAGAAACTTTACCGGTTCTTTGAAAAGCTATTCAACCTTCATCGTCCGTTTTGTTCGGAATTCTTCGGAATCTTTTCGTGAGAAAAAGCGATGGAAGTTGAGCGCAGTTATGTGATTCGAAATTTTATGTATGTTCACATCGTATCGAAAAAAAAAATGGATTGTATCGTATATCTTTGACGATATAGCGTGCATGTAATGTATACAATAGAAACCGTATTATTATCATATTTTAACTTTGTTAGTTTATAGGTATAACTTACTTGTGGACTTTATTCTGATTAGCCATCGTAATATTATATGAAATCACTTCTCACCTTTAGTTCGACGGACTGTTTGACGGAGAAACATAATCCGTATAAAAAAAAAAAAAAATCGTTTTCAAAGCCCTAGTATAAATCGCAAATTATTTATCACGCTATACATTGCAAGTGTTGGGAAAATATTTGATCTGACCATGAGGATATTAGATTAGAATGAATCTATTCGTCATGTTTAACTTAAACCACATGAGATTCTGGTTGTTTTAATCCTTTTAGATCCTTGATTGTGAGACCATACTTTAATGTAAGTGCCATACATTGCCAGTCAATATAAAAAAAAAAAAAGGCAAATTAGGGTAAACCATACAGTTATTGGCACTCAGTACAGTTATTGGCACCCCAACTTTAACTTAACTTAACATAAATAGGTAAACAAGTCCTACTTTTATTACAAGATATACATGAGTCTAATGTTTGAAGGGTTCTCTAAGTCATCTATGAAGTAAGACTTTAACAAACTAACCCTAGGGAAGATTTCACAATTAAATCCACAGGGTCCCAATAACTTTTTTTTTTTTTTATTGAAAGAAATAATACATTCTGCCACAGTCAAGGGCATTTATATTAGTGCTGTAAGGTAAATCAATCCAATAACTAGATTTGGCACTTTTAGCAATAAATATTGTCATATTGTAAAACTATTGAACTTTTGACCCAAATAAACCTCTTGAGTCTTTATGTGGATAGATAATGAGGAGCTATAGGAAGTTTCTATTTGGTCCCTTCATAAAAAGCATTTTTTTTAATTTAACCACATAAATGTAGTCTTAAGGGTGTCATTAACTGTACGGTTTACTCGAATTTTTTCATATTTCATATTTTTATTTCTTATTTTTAGGCATAACGAGGGACAGTTAATTTGTACAACTGTCAGCCAATAACTGTACGGTTTACCTTATTTAAGCCGAATGATCTGAAAGAAAAATTAACGTTGTCATTGTTCAAATATTTTGATTCGGATTGCCAGAGGACTAAATGTGGTATCGAAAAACGAACATTAAAGCATTCCATTGTTTTCTATGTCCTCTTCATAAATGTGTTAGGTCAAAAGGTAACCCCAACCTTTGAGGTGTCATTCCATATCAAATCAACGGGGGTCTGACCGATCAACGATTTTGCCAACGCACCTCTTGGGTAGAGGCAATAAAAAATAAATAAATAATTTAATTTGTGTTTGTCTTTGTTTAATACAGATATAATTGTAATAGCAATCAAAAGGATAGGATAGGATGGGGGTTTTAGGGTGATCAATATCTAGATTATTACGCCCGTAAAATTTTCTATTTATTTCATGATTTGTAAAGTTAGAATTTCATCTTATAATTGTGCATCCATATAATTTTATTTTTTATTTTTGCATGCCTTCGATACTATACAATTCATTTGTTACCAAAAACTTTGGCAAAATGCTAATAATTTAATTTTTATTTTTTTATCTTGCCTTTGGTACTATACAATGAGTATATTAATACAAATTTTAATAAATTGATAATAATTCAATGGAAAAATAGTTAGACGCCAATAAGACAAATCGAATAATACGAATAGTTACATTTCTGGAGTAATCTTCAGTTCTCAATCAAAAGGATCCTTTTATTTCTTATATTTAACATTTAATTTTCTTTTTTTATATTCAATATGCATTTCTTCACATTTAATTTTCTTTTTTTATATTCAATATGCATTTCTTCATTATAATTTAATACTTAAGGTATAGGCTCCCACCTTTAATACAGTCCACTAATCTTAATTTTTACCCATTTTGTAGTGGGCCCCAACAAAAATAAATATTTGACTCTAGCATTTTTAGCTAAAGGTATACTAAAGTTCAAAGTGGAAAAAGATGGATTCATATGATAAAAAATGTTGAAATATACCAGTTGCCTCTTAGAAATAGTTTTTGGGCTAGGTCATAAAAAATATTTATGACAAACAGCTTGAACAGGAGTTCTTTTTTTCTGTTTTGTTCGTTGTTGTTTTTTTTGTTTTCGTTTTTTTTTAGATATAAAACAAGACCATGTTCAAGGAATGTAATATTTTTTTAAAAAATCTGAAATCTTATATTTTTAATTTTGAAAATATGAGTACATTTTGATATGTTTTAAAAAAAGTATATTATTCTAACATTTGGTGGCTAAACTTATGCTAACTTTCAAATCGTAGAAGCAATGGGTCCACCAGACAAAAAATATTGATGAGAATACACGTCAGACGTATTATATAGAATGCGCCACTTCTTTCATATCGAAGACCGAGTCCTAAAAAACTGAAATTTCGTATTTTTCTTTACATTGATGCATGCAACAAATAACCGATAACAATATTAGAACATGAGACCTAAAGGTTCAGACCAAATCGTTGATTTGGTATGAGATGAGCCATTCATGGTATTTTTTTTTTCAAGACTGAAATTGCCTTTTTAAAGATCTCAATGAACCATTTCATCATACTCCATCAAAAACATGTGTTTTCAATACTCGGTTTAAGTCCGTAAAGTAGTACTTTTCGGGCCTAGGCCTGAAAAATCTTTTTGGTGCGCTAACCTTACCTGTTACTAATATATATTAATAAACGTGTTTGAAGGAGGTTACTTGTATCTATACTGTGCTTCATTATAACATAAGTAGTATGTTTGAAGTGCAAAATAACATGGATATACCATAAGATGTTTTAGAAGAAGGCCAAGAAGCTTTAAACGAACTACTTCCAGCTAAATCCCGCGCTTTATATGAAAGCGAACACAACAGATTTCGTTACTGGTTAGAAAGAAGAAATGTTCGGGTTGTGTGTGATGAAGTTATGCTTGTTTGCCTCTCTGAAATGGCAAAAACCTCATAGCCAATAATAATCAGAATTGTACTATAAATATCAATTTAAATAAATAAGTACTTTTCTTATTTTATTAACCTTTAAAAGATGTTTTTTTCAACAAAAAAAAAGTTTCAATTTAATTTCTTATATTGTATCTGTAAGTTATTGATGAAATATAAAAGTGTATTTTAATGTACTCAAGTATGATCAGTATGATATAAAGTATTGTTCATAACACGTACCAAAAGTGAGTTATCGGTGCTTGTTCTACTTGACGCGTTAAACTCGACCGCGCACCTAAAACACCCAATTTCGGTACTAGTGATTAAAATAACTATTTAATTTTGCTTCGCTTCCTTTTTAAGATATTTCATGTGTGTCCGTTTCGTTCGGGAGACCCTGCACACATATGTTTAACATAGACAGAATTACTGTTATTCAGTAAATTTGACTTTATTTGAAAACTATTTTGAGTTAGTGCATTTACCATCATTAAATTATTTTTATTTAGAGGGAAATTGATTTGAAAGTAAACCGGCTTCTCATATTGTCAAGAAAGTAGCACACACTGTATACATTGTTATGGAAGGTTGACTTCCTTCACATGTACCGGTAGAAGGGATGCTGTTAACTAACTAACCTCATGTAGATAGTTTCCCCGGAAGCATGTACACGAGAGAAAGAGAGTGAGAGAGAGAGATTGAGAGAGAGAGAGAGAGAGAGAGAGAGAGAGAGAGAGTGAGAGTGAGAGAGAGAGAGTATTTAGCCGGAGATGGCTCGGAGCGCTTCGTTAGTGTGATGGCGCCCCTAATCTGATTCATTAACAGTCAATTTTCTGATCCAGCTAACCCTGAGAGCTTGTCAACGTCGAGCTCCATCCTCAGCCTGATGAACCTGTCGGAGGAGATCCAAAGGGTACGCAGGGGGTCGGTGTACTGATTGGGGATCCGTCGGAGTAGTTAGGAAGCTGATACGAGGTAGAATCCGCCGATAGAATGGAAATGATCAAAGCACATGGAAGGTGAAGGAAACACCAATACAATGAAATCAGTATAGTGATGATACTTAAGGAACCATCCTAACACTGGGATGATTAATTATGAGGATTTTCAGAAAAAGAAAAAAAGAATTATTCGGAGACTCTACTTTTCGATCCAAACATGTGGATGTTGGTCAGGGCTTAAATGAAGGCAAATATATGAGCAACATGTACAGTATGCTAGATGATGAAATAGCAAATAGTAACAATAAGAAGTTACAAAATAATGGAAACGAATCCTGCTGATGGTACTTGCGATCGGTACTTATGAAATCCAATAATTATACAAAAGATAGGTGAAATGATAATCAGGATTTTGAGTTTGAAAAAAAAAATTATTTTCGAAAGCCAACGTTTCGATCCAACTTGTCGATCTTCATCATGGATAAAAGAAAACAAATATATGAGTATCTATACTTGAAGATGACAACAAATGAATATTTGTTAAATGACTATTTATATACAGTACCATCTATTTTGTTAGTTTTTAATATTTCTTTTCACATAGTTGTCATGTAGCCATTCACTTTAAAAGCGTTGGGTTTCCCCGTCATAAACCTTTGAAGTCGGCTAACTACCCCTACCACTACCTCTTACCTTATTTTACCTTCAGTCATTGTATCTACCTCGACTCAGAAGGTAAATATCAGATTCTGTTTTATCTTGCTAAACAACCACTTACTTAAATATTCATGTATAATGCTTACCATCTTTTATATTATCATCAGTTCAGTAAAATATTCATTTACTGTCATCCTCTAGCATAGATACTCATATATTTGTTTTCTTTTAGCCCTGATGAAGATCCACGAAGTTGGATAGAAACGTTGGCTTTCGAAAATAATTTTTTTTTTTCAAACTGAAAATCCTGATTATCATCTAACCTATCATAAAGAATAACAGTTTACTATCTCTCTCCTATACAAAAGATAGTAAGAATATATGCGGATATTTGAATAAACGGCTGGTTAACATGATAAAATAAAATGTGATATTTACCTCGTTGAGTCCAGAGTAAAACAGAACTACCAACATGTATTCGGTGCCTTCTTTAATACTTTGAAAAATCATTATCACATATACATTTCCACTAAAACCCTTCTGCACATACGCCTCACAGATCTCCGGTCCAACAAAGAAGACAATAATTTAAATTTTTCTTTTCAATCTAAATTATTAGGAATAATAATAGACGCTCCTTACAAATAAGGCACATGCGACCTATTCACGCTTTCATGTATCCTAACCTATTTGTCCATTGTAGGCCGTGATTATGAGAACATTATAGTCTCGAAACGAACCATTATATAGTTTTTTATTATTGACTGAATCTCAAGAACCCTACTATATATATATATATATATATATATATATATATATATATATATATTATAATAAATTAGGTAAGTTAACTCATTACGATGAGTAATTGTAGGTTAGTAAATAACAAAATTTGTTTGTAGAAGCGTTGCTTCTATCTTGAACCAAACTAAACTATTTCTCTTAAGGGGTTGACCAATGGTTTGGGGTACGAAATTTAATATCATACACATCGGAGGATTCCACCAATAACGTATATTTTGAAAACAAAGATCATTTCTCACCAATAAACTCAATACCTCGTCAGCGAAACGCATGCATTTTTATTTTTCATTTTACGTAATGAATGAATTTATTTCGACTCATTTTAAAGTTTAGAGCGATCTCCGTAAAAAAAAGAAAAATTCGATTCAATATATATGTTAATATAGCAGGAGGCTCATATCTCGGGCGTATTATTACATTGAAGTTTGAGACTGGTAAAGTTTGAAGGGAGCGATGGAATTCAGCGGGAAATTACTAGAATGTGAGAGCATTTCTCAGAGACTATAATACTCGTTACGGGCTGCTATGCTATCTCTCCTCAAATTATGATGTGTGGAAATGGGAAGGCTAACTTATTCCGCCGTGATGGATCTGAAACATTAGCTTTCCCACTAAGGCCTATATTTAACTCCCATCGCCATCCGTCTTAATTTATTTCCACTGCCCACTTTCCCACAATCGCTGGCCCCCAACCAAACTGAAAGATTAGCGGGAGCATTTAATTCAGGCAACGAGGCTATGGGGATTTACAAAACATTCGCTAAATGTTACACCGCACGAATTTAATCACAATCTGTTACGTTTTAGTGGCAATTAATTTTATCAAATATAACTTATTAAACTGAAGAGTGATAATATTCTCTTATTTTTAACCGACTTCGAACGAAACCTTTTTTTTTTTTTCTAAGTATGTCCACCGATTACTCCGAGATGGATGGACCAATTGGAACGAAACCTTTTGCATATTGTAGAGTATTTTCCCAAGTTGGTCCCATTAAAACCAGGTAGGTATAAGGTATAAGGTATGCTCCAACAAGCTATTAAACTCATTGGTAACTAACAAATCTCACTATTGTTTTAATGCTGGATGAATCTTATGGGAAAACTAACCAATCATATTTAGAATCAAAAGAGTGGGGGGAGAACATGAGCAGTCTATTAGTTATCGACGTGTTTTAAGTGCTTGTTGGAACCAACGTATTCATAACCTTAACTAATTTTTAACCGACTTCGAAAGAGGAGGTTACTCAATTCGATACGTATGTGCCTTTTTTTTTTTTTTTTTTTTTTTTTTTTTTTTTTTTTTTTTTTCTATGTATGTCCACCGATTACTCCGAGATGGGTGGACCAATTGGAACGAAACCTTTTGCATCTTGTAGAGTATTTTCCCAATGTGGTCCCATTAAAACCTTTTTTGGGTTCTTAATTTATTAAAGAAGTTATTGGGAAAAAACATGAAAATAATTATTTAATTATCGCTCAAAATATTTACTTATTTGAAAAACATATGGCATTTATATCATAAGGTATGCTCCAACAAACTATTAAAACACGTTGATAAATAACAAACTGATCATGTACTATCCCCGCTTTTTTTATTCTAAATTTGATTGGTTGATTTCAAGCAATGCTCAATAATGTTTTAATGGTCGATGAATCGGTTGGGAAAACAAACCAATCAAATTCAGAATTAAAAGAGTGGGGGAGAACATGTGAAGTGTGTTAGTTATTGACGTGGTTTAAGTGCTTGTTGGAACAAATCTTATACATAACCTTAAATAAATCTTCAACAATAGATTTTAATAATGATATATAATATCAGTGGAATATCGCTGTTGTTTTCTGAAAAATGAAACACTTCTTTATGGTTCCGGCAAAGCTACTGTTGTTTCGACCCTGTTCCTGGAAAATTTTGCCAAGAAATAAAACTCAAGAACATTTTTTTGGGTCGCTTGAAAGATTTTTTTTATAGATTTAAGAAGGTTAAAGCACATTAAGCACCGATAACAGTTAAAAATCCTAAATGAATGTCTAAACGACGGATAGACAGCATAATCATAAAACCACAAAATTCATAGAATTTAAAGAAAGGCCGAGAATTAATAACCCTTTTTAAAAGAGATTAGTAAAATCGTAGCCATTATTGTTTTAGTTTGGATTTTGATTTCCGACTTCCACTCGTTATGCACATTAAAAAGGAATTCAATGCTTCCTGGAAAAGCTCTTTTTCATTTGATTTAGAGGCCTTAACAAAAGATTCAGGCACCTCTGTCAGCTTCCGGATACACTCGATCTCTGTCGGATATTAATATACAATCTAATCATAAAATCTTGTGCGGATTCTTCACTCTGGAGTGACACTTTTGTTATGTTATCTAGATTACGATTATCGGTTTTTAATTATGTTTCTGCAACTATTGAGGTGTTTAGATGAAAATTGCTGTAAGTGCCAAATTATTGATTTTGAGATAATAAATAACTATTAACTAAGCTTAAATTCGGTTTGAAAATTAAGAAAAATATTCTGGATATGTCCATAATATGGACTTTGATTATTATAGTCATGAAATAAAAACGTCCCGCTAAAACATTTCAATATTATTTTCTTCCATCTCCAATTCCATTATGATGGTGAATTGTCTAATTTTTTTTCTTTAAGTTACGATAACGTCCCTAGGGTGGCACTCGATAAGAAAGTCTAGAGACGAAAATCTTAAAGATAGTCATTTGTCAAGAATTGTTTCCATTTCGAGGCAGTCATATTCTCAGATACCGAAATAATAAACGTATATGTTGTTTATTATATTTACCAATAAAACTGGTCGAAAAACGGCCAATATCCCGACTGTTCCTATAGCTACGACATCCTGAAGTTACCGGATTCATGTCACAGCCGAGCAAAACTGAACACCTCTCGGAACACAGATGTATGTATGTAATAAACAAGTAGCGAAGATAATATTTCGCAAAGGAAAAAGATTGTCATTGTGGAAAAAAAGTTTTATGTGTCCTCCCAATGGAACATTGGTCTTTACAAAAAATCAAATTAGACAGGGTGTTGAAAGGTGTATACTGCACCTAACGCAAACGATTTTCAATTTTCTGTGCATATTCATAAAATTGATAATGCGACTATTATAATACAAAGTTGATTAAAATTGATATAATTATAATATAAAGACCCAGATAGACGAACGTGGTATAGTGCTACCTGGGTGGGCTGACTTTTATTTCGCGAGGGACCCACGGAATAGATCTCGTCCTTCCCACCATGGATATAACAACCAACTAATGAACCCAAACTCACTTGTAGTATCAGAGGGGTACCGAATAAAAGAAAAAAAAAAGAAAAAGGAAAAAACACTTCGAAAACCCGAAATCAGTTCAAAATGCACTGATCTGTATAAAAAAAAAAAGCATACAGAATTTGTTTTAGAAATCAACGCATTGCTTCCTTCCGCCTTATATTAGAAATTATCTTCCGCCACTAAAAAGTATGAAATAAAAAACATTTTATAAAAAAAATTAAACCGACTTCGAAAACTAGGGACCAGTAAAAATAAATGCACAGAAAAGTATGAAATAATTACCTTCTGATTTTTATGAATAAGCAGTAAAATTGAAAATCGTATGAAAAGCGGAAAAATGCATTAAAACGGATAATTTTATTTTGAATAGTACGAAAACATACTAAGTAACTGTTAATAAAAATTATTAAATCAAAATATTAAATACCATGTTCAATACTTAACAATCTTTTCGGAGGCGGCGCAAAATTTAAAATTGTTAACACTGAAAATTAGGAAAATCTTAAAATTCTCTATAGATTTTCTATTTTGCGCTGCCTCCGAAAAGATTGTTAAGTATTGAACATGGTATTTAATATTTTAATTTAATAATTTTTATTAACAGTTACTTAGTATGTTTTCGTACTAATCAAAATAAAATTATCTGTTTTAATGCATTTTTCCGCTTTTCATACGATTTTCAATTTTACTGCTTATTCTTAAAAATCAGAAGGTAATTATTTCATACTTTTCTGTGCATTTATTTTTACTGGTCCCTAATTTTCGAAGTCGGTTTAATTTTTTTTATAAAATGTTTTTTATTTTTTAATAAAATCTATATAAATAAAGGTGAAATTCTGTTTGTTTGTTTATTTGTTCTTTATAAAAATCCATACCTTTTGTCCTAAATTCTCCAAATTTCGCTCAGTGGTTCTTTGATACCAGGTGCGAACACCTATCCATATTAAAATTGCATAACTTCAGCTGATATTCTTTATTCTCCAAATTTTCCTCAGTGGTTCTTTCAGACCAGGTGCGAACACCTGTTCATATTAAAATTGCATAACTTCAGCCGATCTTCAGCTGATATTCTTTATTGTTATAAAAATCATAATGATCTCACTTTACAATGTTTTTTTACGAAATCGACCGTTTCTTTAGAAAAATGAAATTCCCCTTGTGAAACCGGCATATACAGCTATAATTTATGTATATAAAGATGAAATTCTGTTTGTTCTTTATAGAAATCCATACTGTTTGTCCTAAATTCTCCAAATTTTGCTCAGTGGTTCTTTCAGACCAGGTGCGAACACCTGTCTATATTAAAATTGCGTAACTTCAGCCGATCTCTGGGTATATACTTTATAGTTATAATAATCGATTTGATCTCGATTTACATTGGTTTTTACAAAATCGACCATTTGAGTCGATAAAAGTCTTAGTTTATAGATTTTATAGATTTAAATAATGAAATTCTCCGGGTGAAACCGGGATATACAGCTAGTTTACAAATAATTAATTGGTGAAAAATCGTATCCTACTTATATTTTATGTATTTATTAAACAACAAGCAAAATCCTAAACATTTCTCAACCTCCTTTTTTGGTTTTTTTTTCTTTCTTCAGGGTTTTCTTTTACATTAGATTAAATAGAAAAGAAAAATAATATCAAAGAGTTGAGCATAAATTTTGCTTGAAATAAATTCAATTTTTTTTTTTCATATTGAGCTTTACTTTTTATATTAATGCACCAAACATATTTTATAAATAAGAAGAATGGCTGTAAAATTATTTGATAAGAATGCGTTTTGATTTCATCCACGTTGAATATGTAATTTATGAAAATAAAATATTTAAATTGATATAACTTCTATTATTGGCAATAGTTGGTTCTGATTCTTATAGAATAAATAGAATTTGATCGATCAAATGCGATCGATCGGCGACATATATCGATTATAAGATTTAAATTTCTATATTTGAAGTTTCGTTATATTTTCGGTCCCGAATCAGACTAAATCATAAAACATACTTATCTTTGAATTATATGACAATATTTTTTTCCGTTAAAATTCCAAAGAAATAGGGTATTTTTAATTTAATTTTTTGGATTTCAATAATTGTCAATAATTTTGTAAACACCTTTCAAATGGAGTAAGTGCCTGAAAAAGACATGTATATAAGAAGAAAGCTAAATAGATAATAATCCTGACTCATTTCATTCCCTATGTCGAACCCTGTACCGAATAAAATATTTTATTTAAATTTAAGTGAAGAAAGAATTCATTTAAAAATTAAGTTGAAATAATTTGAGCGATGGTGTTTTTATTTTTTTTTTATTCTCACTGACAAAGGAAATCCCATGTTCTTTAATGAAAAAAGAATTATTCGATTATCGTCATTTAATCAGGAGTTATAGATTTTTGGCCGCTAAATGACATAATTTTCCCACTGTGCGTCGTGAGGTGTTTTATTTTATAATTTAAACAAATATAATAACTAACGCTGACCCCATGGGCAACAAATTTAATTTATTGTTTAATAATACCAACAGAGATAGAGCCTTGTGAGGAAAGTAACTATTCTGCAATTCAATTCATCCCATGCTCATAATCCCTTCCCTTTGAATCTCGTATCTGGTATTGACTATGCTAAAGCAACTTGGGTTATTTTGGTCCATTGGGTGACTCGCCGATGTCATCAACTGAACTCACTCGTGGCAACAAGGACAGACCCGCAATCAATGCATCTCTTTCGGATGTTACTGAATGAAGCTGTTAAAATTATTCTTAGGACAGAAAAAAATTCTAAAGCACTGTTGTTTATAAGTAACCGTCGAAAAAAAAAATATCTATGCTTAATTTGTTTCCTTCTTTTAATCATACCACCAACCCTTGCCTTTAGTATGGGTGTTTAGAACGTGCAAGTCATATGTTGCTAATTATATTTTTTGCAATTATCATCCTGATGTTCTTCGGACTTAGGTCCTCTTCTCTCTTAATGCGTGCTTTTTCTTCGCCTTTTCTATCTGGCGGTCATCTAGGCCAGATTTCACGTCTTCCTGAATATTTATATATAAATATCAAAGTTATAATCTCAAGAAAAACACAACATAGAACAGACCTGATAAAAAATTATATATAAGGATCTGGAGAGATTATAAAGTATTACGGGCCAAAGAACACACTATTTTTAAAGTAAAACTTTGGCCTACTAATTCGAATAGAGCATTCCCTTATTTAAGTCGCTCATTTGTATAATATTAATTACAATATTTTAGATGTAATGCCACATTTTTTTCAATATTAATTAACAATAACTATTCACTCAAGCATACCGCTATACAATAATTTTTATTTTATTTATCTATTCCCAATTTAACTCGCATATTCAATATTATCAATTATTCTCGGTCTACTGCCCGATGTCGACTTCGGCCTTGTTAACCATCTTTCTTCAGATCTCTTGGTCCTTCCAATTCTCCACACTCTTTCTCTTCAGATCTCCCTCCTACTCAATTCTCCGTGATTTTATCGGTCGTCCTCTTTTTCCTTTTCCAGGGAAGTCCTCTCTGAGTATACTCTTCACGTTGACGTCGAGACATTCTCTTTATATGTTCCGTCCAGCTAACAATTCTGGCCTTTACGGAGCGCAGGATATCTTCACGCTTCAGTAGCTCATCCAACTCCCGATTCGTCCTTATCGTGGATTCTGCTCGTGCGCCTATGGTAGCGAATATTCATCTCATTATTTTTTTCCTCCGAGCCACTGGTCAACTATTTTCAGGGCCCATGTTCGCCTCCAAAGCACCTGAACAGAAACGTCGATTTAAAATTATGTATCATGCCGGAGTATGCTCTATTGCCCGCCCTTGTTCTCTCCCTTATGTCTAGACTAATCAGGTTTTCACAATAATTACTATTCAATAATATATCGTATCATCATACAATATATGGATTTTATACAATGATATATAGCCCTTATGAAACAAAATATATGTGTTTAGCACCACAATGATGTGCTCAGCTGATTCGGAATTCCGTATCTATTGTTTGCGGACGATGCAATACTGAGAACTTTTCGATTAATTTTCATTTTAATGATTACTTCCAGAATTAAAATAGCGATTGATTGAGTTATACATTTTTTTCTCAGAAAATATACCTCTTATTCATTGAATTTTTATAATCTTTTTTAAATTATTATTGGTCATTAAACAAGAGAAACTGTTGTAGTTTTGAACTACTTCAAAGATGGAAAACTATTTTCGGTGAGAAAACCACCCCCTCCAGAACCCTGGTAGAGAGGCGTTGCAGGGAGCTGCCAATATCGGCTGCTCCTGTTGCTTTATTAGTGCCCAGTGAACAAGTTCATCCCCCACTACTCCGATGTCTTCTTCCAATCACATCTCTCTCTGCCATTCGCCCTGAGTCTATGTCCACCCAACAGATTGGTATACAATACGTAATATTTTAGGTTAATTTATAATTTTTTTTTTCATACAAGATATCAACTAGCTATTGAAACACTCCAAAAATTGTACCAATTATTTGCCCATGTTTAAAAGGAAGTAGTTAATAAAGGGTCAGCAGGTGATTTGATCGTTACATCCATTTGCTTACAGATTTCTTACATGGGCTTTTTCGTTTTCTTACAAAGTAGCTTCATCTTTGTTGATATGGAGAAAGTAAGTTTCTCTCGTTATGCCTAAAAATAAGAAATGGCTAAATACGAAATATGATAAAAAATCGAGTAAACATATACAGGAGAAAAAAAGAAAAATATTCCGACTACTCATAAAACACGTTGAGCTCACGTATGCCAAGTAGGTACGGCTTAAATGACAGACCTTTGTTTATAATTAAAGACGTTCTTTTTCTGGGGAAGAGCTGTCAGCGTGTTTTGGAACACACATATTTAATAGAAATTACCTTTTTTCATGGTAAATAAACGAAGTATTCAACAACTAAATAGAAAATTATAAAATCAGACCCGATCGAGTATGTTTGTATTGCCACTAATAATCACTAGTAAAAACTTTTACAAAAGCAAATTTTAGATACAAATTTTCAAATACAAACAAAAATTAGTAAATAAATGAGAAAAAATGTGACAATTAGAGGAATGAAGTTTACATATTTATCAAAACATCCCAATTTCTAATCCAGGTAAGCTGGTAAATGAAAGTTGTGTGTTGTGCGCATCGCGCCAAATTTTTATTAATATAATTTAATTAATAATATTTATTAATAATTAATTAAAATGTTCGGTTTTTTTCAACCACCTAAGTCATTTTAGCCCTGAAATACAATAACTAGGCATGACTGTTTCGCGTATGGATATATAATTTTTTTTTTTTTTTTTTTTTTACAATCTAATTCTACATAAAAATTACTGAGTGAACTATGATCGTTAAAATAGAGTTTTAGATATTAGATAAAAAAAATGTCATTATTCTTCTTATTTCGCCATACCGCTTATTAGTTGTCGGTTATATTTATATTAATTAATTCGTTGTTTTTTTTAGTTTTGTGTCCTGGTTAGAATTTCAAATCATTGAAGTAACTAGCCACACTCATTTTGTTTGCCTTGCGGCACCTATGAGAAATCCGAGTAGTGTTCGGATGTTGTTTTTTTACCTTTCATTCATTTCCATCTAAGTTATAGATTTTAATATTTGGAAAAGTATATCTTTTTTTCTGTGATAAAAAGATGTTTTGGAATTCAAATCACATCTTACCTACACCTTGGATCAAAAGGAAACTTGATTCACAATAGCTGCTTCGATTTGGCTTTCTTCTCACCGAACCCATCTTGCGGGAGCCTTTTGAACAATCATGACTACAGCCCCTTTATGCTTGGGGCAGATTGCTGCCTTCTTCCTCCCATTTAGGCCCACACCGAAATCCTCCGGTTTATTTGATATGCTAAAGAGTCCCCCTTCTTTGATCTGTTCCTTACACGTGTGTTCCTTTGTTGATGGCTCAGTTCGCATCGATACAAAACGTTTAGCAACAGTCCTTGTAAAAAATTACGTGTGCCATAAAAATACAATCCCTCTTTAGCGGACTCAATAGTATATTTACATAGCCACTTGAATGTTTCGGACCCAATGTCCATTTTCATCACACATTAAAAAAATATGTGCATACATACAATAATGTTCATATTTATTCTGGGCTTGATGCTTAAGGAGAGAAGTTCTTCATCCAGCTTCTTTTTAGCCTCCTTCTAAGTGGCATGTCGCTTACAGTCTATTGTTATGTCCGTGTAATTTGTCATGAAAGCATGAATAATGAGATCTTATGTATTGGTCGATAGTTGGTTGTTGGATGGTAGTTCTGCTTGGTTTTTCTATAAGCGGCGGGATGGCCGAGTATGCAAACGCGTTAGGAAATACGCGTTGCGGTGGTAATGTATGATAGGGAACACGAAATTAGCAAGTTAAATATAGCCTAAAATGCGAGGAAGGAGAGGAACAAAATAAAAAGTTGGTTGCTCAAGGTCTGTACTTAGAGTTTAATTACTTACGTACTAGGGAGTGTCCGTTTTTGTAAGTGCGTTCTCTTTGCTGAGCCGAAATTCTTTGAGGTCATGTCCCACCGTACGTAAGTAGGTGAGTATGTATTCAGTTTCTGTTTGATTTCCAATTTTGGTGATTTATAAAAAAGAGAGAACATTAGTTTACTAAAAGTCTGTCTTTTCTTTTTGACATGTGGGTCCTAATATTATAAAATTGAACGGTATGAGAGGAACATAATTTTATTTTTTATTTATTACATTAAAGCGTTCCTTGTACATAATGTCTGCTTATGTTAACCGGTTTCGCGAGCCAAAATTTTCTTTTTCCTCCCTAAATTTTCTACTGGAAACGGTTATAAATTAAATATGACAAAATTTTCATTTTGACATGTGTGTCCCAAGTCATCGTTCCGGCTAAGATAAAAAAATATAACGGTATGAGAGGAACATAATTTAATTTTTATTTATTACATTTAGGCATTCCTAGTGAATAATATGTGTTAACCGATTTCACGAGTCACACTTTTCTTTTTTTTTTCTTCCCTTTCATTTTCTTCTGGAAACGGTTATAAATTAAATATAATACAATTTTCTTGTGCTTGAATATTAAAACTCCGTAACTAATATTTAAGTAAATATTCTGCCTTGCAATGGAGGAAAATTAAAAATTTAATTCTTCGTTTAATATGTATTTAATTGTCATTTAAGTATTTTATTTATTTACATTTAATGTGCCAGTATTAATACAAGACTTGGCTGTTATTACAAATTCAGGTCTACTAAGCATTTTACTGCCGTTAAGTGAGGGTTTTATTTCTGTTACTTTGCATTACCCCACCCCAACCCTCCCTCTTCAACGTTTTATTCAAATTAGCTTCTTCTTAACAACTGTTGTTGAGTAAAATTAAATTTTAATTATCGTTGAACGATAAAACGGGATTTTATTTCTCTCCTTGTTGCAACATATTTCAATCAATACGTTAAGAACAATTAAGAAATAGTATAAATAATCTATATTAATAACGATGAAATCCTGTTTATTTGTTTGCTTGTTCTTTAAAGAAATCCATACAGTTTGTCCAAATTTCGCTCAATGGTTTTTTCATACCAGGTGCAAACACATGTCCATATTAAAATTGCATAACTTCAACCGATCCTTAGGCTTATTCTTTATTGTCATAAAAATCGTTATAATCTCGCTTTGCAGTGGTTTTTTGGAAACCCCATGTTTTTCTCATGGTCAGTTTTACGTTGCATACTCTAGAGTAGGTTCACCTAAAGACCTAATTATATATGCCCCAGAAGGCATAACTAAAAATATAGTACATCCTAAAGCTTTAGAATAATAATCTATTAGTGCTATTTTTGTTGAATTTTTGTTTATAGATTTGTTCACGTTAATTAGAAAAATGAAATTCCCCGGGTGAAACCAGGATATAAAGCTAGTAAATAAATAATAATATAGTAATAATGAATAAATAATAATATAAATAAATAAGCTTTTAACGAATTAAGTAAATAAAAATATATAAAAAATGATCTGGAGATATGTTCAATCCAGGAAAATGCGTTTCAACTCTTGATGACGAAAATCTGATAACTTTTCATACAAGTATCATTTACACTTGAAATCGTGCCTTGAAAAGTGGAAAAGTATGACTGTGACCTCTTGTTAACTGGGGCGACAGAATTAACCTTGAATTCCAATACTTAAACCTACCATTAAAGTTAAAGTTATTTAATTTTGGCCATCGGTTTACGACGTTAATCAGGCCTCAGGCTGTTAAAAAGTTGTTTTGATTCCTGCTTAGACAACAAAAAATGAATTCTTGCTCATGCCGATATGCTTGGCAACAATAATACAATGACCAATCATTGGGATATATATTAAGAGTTTCAAACGTATAGATAAACATATTGTTTGAAATAACTTTTGAAGCCTCTACGTTTCAATTGTTTGTCAAAATGTATAGACAAATTTATGTCTGTCGAAGTTGACGACGAAATATCTCGATATTCGACTAGTTGACTATTTAATACGTATATTGTTTATGAAGAATTTAGTAAGCATTTAAATTTTTCATGTTAGTGAGATAACGCGTCCCCTTGTCTTGTTTAATTTTGATATTTAGGTTTTTCAGATATCTTATTATTTTCTGACAAACCTTTTCTGTCTGCTGCAATGCTATCTTTACTATATTTCATTTATAAAGAAATATATTTAGAAGTTAAATTTTCATATTTGACTGGAATTGATAACGTAAAACGGATGCTCAACCACGAAAAATAGAAGAGGTAAAAGACATCACCGCCACCAAAAATAGTTTCGATGCCCTATCAAAATTTGACGAAAATGAAGTTGAACCACATTCATCAAACACAAGTATGAAACAGCCTGTTCGTGTAAGGCCTACAAGAAGTTATTGAAATCACGCACCAAAATGCGTAAAATGTGGTCGAGGCCATGAGAGCACTGAATGCACCAAGCCAAGAGAAACCGCAGCAAAGTGTGCCAATTTTGGTGGGCCTCATCCTGCTAGCTACAGAGGATGTCCAGCTCTGAAAAAATTGAAAGCAGCCAGGAATCCAAGAAAACTTCCACAAATCAATGTCCCTCCGCCGGTAGATGAGTTTCCGCCTCTCCCATAACAGCAGCAACCTCATTCGGGTCCTTCAAAGCTGGAATCAAACTATCAGCAGCGCCCTGCAAGACCAATTAGTAAAAGGATACCAGCCCAAAAACAACAGGAATCTTCAGAAAAGAGGAAGAGAAACAATCAGCCGGCACAGCTCACTGAAAACAACTCATTACCAGAGCAACTTACCAACTTGGTTAGAGGCTTGAATAACCTTATACAGCCTCTTTTTAGCCTCCTATAGCAATTGTCGAAGGTCGCCCAAACATTAAGTGGGTGTGGCCTACCCACATGCCCGATAACACCTATTGAAGACTAAAAGGGAGCCGGTGATTTCCCTGCCTGAGTGCAAATCAAGACAGGAAGAGTTGCCGCTGGGCAAAATTCTTGCCCACGCCTATCATGCCAATATTGTCTCATAATTTCAGCAAATTCACTGATTGTCTTTCAGTTAAGACAGGCGTGAATATAGAAATAAAGTTAAAAAAAAAAAAAAAAAAAATTCATATTTATAAATTGAATTTTTTAATGAAATATATTTTTTTAATCTTGAAATATCCTTCCTCGCTGGCAGATAAATTGAGACTGCCTTCAGTCAAAGCTAAGTCCTCAGGTGGACAGGGCTTAGTGTCAAGTTCCATTTGGCTTCCTGCCAGTCAGAATCTGTTATTTACTCCACTGAGCAACTTCTGGGAGCTTTTTTCTTTCTATCTTTTTTTTTAATCCCTCTCTATAAACTTTAAAATAACCTCAACTTCATTTCACCCTTTAACCATACCTTACATTTATTTATATCTATGTAAAAATGTTACATTAGCTTAGTGTATTATAGATACCCATTAAATAAATAATCTAAATCTTAAAGCATTGTACAACATTGGTAATTTTTATATATTGTTAAATGTGTTCCTGTTTCTGTAATAAAGTATTCTCTTTCATTTGTTAAAACAGATTATTTCAGTAGTTATCCTTAAAAATTATTGCAGTTCAAAAACTAGTTTAAATTATATAATTATAAAAAATTCCAAAATCTCATCACATTCTAATTGGTATTGGTTACTACATTTTCAAAGTTACAAAAAAAAAATAAAAAAAAAAATACTCGATATAAATTCATGGTAAACTTACGGTTATAAATCAATTGGAATGTTCTATTATAATTAATCAAAGCGGAAACTTGGAAATTGGAGTTGAAGGAGAAAATATATTTTACAACTCTTCAAAATAAGTTTTAATCACAATAGCTATACAAAACAAACAACTTTATTGTATTTTATTTTTCTGGGTTATCCATTTTCAATTTTAAATCGCCGTAATTTTGATCAATTACGAAAATTTCTTATAAGAGTATTATTTCTTTTTATTATAATGCACTGATTAAAATATATCTACTACAATATATTGAAAACTTTTATTACTAGTAGTTTTACTTTTATTTATAAGAAGGAATTGTTTTACTTTCTTTAATGTATAAGTTACTAAATATCTTTTCTTACAGGCGCTTGACTATACTGTTGTGCAATACTGTTCAGTCGTGCAGGTTAAATCTACCTTCTACTAAGAAGGGGCTAAGAATTGAACGGCTCGAATTTTTACAATTATTTAACTTTTACTATATTTTTTATAATTATTTATCTTTATATAATTAAACAATATCCGTTAACATTACTAGTTGTAATTTTTTTTTTTTTCGTGATAATATATCCAATTGAATCAATTGTTTTATGTATGAATATATTTTTTTATATTCTTAGGCATTAGGGGTATTAATTTAACTATAAAATTATTTTTCTATTTTTATCTAAAATATCTTTCCTAAGCCCTAATTCTATTTCTCATCCCATTTTTTTAGGACGTTTATTCGTTTTTTTAGCGCCCCTTTTTGTTTTCCATTATCTCGAAATACTCCTTTTACGGTGTTACATTTTTTGTAGGTGATATAAAATTTCTAATTAGCAATTCGGTATTAAAGTAGTATATACTAAAATAAGGGTTATCGTAAATGTTGAATTTTTTCATGTATTTTATTTATAACAAAATAATATAGATTTTTTATCTGCTAAATATTTTCTTTAAACCTTATTTTTAAATTTTTGTCTCAATGGTTGATGACATTGTCCCTTTGATCCAATACTGACGAAAGTTAGTGTTTCTTATCATACCAACATTAATATTCGTTTTTTGCTAAGAATGGGATGGATTCCTTTATTTATTTATTTTTTTAAAAGTAATTGTAAGATTATTCATACTTCTCTATATTTGAATAAATTAAATGTTTAGGTTTTTCGATTCCTCGACATTTAAGTCACTGTTTTTTACTGTAAGTTACCCTTGCATCATATAGTAACATTTGAACCCAACAATTGTACTGTCACAGATGGAAAAGGGTACTGTAATGAAACTATATGAATGAATGCTGTTGTATTAACCATGCATGAAACATGATTAAATATCTATTATAGAATTTCATAGCAATCAAATCTTTAACTATTGCCATGAATAAATAATAAACAAAAGTAGAGTAATTAATTTATAATTGAATAAATTACATAAAGGTGTATTGGCCGGGCATAAATTGTTGGGAAATTAGAGCCTCCTGTTCGGCGTCAAAAGCCTTTGAGCAATCAATTGATATTGTTACTGTTGCCGTGTGAAATTTCCCAGCCACTGCAGACTGGTTTACTGAACATAACATTAAATATTTTCATTTTTTATAAATAAAAAAATAGTAAAATAAATAATAAAAATAAATAAAGATTATTTAATTTACAGTGTCGTTTTTCTCTAATTGCAAATCGATTCACATCAAATCGACTGGTGCGTAATTATCAAAGATATTTGCTTTAATTGGTGGCAAGTAGTTCAGATTAAAAATGAAGTTACTTAAACTAATTAGAATAAAGTAAAGGATGTACTTGCAGGATTGTGAAAAAATCTAACAATGTTATGCAATTATTTTCTTTTTAACCAACGTATCAACCTAATAATTCGAGTCTTCATCAGGACCTAACAATCAAGTTACTAACGAGGAATAGTTATGAGTACTATCATTAACAAGCTATTCATAAAAATACCTGCATTCTTTAAGTTTTTTTTTTCTTGTTGAAGGTACAAAGGCTTTCCATCATTTTTTTTTTCTAGTTTGTTTCTTGTAACAAGAAAAATGTAGGTAGGAGCTGTTGTTACATGTATATTTATAAAAATGTCTTCCAAAGCCCCGTAGTAGGATGAAAAGTGGGGATTGTAAGGTCTAAGTTTGCTTCGCTTCAGAGTGGGGGGGGGGGATAGAACTTTGTCAAGCAGCTGGAAAAACTTTCTGCTTTCAATCTTAGAGCTGTTTTCTGTACGAGATATTCTTTCCTCGTAGTTTTTCCAATGTTGCTATAAATCAATGATTCTAAGGTTTCTTTGAAAAATATATATATATTTTTTTAGAGAATAAAAATGAAAATTCTTTTCTTATGGCTTTTAATAGGTTTCTTTATTTTTAATTTAACTTTACAAAATGCTTTAGGTACCTGGTTTTTTTTTTCTAAATATTTCACCAGTTCTTAACCTGAAATAGAACTAAAGTCGTCCACATGCTTACTTAAGTCCATACAGGGATGCTCCTCACACTTATTTAGCATAGCTAAACCGAGCCACCTACAAAACTACAAAAGTTGATATCAATACTGTTACGACTTATTACAAAAACACCCTGCAAACACCCATGGCTAACAAAACGCTAAATATAGTCCTCCATGTATTAACAATTAACCAACCAAGAAAATTTTTATTAATTGAATGGACATAAGATCAGTTTAATGAGAAATATAGGTTCCACACTGCGTGGTACGAGAACACTTAAAAGGCGATGGATGAGAGATATTTTTTCTTAAACAACAATGATAATTGAAGTAAGGCAGGAAGTCAAAACTTCCTAATTCGGCCATCTCATTCCCTGATTCAAATTAAAGGGGCATACAAAAAAAAAAAAAAATGATAAATGAAAGCTAAAAGAAATAGCTTCCAGCGTGATCATTTTTTACAACAATGTTTTAATATTTAATATTTCAATACTTTTTCCGATTCCGAGGAAGCTCTTGCCACTGAATTCCCCCCACCCCTACCTCTAATCATGGGTTTGTGATTCAGTACGAACATCATCTGTTAAAAAGGGCATAAAAATCATTTACCAGAACTCCTTTTATTTTTAACGAGAAATCTCTAATAACTGAGTATGATACCTTGTTTCATTACGTGATACATTTTCCCTCAACGAGGTTTATGCTGTAACGAAGTCCCAATTATAAGATTTTCGTATCATTTCTGCCATCCTCGTTCCAATTATTAAATGTGTTTCGTTTCGGTACCTCTTGCGGGACAAGTTCACTAATATTTAGTATTATCTTCTTTGGCTTAATCATCTCTTTCTTTTAAAAAAATCTTAACCTCATATACTGGCAAAATATTTCTTATAATAAGATGAAAAGTTTTTTTTAATATATGTAAATAAGTGATGGAAGGAACTTCACTTCTCAAAAAATAACTGTAATCATATCCTTGATCTTACCTTCAAGATATCATAATTTTTTTTTTTACAAAGCTCTCATTTATGGGGTGAACATGATATGAAACAACACGCTACATGTCCTATGCCACAAATCCGTTCATTTACAAAGCATCCGAAGAACCTGCTGCACCAACGATGGAAGTGATGTTATCAGTGTGATTACATTTTTAGAGTCATTAATGAAGTTCGTCAGTTGATTAGTTACTTCGGGGCTGCTTGGTGATTGGCTTATAGCTAGCTACATATAGCTAGCTACACCATCTGTCCTTGCAATATTTTGTGACTATGTCATATGCTTTCGGTCTGCGTTTGGAAGTCGGTTGGTGATGGAGAAGATGTCTCGAGATAACTTGCAATAGGTACTCAAAAAAAAAAATAATATAAAACATTACCCACGTGAGAAACGATAGATGTTTTGATAAAGTTCAGTTCATAGACCTTCATGGTTAAACGAGGTTCTTCTACGGCTCTAGTGTAGCAGAAAAGAAAGCACGAATATTAGACCCATCAATAAATTCGGAAACGAACGCAGATAATGAATTCAGCTACACAAAATGCATTCCGTTTGTACTAGAAAGGTATTCTGTAAATTGGTAAAGACAAATTTTTCATAAAATGGCTTCGGTTTAGAAGGAGAGGAAACATCCCTTTTACACAGTGTAACTTTATTTTTAGAACAGCTCAAGTGCCCAAGGGAAACCGATTTCTTTTTCAAGTAACTGAGTTACATTAAGAAAAAAATATTTTTTCTCTTACTTGTAGGCAATTTAGGAAATGAAATCGATATAGATATGTGCCTCTGATTTTATTGGCTTTAAGAGGCTTTATTGAGAGTTATGCCGAAAATCACTTACCTAATCAATATTTAATTTACATGGCACTTTATCTGCCAGAAATTTGTCATTGTTGGGTAATTATCTTCTAAACTCATAATGAACAGAGAAAATACCTAATGGATTTCGCAGATGTTAAAAAATAAATAAAAAAGGAAGTAAAAAGGAACGAAACTTGAAAAAATTATTTATTCACGAATCCTTATGTCTAGTACTTATTAATAATGGAAAGACACTCGCTAGCACTTAACTTCGATTTCCTGTCCTGTTTCTATCCTAGCGACATCTAAAGAGATCTCCAAGCAAACAGTTCTAATCTTCGTTTGAGCAAGTCGCCTACGGCTTTAGTGTAACTATTGACTTTATCGTTACATCTATAAATACGAGGTCTTTCCTCAAGCTTTAGTGCTTTCTGAATAAAAAACATAAATCCCGTTCATTTATAAATAAGTGTAATGTAACGCTTATATTGTGGGTTTAAATAATTTTAATTAAAATAAAATAATAATTCACAATAACAGACAAACAATTAAAACTCAAATAACTAACGAGGTTGCAAAAAGTATCAACTTGTAACGAAACAGTTACATAAAAATAACCATATGATTCCAGCTTCAGAGCAAGACTAACTCTCCAGTCCATCGCTCCTTATATTTAGTCTGGATTAGAACAGTCTAGAAGGCTCCCAAAAGCGTAGAAGATTCTCGAACAGATACAAGAACAGTTTGTAAATGTTTTGTTACCAACTGTTTTATTATTCTGTTAAAAAGTCTAGAACTCTTTTCGATCATATATTTTATTTTTCATGTTAGAATATTATTAAAATTAGCATACGATGTTGTTAGTATTTAATTATATTCCTGATTTGGCAGTGTTTTGAAACACCTTTGCAACCACTTTACCTTTTCTCCTATAGCGTTTTTAAGATTTTTAATCCTCTTGTTTAATTATTGTGTAGTCTGTACGTGGACAACATAATAACTCATATTTATTATTTACATCATAATAACCCTGTTGTTTTTAAAGGAAATTGTTTTTTCGTAATATCATATCTAATGGATACTAAAATCTGCATCACTTTTAAGGTCTGAATGTCCGTAAACATCTTTGTTAAATTACTGAATCCTCTATTAAAAGAAATTGGACTTACACCAAATTCAAAATCAATTCGCTAAATCGCCTCATTTTAAATTGGACAGGTTTTTTTTTTTAGGAAATTGAATTCGAACTGGTTATAAATAAAACGTTTACGCTAAATTAAGCATAAATGACGTCATATGTCATATTTTTCTCGAGGGTTTCTATTTAGTTAAGATATAATCTAGCCATAAACAGATTTTATTTATACATTTACTAATTTTCACATTATGATAACAATAGGAAATGAAAGTATAAAGTTAAAGAACAATTAATCTTTGATTCATCAATTTTTTTTTTTAAGAAATTATTTATCGGAAAAAAAAACCCATTCAAACACCGCATTTGAGCCATAAATTCAAGCAGACCTCGACAGCACATACGTCACGGACTACATGGTTGAGTAGAATAAACTAAATTCTCAGATCAGCGCCCATTACCTAGATTTATTGCTAGGACTGCTTATAAATAAACTGCACTAGGCTCCTAGGTTTATTTATTTGGACATTCCCGAGTACATCTAACCCATTCCGCTAGACTAATCTATCACTGAACTACCATACCTCTGACTCGGGAAACCATGAACCCTGTGATAAAGTAATTCGTTTTATATGATCTTCTGTAATTTTTATAATATAAATTAATTTGTCACTCTGTGTAACGTGATGATATATAAATATATCATGATCAATTTCACTAACACATGAAATGGTCTAGAGGACTAACATGTTTTCTGTTTATTATCTGTAACATGTTATATGTTATCCCCTGATAATCCGATCATAGTTCGAAACCCGGAGGCAAGTGACATTTAATAATGACTCTCGGCATTAATCCACCAACCTTTCCCCTGCCTTGGGAAAACCCTTTATAGCCCAAAAGGTGAGGAAAGGGAGGACGATTAAAAAGTAAGACCGCCAAAAAGCACATTCGAACCCAGCCCAAGTACTTAATTCGTATTTAGTTATTGTGGTAAGGCTTTCTCCACGTTACTTCTTGGTGGGTCCTAAGTGATTAGGTGTCATAATATGCGCCCTTCTTTGTTAAATAGTTAAATGGAGATCGGTTCCACACTGAGCGACTCAATATTGACCGCTCTCAGAAGTAACTTGGGGAACTAGTTCCGTTATTTTGACATAGTGTAAATATCATTATTTATATTTTGTATCAATAATATTGTTTCAATAAAGTTTAAAAACAATAAAAAAGTCAATTGGAAGTCTTGAACGAAAAAAAGCAAAAGAATCACATTTAAATCTGGCGCCTTTCAAAAGATTTCTTTTTGTCGACCTCACGAACTTATTTTCGAAGTTGAAAATATCTAATTGAACAAAGTGAAGTACAAAAGCTTTTTCCTGGAAACTGGAATAAGTCACGTCCAGGATTAAAGACCCTGTGGTCTAAGGAAATCCTTCGGAGTACCCTCTTTTATTAATTAAATTTTGTTTTTCTTGGAATATCTCTTCTTTATTCTCATTGGTATAAAAACGAAAACTGCTTTGTGATTCCTTTTCCATCGAGGCAAGCTTTCAGGCATCCATTATAGCTGATCACTGGCATATCATATTTTAACAGTCATGCGGGTTTGAATAATTTATATTGTTATTAGACAAAAATAATAATTTACAATGCGAGACAAACTATAAAATCTCAAATAACCACCCAGGTTACAAAAAGTATCAGCTTGTGCCGATAAAATAACCCAAAAGTAACCGTATGATTCGATCTTCAGAGTTCTCAGAGATCTTCAGACTGACTCTCAAGACCATCGCTCTTTATATTTAGTCTGAATAAAAAACAATCTTGAATGTTCCCGACTAGCGTAGAAGGTACTTAAACAGTCACGAACAGTTTGTTTCAACTGTTCCAACAAAGTTTAGAACTCATTTCAATCATGTACTAGAGCAAAATCTGATATTGGTCTGAAAATATTTGAATTCTTTAGCCTGGACGCGGCCTCAACTAAGAAGGACCAGTCGAAGATTTTCTTATTTCCTTAAATATTGTAATTAACAAGTAACTCTTTTTTTTTCTAATGCGAAATATAAGCCACAAACGGATCAATATTGGTAAATGGCCTTGTTCAGTTCACTGAATTAACAACTGGATATTTATTTCATTAGGAATCTAAAACCTAGTGGTTTTAAATGCTATACCGTGGACTTCAAACTAACCTTAATAGCGTAAAACTAATTATGTTTAAGTAAATTTTATTGGACGAAAATAATGAAACAAAATGTATTATACAATACAATATGTATGTATTATACAATATATGAAAAACAATATAAATTCAAATTATTAACAAGGTTACAAACAATATCGAGTTTTAACGACAAACGTAACCATATGATCCGATCTTCAGAGCAAGAGTAAGACTCCAGTCCATCAGTCCTTATACTGGGTGTCCCAGACCTAGTGTGAAAAAAAATTGGGCAATACTGCATGTTAAACGGGGTAGAATGACGCAGAAATGAGTTTCCTATCTCAATCTGTTGAGGAGTTAGAATTTTTTTGTTTTTATTTTTTAAACCTTACTTTTTTTTTTAAAAATGACAGTTTTCTCTACTTTGGTTTAGCGTAGAAACAAAAAAGATGATATTTTCTTAATAAACATTAAATTCTCTAACAGATGAGATGGGTCTGGTTATTTTTTTAATTTTAGATTACTATTACCCTTTTTATATTATTTAGAATTCATACATTGTTCTTTCTAATTTAAAAAAAGTAAAACTAACTCATCTGAAGTTCGGCATCCATTACTTTGGATGCAGGCTCTAGCGCTCTTCCTCATTGCCCCAGCAGTGAAATTCTCTAGCGTGTTTTTCA
Source organism: Aelia acuminata (assembly GCA_911387785.2). Taxonomy (NCBI): domain Eukaryota; kingdom Metazoa; phylum Arthropoda; class Insecta; order Hemiptera; family Pentatomidae; genus Aelia; species Aelia acuminata. The sequence goes on along the minus strand of OU426982.1, from coordinate 118,648,407 downwards.
TCAGAAAAACTTCTTTTAGACTCAAAAATTGAAGTGCAATTGTACGCTAAACCTTTTTTTTTTTAATTTAATTCTATACTAAACCAAAGAAGAGAAAACTGTCATTTTTCAGAAAAAAATAAGATTTAAAAAATAAAAACAAAAAAATTCTATCTCCTCAACCGATTGAGATAGGAAACTCGTTTCTGCGCCATTTTACCCCGTTTAACATGCATTATTACCAATTTTTTACTTTCACTTACCTATATATGAAATATATGCTAAGTGGAAGTATTGCGATCGTGAAAAATTTCGACTTCCGGTTTTCAACGGAAATACACGTTTTGGGGTCCCCTGAGTCCAAATAACCAAGTCCTGGTCTGTGTGTGTGTGTGTGTGAACAGACTAGCTCAAAAACTATAAACCGAGCGAACATGAAATTAGGTATTTAGTGTATGTATATACCCGCGATGTGACAGCAAAAATAACGTCAAAATTGCTCAAAGGGAGGGGGTACTTTATTTAATAACTTTTTAAGTCTTTTTCGATTTTCTCAAAAACGGCTTTAACGATTTTGATTAAACTGAGTATTTTATCTATTTATATGCCCCAGATATGACTGTAAAAATTTCATCAAAATTTATGTACCGGAGGGGGAACTTTACTTAATAAGTTTTGTATCATTTTCACGTGTTTTTTTTATATACTCAAAAACGGATATACCGATTTTGATCAAACTGGGTATTTGATCTATTTACATGCCCGAGATATGACTGTAAAAATTTCATCAAAATTGATCAACTGGAGGGGGGACTTTACTTAATAAATTTTGTATCATTTTCACGTGTTTTATATTGTGTTTATTTATTATATCACGTGTTTATTTATTTACTCAAAAACGGTTTTAACGATTTTGATCAAACTGGGTATTTGATGTATGTATATGCCAAAGATGTGATAGCCAAGATTTCATCAAAATTGATCAAACGGAGGGGGCACTTTATTTTATAAATTGTTTCCAATTTTTACCTTTTTTTCGATTATCTCAAAAATGGCTTTAACGATTTTTTTCAAATTCGTCATGTTTAATGAAAATTAGGTGTTCTTTAATATCAGGCTTTATCATTATTAAAATATTCTGAGTGGGCTTTTTTGGGGGGGTAGGGGCCTATTTGTTTGTTTTTTTGTTTCCTATAAAGTCCCTTTGTTTTTGTTTATATGGAGAAAATAACTGTCTCTCGTTACGCCTAAAAATAAGAAATGGCTTAATATGAGATATGATACAAATAAAGAAAACATAAAGAGGAGAAAAAAAGAAAAATATTCAGTCAACTCATAAAACTCATTGAGCCAACGCATGCGGAGTACGCCATTAGTGACATATCATTGTTCATAATTAAAGCCGTTCTGTTCATTTGAGAAGTGGCATTAAAAAACGCAATAATTTCTAATCTAAGTAAGTTGGTAAGTGAAAGTTGTGTGTTGCGCGCACGCACCAGATTTTTTTTTTTACAATAGATCTGGGACACCTAGTATATAGTTTGAATTAGAACAATCGATACCGTAACCGAAAGCGTAGAATATTCCCAGTCATGGACATATATTAGAGAAGTTCGTTCCAAAGAACAATCTATAACTCTTTTCAACCATATGTTTAGTGTTTTCTGTTAAAATATTTTTGGTGATCTCGATATTGTAACGTTAAACAAAATAAAAACATATGGTTTAAAAGTCCTAGACTTTTTGTTAGAACGAACTAACAAATGGAGCGAACTGTCATAGAACGTGTTTCTGACTGAAATGTTCGAGTTCCATCCACGCCCTTCCACGAGGTTCTAGACCATCTCCTTACGACTGTATTTAAGGAGCGATCGACTGGACAGTCTTAGTCTTGCTTTTGGTTGTGAAGCTCACGTCATATTATGATTATCTGTATGTTACAAAGTAAATAATTTTTGTCACCTTTTCTAATATTTGGGTTGTTATAATTCGTGTAGCATTGACAATTGTTATTATTCTTTGAATGAATATTGTTTTACCCACAGATGTGTTGCAATATTAATATTTTTTATCTTACTGGATTCTTTCTCTATTAGCCAAATTTTTTAATATATATATATATATATATATATATATATATATCAGAATCTAATGATTTTACATTATTGTTTAAACTTTTTGTAGTACATAAAACCATTAGAGCATTGTTGAACTATCGGAGAATCCGTTGAGAGGAGATGCTTGTTAATTAGGTACTTGGAGATTGTGCTCGGGAAAGCAGCTTAGAGCCCCTAACAGCTTCAGTCCCCAACAGTGGCACAACAAGCACACTACTGATATCTACTCTCAACCATCGTTGTACACTCCAGTGATCCCGACATCCGATTCTAAGTCTTTGTAGATAATACCTTTTCGATTTCTATTCTATTCGTTTTTCTGACTAACATTGATTTGATCGAATAAAACTCTACAATCATGAGTAAAAATATGCATCATAACTACTTCTATCCTCAGAGATCTTTTGCGAATTTAACAACTGTTGAGAGGCGCTGAACCTGAAGGAAATTGGCAGTTGTATTTACAACAACCAGTGACAATGGTTTTTGATAAACATTGCCACAATATTTTCTTCTATGACGCAATTAATACGCCTATTAAGTGGCCCCTAGACGATCAATATATTGCACAATAACTGACATATAATAATTTTGAGCGTCTGTAGATCACATTAGAAAATTGTGCAATATATTGGGTCAATAAAAAACAGTTTGATTTTTATTGTGCTATCTAGTAAATATTGCGTGGTCTGTTGGCAATATTGCCCAATACTTCTTCAGTTCTGTGTAGTCAGTGTTTTGTTGATTGATGTTTTGACCATGGGATGGGGGTGATGGGAGGGCTAGGCGATCCCCTGTTTTCACAGGTCTTTCCAGTTTCCATCACCAAAAGTAAGTTAGTTACCTTCTACCCTTAGAGCCGTGATTCCGCTCGATTTTAATTTTTTTATCTTTCGACTTAATTAGCTATGTTTAGACTGGCTCCTAGTACTTACGTCCATTTTTTAGGCGTTTTAGGTATGATATTTGAAGTCTTAAAATGGGGGGGTAATGGGACGGGTAAGAGCGGTTACAAATTAAGAGACGGGTAAGAGCGATTTTTAAAAATATTACTAATAAAGAAATGTTAAGCAAATTAATTAAATTAAAACTCTTTATTTTTTGTGATTTTTTCTTTTGGTTAAACCATCCTGATAACTTTTAACACTGATTTTTAAAAATATGACTAATATTACTATTAAACTCTAATAGTAAACTAAACTCTCTAATTTTTGGACTATTAAACTCTATTAAATTATTCTTATTTTTCTCAAAACTTATCTATGTATAGCCGCTCAACTTGCTGTTTATTTTTCTTGTTCCTTATTCTACATGTTGACTGCACAATAATATTGCACCGTGTGGGTTCGCCAAAAATAATATTGTACAAAATATTGTTCTATATGTTTAAGTAAATATTCATCGTCTAGGGGCCTCTTTACCGTCAAATCAAGGCATATACAACCGCCGACTTTGTTTTTAACCGACCATCCGCATATGAAACGGCATTTATCTTTTTAATAAGTGTCACGAGTATGTATGTAATGTCTCCTCATCAGTTCAACGCCTGGTGCTAGAGTGCCAGCAATACTAAAAACATAAAAAAAAAAGCTGGTCTTTCGAATCACATCAAACTCTATTCCAATTTCTCATTGGATGCATTTCTCCAAATGCACTAACTGCTGTAAATGGATATGAATTCACATTAGACGCCAATGACCCTTTGGGGAAGAGCTGATATCACCAATAAATAAATTCAATCGAGTTTTATTTGGTATGATTGATGACACATGCAAGGTTTCAGATCTAATCTTAAGTTTTAATAGACGTTTAGGTTGAGACGCCATCTTTTCTCAAAGATGCCTGATGTTGCTTTATATAACGTAACATGTAGCTTTAAAGTATTTTCTCTACTGAACGTGTCTCAAACGAATGATCAAAACTCACTTACATTCAACGAAAAAAGAAAAAAGAAAAAAAAAAAAAATCCACATGTTTTTAACATAATCGGCAATGCCAAAGAGAGCGAAATTCAGGCCTACATTTTGATCAAGCTCAACTAGATCCAACCATTGTTTTGTTAGAAATCATGACCTAAAGTACATATCTAAAACTTGTTTGCAGCTCTGATTTTCTGATACAATCCATTCATATAATTTTGTCCGCCAACATCTGCATTCTGTTGAGGCATTCACTGATATGTAATGGATTTTTGGAGGGTTTCCTCGGAATATTACTGAATACTGACCAGTTTCTGTTAGCAGTTCTTTATTGGTATTTTCCTTCATGTATAACGAAGCCTAGATCGCTCCAGTATTTTCATTACGTTCATGCCACAGTCTAGCGACGCATCTTATATAATACCTACTGATCTATTTGGAAGAATCGATTGATGAATTAACAGTATCTTAATATATCTGTAACTTTTTTCATGGCAAACGAGGGTTTGGTCTGAGTCCTTGAGCCCTCGCTTTCTAAGTTTTAAGCCCGTATCGCGAGCTTCTCAACAAGTTCAACATTAATAACCAGGGCGTTCCCGATCAAAGATGTTGCCTGGGAAATGTGCAAAGTTAAAGTTTGGTTTGAATCTTTTAGGGCGGAACAACTTTTGCTCCCTCGACTCGTCATCGCATTTGAAAGAGGAACTGTCAGAGTCATTTAGGCAAGTTTACCACCTACTTCCTCTGTTTAGTGGGAGAAGTTACTCTTGCTAAGGTTCTTTTATGAATTCATCAAGACTTAATCGAAAATATATTGAAGCCAAATTTAACTTTTATTTTATTCGAACGTTTCAATTCCTTTTTAGTTGAACAATAAGTTCTGAGGTCGCAGACGTTCATATTTGTGGTCTCTGAAAAGAGTATTTTCAGTTTATAAGGTAACAAATATTTGCTTACCCGTTTGCCAGATTTTTTTTTTATTTATCGTAATGACATTATGTTTTCTGGTTGATTTTCATAATGTTAAAAATATTACAGCAATGGGTATTTTAGATTAGGTATAAATATTATTGTTGCAATTTATTAAGAAATTATTTATAATCTTAGTTTTAGTTGTTGTTTGTGGGTCACTGCAATTTGTATCCTAAAAGGCCTACTTTGCATCCTGAAAACCCTAAATCTTTATTAGTATTTTATTTTCAAAACTTTCTTTTTCTTTTACTTTATTATAAACCAATTGTCTCCCGGATTTCTTCCAATTCCTGGTAAAGCATGAATGTATATGGACACATGAGGCGTCGTTTTACTCTCAAGATAGGGTCAGAAATGGAAAATGATAATATATTTTAGTTCCAATAGTATAATAGTATAAACTTAATATTATTGTTATTTTTGTTATATATTGGTTTGGCCGGAAATCGAAACTCGAAAGAAGGGGGAAGTCAGATCAAAAGACGTCATTACCCAGACGAAGCCAGAAGCTGTGCCCTTATCTTAACTGGGGTCCTAGGAAGGGGCAGAGCGGGGCCACTTTTATGGGGAGCCCATATCCTAACTCCCGGCCTCCATCTCCTTCCATTTACCCACTTCACAATGCTTCCTTCTCCAGGTTCAAATATTCAGGGTTAAGATTTTAATTCCGATAATTGCAAGCTTTTTATAGCATAAGTGACAATATTATACTCAGTAGTTTTAGTTAAGGATTAAATAACATTTTATTCCTTCATTTCATTTATGAATTTCTACTTGCCAGATATGTGTTAGCAAATGGTCTGATATGATGATTATGTGAGGGGCAGTAATGATTTGAACCCAATTTCTGGATCGATTATGTTACTTTGGTTTTTAAGGCAGGAGATATTTTTTTCATTCAGAACGTTTCTAGTCTCCTATTCGTTCGTTTTTTATTTTTTGTTTTTTTTTTATTTTACTCCATTCGTATATCTGCGCCTGTCGACATATTGACAATCACCAGATTAGAGGGCCATTTGAGTAATCATACAATCACATGTAAGGCATGGGGAAGGATGACACCAAACCGAACTTCTTATCTGGCTTGATTCAGTTATTCAGGTCTGTTAAAGAAGGACATCACTTATTTTTACGTATTTTTAATCTCTTCCTGACAATTATGGGCATTTCATCTGCCATGAACTAATAACTAAATAACCATGAACTAGTAACTAACCACGTCTCTTAAAAGGAGGTATACGAGTATACGTCCGTGTAGGTGAGCGTAAAAACGTTAATTAAGATCTTTATGTTTTGGTCGATTACTTGAATGTGAAAGTCAGAATGTAAGTGTTTAATAATTAATATAAAAAAATAATTAAAAATTAAGATAAATTTTCTAAATACAGAAACAAATATTTAAAAAAATATTTGACAGAAGGATGACTTGGGGCCCTCATGTCAAAATGAAAAAACAGACTTTAAACAAATGACTGAAAATATTGTACTCACTATTTTCCCAATAATCTAAATTGAAAATCAGACAAAAACTTAATAGATACACATACTTACTGAAACCCATTTGGACATAAGCCTCACAAATTTATGCATCAGCAAAAAAGACACACTCACAAAAACTACAAACCTTCCATTCCAAAATTTTACTATTAACGAACTCACCTTTGTACGTTAGTAACAAAACACTACATACCGACTTACAACTACCAACTATCGACGTAATAACATGGCCACGACTGAGATGCCTTTTATGAGGCGACTGAAAAGCAGTTGGATGAGAGACCTCCTCACCTGAAACAAGTCCGGGATGATCCCTCATGCCTAAAATGCCAAAATCAAAGCAGATTATATCACATTTGCTGATTGTCGCTTAGCTGCGACAGGTGCGAATTAAAATATGAAGCAAAAAAAAAAGAAATATTTTATTGGTTTAAAAGAATATAGGAAATGCCAATTTTTTAGGAACATTATAAATAGCTAGTCAGTGATTTAAAAAGGCGTGATTTAAAGGTGGGGTGGGTGTTGGAGTTACGGATGAAATGGGAAATATTTCATCGGGATATAATCCTATTGGGATAAGGACCGGATATTGAAAAATCATTCAAAAGCTCATTGAGGACGAAGAACAAAAGCGGTCTTGCAGAAATGAACCGTGGTTCTGGGTAGAAGACGTTCGAAGATGGAGGATCAGGATCCGATATCTTGGAAAAGGAATGATACACTTGTTTTTATTTGATTTAAATATCAAATTGTTTTGGCTTGTATAATTACTCGATAATTTATACATTTAAATAACTAATATATTTTCTGTTTTAGGTCAGTTCCTCTCTGAACGAGAGCGGCACACGGAAGCGGCTAGTCTTTACCTGAAGGCGGCAGAATTGGCACCGGAGCAGTACGAGTCCGTCCTGGGGGCGGCCACTGCTCTGCGTCAGGCCGGAAGGAACCAGGAGGCAGAGCTCTTCTACAGGAAGGCCGCGCAGCTGAGGCCAAACGTAGGTTATTTTATCAATAATAATAACTATTATTACACAATAACTATTATGTTGCGTACCAAAATCCTAGAATAGGCTATAATGTTTATATTACTTGAATTACAGACCTTTTGCGGTTAAAATAGAAACCGTGCACTCTGACTTTTCGCCAATAAAAACCAGGAGCACCTCAGGGCAGCGTCTTGGGTTCTATATTATTCAGTATACACATTTCAGACCTACCGCAACACAACAACACTCTTCTGTATTTGCTGACGAGTTGTACAGTTCAGATTAAAACACTTTGTTACATCCGTTGTTTTTAAAAATCAAAACCACGCTCTGCTACCAGTGTTATATCCGTTGTTTTTCAAAAAATCAAAACCATTACTTATACAATTAAAGTACAGTCTTAAAGGAGTCGAATCTTAGACAGTACCTAAAGATAGTTACTGCCGCCCTTTTGTTTGCTCCTGGCTAATCTCCACTCCTTAAGGCCTGTACTTTAATTGTATTATTTGTTATTATTTTTAGTATATTGAATGTACATTTAGCGCAGCATTGTTTTTGTTGTATCCGATAAGTTTTGTTTTAACGACCAACAGGATCAGATGGAAAACAGGTAAGCCTCCCAAAAACAACTGACATAACACTCTTCTAGCCTTTAACACACTTCAATACCATCTGGATGATATTGCAGATTGGGCCAATAGATGGAAAATAAAAATGAACGAAAAAAAGAGTGTTCATGTAATATTTACGCTTAGCCACGGACTTTTTATATTATATGTGAATAAGTAAATAGAATGTTTGTAATTAAAAGCAAAACTATCAACATATGTCTTAACTTTAACATTTCCCTCTATTCTCACGTACTCCTTGGAATCATGATCCACAATACCCAAAAAGGATTAAAAGGGTCCAAAACTAAATTTATGGTAGCAAAGCTAAGTAAGTTAATAATTCTATCGAAATAGGCCCCAAAAAAATTCGAAAGATTACAGAATTTTACACCATTAATACCTTGAATCCCTTTCTATTTCTGCAATAGAGCCTGCGAACAAAGCATCGTACAACTAATTTTTTACAGATATATTTGGGCGTTCTCTCATACAAAATTATAACATGGGAAACTTAATTAAGGACATGAATGTTGCAGGTGAGCGGATGATGTGACAAAAATAAATTGTCAATTACTAAACCAAACGCTACGCCTCACAAATGATGAAAACTTTTGAGAGCTGTTTATATTAAAACCAACCTGGGCCTCGATGAAGTATCGCTCATTTTTTGATCATTTACTTTAATACTTCCCTTGTAGGGCCCTATTAAAATTATAATGGCGATTAAAATTATTTTTTCTGTGCATTATGCTATTTAGTGAAGAATTTAGAATTAAAGAAAAAATTAAGAAAGACAGTGTACTAAAAGTCAGAATAAAATTTGAGAAATATTGCTGGAATAAAAGGCGCATTAAGCCACTAAAGCATTATAACTCTTCTTTGAACAAACTGCTTCCAGTTTGAATAGAGTAACATAAAACCACTCATGGCCGCTTTTGTGAAAAATAGGATTCACTTAATCCAAAGGGATAACAGCAAACCTATTAATCTTTGCTAGCGCTTGCAGGCGCTCGATCTAAGTTAGAATAGAAATAGCTTCTTTAAAAGTCTACCCCCAACCGGAAAATGCATTTAATGCCATTAAACTAGGAAATGCTTAGTATTTTTTCATGTTATTTCTGTATATAATATTATTCTGTTTCTCTCAAATTATTTTAACCTAATGTTTTATTTGTATTGTTTTTGTGTTATTTAATTAACGGTACTTTATGCCACTAAGGTTTATCGGATGCTGCTACGGTGGGAGTCCTAAATTTTGCCTATCCAGGTATAATTAAGATAGGGGTCTTTAACCTGACATCTTACAGGGTCGGGTCCTCCATTGTACGTCATATCCGAGGAACGGCATGGACAAGGATTTTTTACTCCCTTAAAAAAATCCTTGTGGCACCGCGGGATGTGAACCCGTGACCTTTAGTATGGTAGGCTGCTATGCTTTAACAATTTTGATTAAACTCGCCATGTTTAATGAGAATCAAGTATTCTTTAATATCAGGTAAGTTTTATCATTATTAAAATGTTCTGAGCATAAATGAAGAAGGGGCATTTTTTATTTTCCTATAAAGTACCTTTGTTTTTGTTTATATGGAGAAATTATCTGACTCTCGTTTGGCCTAAAAATAAGAAAAGGTTAAATATAAAATATGGAAAAAATCAAGTAAATATATACAGGAGAAAAAAAGAAAAATATTCCTTTAACTCATATAACACGTTCAGCTCACGCATGCGTAGTACATCTTTAATGAGAGACCAATGCTTTATAATTAAAGATGTTCTGTTCATTTAATGGATATTATTTGTTTCTTGGGAACTATATGAAGTTTTCAACAACTACATATAGAATTATAAAATCATACGACTTGGAGTATTATGATTGCATTGCCGAATTATTACAAGTAAAAAAATTATTTAATAATAAAAAAAAATAGTGTACTTTAATGAGCAAATACAAACAAAAATAAGTAAATGAATGTGGAAAATTGTGTGACTTTGAGAAATGGCATTTAACAAAACACGTCAATTTCTAATCAAAGTAAGTTGGTAAATGAAAGTTGTGTGTTGCGCGCATACCAACAGTTTTCTTTTATTTATATTTAGTATCATTTGCATCTAGTAAATCTGTTAAAAAACTTATAGTATCTACTATCGTTCAATTTTCTTGAATATAGTAATAATTAGAACAGTTGATTATAAATATCTATTTTTACATATTTAAAAATAAATAAAACTAAGATCTCAAAAACACCACGGTAAACCAAAATCAAGAGCGCCAAACCAGTGATATAGATTGTATATAACTTGGCAGGCTGCAAAACCTTAGGCTAATACGTAAGTACTTAGATTTCGGTATATACTAATATATAATGACTTGTCAGAGCCATGCCAGATGGAAGATAAAATGAGAGAATTTTAAGGGTTGCCTAGGGTACATTTGAAATGTAATATGATAACAAAAATAAACTCTTAAAAAAATAAAAATAAAATTTTTCTTTCTCTTAAATCTTTTTTTATTTTTATACTACTCCATTAGTGTTTCCCCAAACCTTGGTATAACGAATTGTAGAATAACTAAAGCAAGAAGGGTGTGTTTGCCCTAAATTCGCAATACCCCGGAGGACAGGGAGCTGATAGAGGTAATAAATGTTAATTAAGAAGCGGGAGATAGTCCATGAATATTGGTGACTCCTTGCGGGGGGGGGTGAGGGACCCGGTGGGGGGGCGGCATATTGATGAGCCCCTCCCTACCTCCAATTATAACATAACAATGCTCCTTATTCATTTTGAAAGCTCAATTAAACCTCCTGCCAAATTGAGCCCCCTCCACAAAATTAAACCACGATTTATTTATTTCTCTACCGAACAATTCTCTCTCAATATAATGGCTTTCAACTCACAATGCTTTTTATATAATTCATTTAAAAGCACGCAATTCTATTTTAACTTCAATACAATATCTATATATATTTTCTGTTGTATGAATGATTAATTTAAGCATTTAGCCGAATAGGGAGCTATGTATAACATATTTATATATAACTTTCAACATATTTTCTGAAATGAATGGAACATTTAAATAGGTAGCACACAATTCAGGCTCAAATTTTGAATCGATGTTTACGAAATATCGATATGTGAGCCGAACCCTACAATTTATTTCTGAAGAATGGAAAATGATTCTTCAGAAATAAATTGCAATTAATTATAATACAATATATTGTAACGTGAAAAAATAAATAAAAAAAAAACACAAAACATATGATTTAAAAGACTTCTAGATATGTTGTTGGAACTAACTGTTCTGGTCCATGTTTGTGACTGTTTTTATGCATGTTCGTGGCTAGAATGTTATGATTCAGACTAAATATAAGGAGCGATGGACTGGAGAGTTAGTCTCGACTTAGAAACTCGACAACTAGCTCTTTAGTGTTCTTTTCTAAAATTTATTCAACTATAAATACGTCCTGTAAATTTACAGAAACCCTTACTACAAATAGATTCTTCCCCTCCCTTCAACTATTAATAGATTCTGTAAAGTTACGGAAACTCATTCTAACTTAATAATTTTTAGTTTTCTTGGAATGCCCATGTCCTACATTACTGCCAAGCATCTTAAATATTTACCTTTTGCATGCTCGATCTAACTACACTAAAGTATTGTCTGCATTTCCTCTTCAGGGTTTGACCATGTCACAGATTTTACAACAGCCAAGCTTTCACCTATCTTGCTGTGGGCTTCTACAGGGCCAATACAAGAATGAGAGTGGAGAATGGGATCAGTCAAACTAACATACTAAAGTATGTTTGGACCTTGTTGACTCTTATGAGTCTGATAACTCTGTGTCAGAAAATAAGATGGTCCGCCCCGAATGTTATTTAGTATACTTTTTGTAAAGCTCCTCTGGGGTAAATCCTGTATTTTCCTGTTCAAGCCATTTTGTTCTTTACAATATTGTTGGCAATTTTCACATTTACCATATATCAACATTTAAAGTTTGTTCGTAGATCATAACACATTTTTTTTTTTTTTTTCTTCTTTTATTATATTTTTTATATCTTCTGTTTCCAGGACGCCAGTAGCCACAGCAACCTTGGCGCGATGCTCCACCTCAACGGGAAGGCTTCGGAAGCCGCGGCTGCCTACCGGGAAGCTCTTCGCCTCGACCCCACCGACTCGACGACGATGGACAACCTGAGGAAACTCCACTCGGTCCGACCTTCCCTCTGACTAGAAGGATGGTGGGCGAGGTCCCACTGCCCGGCACAGCGCCTCGAGACAATACTGTGATCTACTGATCTTGACCACTCTTTTCCACTGCGGAAGAATATACTTGTCCAGAAGCATCTGGCCAGCGACTTGTACCTGGCGCCTCTAGGACGCCAGGAGCTTTGCTGAGCTGAAGAAGTTGAAGAATTCTACGAATCGTCTTTCGTGTAAATTATATGTGTCATTAAAAAAATAAAAGAAAATGTTTATAATAAAGTATGCTGTATCATCAAAGTTAACAGAAAATTTATTGTGTAGTTCGATTTGGAAAATTCTTGGAATTTTTAATTGTTCAAGCTTTTGAATAAATTGTTTTATTAAGATCAAAACTTAACGGTCCGTATTTGAAAACGTATTGTCGTTTTCATATTAACCAGTTTCTTGCGTGCTGGTACTTCATTGTACATTTATTGAAAGGACTAAATATATGAGAAATTCGTTAGAAATAGATACAATACATGCGTATCTTGGTTATCTTAGCAAAAAAAAAATCATACTCAAATCACGATGATTTGGTTTCAGAAAACCAACTATTAGAATAGTTCATGATTAATGTTTGACTGTTAATCCGATAAATTCTTAATAACTATTAAAAGTAACATTGGAAATGTTTGATGCATAACGTTTTCGAAATCCTATTAGCGTTTCGCATTTTGAGGTATTGAAGGAGATAAAACAAATCAAGAACTTACATCGCTAATTACACTTAAAACGGATGAACATAATTACCGAGGCAACAGACAAAGTTCAGAAAGGAAATTAATAAGAGTATTGAGAAATATGTAAGAACGCCTGAATATATCCGATCTAAATAATTCGTGCTCAAATAATTATTTTTTGTTTTTGAAATTTATATAAATTTGTATTACATCAACTATTGCCTCTATTAACAATTACCTGCCGCTTACAATTATTTTAAATAGTGCGTATAGGTTTACTTAGTTTATAACAATTTTTTCCCTATCAGTCATTCTTTTCAATAATGTCATATCTGGGAAACCATGATTTTTCAAGAAGCGTGAATTTGTAAGTTTTAAGGTGAATAAAATGTGCTAAGAAATGTTTATATGCCGCAAACGGTTTTAGATAGCTGTCTAAATAGCTGTCTTTTTTTTTTCTTTTTTTTTTTTTAGAAAGGAAGAGCTAAAATTAAATGTTTAAATTTGAGGCAGCTCCTTTTGATTTATACTTGTTCTAGGGAAACAAATTATGACCATGCTAAAATATTCTACTCTCAGCGCTTTCCATAGACAGTCGTAACTAAAAATAGCCAATTTTCGAGATATGACGTTGTTGAAATAAATGATCGATGTGAGTGATATTTTTTCATGGATAAAAACGAATGGATGAAACATTTTTCGGATGTAACCTTTATAAAAATGAGATTTTGTAAGAATTAATAGAAAATATTTGTAATATTAATTAAACGCACCGTTGCCTGAGACGTAAAGGACCAGTTAAGTCCTCTCTACTCTGTCGGATTTTCAAGAAATTGGACAAAAGATGAAAACTTGCAAAACGGAGGAAAAAAAAAAAAAAAGGAATCTAACCTTTGGAAATATATATCATCGGAGATTGAAGGGGGTAGATGGAGGGGTGGTATTAGACTGATTGGACGGGGGAGGCCTCAATGGAAGGGATGATTGGAGCGGTTGAGTCAAAGGAAATTATATAAATAAGGTTTTTCGGGGCGTAACAAGTTGGACTCCAATCTGTAGCCTGGACATATGGCCCCCGAACCCCTACAAACACAAACAAATTCCTTCTCATTTATCCCAAACTCTCCTCGTTTATCCAGACCGTTTTCCAAATCACCGTTCGCCTCCCCCCAATCCCTGCTCTCGACAATCCTATAAAGCCTCCTTATTTTATGCCTCTTTACCGGAACGAGGAGAACCTGAAGGTTTTCGGCATCTCTATATCGGATCCGATAAAATATACGGACTACATTTATTTATAAAATACATCCGAAAGAGAAGATATTGTTTTTCTGTATATAAACATAAGAATTAAACGCTATTTCGAGTTTCTCGTTCATTGCAATTTGTCAACCGTGAAATGGACTCGAATCATGATTAATGCGAAACTAAAAAAAAATATTAACAACAGGAATAATCAATCTTACTGTGTGGAAGCTGGACAATAATTATTCTTCCTTAAATAAAACGAATATTTTTCCTCATGTAACGATATAATAAAAAAGGACTATTTATTCACTGACATAATTGCATACCTGGAGCCGGGGTTTATAATTAATTAAAAATTTATATCTTATTAACAATTAATGAACTTGCCATATCTTACAAGCGCTACTGTCCCTAAATCTGTACTCCAGTTATTTATTTTTTATAAGGGTATGAACTGATAATAACAGTATCACCAAGATGTAAAATAAAATAAATTGCTAGTGCTTCTGTTTTATTTATTTATTCTTTTAAATTAAGTAGATTGTTTAATTTTTTTTTGTGAAGAGGTTCTGTGAAACATATAAGCTCATTTAATTTTCGGATACATGAAATTAATTCAGTCATAAAAATTACATTTGTTTTTTAATGTATGCTCGTTTTCTCTCTAATTCCCTCAATTTTGAACGTTTAAAAAAAAAAAAAATTAAAATTGTGGGAAATCAATTTTGAAACGAAAACGGAGGGAGGTTAACGTAGAATCCAGTGTGGCTGGTTTTGGCACTGTTGAACGTTGAGGAACTTAAAAGATCAAATGAGGGGTTGTTTTTTTTTTTTTTTTTTATATATATTTTTTTATTTTTATGTAAATATGGAAAACTGTTGTTGTATGCAAATTAAAAAAAAAAAATATGTTATCTTGAAAGTTTTTGTTTATGTTATTAGTGACTATAATTTTTGCGCCAGAATATGCAATCACCCGAACAGCTTGTTTTGTATAAACCCGGCTCCTTGTGAAGGGAATATGATAAACGGCATAGACTATCATACGACGGATTCGCCTATGCTACACATGTACGAAAGTACATATACGATACTATAATTGTTTATATATTAATATTGATAATATATGTTTGTTTTTTCAAATTATGAACTATGACAAATACATAACTGCTTCGAAAAGTTTTTTAAACGACTTTATTTTTGTTCCATGTTCTTAACCTAACTTTTACGTATTTAAAAAATAAAAATAAAAAATATGTATATCTATAGTTATAAAATTTAAAATTAAAATTTACAAAAAATAAAATAAATAATAATAACAAAAACCTCAGTCTAACAGATTCGATTATATTTAGATATTATTATATACTAGTAACGTTTTATGGGATCAAGTTTATACTGAGCTTCAAGAGATGTGTTAATCGATAATAAAGGCTATATGATGAGTGGTGTATCATGTTCGATTCGGGCCGAGTGAAGATGAAAATGTTTCAACTCTCAGAAGAATTAGCTAGCCTTTACTTTGATTTAATTTTTCCTCTATTTTATGTGTTTCTTCAAGGCTTTCCGCAGCTTGATTAACATGCTATACAGCTTATTTGCAGTCATGTCTTCTGTAACTGAAATCATCAATTCAGGTTGTTTGGCCTATGTATTTTATTTATATAATGTATACATAATTATAATTACTATTATTTTATTTTTTAGAGCAGTTTACTCCTACATAATCGAATATTTAAATCTGGGATGTGTAGATGACTCAATGTGAACTCATTTTATTATTTTATTTTATTTTTGTTTGTACTATATGAAAACTGTTAAACAAAAATAATAATAAAAACAATATTATTCTAACAGTGTATAAATTTAAGCTGATTATTATGTTTTGATTTATAAACTATAGAGAAATACCATTAAAGTATTTTATATTACTTGTATAATTGGAAATTGCATAAATTGTAAATAAATTATTTTTAAATGGTACTTGATTAAATTGTTCCTAACCCTTCTATTATTTGTCAAATTACAATTTATACAACAACAAAAAAAAATTATGATAATAAAATAAAAATAAAAACAAACTAGAAAAAGATAAATAAAAATAAACTTGCTAAATTTTACTTTGCTCCGCCCAAAGAGTGAAATATGGAATAAAATGAAAAATATATTTGAGGATCTGGTCCTGCAGGGAATATAGATAGCGCCATCAAATGATGAAAACAAAAGATCTGTATTAATATTAGGATGTGTGTGTGTTTTACATTACACCTCTGATAATACGGGGAAAACAGTACAGGACAAATTATATAAGTTCGCGAAACCTTACTTTGGTTTTAACTTGGTAATATTTGAGGTCTACAGGCGTATTTGAAATTTTATAGCAAATCCACACAAGTCCCATATTTAATCATCATAATTTCTTTATTTTCTCCTAAGCTTATAAAAAAATGTTTTTTTTTTTTTGGAAAATTGTTGTATGCACCAAAGCCATTCTTCAGAAAAGGGTATAAGTAATGTTTTGTTGTTAGAAAAGAGTTCATCGAACGTATGAAAGATGGCATGGGTGTAAGCACTGAACGTAGTTCACCCTAGAGGGTATAATCATTTTTGTAAAAAATTCCTAAGGCACTTATCCCCTTATTCATTTCCACGCTTCTATTTATCGATTTAAATAAATATTTTGTCAGCTGTGACATCATTCAGCCACAAAATGTAATTTCCCAGCTTTAATCTGCTATATACTTTTGACTTATATACTATTTCGTTATGGAAATGATGTCATTGGATCCAGAAGCATAGCAAATATCAATAACGTTGCTTCACTTTCATTCGTTGTAGCAAAATTAATTTATGCATCTCCATTTTTTTTTTACCCTCTAAAGGGTGATTGTCCCCCTTTAAATTAGGCGGATCCTATAGATCACCTAAAAGCCATACTGTTCAACCACTGACCATTTTACCATGTGTTCGACCCTCTGACCATTTTACCATACTATCCAACTAATCACCATTTCACCATACTGTCCAACCACTGACCATTTTACCATGCTGTTCAACCCTCTGACCATTTTACCATACTATCCAACTAATCACCATTTCACCATACTGTCCAACCACTGATCAGTTTACCATACTGTCCAACTACTCACCATTTCACCATACTGTCCAACCACTGACCAATTTACCATAGGGGAGAGCGGGGTTGGTTAGCGTAGGGGGTAGGTTGGCCATTGGCTTATAGTTTCCGTCACACCTGTTGTGAAGGCCCCAACGTTGTACCATGTGACCCGCTCGACCTCGGGAGTCTTGTCCTGACTTTTCAATCTGATGCTAACAGTGAAGAGAAGAGTGTGCTTCATTGATTGATTTTACAAAATGTAAGTAAATTTGGTTTAAAGGAATGGCAAAACATTTGACTCCGATTCTGTTAAAATAGCCCCAAACTCTTTTAAAAAACCTAACTTTTCGACTATCCAGTTTCTTGTTTGATTGTTCTCCCCTGTCCTGGTAGCCATCTTTCATATTATCTCTCCTGTGGGCTTAGTTGGCTCTCTTCAACTGGGGTTTGTTGGCGCAGTAGCAATTCACAAAAGCAAGGTAAACATAAACAAAGGTGAAACTACCAAATGTCTTTAGTTCCAGGGAGGAGGATGGGAGCGATATTTCCTATGTAGAAAGTGACGACAATCTAAACTTCTATCTTCGTCTATTGTCATCCTATTTTCCCTTAAAAGCTGTTAAAAACCGATTCAAAATTATTATACCATTATAGTACAGCTTTTAATAACAATAATATGTGTCACGCAGTACGTGAATGAGATGGCTAAACAACTCCACCTTCTAGGCCAACCTGCCCCACATATGGGTTTAATTGGCATACTCTGGATTGACGAATTCTTCAATTTCCTATGATCTTAGTATTAAATATTACGTGTTGAAAAAAAATATTTGAAATACTCTAATACTTGGAGTTTACAGTGATATCAGCCCTATTGTGATTATATTAACAGGAACGACTCAACAATAAAAAAAGTGAAAACTTTTGCCAACCAACCCTGCTCTCCCCTACTGTCTAGCCTCTGTCTACACTGCCTGACAACCAGACTTTCTTAAGTACTTTTCGTTCAATTTTTTTATAAAATTCATTCATTCAACAATGACTAGACAGTCTGGTTCCCAGTTATCGCTAACATTAGCACACTTAGGACTGGACAGTTTAACTTTTGAAAACCGTTACAGAATAGATTTTTGTAATAGGTTGGGTATTTATTTTTTTTATTTATTTTTTTTATTTTACACCTTTCGCAACTAAGCGGCAATCAGCAAATGATTTATAAACTTTGGCACGTTGGCATTTTAAGGCATGAGAGAGCATACATACATACACAGTACCCAGCAGCGCATAATAAAAACTTCAAATACTAATCTTAAAAAAAAAAAAAAAATGTAGTTTTTAATTGGCTCTCTTTTGTTGAACCATAAATCTCTGAAGACATTATGTGTATTTATGGCTTTAGTATTTACTTTATTTATATATCTTTTAATTTTGATAAATATAAAAAAATAAAAATAAAGGAGCGTTCATTGTTCATTTCATTTGAAGTATAAGCCCCTCTCATCCTTCCATGGAATATCATTTGAAGGCAGCGTGTGTGCCCTTCTGAGAAATTGGTCTTTTGCCAATATTAACTCGTGGGCACGTGTCATATTATAATATTCTCTTGCCATCGTTTAAACTCACTTTAAAAGGAGTCCATTGTTATAATTTCCGCTGGTAATAAGTGATTTTTTTCAATTAAAACCTTTTGATAATTAAGGAAACGGTTAAATATAGTGCTTATTTTATAAATACTTTGAGAACAGTGAGTCTGTGATTAAGCGTTGATTTCACCTCGTTATCATTGTAAAACTTTTTTTTTTTTTTTTGCTTATTTCTTTACACTAAAGTCTAGAGGGGTCACCTGTGGTGTAGTGGTTATCATGGCAACCTACCATAACACAAGGTCGCGAGTTCGCGTCCCGTTGTGGTCCTAGGATTTTTTAATAGGAATGAAAAATCCTTGGCTATGCCGTCCCTCGGGTAGGACGTAAAATGGAGGTTCCGAGCCTTAACTATGTCAGGTACTCGTTAAAGGTCCCTGTCCTAATTATACCTGGATAGGCAAAATTTAGGACTCCCGCTGTATTAGCATCATCCGATTAGCCTTAGTAGCATAAAGGGAAGTTAAACAAACAAACAAATCACAGTCTAGAATGTCTACACCAGGAAAAAAATCTTCGTTCTTATCTTCTTTTTTTTTTTTTTTTTTTTACAAATTGTAATAACTTAATTTAAGCCTGACACGGGTAATCGAGTACAGAGATGTCCGATTAATAAGAAAATTTCCATTTCATTCAAAAAGCAAACAAAAACATGATAATTCGTTAATTATTTTGAAAGTAGGTTGATGAGCCAAAGCCATGTTATCCGTCGAAGTATATTTTTTAATATAGTTAGACTCAAATAACTATATTAATAATTGGTGGACTGTATTTTAACTATTACTCACTCAACTATTTGCTTAAAACAACTGCAAAAATGTAAAAATACAAAAGCAAAAGAAACAGAATATATCAACCTAGAAAAAATAACCATATCTTTGAATTTGAAAACATAAACATTCTTAGTATAGTCCATAATATAAAAATAGAAGCACCAAGATACATTACAATAAACAAAGGAAAAACAATCCATTATAAAAACAGATACAAAACACTTCAACAACCATCATAAGCCCACATCATAAGCAATCTAAAAACCATATAGAAATGAATATAGACATAATCATAAAAGGTAAGTAAATATAGGGGGAACACGGATGAAAGTAATAAAATGAACTATAGCACAAGGTCCAATTACAGTAGAAAAAACAGAAACGTGTGACACTGGAACACAATCACAGAAGATAATGCTAAATGTTAATTATTATTTAAACAAAGATATGTGTATCTTACACAATTTTTTTTTGACAAACAGATGGTTATCGAATATTAAAAATGTACTACAGGTAATTAAATTAAATAGTCTAAAGTAATGTTAAAAAAATACTATTTCTTTGCTTCTTTCTAATATCTGCTAATTGAAGTAGTGTTATAATACTGATAATCCTGAATGAAAAGATTAAAGAGAATATGGAGGAGATACCTTGTTTCAACACCCAATTCGTCTCACGTTATCAACGTGGAAAGGGAAGGTTGACAGGAAAAAAAAATTAAAAATTAAAGAAACTGTAAAGTCAGTTCTGCCGGAGTGCGGTGGTTGATAAAAATTAGGTTTCTAAAATAAATTGTAAATAAATCAAGAATATACATAACATATATTAATAATCAAAGCAAATACAAAGCAAAAGATAGATAAAAGTATAAATTAAATTAATTCCATAAGCAATTTTACCTTAACAACAAAAAATGAACATGTGACAAAATTTATCATTTCAATATAATAGGCTACTAATTCATTTATAATTAAAATGAAGGTAAAGCTATCTTCAATGCGTAATAATTTAACCTTTTTGATGACTAAAAGTTTTAATTAATGGTCCTTGTATAACTATTTTAGATAACACAAATCATGAATTTCTTTTGGAATCGTTATTATAACCCAACTTAATTTTATGCGCATAAAATAATAAAGTTTTTAATGATGTTCGTAGGAACCATTAGCACAGATGGCGATGATAGAAGATATCAATCTTCCCAATTCAATGGCGAAAAAAGGTATTAAAGAAGGAGAGCCAGTAACACATGCACTCGCCACAGAAGTAATTGCCTTAGTAAAGCAAAAGGCGCGAGAGAAATGGCAAGGCGATTGGTTCAGACTGAGGGACAACAAATTAACCCAGCGTAGTCCCAAATCGAAGAGAACTGCAGCTAAGCCGAAGAGAGGAAGTACTTCTCAGCCGCCTACGGATAGGGCACACAAGGATCACCCACGAGTACCTCATGGCAAGGAAGTCCCCGCCTCAATGCATCACCTGCGGTGTGCCTCTGACGGTGTCGCATATCCTCACAGAGTGTTATGCCTACGAAGTAGAACGGAGAGAAGTGGGACTTGGAACCGACTTAGGCGAGATACTCAATAACACCTCGAAGATAATCGAAAAGTTGTTCGTCTTTCTACGGAAAATTAATCTTTTTGACAAACTTTAATGTATTTACTTATTATTTTTCATTCTTCTTTCTTTTTTTCACTTTAATTCATTTATAATAGCATCCTTTACAGTAGTCTCCCTTTCTAAGCAACATCTAAATTCTTAATAGCGACACTACCTTCTTCATCGTTTTCTGTCACCCATAATGTTTACGTTACTATTGTTTATTTTATTTTCTACTCCGATATTTCTCTTCCTACCTTTACAACTGTTTTATGGGGGCTAAAATGACCCAAGGGGTTGAAGAGCCCATTTTGTTCTTCCCGTCCTCTGTGTCTTTAAATTCAGGGAGAAGTCCAATTCAATTGAAGTCTTGTACTCGTTAGAGCGAAATAGAGAAAGCGCCGGCCGGCTGTTAGCACTTAACTGAACTGAGATTTTTTAAGTAAAAAACAATAAAGAAAAAAAACACATGGTTGATTGTTCACTTACGCACGTTCAAAAAAAAAGAATAACACTTGTTCTTGTTAATAGAGCAATAATGTTATAATTGTATAAATTGAAAATAAAAAAATCTTTTACAAGATAAATTTAAATGAAACATTACATAAACTTAAAAATAAACCTAATTGATTAACTAATTAAAAGAATACGGTTCGGGCCCGAACATCCCTTCATTTTGAAAAAAGAAAAAAAAAGAACTTGAATGCATTTTTTTTAATATACCTACTTAGACTTAAGTAACTCATAAATCATTGGTGGTCCTTGTTTTAACAATTACCCACTCAATTATTTGCTTCCAAGTCATTGTACTATCAGACACCTCCCCGGAGTTATTTAAGACGGTTCCTCTGACATGGCTGAGGGACTCCTCCTAAAACTTTGAGTAAAACATTATTCAAGTAGCAGGGGAGTTTAGAAACAAAAACAGGACTTTATAATTTGCATGCAAATGAATTACTTATAGCCGAAAGTAGGTTGAGGAAATGGCTGGCTGGCCGTTGTGTTAGTTCAGCTGGAGTCTTCAACATTGGCCCAATATATTTTTAACATAAGCACCCTCCTTTTAGTACAACATCCTTCCCTTTATGTGATGTTTTATCGTCCCTATCTGACTCGAGATAATTAAAACAATTACCAAAACCTTATAACGAACTTATTTGCATAAAGGAAGCCGACTTGATTAATTTATTACTAGCTAAAATTATGTACCTAAAGAATAAAAAACAAAATAGAGAAAATTCAGTAATTAAGATACAGCCTTTTGAATTTTTCACATTTTTTTTTGTTTTATTTATCGAAACAATTGGAGTTTAGACAATAAAAAATCTATTACATTAAAATTCTGATCCAAGGGCCGCGGGGATAGCGTCTCCGACTCTCACGCTGGCGGTGCGGGTTCGAATCCCGCCCAAGCCCGCTCGATTCTGTTCGGTGACGGCCTCACTGAACAGACTCAGCGGCTTGCCATGGATTAGAAGAGGTTGGTTACCCGTAGATAACCCGTCCCGATTAGCCCTCGTGGCATAAAGCGGACGGAAAAAATAAAATAAAATAAAAAATCTGATCCAATTATTCGCATGCAAACTAGGTATGGTAATTAATAATTTTATAAGGTTTTAGTAACTAGCTTTATTTTTTGGAAAACTTATATATATTTAGAGACTATGTATATAAACTTGCGTGTAATATTGAATAATTTCACCAAATTGATGTATTAAACGGACTTCAGATATTTTTCAAGTTAGTCTTAGATAAAAAATGTTTAAATTCCCACTGTGAAACTAAAAATGTGGCTTAATCGCAGAGTATTGCGGGTGCTTTATAGCCTTGCCCCTTTTATAACAAAAATATATCAGGAAATTTTATTTATTTAAACATAAAAAATAATGGGTGCATGAATAAATATGGCATAGGGCTTTTGGGAATTAATCAGGAGTCTCTGACATAAAGTTTCTTCATTGGACTATCCAACGTTTCGACTCAAGAATGTGGATCAGCATCAGGGCTTGGTAAATCGTTAACAGTCAAGTAGTCATTGTGAATCACTCTATGATATTTTTTGCTCGAAAATTAGGCTAGTGAAATAAGAGACAATTTATTTTAAAAAATTAAAAATTAATAAATAAAATTTTTTACTGGAACTCTTGAAATTCAAGAGTCTTAGCAATGTCTATAATTGGCGTTTTTATGTCCGTGTAAGTTAACAAAATAAAAGAAAACATTCGACCTAAATTTTATTTTATTATTTTTATGATATTTTATTTTATATATATAACTTAAACGGACATAAAAAAAAAGCCTAATAATCGACATTGCTACAACTGACATCCTTGCACAAGGTTGTTCATATACCTACATACAATTAATAATGTTCATGAAAAACGAAATTTTTGATAGGTTATCCAACTTTTGGTAGGCACAACTATAGGGGGAATTGGAGTGGTACTTGCTGAAGTGGGTAATTAACTCCAGTTTATAAATTAATTACATAGAGTACACATTGGGAGGCAGGGAACATGCTAGGCCAAACACAATATTGTACACAGATCCCAGTAACAATTAGTCCTGGCCCTCAATATTTTATCACTAAAACTAACAATGATAAATACCGAAATTTCGTGGAATGTGTATTATTTTGGGCCTGCTTGCAATATTAGATTGGATCCTGATGCAAACACATGATAGAGGCAGGAACCAGATGTTTTTGTTTAGCCCAGTGAGCAAATATTTGTTTTAGGAAATTTCTGTTCCTATCATCAAGGATGCAAAATTCTAAAAAAACATTCCACCATTTCCGATCTTTAAATGTTATTTTTTTTTTTTTTAACCTTTCATTTTATATATACAACTTACGCGGACGTAAAAAACTAATAATGAATATTGCTACAGCTGACATCCTTACGAATACGAGGAGGAGTTAAAAAGGCGTTGGATGAGAGATCCCCTTACTCCAATTGGATCAAGCCTTTACATGTCAATGTTACCTGACCATCCCTTTCGGTGTCAGCATCTTCCGTACTTTTCTGTTTTATTCGCATTCTTCACTTAAAAAAAAATACGTTTCGCGCTTCGCATAGCTTTTACATTTAAATGAGTCTTAGCTTTTACCATAGTTTTTACATTTACATGAGAAAGCCTTATGTTGGCTTAATATGATTTTCAAAAATCATTTGACATAAATATTATCTCTCAAACTATTGACCCATTTAATCCCAGGGGTAAAAATGATACGAATACGAGAACAGTGGGGAGGTATATACACCTCTTTATATATATAAAAAAATAGGTATATATAATATGTATATATAAAAAAAATCTTTTAAAAATACTTCCTAAAATTTTCAACCAAGTGGAAACCACATTCCTTAAAGGTTTTTTTGCTTTCAAATCTTTAACCATTATCTATTTCATAACTTACAAATATACCTATGTGTATATACACTATAATACAATAACATTATATTATTATTTACCATTAAAATATTTACTCCATTTATCTAACTACTCACCTTATTCTTTTTTATTATCTTTTTTATATCTTTTTGTATACCCCACCCTAACGTAAAATCATATAATTACTCTAACCAGAACACGTGGATTCTGTTCGCTTTATCTTAGCAAGTCCGTTCCAGTGACCAACAATTTGCAGAGAGACCGGGACATGCCACGTCACGTGTGGGCCAGTTTATCTTCGACTGCCAGTCAAACCAGCTTTGGAAGGAAGCGCTTTTGTCCCAGTGCTGGAATAATCAGCATGAAGACAAAGAAATGGTGCGCTATATTTTCGAAAATGAGATGTAATTCTAAAGGTTAAATGCTCATGAATACATGGGTTTAAATATTTTTTTTTTAAAACGAAAATAATAACTCACAATATCTGGCAAACTATAGAAACTCAAATAACTAACAAGGTCACAAGAAGTATCAACTTGTAAAACAAAATTACCAAATCATTCGAACTTCAGAGCAAGACTCCAGTCCATCGCTCCTTAAATTTAGTCTGAATTAGGACATTCCTGATGATTTCCGACAAGCTTAGAAGGTTTTCAGCAGACCTGGGCATTATTTTAAATAAAAGTATTTTAAATACAAATGAAAATACTTTTTTTTTATTTTAGTATTTTAGAATTAAAATAAAATAAATCACATGTTTATTTTAATTTTAATTCTAAAATACTCAAATAAAAAAAAGTATTTTCATTTTAATTCTAAAATACTAAAATAAAAAAAAAAGTATTTTCATTTGTATTTTAAATAATAAAATAAAATAAATCTTAAATAGATTGTTTGAAGTTAAACAATTTTCGTAATAGGATAGTGTAGTCCTACTACACTATCTAGAATTGCACTAGAGCACTCACTCCTAAATATTGAGCATGTATATTATTTTCAGTTTGATGTTGCAGTTTTTTTTATTTTATTTTTTTTTGGGGGGGCGCAATTATTAACTTTGTACCGCTTCTTCTGATTTCAACAAATTTTGTCACATTGGTGGTTTTTGATTACCTAAATAGACTTCTAATGAATTCATTTCACATAAATGGTTTTATGCATAGGTTTTGGGGTGGAGGGTTAAATATTAACTTTTTACCGCCATATCGGATTGTCACAATATGAAACAAAGTTCATAAGTCAAATAACAAGGCCAATTCCTCATAATTTTTACAATAAATAGGTTTTTTATGGGAGGCGGCGTTAATTATAGACTTTTCACCGGTTTATTCGAAAGTAAAAAAATCGATCGAATTCCATATATTTTAATAAGCCTGGTGACGAATGGAAAACGCCTGAGGGAAGTAAGGGCTGAGAAGTAGGTGGGAGGTTTCGTTAGGACTGATTTGCCGAAATTCCTATTGGACGGAGGACGTTGGATGGTGTATGGGTAGCGAATAGTCTAATGCGTAGCCCAATTAGTTTAAATAGGTTCCCAATCAGTTGGATCTGTAGAAAATAAAGTTTATTTAATAATTTTAACAAAATGAAAGCAAAGATGATCTGAGTATCAAATACATTACACCAAGCAAAGAAAACCGAAAAAAAATTAAATAAAAACTGTCGATTTATTAATCAATTGCAATACTAAAAAAAAATATTTATTTATTAATCAATTGCAATGCACTAGCTAATAGGTTTTAGAAGTATTTTGTATTTTCATTTTAATTTTTTTTATTTAAAATACAAAATACTTTTTTTATTTTACATTTAAAATAATTTTGTAGAAAAGTATTTTGAATGATTTGAGGTTAAAATGCATTTTATGCAAAATATTTTAAATACTTGCTATTTAAAATAAAGTATTTTAAAATAAAAATTAAAATACTTTTTGCCCAGGTGTGGTTTTCAGTCCCGAGTATGTACTAGAATAGTCACAAACATGCACTAGAGAAGTTTGTATTTGTTCCAAAAAAAGTCTAGATCCTTTTAAATCATATATACATTATCATGATATCTCTTTTAAATCATATGTTAAATCACGTGTTTTACGATACAATATATTTTTTTTTTAACTGTTAATCTTTATTCACACCTGTTAATATAATAGTAACAACCAGTGAATTTTCTGACAGTAAATTTATAACAATGGCATGAGAGGCATGGGGGGGGGGGGGAGTATTACTCAGCGGCATCTCCTCCTGGACGATATTAGTAAATTAAAAAAGAAAAGTCTAAACTTCAGTGATATTGCTGATGCATGTCATCACCATTATTTCAGTGTAATATTAAAATATTCCAGCTGATATTAATCAATCCAGCGAACCTGGATCATAGAAAAGCTGAGGATGTCTTAGGGGAACATCTATTGATCAGCAGAGATGATTTCCGGATTTATTAAAATGGCAGAGAACAGATTGGCTAAGGTCATATATAAAACTAAGGTGGGGGTACAGAGACCAGGAGGAATACAAGTGAAATCGGGAGACTTTTGAGAGTAGTTTTGGAATCGGAATAGGAAAGGATAAGATGGATGGTTCAGGACAGAGGTATTGGATCAAGCTATGCAAATAAGAACCTGACCCTGCTGTAGGGTAGAATAGGAAAAAATTACATCAATAATGTAAAGAAATTAGGTTTTTCTACATACGTATTTAGTGCTTGAAGGGTAAGATAACCTGAATGGTGGAGCCTAAACCTCAAGTGATGCGAAAAAATGCTTCCGTGGTGCAGCGATAGACAGCCATGTATCCATAACCAATAGTATGGAGGAGAATTAGGGACTATCCTTTCCACATAGGGCGTCAAATCTTACTGGTTTTAGGAAAAGGAAAAAATGGTTTAGGGTTATGGCTGCTCAGAGTCGGCAGACGCATGATGTTATTCCCATCGTCCTTGACCGGGCCTGGAAAACAACATCAAGATACTCGGTTGGTTTTTTTTGTTTATTTAACGTCACTTTATGGCCACTAAGGCTAATCTGACGAAGCTACAAGTGGGAGTCCGAAATTTTGCCTATTCAGGTATAATTAGGATAGGGATCTTTAACTAGTACGACATCGCAAAGGCTCCCATTTTACTCGGTAGCTCCATTTTACTTTCCATCTTAAGGACATCATAGCGTAGGAGTTCTTACTCCCTTAAACGGTCACCTGTCGGACTATGAACCATACTCGATTGGAAAGATTGTCTATGGACTTTGGATAACTTTGATTACCTACTTTAGTACAATACTCGGTCATACCTCCCCCCCCCCCCCCCCATCAAAAGAATATATTAGCTTAAAATTTTAATGCAGGACGTTATAAACCACTGAAAATATGTTAATTCAGTCAAATGTGAGATGTCTGTTTTTCATCTCTGGAATGTCATAAAAAATTTTGGGACCTTTTTAGAGGGCGCTCTTCAATTATTCTCTTTGTGCCCTGTATATTGCATTTTGTTTGAGAAAAAAAAAATAATAATATAAAAAAAAAAAAAGTCGCGTGAGTCAGACCCTTTGATTAAATTGTTATAAAATTTGAAGCGCTATTAGTTCATCGAAGACTTCCATGCTTGTGACACAGGGGGTCCGCAATGAAGAACGTTACAATCAAGAACTTTACAAACAAACCGAATGGAGAATGTATGAAGAACGTTTTAAACAGATCCACTGAACAGTTACTATCTTTATACAAACAACGTTTATCACTTGCTATTTAATTGCTACAGTAATAGAAGGTATGTTTTTAGGCTCCCTTATATATCATTATTAAATGCGAACGAACATTATTAATCTAAATTGAAAAATATATAAAACTCTTAATATATGTGGTTTTATGTTGTAAAATCGTTTTTTTTTTTAGATAGCCGCTTCCTGTCTGAAACTTTTCTTTGGAAATGTAGCCTAATTTAAAAAATATCGCGTATTTAATATCAAAGGGACTCAAATTTGTCATCCAAAATTTCGTATCTAAACCATCTTATCTGATCATTTTTATTCTAGTAGATGTAACACAGATATAAGTCATTAAAATATTGGGTCATCTATCAGGTTCGTTACGGGTGGCTTTAGGGTCTTACAAAGGGAGCTAAGAAATCCTCGACTACGAGTATGTTCTCTTTCGGAGGGGAACATAAAATAGAGGTTCCGAGCCTGTGCGATGTCAGGTACTCATTAAAGATCCGTATCCTAATTATACCTGGTTAGGTCAAATTTAGGACTCCTACTGAAGCATCGTCCAATCAGCCTTAGTAGCATAAAGGAACTTTTTTCAAACAAACAAACAAAATAATGCGTCTAATACAAACCATCGTACATATCTATAACAAAATTTAACCTATTGCATAGTTTAGATTGACTATAGTCCTTAACCGGAATCCCGAAAATAGCAACCATTATCCAACAACAGCTGAAATTGTTGCTGCTTCAATTCACTATATCCAACCTGTCTGTAACGTAATGCCATAGACACAGGTTAAAAGACCTAGAGATCTCCTGTTTAACCAATGTAGAAAACATAAAACCCGGTCCTTAAAATTATACAAGTCAAACAAAACAATATCAAACATGCTTTGGGTCACTGAGGAAATAATTCTGACTGGCCCAGTTTTTCTTTCCCAACAGTTTCTGAAGCTGATAAAACGAAATCTTAAATAATAACGAATAATATTTAGCAGATGGATTTTTATGAATGCTCCTTTCAGAAGCTAGTTCAGGTGGCAAAGGTACGAATAAGTCAACTGCTACATGAAAGAATGACTACAAGATATACCTACTAATCATACCTGCTTAGGCAAAATTTAGTCGCATGACCGAATAACGTAATTTCTGTTTTTGTTTTTTTTCTTATTGTGCTCTATATTTTTTGTGCTGAAATGGCCGTGGAATGCTTGCAATAGATAATTAAAGTTAAGTAAAGCCCCTGTATCCAACCATTATATATCATAAACTATATAGTTATACTTATATACTCATCAGAATGATTGGGATAAGACCCGTTCCTTAAGACAGGATTATTCTCCAAAGTGATTGGGTATTATCTTTGATCGGATTGTTCTAAGGAGCTAAGTAATAAGGCGATCCTATCGGATGTCTGCTGAGTATTAGGATTAGAAATTATCAGAATGTTTTCATTGTTTTTTCTCTTACAATTAAATAATTTTATATTTAAATAATAATTATAAACAAAAAATTGATGAAAATATTAGGAAGTAATGTCACATATTTTCATTTAGCCTATTCATTATGCTATCTCAAGTTTTAGACAATTTAAAAAAAAAATACTTTATTCCATACCGCTTTAAGATGTATAGAACGCTCTCTCTCTAAAAAAAAAAAATAATAATAAAATAAATAAATAGGTTGCACCAAGGCAAGAAAACCATTTATGCAAGAGAATTTTTCTTCTTTAGCCCAGTCTTAATGTATTGTTCCCTTTTAGAGGTCTTACACCTTTTACTTCATCACTCTCTGGTAGGCCCACTTTTTATCTTCAAAAATCAATCTTTCTTTGACCGGATTTTTTTAAGGACAGAAGGTTCGGCTTTAAATGGAAAAATTCCTTGAAGTTGTCCTACGGAAGGGAAGTCACATGGAGCGCGTGT
This sequence comes from Aelia acuminata, assembly GCA_911387785.2. Taxonomy (NCBI): domain Eukaryota; kingdom Metazoa; phylum Arthropoda; class Insecta; order Hemiptera; family Pentatomidae; genus Aelia; species Aelia acuminata. Next base: position 118,618,004 of record OU426982.1, on the reverse strand, counting down.
GATATCAAGTTGTCGTTAAAGATCCCTACAGAGAGTACTACAGGAATTTAGAGAATCCTTAACAGAAATTTATAAATTAAAATTTATACAAAAGGCTTACAAATCTGATAAAATGATTCTATATAAACAATTATACTATGATTACGGAACAAATTACCTACACGACCCTAAAATCAATTTCGGTATCGCTAAACGGATATTCAAAGTTAGATGTGAGTTATTAATTATAACTTATATTTAAATTATAACAGATTTTATCAAAACAGTAATATATTATGTTCATTATGTAATAAAAAAGAAACTGAAAACACCTTGCCCTTCCTAGCAGTATGTCCTATTTTAACGGAAATCAGATGTTGTTTTGGTAGGAGATATTTAATTAGGGAAGATGTTATATACTACCTAAATGGTAAAGATTGGCTGGCGCTATGTAAATATTGTAAAAGGGCATGGCAATATAGATACAATCCTATCCAAGAATTTAATTACATTTAAAAAAAAATTGTTTTATTGTTATTGTTGTACTATTTGTTTTAAAAAAAATATTAGTAGTAATAAATACGAAGTGTCAGGGCGGTACATTAAGTTATATTGTTTATATATGTTTATTTTAATTAATTGTTTTTTTTTTTTTTTTGTATGTTGTTTACTTTTGCTTGTAATATTAGTTATGTAGGTATACCATAGTTATATATTAAAATATATTAGGCCAGCTCCGGACTGACGGTCTAATAGACCACAGTTCTGTGAATGTTTTTATTTAATTAGTACTTGGTATGTACCTGGTATACTAAATAAAAACAGTATAAATAAAAATTAAATAAACAAAGATAAATACATTTTATGGTATTTCTGTGATCATCTTTCTTTTATACTTAAGCAATTTATGAAACACGAGTCGATGTGGTTCATCTCTCTCTTGTATTTCCCTATACTATCTTATATAGTTAGTTAGCTTAATAGCACCTGTCTTAAACGAAAAAGACAATGAGCGAATCTGATGACTGAACTCCTAGAATAATATGACATGATAGGCATGGGTAAGGGTGATACCCAGCGACACCTCTTCCTGTCGTGATTTGCACTTAGGCAGGGAGATCACCAGCATCCTATATATTTATATATAACGATAGGTTAAATGATGGTCAGGATTTTCAGTTTACAATGATTTTATTATGGTAAGCCAACGTTTCGATCCAACTTGTGGATCTTCATCAGGGCTAAAAGAAAACAAATATATGAGTATCTATGCTAGAGGGTGATCTATGATAAATGGATACATTACAGAACTGATAATAATATAAAAGATGGTGTATACATGAATATTAAAATAAGAGGCTGGTTAACAAGATAAAATAGAATCTGATATTTACCTACTGAGTCCAGGTGGATACTAAGACTAAAGGTAAAAATAAGGTGAGAGGTAGTATAGATATTAGGGATGGTGACTGGACAAGTTCTAGTCTTTGTATAAAAGTAAGTCTTTGTCTTGATTGTGAAGCTCAAGCCATTTGATTTGTATTACAAAGTGATAATTTGTGTAACCTGCTTTAATATTTGTATTTTTATAATTCGTTTGGCATTGACTGTTGTTACATTATCGTTGAATAATTATTGTTAACCCACAGAAGCGTTACATTATTTTTATTTTTAAATCCGTTGATTTAATAGAATATAAGCTACCGATCATTCCTCTTATTACTTCAGTTTCTTCCAATTTCCGTCAGCATAACTTAAGTTCTTAAACAGCTGAATTAAGAACTGTATAACATAAAAATAGAGAAATTTATAAAATCAGAGTATGTATATTCAATGCTATTCACCATGCACGGAAGCAATCTCGTAATAAATCCCGCTTGTTTGGGGTGAGAGGGGGGAGTTGGGGGAAGTTAGCATACGAAACCCCTGTTTACATTCCATTACAAAGAGGGAAGCAATCCCCAGGAGACGGTTGAATACATATTGAAGACGGAGCCGGGGGATGAATGATAAAGAAGAAGGAAGAAGTGGAAGAAGAAGAAGAAGAGGACAGTGGAACTAGAGGTACCTGTAGATTGTGGACCGAGGGCTGAGCAAATAGCGATCATCTCGCCTTCCCCCCTCACCGCCCCTTGCCTCCCCCTCTACAGCTCCAATCTTATCTACATTTATTTTATCCACTCCCCTCCCTCTTGTCTGTCTTCTGTCACACCCCAACCCCCCCCCACCCTGCCCTTCTGCTAATATTTGTAGTGGTCCTGTCTCGGTAAGCCCTGTACCTTTTGTTACACTATCATATTAAAACAATAAATAAATATTGTAGCGTTGGACACGCTATAAAAAAAAGTATTGAGAAAAGTGAAGCTACCAAGTGGTGAGAACTGTCACCCACCGACTTGGGATCATTGAAGAGAGAAGAATAGCCCCACGGTTAGCTCAATGGTAAAAGCGATGCCACAAAGATGCAATGCCGGGTTCGATTCACGGCCCAGGCCAATCTTTTATCTTCTGGGTAGGTAGAAGATATGGACAAAATTTAAAAAGAAAATATCTAATTTCCGACATGTAAAGTGTATTAAATCTAGATTTCGGATTTATATCCCTGGACGTATATCTTTCTTATCTCATAAAGCCTTTCATCGTCAGGCTAGTTTTTCATTTGATTCAAATATACTGTACATAGTATAATGCTTCTCAAATGTTTGTGTTCCACGGAAATGTGTGATCGATCCCGGTTGAATAATTGTAATAAGGCCGTCAAAAGACTTTGAGTTGGATGTGTGGATTTTTGTTGGATTCAAGTGTAATACGGCATACTTATAAACATTGTATAAGCCAGTATTAGAATTTGTTTTCAAGGATTTTGAAAGAAGAAGTATATCTCGGCTTCAGGATTACGGTCACAAATCACTGACATTTAGGTATTTGGTGTATGAATATGCCCGCGATAATCAATAATCAGTAATAAGCGATAATCAGCAAAAATTTCACCAAAATTGGTCAAACGGAGTGGGCACTTTATTTAATAAATTTTGTCCCATTTTTATGTGTTTTTTTTTTCTCAAAAAGGGCTGTAACTATTTTGATCAATCTGGATATTTGATGAATGTATATTCCCGCAATATGACAGCCGAAATTTCATTTCCCATATTATGAAAATAAAAACTTTTATTTAACAATAAATTTTTTTTAACAATAATGCATGTAAGGTCTGAAAAAATATGGTATAAGATAATCTTTAATTAATTATATTTTAGTTTAGAAACTTTAATTCCATATAAATTTCTGAAGTGGTTTTAGAGGAACAGTAATCGTTCTCGATTTCCAAAAAGGCATAAGAGACTAACTTTACGTGACGTAAATACACCTTCTATCAATTCAACTTCACGATATATTTACAAAAAGCAACTCGCAATATAAAAAAAGCAACCATTAAAAAAAAAAAACACAAATTAGGTCCCTTAAAAAAAGAAATAAGCAATAATAAATCGAAAAGTACTGAGAACTTTTAGGTTTTCCAATACGATTACTCTATAACTTATGGAGATAAACATAAATGCACATGAATGTGGACAAATGTGTGAAGTTGAGGAATAGCGGTTATATATTATCGAAACACGACGATTTCTAATCTAAGTAAGTTCGTATGTGAAAGTTGTGTGTTGCGCGCATCGCACCAGATTTTTTCACATGTATTCCGTTATTTTAAATTTCACAGTACCCGACAAAGATTTCTATATAAATTTTACTGATTAAAAAAGGAACTTCAATAGAAGAAGTCCATCAAATCACCAATTCCAGTGGGGGATAATACAAGATGACCGGAATTGGGATAATGGTCCATAATTAATCACATTTACCATGTTTGATGGGCTTTATGCGTAATGACGGGATATTATAACGGTATAATAATGGCTACAAGCAAAATAACATCTTATTATTGCTATTTTTAATAATTGTAAATCAGTATACTCCAATCGCCGGATTATTTCCCAATTAAATAGTATATATGTATAATATCTAATAACAGGTAGCTTTTCTGGTCGAGGGGAGGGACACTTGTATTGGGGCTCAAAACCTGTGTCCACCAGCCAGCCCCTATACAACACCCATTCCCGATTACATGGCGCAACATGGGGTCCGCTAACCTGATTGCCCCTCTGTGAGCTCAACATCTCATTACCCCCCCCCTACATCATACAGCCCTTGGATGAAAATTTTGTTTGGAGAGTCTATGTTTGTGAGGAGGAAATATTGACAGGGTGCGACCTACCTGGCGGTGAGGTAATTTCAATTAATGACTTCTTACCTTGCTAGCTATAATCCATCTTCTTCCAGCTGTCAGGAAATAATTAAACCTCGGGAACGAGACTATACTCTAACCAACGAATTTTCCCAAAGCCAATGTTGTGTGGAATTGTATAATAGAATTGCAATTGCAAAAAATCTTTATTTAAAATAAATTTGATCAATCTTATCGTTGGTGTTAGACTAGAAAATTTGTTGAAAATAGAGAGAAAGGTCCTGAGGAGAATCTATGGGCCTAAAGGACCACGAAGCTGAAATAAGAATGAGAAGACTAAGATTCTACGGGCACATGGTAAGAATGGACCAACGGAGACTAAACAAGAATTTTTTTGACAGAATCCGTGAATGCATGAGCGTAGCAGGATATGTATAGCGAATGAGAGGGAAAACTGAAAAATTGAAAATAACAGGCGGAAATTGCCTGGATAGAGAACAATTCAGAATAAAAGTTAGAAGAAATCAAGGTACTTAGAAAAAAGGAAAGAGAAAAGGGGTACTGCATGGTCGGGATCAAGGTCAAAGGAAGACCAAGGTTTGTTCCATAAAGTTTGAAACGAATCAGCCAAGGCGAAACTTATAATAAGAAACGTAAAAGTTCAGATATTGACTAATACCCACAAAGAGAGCTCCTTGACTATGCCGTCCCTCGGATAGGACGTAAAATAGAAGTCCCTAGCCTGTACGATGTCAGGTACTCGTTAAAGAACCCTATCTTAATTATACCTGCATAGGCAAACAACCCCACTGTAGCGCTTTCCGATTAGCCTTGGTGGCATAAAGTGACGTTAAACAAACAAAACCCTCATAAAGAGCTAACAAATTACTTGCTAGTGCTCGGTAAAAAAAATATCAAAAACTCTGGTGCGATTCGCGCAAAACCGAACTTTCAGTTACCAACCTCCTTAGATGACAAATCTACGTTTTATGATAAATATGTTAACGCCATTCAGCAACTTTATATATTTATTCCCTTATTTAAGCCCACTCAGAACATTTCTATGTCGATAAAACCCACCTTATACTAAAGAATACTTGATTCTCATTAAACCTGACGAGTTTAATAAAAATAGTTAAAGCAGTTTTTTGAGAAACCCTTCATGGGTTTTAATGGTACAGGTTTTTTTATTTTTTAATCGTTATAATAATCGTTGGAGAATTACCTACGCTTGTCTAGAACCTAATAGACCCTCCTTATTCAGACTAAATATAAGGAGCGATGGACTGGGGTTTTGTTAGTATTGCTCTGAAGCTCGAATACTACGGTTATTTTTGTGTTACTGTATCGTTATAAGTTGATACTTTTTGTAACCTTGTTGATTATTTCAGTTTTATTATTTGTCTGACAATGTGAAGTGTTATTTTCTTATAATAAAAATTATTTAAAACCTCATAAGTGTTACAGTATTAAATTACTTCCGGATGGTTATATTTGTTATTATGATAGAATAAAGATCCGTTTCATGGAAGAATAAGACGAATTTTTATTTTCTATAGAAACACTTGTCAGAAGCGAGGGAGAGGAAAAATTGGTTTTATTATTTTTAAAATGGAAAAGTGACCATCAAGAATTGATCTAGAAGGTATAAAACTGAGGGAGCAGTATCATGGACGGTTGATGATAGGTTTGGATGGCTCGCCGAAGAGATGGAGGAAGGAAGTGGAGAGTTGGATTGGGACCGGATTGAGCCATTAAACAAGGTTAGGGAAAAGTGATGATTATTTTATTACCGCCCGAGGTCCCCGCTTGCCCAGGTCCCTATCAATTTCCCTTTTATACCCTTCTTTACTTCTCTTCCCCTCACTCTCTCTCCCTCTCACCCTATCTCTCTCTTCCCCCTCTCTGTCATTCCTTTATTGTTTTATTCGCGGCTATCTGCTCCTGCCAATGGGATGGAATCAATATTTCTTGGATTTTTTCCTTATTAAATTTATTCCGCTCCCCCATCCTCAGATCAAATCTCGATGTCCGCAGAGCCCATTTTTATTTCTTTGTCTCTCCAAAAGGTATTCAACATAACGATGCATTTATCTCTCATTAACTTAGCCGTTACTCTCATTCACCGATCGAATCAAGTGAAACTTATTCTTGAAAGATTCCATTTTATGAACATCAGTATAACGTGACCTGGAATGCTCAAACAACTTCATATCAATAAAATTTATGCAGTATAGATATTGAATCATTTTGTCCCAAGGGTAGATAGACTATGGACATAGAATATGGATCTACGAGTATGTTACTATATGCCGAAAATATATGTTTAGTAAATTTTATTTTTTCAATTTTATTTATTAAAATTTACAAATGTGTGATAAGTAATATGAGTTAATATGATACATGAGAACGAAAGCCATGTTGCTTGGTTTTACATGGTATAAATGGTCTGGTATAAACCATATTTAATATTGGCTGATTTGACTGTAAACTGGACTGCATATGGGACATTCTTTTACAAACCGAACAGATTTGGACAAAAATTGACTGACACATTTTAGATTTAACTGAAACTTTTTTTACAGGTTCTATATCGAAAAAAAAGAGATATGTGTAAGAGGATTTTTTTTTTATTTTCGATATTTTAAAAAATAAACAAGATCGAAAATTCGTGAATTTGATGATTTATCGGTAATTGCCTATTTTTCAAAAATTCATAACTCCGGTTCTGTTTAAGCTAAAAAATCTAATTTTTTTTTATTTTGAAGGTAAAAGACAAGCTTTAAGAAAAAGATACTTTCAAAACCAATTGTCGAAAAATTCAAATTGTTTTTAACAATTTCAATGTTTAAATCGGTTTTTAACAGTGGCGCCACCCATGAATCAGCTTTTTACAGTAAAAATAACTTCTCTATCGTTTTTAAAAACGTTTTCGATAGAAAATTTGACGCAAAATACGATAAGAATAGTAAAAAGCTGATTCATGGGTGGCGCCACTGTTAAAAACCGATTTAAACATTGAAATTGTTAAAAACAATTTGAATTTTTCGACAATTGGTTTTGAAAGTATCTTTTTCTTAAAGCTTGTCTTTTACCTTCAAAATAAAAAAAAATTAGATTTTTTAGCTTAAACAGAACCGGAGTTATGAATTTTTGAAAAATAGGCAATTACCGATAAATCATCAAATTCACGAATTTTCGATCTTGTTTATTTTTCAAAATATCGAGAATAAAAAAAAATCCTCTTACACGTATCTCTTTTTTTTCGAACGAAAAATAGAAACCGTAAAAAAAGTTTCAGTTAAATCTAAAATGTGTCGGTAAGAAAGGTGTTCGGTTTGTAAAAGAACGTCCCATATAGGTAAATGATAATTGTGAATTAAAATAAAATAAATTAAATATCTTCTTATAAAGGAACAATCTGGTTGGAGTATAGGCCTAAAATATTCCCGTAGTTAAATTTTGAAGATGTGGGATAATATGAATAATTGAATGAGATAACGTGATTAACGAACTGATTGTAGAAAAAGAAGAAATTAATTGGGCTGAATTTTTGTACAGTAAACCCTCAATAGCGAACTGGTAGGGGGTTTGATATTCATAGTTCGCTATAACGAGATTCGTTATAACCGAGGATTCTTTTTTTTAATATTTTTTTAAGCCAATGGCCGCACTAATTTGATCATATTTAGAAGTAAATTCATTCATTAGAACTAGTTAAATTAAAACGCACATATGTAATTTATTTTTAGATAAAATACATATTAATTAAACAATGAGATTCATTAATTTACCTGCCAAGTTCATTTGAGAGTTCTTTAGCCTTAACTTTAATAAGAGGGTCTGAGATTGTTATTTGAGATCTCATTTGTTTAAAAGAATCTATCAATTTTTTTCCCAATATTCATGAGCCGCAGAGCGCAGTCGTTTATTTGATGCTGATGTTAATCCTTGGGCTGCAGTTGAATCTATTTTATCTTTGTTTTTTATAATGGTTGACAATGGTGATTTTGGAATTCCATATTTTTCTGCGATGGTTTTCTTACTTAGAATTCTCGATTCAATATCCTGGAGAATTTTCAATTTTTCCTCAATTGATAAGGATTTATGTTTGGGACACACGATTACCAACGAACTCATTTTTTATTAAAAAAAACAGTATAAACGACTATAGAACAATGATTCCAATAATACAGAGGTCGAAACAGAACTGAGCTAGTTTTGAGAAAAAAGTCAATGGAATCAGACAGAGAGCAAAAGGAAATCGGATTAGTTAAGAGTAAAAAAACACCTCAATTCTAGAAAATGGAGCTACTTCGTCTTCCCGCGCTCATTCTACGAAATACAGTAAAAAAAAATTAATAAAAATTCTAGTAGTTCGTTATAACAGAATATAATAATTCTCAGGCATCAAATTTAGTTCGTAGTTCGCACTAACCGAGGGATTTCGCTATAACGAGGGGTTGAGCAGAACTATAATGATAATTTTGTGGGGATAGTATTTTCGCTTTATCGAGGTGTTCGTTATATCCGAGTTCGCAATAATGAGGTTTTACTGTAGAATGAAGCTGAGATAAACACGCAGCGTGTTGTAAAATAACATAAAGTTCTATTGATGTAAAGAACGAGTATATAATATTTATATCTATATTTCTATATTGTCATGAATAGATGGAGGAAACTAGGTTGAAAACAAGTGGGTTAGGAAGAGTCAGGAATTTATTGTGAAAGAATTGGTATGTTGGGCTAAATCGGTGACGTGCGGAACATTAAGGTCATTTGGTAAATTTAATAATTATTACGTATTAGAGCGCAACCCACTTTACCATTCTCAAGATGTATCAGTGGCACACCCACAGAATTTATTCGACGTTACCATCATGGTTCGAGTAGGTTGGTTACACCTATAGAGTAACCTTCTCATTAGACTGAAATAAATATTAAATGCATCTGAAATTATAGTTAATCAATAGTTTTAACTTATTAAGGATAATTAAGTCAACAATTATGATTAATGATTTATAAATAAAAATTTTATTAATGTGTGAATGCTGACGTTATTGTTAACGGTATATGCTGTAAAGTGGTCGTATTGACACGACTAAGAATAGACACAGCAGACCTACACACTCCTTCTTAATCACTAATGAATCACCAGCAAAATTTCAATATCTAATAATATTATAACAATTCCTCTCAAAATCAAACAATCTATTTGATCTCGGTCCAATCAAATCGGATAGTAGGCACTATAAAAATCATTATGTAATATTTAATTAAATTATGATAATAATTATTGAGTTATCCGGTGGGATAATTCAGGCAAACAACTCGGAAATTTAAAATGAATACAATGATCATGCACGACAAACTCTGTCAAACTCGGTCTCCCGTAACATCATTCGCTAATGACTCCAAATAATCCTCACTGGCCCTGAAAAGAAAACGGCTCCGTGACCTACTTGCAGGGGAAAGTTGTTAAGAGCTTTACTTCCGTGTCACTGTGAGAACTTGAAAACCTTCCTCTCAATTTCCTTCAGATATATTTCACGTTATTATACACTTTATGTTGAGTTAGTTGTTTATGCTCTGATTCGTGTTTGTAATTCTTTATTAAGATTTGAATAAAAAAAAAAAAAAAATACATAGTTTAAAAACCTAATAGTCAACCCCTATATCATTTACCGTTATAATATATCGATATTAAGGTATCGATATTACTTTCATAATCAGCATCCACGATTTCATAATAGTTAACCTCAATATCCATATCACGTAATTTATTAGTACCATAAATGATTTCCATGAAAATGGTTAACCCAATAATGGATACTAAAATGGATAAATCCAATAGCTTATATCCTTAAAACTGTCCAAGATATAGAAATTTTTGTCACTATAATTCAGGGACCTCGTACGATCCCTAACATTTTCCGAGATAGGTACCGCTATTCAATAGATAATTAATTTCTATTGATAAAGATCTAATGAAAACTTTAATTCTCATTCCTGATCAGAAAAATAAAAGCCATGCTGTGATATTTATTTAAAAAATGAAATGAATTTTATGCTCTGGAAGAAATAACGAGAGGTAATTTCGAACCTTCGGGGTTAATGATGAATAAAATTTTTAGACTAAATCAGTAAATCGAGTAGACTTTTATGGTTGGGGGAATTGACAAAATAAGCAGCATTAAGGGTTTTATTGTCTACTAGCTGTATATCCTGGTTTCACCCGGGGAACTTCATTTTTCGAAAGGACTTATCTATCAGCCTTAAAATGTGGACCCCGGTTAGTTCCGGAAGAACGGCCTTACCGCGTCTTGTTGGCCTCTTCAAAATCTATAAAATGTTTCGACTCAAACGGTAGATTTCGTCAATCTAATACCAATGTTAAGCGAGATTATAACGATTTTTATAACAATAAAGAATATACCCAGAGATTGGCTGAAGTTATGAAATTTTAATATGGATAGGTGTTCGCACCTGGTATGAAAGAATCACGAAGCGAAATTTGTATAATTTAGGACAAACGGTATGGATTTCTATGAAGGACAAACAAACAAACAGAATTTCATCTTTATTTATATAGACTAGCTGTATATCCCGGTTTCACCAGGAGAATTTAATTTTTTAAATCTACAAACTGAGACTTATATCGACTCAAACGGTCGATTTTGTTAAAACTAATGTAAAGCGAGATCAAAACGACTTTATTATAACAATAAAGAATATACCCAGAGATAGGCTGAAGTGATGCAATTTTAATAAGGACAGGTGTTCGCACCTGGTCTGAAAAAACCACTGAGCGAAATTTGGAGAATTTAGGACAAACGGTATGGATTTCTATATATAACAAACAGAATTTGATCTTTATATTCATAGATTATAGCTGTATATCCCGGTTTATAACGCGGAATTTCATTTTTCTAAAGAAACGGTCGATTTCGTAAAAAAAAAAATTTAAAGTGAGATCATTATGATTTTTATAACAATAAAGAATATCAGCTGAAGATCGGCAGAAGTTATGCAATTTTAATATGGATAGGTGTTCGCACCTGGTATTAAAGAACCACTGAGCGAAATTTGAAGAATTTAGGACATACGGTATGGATTTCTATAAAGAACAAATAAACAAACAAACAGAATTTCATCTTTATTTATGTAGATTGGTTGATAAAGAAATAACATGCAAAACAGAAATTCCCCCTAAGACTCAAACACTAATGTATACTCAAATACATACTAATGTACTCAAATATACAGGTTGAAATTTCTTGCAGTAGGTTTATGTTGCATGTAAGCATAACATGTAAAAATAATAGATTTTTAATTACTGGCCCACCAGAGATATTAGAGCCTAGAGTTAACATAAAATGAAAAAATGTGAAGTTTAAAAATTCTTAAAAATATTAGGTAAAGAATATACGGGTTAAGAGTACTTTTAATGAAAACTACTTAGTTAGATTTATTATCATGCCAAAAATCAGCTTTGACGTACATGCCCTTATACTCAAAACTTACCCTCAAAAACGGTGTTTTGAGAATTTAAAGCAGTTGTTTTCAATAGCACTTTTCAAGGATTGGATTTCAAAATATTCAAATAATAAAGAGGACACGAAATATAAAACAGACTTTAAGGAAAACAATTGTGTGTGAATCATTAGTCTATGACTTACCAGTCTTGAGAAAATGAGTTTTCTGTGAAAGCTTAAAAACTCAAAAATCGGCCTGAAATGTGAAACAAAAATGGCTGCCCTTTTGAAAAGGTTGATCCTAAAAATTTTTAAAAAATTGATTTGAACTACTGATTCCATACATAATTGGTGGTAGAATTATAAATTTTTTCTAAAATGATCGAGCAACCACTTTGGACCACTGGATATGGAATGACCCGATAGTGAGAATCTGGACATTTAAATAATGAAAGTAACTATAAAAAAATGCTGTATTCATGGTTAGCTGTAAATAATACTACAAAATGTTGTTTCAGGTTCAAGGATGAACGGTCTCCTTACAGTGCGGAGCCCCACAGAGAACGTTGGCCGGGAAAGAAATAACAAATGTTCTTTGATGTATTCAGTTTTCCATCCACGTCCTTCGCTGAGGATAGACCAAAGGGTGCTGGGGAACATTAGAATGACCAACGTTAGATCATATTAATTTTGGGGACACAAAAGAAGTTGTGCTTGGGCCTGTGAACACGTAGCGAATTAGAGAGCTAACTTTCCGGCTCGGAGTCTTTGTGTGCGCCGTTGGAAATTAAATCAGAGGAAGAAGGCTGTGGATCTCCTGATTAAAGGGAATTTCATATTCCTCTAGCCCGGATCGATTCCCTCTCTAAGGAAGTTTATTCCTTGTCTAGTCGGGAACGCTGCCTGGAAATATCCTGGGCTACGCTATTTTATGCACTCATTTCATCGAATGCTTTGGGAGTAGGATACCTATCATACTATAGCGCCAAAGACTTCCTATTTTATACCAAACTAATTTATTTTATTATTTTATTTATTTAAAGTTTTAGGGACTTTAAAACCTTAACAGAACCAGTCTATCCTCCATCCCCTTCACTTTATACAATTGAACAGGGTTTCTTCAATGAAATATAAGAACCTTCCTTATCTTTGATATCACCAAGATGAAATTTTTGGAACCTTCGCTGCACTGTATCTTCACCCCAAACAATGTTACGCGCGGTTTGAGCCGCACTTCGACCAAGTTTGAATTCGTAAAAATAAATTCAACGAAAATTTTGTTTTGACTAAAGTGAATTTCAGAGGTCATAGAGAATCTTACCGCCTCCATGTAAACTCCATCTCCATTAGATATCTCTCCATAAACCACATTTTCTTCCGCGAGCAAATTTTTCTAATGATATTACTCTAATATAAAATTTGGAGTAAAATCCTTGCGTTACTGTGTCTTATAATAGAGAGGAAGTTGGAGTTGCGGAGATGGAGTTACATTGTGAACAAGGCTTCGTAACACGATTACACTGTTTGATGAAGGTTGCGGTTTAGTAATACCTACCTACTGCTTTGACTAGGTACATCTACTGTACAGTTACTGTATGCTGCTAAATTGAGGATATCTTATACCATCTTATTGTGTGACATAAATGTATATTAAGCATTTAATTATTATATATGATTACAAAATATAGCAAACATTATAAGGGCTTGGTCACTTGGCCGTTAGCTCGGTATTGGTTACTGATATTGAATACATAATGATAATATAAAAAAGAAAAAAATACAAAAATATATACACATACACAAGCAAACGAATCCTCAGAATGACCCTATTTAAATAATCTTAAAATTGTGTCATAGCTTTATTTTATTGCTAATTAACTCTAAATGTTTTTTTTTTTAATTTATTACAATATTAAAATATTATAATAATGGACAAATATCTATAAAACTGGATTTAAAATAAAAATTTTACTCGATGTTTCTAGATACCTAATTAGAAATGCCATTTCCATGTTTTCTAAAATTCATCATTCATGATATCGCACTAGTATTTCTAAAGTGACACAACTCAAAATTTAACACAACTGAAAATTTGTCACTCTTGCCAATGTAGGGGCAATACCATTAAGGCAGCAAGAGTGACACAAGTGCCTTCTGGCGGAAAAGCTCTGAAGCTAGGTTGATACAGTTGTGATGATTGATAAAGAGATATTTACCTATGTCTTTCATAGTCATAACTCAAGAACACCAATTTTTGAGTTGTGTCACTTTAGAAATACTAGTGCGATATGTAAAATATTTAACTAACTTACGCTTTCAAATATTTTGAAATAATTATCAATACATTAATAAAATTATAGTTTAATCATTTTAAATTATATCCGCAAGCTCACAAGCGGTTAAACTACAACAAACTACTAGCGGTTAAACTAAATTCGCTTTCAAATATTTTGCTGTCAGGTACATTAAAGGAAAAAAAATAATAATTTGAAATTAATTATCAATACTTTAATAAAATTATAGTTTAATCATTTTAAATTATATCCGCAAGCTCACAAACGGTTTTTTTTATTCAACTATTTCTTTTGGATATAAAATATTACAGATGAATTTCAATTCATTTTCACATTAATCTTGAATGTTTTTCTTGCAACTAATAATTTTTTCAGATTTTTTATTTAATAATTTAGGTGCAAAGCAGGGCAGACAAATATTAATAGACTCCAAGAGCCCCGCCTCCCCTGGTAATCCTAGGGTTAAGATCGCACATAAAGAACTTTACCTTGGATTAAAGTTCGTCTGAGGGATGACTTGGCGCACAAAGAAGACCCTTAAACTAAAGTGACTGAAGCAATCATCAAAAGTCAAGATTAAACTGAAACCAAATACACCAGTGGTTCAGAAAATAGAAACGAAAAATATCTGTACAAGATTTTTAAGACGAACGCAACATAAAATTAATAACGAAGATAAATATACTTAAACAGCCAACTATCGACCAACAACATGAGCTCTTATTTCTAAATTTAAAGTAAAACTAAATGCACATTACAATATACACCGAAAAGACGCTGGATGATAGATCACTAAATTAAAGGTATTAAAACCAGGAATTCCCAAAATTTTTAAGAGTGCCGTTTAAATATCAAAATTTTCCGTGACACCCTACGAAGATAAATCAGGTCAAATTACAAACTTTGCTAATAGTTTTTCTTCATTTCGAATTTAGCTAAACATTCATTAATAATATATCTATACCTAATATGTTTGCAATTGATTTTTTTATTTTTTATTTATTAAATAAATTTATTCAATCATTCATCCGAAAACCCTACTGGCTGATGACTCAGCTATCTCGACTTCAAACAAAGATGCCACTAAAACTTCACAAGTGCTCATAAACGAGATGTTAAGCGCTAAAGAAAACAATTAATCCAGCGATATGGACTTCATTGAAGACTGCATGACAGATGTTCAAATTATCTATGACGAACAAATTAACCTTTCACAAAGTAAATAAACGAATCATACAGTCATTTCAATCAAAAATGGTACCGTGACTTACTCTAAATTCGAACCCATTAATTCAAGCTCTCTTTCACCTCATTCGAATTACGCGGTGTCCTCTCTCCTCTCGCTATTCTCATTATTTTCGTTTTGCTTGTGTATTATTTTTTGTGATTTTCCTATTATTTGTTATTTATTTCCATGTTTAGCAAATTAAAATCTTCCTGAAGGACTCGGAGATTGTATTGGAAAAAAATTATTAAATAAAACTATAATGAGGGTGGAATTATATTAGAATAGAATAGAAAAGTCCTTTATCCTAAAAGCAATACGTATTTACAAAACTGTATACATGTGTAAGGACAAATTTTGATATGGTTTTCGCCGTGTGCCAGGAGTTCTAAAAATAATAGTTTATTCATTGAAAATACACATAATAATTACGATCTTGAGAGAATTCAAATAACAATAATCTTCTATATGTAAATGCTTTTTTTACATAAAAATAAATTCCATGTACCAGTTCATTTTTTTTTTTTTTTTTTTTAACAAGACTTCTTTATCTTATTTATCTTCTTTATTGATCAATATTTTTCCAAAATATTTCCCCCATATCTAATAAAACATTGGGCATACTCCAATAAAATGCACGATGTCTTCTTTTTTATTACAATTTTTTATTACAAATGGCACAATAATAACTTACTCCATTTACCCATGGATTGAAATTTAGGTCTAATAGTTTTCCTTTTACTTTAAATATTATTTTTATTAAATCTAAACTATTAACGTCATTTATGTACGATATTGTACTCAGTATACAATAGTTTTACGTACGATATTGTACCGTGTACAATATGGTACACAAAAGCACATGATAGTCAGATTGTTGAGCAGCGGATAAACTATCACTATTAAAATGCTCAGGAAAGTGACTAATGATTTTATTAGTTTGCTCCTACTATCTCTCTCTCCTTTGAAATAAAAAAGGGATCTAAATCAGTACCTAAGCGATCAGACAATGCTATCCACTCAGTAAACCATGAACATTTAATATTTACTATTTCTTTTGCAATTATTTAAGGAATCTACGGTCCGGCAAATAAAATATGATATTGACATTATATTCATAAAAAAAAATTCCTGTGAAATTCGACTTCATAATTTATTACATTTCATCTTATGTACATATCTGCAACACCCTCTAGTAAATGGAATAATGTACCGAAATTCATAGATGAATAGGTTCAAAAACTCAAATAAAAAAAAAAAAAATGTTCACTTTTCATAAAAAAAAAAAAAAATAATAATAATAATGGATTTCCTAAAAGATAATCTGTTACATGGCAATATGTGAAATGAAAAGATGATCGAAGTTGTATACCTCCGCTCCCCCCCTCCCCTAGCTCGTAAGTCCCAGATATTAAAAAGAATTTCTCGGGAGCTCCATTCAAAGTTTTTAAATATCAAGTATAGGGCCCTAGACTTCCCATTGAAATATTCTCAAGTAATATTTAAGAAATATGCTTTGAGAAAATTTGAAACTTGATTTACCCTAAATTTTTTCTTAGAAGAGAGCAATTTCAGACTGTAAAGTCCCTTCAACTTTATACGGACTCTTAAAACTAATAAAAACCTATATTAGATTGTGTAGAAAATTATTTATCAGTTTATGTTTTACACGTAAATATATAATTAAAATGTATTTTTTGCCTCTTAGATTGATATTTATTGATTCGAGTTTAAATATAATACTGTAAAAAAGTTGTTGAATAAATATAAAGATAATACTAGCAGACCCGGCCACGCGTTGCTGTGGCTCAGTAGTTATATCCTAATATTTTTAAACAAATACAGTGATACCAATATTCATTGATAAAGATGAAAACCTTTCAGCTAATCAAAATCCAACATGATTGAGAATAGAGCATTCATTACACCATTTAAAAGTATTTGGTAAAGAATATAGGAAAGTTAAAGTTTTTATTTTTTACATCTCATATTTCAATGTAGTTTGATTAAAAAGGAGCTGATTGTGTTTACGACTCACAGAGCTGCCAACTCTATCGCCCTTTTTTTATGGATCGGTATAAACTAACTCGAAATGACTATATTTTTCCACTAATTTTAAAAAGGATGACTGAAGTAAGGTTTGGTAACCTCAGCCATTGATCTATTGATTATTGGCCTAACACTACTTCAACTTGGTATTGTTATTTTAACAACGGGTTTAATTTTGCTCAGGGTCATGCCAATCTTGGTTAACTCGTCATATATGTCCTTTTGATAGGCGTTTTTCTCAATTTCTTTGAGACCTCGATTTCCCAACCCTTCGGCTAATAAGTGTTCGGTAGGAGGGTGGTGTGTTGAAGCTTTTAATTTAGCAATATATTTGAGTGATAAGAAATCTCTTCTTAAAGAAGTTTTTACATAATACAATTAAGAATTTTTATTTATTCAAGTACTAATTTGTTCAAATGTTTTGGGTTAACCTGTTTTTTTTTAACACAAACCAAAGATTTGATGGTTTCCACACACGTGAGCAGGCGATACCCATTTCAAGTGCCAAGTGAGTTATGCCATTGCCCAAGGGAAAAACACGGATTTTCAAAGTCCAAGTGGACATTGTTTGCCCTTGGGATTTGTTTATGGTCATGGCAAAAGCCAAACGAATAGGATATTGAAGCCTTTTAAATTTTATTAAAAATTCTGTCGGTTCCAGAGGAATAGGTAGCAACAGGACGATATCTCCTGTAAACCTTCCAGGCAACATTTTTCCTTCAATAACATTTCCTGTTGTAATCCTTTTAATGACCAAACGTGTACCGTTGCACAATTGAGGTGGATTTAAGTTACGAAGAAGAATGATCGGTGAGCCAATCTTCAACTGGAGATTGTTTGGGTGTATATCCAGGGAATTAAAAAATTCAGTTTGGAAATTTACGGCTTCGTTTACATCTAGAACATTGTCAATTGATTTTGGAAGTTTATTTCATCGAAATCAACATTTTTTGCTGCCAAAATAGCACGACTACCCAGCCAATTATAGTCCAAATAATTGTTCAAAATATCAGGAAAGACACTTTATATTTCGTATACTGTTCATTTTTCGTCTCTACAACAGTTCAGAAATTTTCTGGTAATTTGATAAATTTTGAATTTCGATGCAGCTCTATTTCACCGTTTCCAATATAGAGCAATTGTTTAAAAAATATATCTGCTGATGGATTATTTTGCAGTAGTACTCTCATATTTATGGCGGATAAATCTGAAACTTGAAGTTACCCAAATAGCAATTATTCCTGTTCAGTAGAGGTGTAATAATCATTAAATGTAAAATTTAAAAAATGCCGCAATTTGTTATCCTTTCTTAATCAACAATCATTTAAAGATAAGTAAAAAATTGTATTCTGGTAAAATAACAACGAAATATCATTCCCAATAATAGCCTACTTTAAATTAAAGAAAGGATTAAAATCTTCGCTAACATTTCTTAAATTTTACATTTAAAGATAATTACAACTCTGCTGAACAGGAAGTAACATCCTATATTCGATTGGGATTAAATTTTCTCAACTTTAAATTATTGTTGATAAAGGAGAAATTACAAATCTTCACTGACATTTTTTAAATTTTACATTTTAGATCTCGGGATAAAAAGGTTTGGTAAAATAAAAAAAACACTGTATTTAAATAATAATAACAAAACGAATAATGGAAATAAAGAAACTTCTGTTAAATAAATCAACTGAAAATATAATATCAAAGTCTTTATTATGCAGTTCTATAATCATGCAAATCACAAAGTAACCCACAACACCTAATCAAAACACACCCAGTGAGTTTTTATGACTGTTACCCGCAGTGTAGCCACTATTGTCTCACTAATTTTTGGCAACACTGACTCCCCAAGTAAGGTTTCTATTAGGTTAAACCTATGACAGTAGGTGCTGTTACAACATTTATAGAGTATTATTTCAAATAATAGCCTAATTTAAATTATTAAAATGTATTTACTTTACTAAAAGTTGATATCAGGGTGGGCCACAGAAAAGTGTTTCAGCGGTTAGCTTGTAATTTAATTTAAATACAAATAAAAAAGGAAAAGGAAAAAGTACCTACACTTTTGAGAATTTATTGTAACCTTTTCTTGATTTATTTATTCTTTAATGAAAATTAACAATAAATACAAAGATTTGTATTACCATTTGTCTGTGGAAAATAATAATATAGGAACAAATAACTGCACTCACATAACGCAATACAAAATTATAATAATGATAACCTGTATTACAATAGTATGCTTATAAACAAAAACATTATGAAATCGACATATGACGACAATTTTTAAATTTTACATATAAAGATAATTACACTGATCAGGAAGGAATAATCTGTATTCCATTGGGATTCAATTTATTTTTTCAACTTTAAAATATAGTTGATTAAGAAAGGATTAAAATTTTCTTTGGCTTTCTATAAATTTTACATATGTAATGATGTTTAAAGGATGTTTGATATTTAAAGAAACACATGTTTCTATTATTTAGACTAATTGTTTTAAATTCAGACGGACATATTTTAATTTGAATATTGATTATTTTTAATTAAGTAATGTATAAAATATTCTAAAAACCTATTTCTAATCTAATAATTTCAAAATACTATAAATTTGAAGAGATTATAAATCATCGCTGGCATTTTATAAATTTTACTTATAAAGATAATTACAACTCTGCTAAAAAGGAAGGAACGATCTGTATTCTATTGGGATTAAATTTTGTCTACTTTAAATTATCATTGATTAAGAAGGGATTAGAAATTTTCGCTAACATGTTTTAAATTCTACATATAAAGAAAAATATACCTCTGCTGAACAGAAAGGAACTATGTGTATTCCATTGAGATTTAATTTTTTCTACTTCAAATAATTGTTGATTAAGAAAGAATTACAATTCTTCACTAACATTTTTTAAATTTTACACATATACATATAAGAATAGACTATTTTAAGTTATTAAAATGTATTTACTTTTCTAAAAGTTGATATCAGGGTTGACCACAGCACAGTGTTAGAGCATTTAGCTAGGAATTGGAAAGAATACAAATAAAAAAGGAAAGGGAAGGAAAAATACCTATACTTTTGAGAATTTGTAGTAACCTTTTCATGGTTTATTCTTTAACTAAAATTAAGAATGAATACAAAGATTTTACAACTATTTGCCAGTGGAATATAATAATGGAACACTATGAACAAATAACAGCACTTACATAATACAATACAAAATCTACGCTGACATTTTTTAAATTTCACATATATAAAAGGACGATTCCAATTATAGCCTATTTTAAGTTATTAAAATGTATTCACTTTTCTAAAAGTTGATATCAGGGTCGACCACAGTACAGTGTTAGAGCATTTAGCTAGGAATTGGAAAGAATACAAATAAAAAAGGAAAGGGAAGGAAAAATACCTATACTTTTGAGAATTAGTTGTAACGTTTTCTTGATTTATATTTTTTAATTAAAAGTAAGAAAGAATACAAAGATTTTACAACTATTTGCCAGTGGAATATAAGGATGGAACTCTATGAACAAATAACTGCACTTACATAATACAATACAAAATCTTCGCTGACATTTTAAAAATTTTACATATATATAAGGACTATTCTAATTATAGCCTAAAATGTATTTACTTTTCTAAAAGTTGATATCAGGGTCGACCACAGCACAGTGTTAGAGCATTTAGCTAGGAATTGGAAAGAATACAAATAAAAAAGGAAAAGGAAGGAAAAATATCTACACTTTTGAGAATTTGTTGTAACGTTTTCTTGATTTATATTCTTTAATTAAAATTAAGAAAGAATACAAAGATTTTACAACTATTTGCCGGTGGAATATAAGGATGGAACTCTATGAACAAATAACTGCACTTACATAGTACAATACAAAATCTTCGCTGACATTTTTTAAATTTTACATATATATAAGGACTATTCTAATTAAAGCCTAAAATGTATTTACTTTTCTAAAAGTTGATAACGGGGTGGACCTCAGCAAAGTGTTTGAGCACTTAGTTAGGAATTGGAAAGATTACAAATAAAAAGGAAGGAAAAATACATACACTTTTGAGACTTTAGTGTAACCTTTTCTTGATTTATCCATAATTGAAAATTAAGAATAAATATAAAGATTTTTATTACTATTTGCCTGCAGAATATAAAGATGGAACAATAAGACCAAATAACTGCACTTACTAATAACGCAATACAAAACTATTATAACCGTAATTATAATAGCATGCTTGTAAACAAAAAGGTTATTAAATCGACATGTGTAGCCATGTTAATAAATCATAACACGACCTACTGTATTTGCAGTAATTCGCTATATAAGAATTATTTTGATCACTAATCAATTTAAAAACTATCCGGTCCGGTAAGTTGGCCAAAACTATATAAATTGAGCCAAATTTCATTAAAATCGGTTGAGTAGTTTCTGAGAAATAGAGAGACAAACATACGGACACGAGATTTTTATATATATAAGGATAGGAATTGTAAGATCTGTATTATAACGAAAGCTTTTCAAGATCGCATATAACTAGAAATACATTAAGATAAATAGGTTTACAGAATTATTTGTTTTTTGTTTTTATCATTATTAACAACTCTCTAAATCTCATTCTCGGTACTTACGTATTATACAGCCCGAATAAATTATGATATGCCATCTTGTTTATACTTATCGAAATTTAAATATCTTATGCTAATACCTTTGTAAATTTAAACAAAATAATATAGATATAAACAAGGGCGTTTATGACCAAGGGGTTTTACGGCAATATACTAAAACAACCAACCAACCAACTAATACCTTTAAATAACTTAAGAATAGTATACTAACAGTTATATTGATTTTATTTTATTCTACTGGTGAAAATGGCTCGAGGATGATCAATCCATTATTATATCTATAGAATTTTATTCTAAATGCACTCTTTCTCAAACACCTTCTGATTGGTAATAGTCGATTATATATTTATGTAACATTAGCACAATAGTAACAAAATTAAAAATACAAAAGAATCAGGAGGAAATCGTTTACGAAAAGACTGGTGATAGATGAATTATGATTAAAGGGTACCCGAGGCAACATAAGTAATAGGTTAGGTTGATTTACGGCTGCACAATACGTAAGAACCTTCTTACTATTACTAAAAATAACACATTTCAAATTATTTTATATATTTTGGAAATTGTAAATAAAATTTCATTACTGTTTCAAGACAATACCTACTTTCACAGATATACTATACTTATATTTATAACAACAATAATAAAATTAAGGAAGTCAATATATCTTACGTGCTGATAACACCTTATACAAAGGGAACTACAAAAGTTTTGTAATGTAACTTAACAGAAAAACCAAGGAGGCTGCAAGTTACTGCGTGTTCAGACCTATCCATGCCTGGCCGTATCACATGTCTGTGTTCAGTTGTTCATTAGCTATGACAGATTAAAGTGCGTATTATGGCATCGTGGTCACGTAGTAAAGTAAGGGCAGTTTTGCGATATAATTTTTTGGGTGGTTTAAACATATATCAATGCTAAGAAGAAATTAAGATTACATTGAATAATGATTTTCCACATCATACGACTAGATTTAGATGGTACAAATTCCAAAGGGGCAATTTCGCTCTGGAGGAAGCTGAGAGAGAAGAAAGGCCGCGAAAGTCTGCAGTAGGGAAAATGCTTGATGAGAACCGTCGAATGACATATCAACAGATAGAGGAGACATTATGCCTCCATACACCAGCAATTCATTCAATTTTGAGAAAGATCATATAAAGGTAAAAAAACTTTGTTATGTTTGAGTGCCCCATAGTCTAACGGAAGAGCAAAAAAGTAGTAATAATGACTCATCGTGTGACATAGTGCCGAATGATGCTGAAACTATTTGATAAGAAACATTTTAAATATGTTAACAGCATCGGGACTGGTGACGAAACTTGGCTATAATATTATGATGTGTCGACCATGGCTCAAAACAAAGTTTGGGTATTTGACGATGAAGATACACCTGTAACTGTCAGATAAAAAAAAAAAAATGATCGCTGTATTTTTCAGATCAAGCTGATTTATAGAGCGTGTTGTTTTGGAGAAACAGACGACAGTCACTGCTGCAGTGGTACACTGAGCAGTGCCTGCCTAAAGTTATAGAGTCTATGAAAAACCTGAGACCAAAGCCAGAATGGACACCTGGTACCTCCACCATGACAACGCACCAGCTCACCAGAACCTACACCGAGTATTTGGCCACTACTAAACATTAAATAAATAAAGCTGCATTGCAAAACATTTGTAGCATAACTTTTTTGTATTTCTAGTTTGCCGAGAAACGCTTTTAGAAGTAATATTTGTTTTCCATCCAATTTCTAAATCCTTTTATGGAATATTTCGATGGAAACTTATTACAGTCCCACACTCAAAATATATTAGACATTAATGAATAGGTTTTGGGGTATATTGATAGGGTATGATTGTAAATGAGTAATTAGTCAGGCACTTCCCAGATATTTCCTTCATAAAAGGATATTTGGTAGGTATAGAACCATGGTGGATTTAATAATTTAATAATCAAAAAAGTTATTTTTCAAAAGTATTTTTATGAAAATTCCAACCATCCCTCGATGGGCCCAGTCAAATCTTTATTGAAATATTAAGTGGAGAGTTCTCGGCTGGGAAATGAAATGGCGCCTAGGGAAATTTATTGTTCTGGGAAATTAACCCTGGGGTCCCTCCAGTGGCTGTGGTAGAGGGGGGGAGGGACGTAATTATTTTTCAAATTCTCCTTTGACCTTTTTTTTTCTTCTGGAGAACGAGAAAAAGAGCTGTCTCTCCTCCGATTCGTTTTAAAATAAAAATAATTTCGACAGTTGAATTATAAATTAAAACGAAATATAAATGGTCGCTGTAATGACAAAGTGAACTAAGCGCCAAACACCATATTGCGAGAAACCTGAAGCTAAATACAAATTTTGGAAAATAAGTTTGTGTTTACTTCTATCGCTTTTGAAGTTCAATATATTTCATTTTGTCTTTTACACTATCCGAATATAAAGCATGATAAAATGAAAAATAAAATTGGGTAATTTAAAAAATCTGGTGCAATGCGCGCAACACGCAACTTTCACTTACGAACCTTCTTAGATTAGAAATCGACATGTTTTGATAATATGTAAACGCCATTCCACATTTATATGTTATTTTTGTATATCTCAATAAGTTATAGAGTGTGTTATCGTTATTTATGAACTGAAACCTTGTATTAAAAATAATAACAATAAACTCTGTAAATCAAAATGCTTTATTTACACTCGATATCACGCACACTCTAACCACTTGTAACCTTCTCAATGCTGACTATATTGCATTGGAATCGATATGTCATAACACAAAGAACCATCGATATTTTTAACATATAGTCTAATATTTTTAGTTCCCTACATTACTCCTCCCCCAGTAACATTAATATGTTACGATATTACACAAATTTATTACACAAAAAAAATCAAATAAAATTATCTAAATAAACATTTTCTCTAACTGGAATTAATTTATAACACATTATTATAACTAACACAATTTTTATATAACAATTATTTTTCCCGTTTCACTAAAAAAAAACTAAAACAAAACATATTTAATACATCTTTACAAAACATATTCATTGTCTCTTTTTTAAAAAAAATAGAATCATCCTTTTAAAATTTATGATAAATACAAAAATAACTCATTATATACTTTCATCTTTAGAGGCACAAATCCTGTAAGTAATGCTGGGGAAACCTAACTCTTCTACCAGTTCTTGTCCTTAACTCGTCTCTGGATGTTGCGGCTGGAACATCCTGGCTAGTCATTACTGGCTGTGGCTTCGAAGGCATTGGCAATACTCCTGGTTGTTGATCCCTTCTACATGTTGGGTCATCAGGATCCAACATGTACGCAGGCTTCAACCGATCTAATGAAATATTGACCTGTTTCCCTTTAATCTGGAGCGTGAAGTATTTTTCCTGCCTTGCTATTATCAGATATGGTCCCTCATAAACTGGCTCAAGGGGTTTCTTCACTCTATCTACCCTTACAAAAACATGGGTGCATACCTTAAGGTCTTTATGTATAAAAATACTTCTTGCATTTTTCTTTTCCGACTTTATTGGTTGAAGGTTATTCATCTGTTCTTGTAACCGGGAGAGAAAAGTACCGGGTTCCATGCGGGATGTCTTCTCTTCAAAAAATTCACCTGGCAGGCGAAGAGGTTTTCCATAGACCATGTGAGCAACCGAATGATTGCCATCATCTCTGAGTGCTGCACGTAAGCCAAGCAAGACTGTGGGTAAAGTTTCTGTCCACTTCGGAGAATTGTGAGCTTTAATAGCTGCTTTTAGAGTCCTATGTAGGCGCTCGACTTTGCCATTACATTGTGGATGATATGGCGAACTCCTTTGAAGCTTTATACCGCAAACGCTAGCCAGGTTTCTAAATAAATCCGATTCAAATTGTCGCCCTTGGTCAGTAATTACTTTAACAGGTGCGCCAAATCTGCAAATCCAATGTTTGTAGAACGCTTGAGCCACTGACTCAGCCGTGATAGTCCGCAATGGTATGACTTCCATCCATGATGTATACCGATCAATCGCAGTGAGGCAGTATATCTTGTCGTCGGATGGTGGCAGAGGGCCGATTATATCCAAATGTATTACATTGAATCGATCGTCTGGCTCTTCATATTGTCCTATTGGTGTTTTTGTGTGACGTATTACTTTGTTGCTCTGGCAACCAATGCAAGCCTGAGTCCATTCCTTAATATCTTTGTTAATACCGGGCCATATAAATTTAGCTGTTACTTGCCGGACTGTGGACTTAATTCCTGGATGAGACAACGAGTGTACACTGTTGAAAACTTGTCTTCTATATTGTTTAGGAATATAGGGTCTAATTGTTGAAGTTGAAACGTCACACCAAAGAACTTGTCCATTTGGTAAGGGGTGTTCTTTCAAAATTAAGGAAGTATCAGATTCCCGTAGCAGTTTAAGGTCTTGATCACCTACTTGACTAGCTGCAATTTTTTCATAATCCACAACGGTCATAGCCTCGAGTCGTGGTAATGTATCAGCCACACTGTTGTCGTTTCCACTGACATGTCTGATATCGGTAGAAAACTGGGATATATACTGTAGATGACGCTGCTGTCTCGGAGATGCTTTTTCATTTTTCTGTTTAAATGCAAAAATTAAGGGTTTGTGATCGGTGTAAATAGTAATGTCACTTCCTTCGACCATATGCCTAAAATGTTTTATAGAGAGATAAATACTCAATAGCTCTCTATCATAAGTACTATAATTTCTCTGAGCTGTGTTGAGCTTTTTTGAAAAAAAAGCTATAGGCTTCCAGCTTTGATTTTCAAACTGTTGCAGTACAGAGCCAATTGCAGAATCCGAAGCATCTGTAAATAATGCAATAGGAAGATTTGCATTAGGTATGGCAAGCAAAGCGGCGTCTGCTAAGTCTTTCTTACACTGTTCAAACTGTTTAACAGCCTCTTCTGACCAATTTATTTTTGTACGATCGTTCTTCTTGGCTCCTTTTAAATATTCGTTGAGTATGGCTTGAGTCTTACTTGCATCTTTAAGGTATGGCCTATAAAAATTTACCATTCCAAGAAATGCACGGAGTTTATGTACAGTCTCCGGAAGTTTTATATCCATGATCGACTTGACTTTTCCTGGATCTGGTTTTGTACCTTGTGCTGTAATCTGATAGCCTAAGAATGTGATCTCAGCAACACCGAATATAGACTTAGACATGTTTACACGCAAGCCGAACCTCTGTAGCCTCTCTAGTACCGCCTTAAGGTGATCTCTATGTTCTTCTTCAGATTGTGAAGCTATCAACACATCATCTAAAAAAGAAAAACAGAAAGGTAACTCTTGAAGCACCTGATTAATAAATCTTTGAAATGTGGCTGGAGTATTGCGCAGCCCAAATGGCATGAAATTAAACTGAAACAAGCCAAACGGTGTTATTATTGCTGTTTTTTCTTTATCTTCGTCTGCTATGGGTATGTGGTAATAAGCTCGAATTAAGTCTATTTTAGTAAAAATTCGCTTACCTTTGAGAACCGAACTCACATCTTCTATTCTCGGGATAGGGTAGCGATCCGGAACTGTGATGGCGTTTAATCGCCTATAATCTCCACATATGCGCCAGGTTCCATTTTTCTTTGCTACTAAATGTATAGGACTGGCCCATTGTGACTTAGATGGTGATATAATGCCTTCGTTAATTAATATCTGAAATTCTTGTTTTGCAATCCTCATCGCCTCTGGTCCTAGCCTTCTAGATTTTGAGAACACTGGAGTGTTTCCCCCTGTATTTATATAATGCCTAACTTCATGTTTTACCATTTGTGGAAAATATGCAGGTTTTGTAATTTCCGGGTACATGGACAATAGTCTGGAAAATTTATTATTGCTCTGCAATGTGCTGACCGAATCTGCAACCGAAACTTCTGTAATTTCTCCATTTACAGACATCTTTGTATTACTATCTATTAGTTTTTTATTTTTCAGATCAATTAATAAGCCAAATTTATGGAGAAAGTCAGCGCCGAGTATACCTCTTGATGTTTGAGCTATAATAAATGGCCATTGAAATTGTCGTTTAAGCCCCAGGTCAATATCGAGGAGTTGTGAACCATATGTGCAAATTTCTGTCCCGTTGGCCGCAAATAATTTAAAATCAGAACTTTTCTCTTTTCTGTTGTTTTTGGCGGGAATGACTGAGACATCAGCTCCACTATCCACCAAAAAAGTCTGTTTGCTGTTTCGATCAGTGATGAACAGTCTGTATGTGCGACCAAAAGGAATTTCAGCAACAGTTGTGGTCGCTACATCTGCTGCTGACTGGAGTTTCCCTGATTTTCAGATTTCCCGTGGTCTGTTTCCCACTGGCATGGAGCTTTACATTTATCTGGTCGACATTTTGGTCCAAATTTAAAATGAAAATAACAATATCTTCCTCCATCTCTATACCTACCTCGACTTTGACTTCTACTTCGACTTCTGCGAGGTGCTGTATTGGTATATCGAGACCTACTGAGACGTTTGATTTCTTTATCCATAGCCTCTAACTTAGCAATCAATTGAGGAAATGAAAAAAGGTCTGAAGCGTTGGGTTTTGGTTCACTAACCTCTTCCACCATACTCTGCGGTCTGATTTCCCAAATCCTGTCTCCTATATCTGCTAGTTTATCCAAATCGCCATCCGTGATAGTTAAAATACTTCTGATTTGACTCGGAAGCTTATCCAGCCAAAGAGTTTTTATCAATTTATCAGAAACTTCCGATGTAGCTAGCCCTTTCATTTTTCTTAGTAGCTGACTTGGTTTCATATCACCAATGTCCAATCCGCTAATTAATTTACGGATCTGACGGTCTTCACTCTCTTTATAAATGGTTATTAATCTTTCTTTAGCTCTTGAATATTTATCACTTTCATCGGATTTTACCAAGTCCCAAATATTTTCCACCGTTTTTAAATCTAATTGAGCTACTAAGTAATTAAATTTTGTTTCTTCCCGGGTTACATTTGAGAGCTCGAACTGGGCCTCGGCTTGACAAAACCATATTTCGGGTCTTTCCACCCAGAAAGGAGGTAATTTTATAGCTACCCTGTCCACATGTAAATTGGGTTTGTTCTCCTCACCTTTATCGCTATCATCATCCTTTTTACTTGCGTTCTGAGGCATCGATCACGTCGGGGTCACCAATTGTTATCGTTATTTATGAACTGAAACCTTGTATTAAAAATAATAACAATAAACTCTGTAAATCAAAATGCTTTATTTACACTCGATATCACGCACACTCTAACCACTTGTAACCTTCTCAATGCTGACTATATTGCATTGGAATCGATATGTCATAACACAAAGAACCATCGATATTTTTAACATATAGTCTAATATTTTTAGTTCCCTACAAGTGTTTCTATTGCAAAACTTGAAAGTTCTCAGTACTTCTCGATTAGTTATTGCTTATATCATTTTAAGGGACCTAATTTCGTCGACAATAGAGTTTTTTTACTGCTCAATGGATTTTTCACTGCGATTTGCTTTTTTTTAAATATATCGTGAAGGTCAATCGATAGAAGGTGTATTTACCTACGTCTCATAGTAAAGTTTGTCTCTTATGACTTTCTGGAAACCGAAAAACTGTTCCTCCAAAATGACTTATATTGCATTCAGAAATATGTTATGGAACTCAAGTTTCTAAACTAAGATATAATTAATTAAAGATTATCTCATACGATATTTCACACCTTAAATGCTTTAAATAATTTGAGCATCACGTAGTTACTCTCTAAAGTTAAATACAATTGTTTATTGTTAAATAGAAGTTTTTATTTTCATCAGTCATAATGCAGGATGTGAAATTTTGGCTGTCCCATCGCATATCCATACATCAAATACCAAATTTGATAAAAATCGTTACAGTCCTTTTTGAGTAAATAAAAAAAGAGTGAATGAAAATGAGACAAAATTTATTAAATAAAGTGCCCCCTCTGTTTGACCAATTTTGATGACATCTTTGCTGTTACATCGCTGGTATATACATACATAAAATATCCTATTCAGGTTCGTATGGTTTATATTTTTTGAGCTAGTCTGTTCACACACACAGACCATTTCCCGGGACTTGGTTGGACTCAGGGGACCCCCACAACGTGCATTTCCGTTGAAAACCGGAAGTCGAAATTTTTCACGATTGCGATACTTTCCCCTACCTACTACATATTTCATATATAGGTAAGTGAAAGTAAAAATAGAAATAAAAATGTATCATAAATCAGGTCAACTTACAAACTTTGGTAATAGTTTTCATAATAGTCTAATAGTATCATTTCGAATTTAGCTAAGCATTGATGATATACCTATTTCGTTTGCAATTTATTTTTTTATTTTTTATTTAATACATAAATTTATTCAATCATTCATCCGGAAACCCTAATAGCTGATGACTCAGCTATCTTGACTTCAAACAAAGATGCCACTAAAGCTTCACAAGTTCTCCTAGACCAGATCGCATGTTATGCTAGGAGATGGAGGCTAAAAAATATTAAGAGACAATAGGTCCTATTCTGACCTAAGCATGCCTCTTGCCCTCAAGTATTTTTTAACAATATTCCAAGACCCACCTCTGACTCAGTACGCTATTTGGGGCTTTGGACTTCTTTCAAGACTACTTGACAAAAAAGGTACCGTAACTTCATGACAGACTTACTCTCAATTCCAACCCATTAATTCAAGTTCTCACCTCATTCGGATTACTCGGTCTGCTTTTAGTGAAAGTAAAAATAGAAATAAAAATGTATTATATTGAATTGGCGCTTTGTTTACCATGGTTCTATACATATAAAATAGCCTTGTATGGAGCATATGTCTGGGGCAGTAACCCGGATTGCGTAAGAGTGTATCGGGTGACCAAGGATATGAAACGGTTCATTAATCATATAAGTCAAGATCAATTATAGAATAGAAGATCGTAACTATGAACTTAAGAATTTGGACTAGAATACTATGCTTAAATTTGACTGTATCCCAGGAAATTACCAATAGAATTAAGCAGGGTAATCAAACTCCTATAGTAAATTTTTTTCTTTGATTTTTTTTTAATACTACAAATACGAGATATCCCGCAGATGTATTTCATGGGATCAAACATTTCGTTGAAGAAGGTACTTAGAATTGACGAAAGGTGGTGGAGATTTATTGACATAGTGCTAACTTCTCCGAGGGGATTCCCGGCGGTGGGGGCGCTAACATCCCAACCCCTTCCGACATTTATATCCGTCTCCTGGGCCTCCCTGTAAACAATAAGTCAAAATAACAGGAACCTCCGTCCTGTTAAGGAGGGCGAAAAATGAGATATATCCTTCTTTTTTTCGAGAGGAGAAACAGGAATTTTTCAATACATGGAAGTGAGGGGTTGGTGTTCCAGGTTTCCGCCACAGTTGGTCCCAATAGCGGACCAATCAAAAAGCCCCCTCGAAAATCCCCAACGGCGCTACACAATACTCAATTTGAATAGGATCTTGCCTCTTGTCTACGATCCTTTATATTTCTTTCTCCAATCAATCTATCTACCTATTCACTCATTCAAGGCTTAACAGAGTCACATGAAATATATACTAAACCAATTATTTCTCTTTTCATGATAACATGAAAACACTTATTCAATTTTTAAATATTTTTTTTGGAAAAAGATTGGCCTTGACCGGAATTTGAACTTTGATATCCTGATCACTAGTAATGCGCTCTCGCCACCAGACACAAAACCCGTTCAAGTCAATCCTTTCTCAGCACTGACCTCTTTCCTACCGATCTCGCAAATTTTTGCGAATTATATGTAGAAATGGACAATTTGGCCATTACGTGAGTTGTCTGTTGGCAATGGTAATTTTTTTTTTTTTTTGAATACGATTAATGTCCTTTTGAAAATTCAATGTTCCTGAAACGAACACATTGTTCCCCATTTTCTTATTCCATTATTAACCTAAAAACATTCATCATATTCTATAACACCAGAAAGAATATAATGTAGATGTTAACTGAGGATTATACAGTTAAATAAAACTGAATTATTTAATGGCTGCACAAACAAGACCAAATAATAATAATAAATGGAAATCAGATAAATTCAAAGAAACCAATAATGAGGAATAATTTGAAATAATATTTTCCTGCAAAATAAACTACTATTTACTTAGTACCAGCTCTACTACAGTTGGGGTTGGAGTGGTGGGCCCCGCACCCCATATTTGGTCTTTCCAATTTCCATTCTTTCGAGCATCTACCCTCATTAATTTTTCCTTCAGTATTCATTTCCTAATGTGAGTTTACTTTATTATGATGGTTTATTTTCAGTATGAAAAAATAATGAACAGTCCGTTTAGTCTCGAAATTACATCGTGTTTGCTGTCAGGCAGATAAACTATTCATTCTCTTTAAAATAAAAATGAACCAGTTGGACCGTGTGAATAGTTCGAATACCATATTGATCAAGAATCTTATCGCCCCAATATGAGACAATGTAAACATACCAGAATTATATATCAAATCATATAGTGGAGAATTTTTTTTTTTTACTATATACAAAGCAAAACATGAAATGATAACTAATGTTATTAAGAGATATAGTTACTATTATATAATTACAAGCGACTACACTGGAGCACATGAAGAAGAAATATTTGTTTTACTTACTCAGCTATACAAATTAAAATACATTAGTCATATAAGGAAAGATATGCTTTTTCTTCTTCTTTCTACAATTGTGAATTTAGAGCATGGGGAAGGAGTAAAAAAAAAGAGTGAGTGAACAGGAGGTGAGGAGATGTTGGGAAGTTAATCATAAGGTAAGGAGAAGGGTGGAAAGAGAAAAAAAAATAAAGGTTGATGTATGAGGAAATTGCGAGCCCTCAGAGATTGTTTTATTAGCGCTATGCTGTTCCGTTGGCGGATATATAACATATGGAAGTGGGCCCCTGGGCCTTGTTTTCCCAGCTGTTTCTGATATCTTCGCTTATGTTCCCACCTCAATCGTCTGTGGGGAGCTTAGAGAGGATCTTGGAGGAAGCCTCCTGAGCTCAATAACTCAAATAATTTATAGTTATTGCAAAGGATCATGATAAAAAAGGAAAAGATTAATGTAATGTAGCTCGCGAGACATCGGGTGGCGGTACTGGGTAAACGGGTTAGGAAACACGTGTTGCCTTCTGACAACCACCATGTAGATTAGGTACCCGAAGCCAAAATAGCCAGTTCAAAACCCGGAGCCATGGGAATTTTAAAATTATAAATAAGTTACCACGACTTCACATACTAGCATCTTCAGTTTGGTGTTCTCAAGCCGTCCGCATTTTATCATGCGCCTTATTTGAATAACCTATAGTATAACAATAACTATTATAAGGCAATCCGTTCAATTATGATGATGAAAAAAAACATAATAACTCTGCTCTTCAGTTTCGCAAAATTCTCATTTTATCTTACGAATAATAAAACTTGTAGTCATAAGTTTAATTCATAAATTGTAAGAAAAAGAATCAAAGTTTTAAGAAAATAAAAGTCCTAATTTTTAATCACATAAAAAAAATTGGGTCTTTGGAAGACCTTTGACTACCTATTTTAGTTTTTTCGTGTATTTATAATGATATCAAGGGGTCTATCCTAAATTATCAGGCCCTAGTAGGCTAAGAGAATACTCTAAGAAAGTGGAAATTATAGAGAAAATCTGACTTCCATTAACTTCTAAAAAATTAAATTCCTTCTTCTATAGGAGTTAATAAGACCAAACTACGATTTTACGCCTTTAACATAAACCAACCATCACAGCCTTAGGGTATGACTTTATAAGTTGTAATATATCCCAAAATTGCATCTGCGTTAAGATGCAACAAGTAAATGAAATCCTCCTTTCTGATGGCTTCAAGATACATAAGTATCATAAGTCTAATTTAGGAGGAGATATCTAGCCTACTGACATCTCAGTATATGTGTAGCCTAACGGGTAACTGAAACAGAGTTGGGCAAATTGTAATCTGAATAATAATTAATGAATATGAATAACTGTAATCATAAAACAAATGAATAATGAATAACCATTATCCATAATCAGTGTGGAGTATTTTTAATGATTATTGAGTGATTGTGGTATTCATTTGAAATGAATAATGAATAACTGGTATTCAGTTATTCAGGATTAACTAATACTGATAAATTCAGTTAGTCATTATTCAGGAATAAAATATATTCATGAGCTGAGATTAATATAATATTCATCAATCATGAATATGATATATTCATAATCATTATTCATTTAAATATAAAAGACGAGGATGCATTTCTGAATTAAATTTTGTCCAAATCCTAAGAGTGGGTGTAGTCAACTGAACAGCATTTGAAGTCACAAGTAAAGGATTAGACCCTAATTCCAATGGGTATTATTAAAGGTCTATTGACAAGAATGGAAAGCGCGAATTTTCAACCATCATTCATGATTAGTAAGAATTGTGATTTTTTTTGTAATCATGATTAATGAATTTATATTCTTCACGATAAATGAATGATCTGTAACCATGAGTAGTGAATTCCCATTAGTCATGATTAATGAGTAATGAGTAATCATGAATAATCAATTCTTCTTAATCATGATTACTGAATAACAATTAATAATGAATAATGATCATTCATGATTGTTTAATACATTATATTCATGAATAATCCACGACCAGTGATTAATACAATTCATGATTAATGATTCCACGCTAAAGAATGATTTGTGAATGATGATTACAATCATTATTCACAGTTTTGATTATTAGTCATAATCATGATTACATTTTTATTTAAATATGCCCAACTCTGAACTGAAATGAGGAAAGAGGATGATTTCTTTTAGTCGTCTATGGGTTGGAGTATTAGTATGGAAAAGTAAATATTTGTTTTTTCATTATTAAAATTGGTCATGTGTGCGGAGGGGATTAGAAGGATATCAATAAGAAAAAAACATTTAAAGTATACGCTTTAAATAAGCGAACATCTCCATAGTAAGATCTCCATTTCCAAGACTCAGCTACTTCGTGTTAAATATATCCAAAGGGTAGTGACGGAAGTTGAGGTCCGCTTAAGACTGACTCTGACTCCTTGATCTAGAATTCCTCTGGAGTGTTTCCCATTTAATGACAGGCTCCGGGAGGGGGCAGCTTCTCCAGTCAATTATTCACCTTGGGGTGGTGTTTCAAGACTGGCCCAGTTGTCGGAGCTACTGGATATTCAAATAATAGCTCCCTTTGTTCAGATAGACTTTCATGGTTATCGGCCCCCGTAATCCAACACCATCCCAGGCATTATAACATGAAAAAAGTTTAAATGGATTTTTAATAAAAAATAATAAATATAAGTCAACACAGACAGTGACTAAAACATCTTTTGATGAAATCACGTCGCCGACCCTTGATTAGGAGGAATGATTTTATCGCGCTCCAACATTATTGTTATTATTTTTATATATTTATTCAAATCTGTAGGAAATCCTGACATTTTCTGACAGAGGAAAATCCATTTCAAGACCAAAGGTCAAGTTCTAATGCTTAAATCCAAAAGAAAATTAAAATGTTCTGAAGGGGCATAAATGGGGAATTAATTAAAAGACTGGTTTATTTATATATTTTTACTATCTGTACAGGCCTTTTTTGTTTTCCTATAAAGTACTTTTGTTTTGGTTTATATGAAGAAATTTACTGTCTCTCGTTTCGCCTAAAAAATAAGAAATGGCTGAATATGAAAAAATCAAGTAACCTATACAGGAGAAAAAAAGAAAAATATTCCGTCAACTTATAAAATACGTTGAGCCCACGAATGCGCATATGCAGTACGCCTTTAATGACAGGCCATTGTTTATAATTAAAGATCTTATATTCATTTAATGAAATCATTTGTTACTCGATAACTATATGAAGTTTTCAACAACTAAAAAGAGAATTATAAAGTCAGACGACTTTATTACGACGAGTATTATGCATCACAAGTATAATCTTTTATTTAAAAAAAAAATAGTGTACTTTAAAGAGCGAATACAAAATAAATTAAAAAATGTGGAAAAATGTGTGACTCTGAGAAATAACATCCAACAAAACACGTCAATTTCCAATCAAAGTAAGTTGGCAAATGAAGGTTGTGTGTGGCGCGCATCAAACCAGATTTTTTATTTAAAGTTTTAGGGACTTTAAAACCTTAACCGAACCAGTGAACCTCCCCTCTCTTTATAAAATTGCATAGGGTTTCGTATTTAAAGAAATATAAAAATGCATAACAAATAACTTGGTTTTATCATATTGTGAGTTAAAATAATTTTTAACAATGTCAAAAAAATATTTAACAATGCCACACAAACAACAATACTCTGCACTGCCTGAACGTTTTCTTTGGGTCCCCGAGGAGTTCGTTTATATCCTCTCTTTTTTTTACTTTTTTTTCTCTTTTCTCTTTTCTTTTTTTCTTTTCTCTTTTTTCTCTCTCTTTTCTTTTTTCTTTTCTCTTTTTTCTTTTTTCGTTCCTCTTTTTTCGTTTTTTTTCTTTTCTCTTTTGTCTTTTTCTTTTTTTTCTCTTTTTTTCTCTCTTCTCTTTTTTCTTTATTCTCTTTTTCTTTTCTCTTTGTTTTTCTCTTTGTTTTTCTTTTTTCGTTTTTCTTTTTTCTCTTATCTTTTTCCTTTTCTCTTTTTTCTTTTCTCTATTTTCTCCCTCTCCTCTTTTTTCTTTTCTCTTTTTTTTCTCTCATCTCTTTTTTCTTTTCTTTTCTTATCTCTCTTCTCTTTTTTCTTTTCTCTCTTTTTCTTTTCTATTTTCTATAATTCTTTTTTTTGTTTCTCTTCTCTCTTTTTTCTCTGATTTTTTATTTCATTTTTTCATTCCTTTTTATTTTTATTTATATTTATTTATTCTTTTGTTTTCCTTTTTTTCTTTTTTTTTTTTTTACGTGTGCGAGAGCTAACTTAAGCCCGAGGGCAACGAGTTGGCGATAGTGGTGGTTCCTGGTGGGGTCGGGGAAAACCCTTCCCCCCACCCTAATCTTATTAGTCTTAACTAATAAGACCTATGCGAGAGGTAATTAGTCACGAAAAAAAAAGCCTATATAATTACGGTTTGAAAATTTAAGTCCGCGAGAGCTAGGTAGAGCGCGCGGGGTATCAGTTGGGGAATGGGTAGGCAAAGGGGGGACGGAGTGTACCACCCACCTCGCCCCCACCACTACATCCATAATAAAGACTTTTTGAATATTTACCTTTGAGAGAGGTAATCAGCTAGGAGAAAAAAAATTATTAGTTAATGAAAATTTACCTGTGCGAGAGCTAACTTGAGCCCGAGGGCAACGAGTTGGCGACAGTGGTGGTTCCTTGTGGGGTGGGGGAATTTTTCGTTTCTCTTTTTTCAATTATTTTTCTTTTCTCTTTTTTCTCGGATTTCTTATTTCCTTTTTATATTTCTTTCGTTTTTATTTTATCATTCCTTTTATATAATTTTTTCGTTTTCCTTTTTTTCACTTTTTTTTTCTCTTTTTACTCACTCTTCTCTTTTCTCATTTTCTCGGATTTCTTATTGCATTTTTTCATCCTTTTTATATTTCTTTCGTTTTCATGTTTTCATTTTTTTTATATTTCTTTCGTTTTCATTATTTTATTCTCTTTTATATTTCTTTCGTTTTCATGTTTGCATTCCTTTTTATATTTCTTTCGTTTTCGATTTCTTTTATTTCAAATTTCTAACGGGGACAATTTGAGAAAATGATGTTCCTTTATTTATTTTCAATGATAATACTTTTTTTAAATAACTTTTTCTTTGGGTCCCCGAGGAAAATTTTTTTCGTTTATATCCTCTCTTTTTTTTCTTAATTTCTTTTCTCTTTTCTCTTTTTTTCTTTTTTATCGCTTTTCTTTTTTCATCTTTTCACTTTTCTCTTTTTTTTTTCTTTTTTCTTTTTTCGTTTCTCTTTTTTCTTTTCTCTTTTGACTTTTCTCTTTTCTCTTTTTTTTTTCTTTTTCATCGCTTTTCTTTTTTCCTCTTTTCACTTTTCTCTTTTTTCTTTTCTTTTTTCGTTTCTATTTTTTCATTTTTTTCCTTTTTCTCTTTTTACTTTTCTTTTTTCATCTTTTCACCTTTCTCATTTTCCTCTTTTTTCGTTTCTCCTTTTTCTTTTCTCTTTTTTAGTTTCCTTTTTTTTCTCTTCTCTTTTTTATTTTCTCTTTTTTCGTTTCTCTTTTTTCTTTTCTCTTTTTTCTCTCTTCTCTTTTTCTTTTTTCTTTTCTCTTTTTTTATTTACATTTTAGCCTCTACCCGTAGGGTCATTGGCTTTAATTTTTCCTCTTTATATTTTATTATAGTAATTTGTTTCTTTTAAGAATTTGAATAACTTAATGGCCGAAGACTCATCATCTCCCAGTATTTCTTTAACAGTTTTCGGCAGCTATACCTTTTTCCGTGCATCATTATGTTGTACACAATCTAGTAACAAGTGTTTTGTACTCTGAGTTGTGTTGTTGCGCATTTGGCAGGTGGGTGCTTCAAGACCTTTGAGTAGGTATGTATGTGTGAATGCGCAGTGCCCTATCCGCATTCTGCACAATACTACTTCTTCTCTTCTCGATCTTCTATTGGTTGTGACCCATTTGCTGCAATCTTGTTTTATTTCCGCTAGTTTCGATGGTTTACTCATACAATTTTCTTCCCAATTTTTTTTCATAATATTTTTTAACTGGTGGATCCAATCCTCGTGGGTGATACTGTTTGTTTGGATTATGTTGGGGTTTTCTCTTTTTCTGGCCAAACTTGCTGATTGGTCTGCTCTCTCGTTCCCTGTTATCCCGGAGTGAGATGGAACCCAGACCAGTATTATGATTTTTTGACTATTTCTAAGTTCCCGCAGCGTATTTACAATTTCCGTTATTATTGAGTTAGTGGGGGCTAGGTTGTTGATAGCTGACAGTACGCTCCTTGAATCTGTTACAACCACCCAGTTTGACTTTCTGGACTCTTTGATCCAATGAAGAGCCTTCATGACAGCTACTGCTTCTCCAGTGAATGTAGAGCTCTCTCCTGGTAACTTGAATAAAAGCTGTTCTTTCGGAGAGTACACAGCACAGCCCACGCTGTCCTGCAATTTGGAAGCGTCTGTGAATATAGCCTCAAAGTTATTGTTTTTTTCTAGTAAGGCTAAAAAATATTTTTGTATTTCTAATGGGCTTTCCTTCGAAAATTTCGCCATCGATAAATCTATCAAATGTTTCTCTTTCTTCCATAACGGAACTTTCAGATTGGGGGTGGGTTTAATACTATTTAGGTCAATGTTAAACCGTTGTAAGGATAGTATCTTTTTTTTTAACGCGCTATTCTGAACATTTACAAGTCCGGCCATTTCATACTCCTCTCCAAACAATTTTGATGTTAATGGGTGCTGAACGTTTGTTTTCAGTTTAGACACGTATTTAAGCAGCAGGTATTCTCGCCTCATAGTCAAGAATGGTTCTCCCGACTCAGCATAAATATTTTCAACTGGAAAAGTTCTAAATGCTCCAGTACAAATTCTGATGGCTGCATTGTGGAGAGTATCTAACATCCTTAAAGCCATTTTGTTTCCTGTGCCATAGATCCGAGCCCCATAATCTATTTTGCATCGTATTACGCAGTGATATACTTTCACGAGAGTGTCTCTATCGGGGAGCTGATAGCTTGCATGCGAGATGCACTTCACTTTTTTTTTCTCTTTTCCCTTCTTTTTTCTTTTCTCTTTTTTCTTTTTTCTTTCTTATCGCTTTTCTTTTTTCATCTTTTCACCTTTCTCTTTTTTCTTTTTTTCTGTTTTATCGCTTTTCTTTTTTCATCTTTTCACTTTTCTCTTTTTTCTTTTCTTTTTTCTTTTTTCGTTTCTCTTTTTTCTTTTCTTTTTTTACTTTTCTCTTTTTTCTTTTCTCCTTTTTTCTCTGTTCTCTTTTTTTCTTTTCTCTTTTCTCTTTTTACTTTTTTTTCTCTTTTTTAATTTTTTTCATTTTTCTCTTTTTTTTTTTTTTTCATCTTTTCACCTTTCTCATTTTCCTCTTTTTTTCGTTTCTCTTTTTTTAATTTTCTCTTTTTTCTCTCTTTCTTTTTTCTTATCTCTTTTTTCGTTTCTCTTTTTTCTTTTCTCTTTTTTTCTCTTTTTTCTCCCTCTTCTCTTTTTTCTTTTCACTTATTTTTTCTTCCTTTATTAATTTTTAATAATAATATTTTCTTTCTTTTTTCGTTTCTCTTTTTCTCTTCATTCTTTTCTCTTTTTTCCTTCCACTTTTCTTTATTCTGTTTTTTTTTCTCTTTTCTCTATTTTCTTCTCTTTTTTTCTTTTCTCTATTTACTTACTCTTCTTTTTTTCTTTTATTTCTTTTTTTCTTTTCTCTTATAACTTTTTACTTTTTTTCTCCCTTCACTTTTTTTTCCGTTTCTCTTTTTTCAATTCTTTTTTCTTTCTCTTTTTTTGTTTCTCTTTTCTCTTTTTTCTCGGATTTCTTATTTCCTTTTTATATTTCTTTCGTTTTTATTTTATCATTCCTTTTTATATTTCTTTCGTTATCCTTTTTTCACTTTTTCTTCTCTTTTTTTTCTCTTTTTACTCGCTCTTCTCTTTTCTCTTTTTATCGGATTTCTTATTGCATTTTTTCATCCTTTTTATATTTCTTTCGTTTTCATGTTTTCATCTTTTTTTATATTTCTTTCGTTTTCATTATTTTATTCTCTTTTATATTTCTTTCGTTTTCATTCCTTTTTATATTTCTTTTGTTTTCACTTTTACATTCCTTTTTAAATTTCTTTCGTTTTCATTTTCTTTTTTTTTCAAATTTCTAACGGGGACAATTTGTGAAAAAGATGTGCCCTTATTTATTATGAATAATAATACTTTTTTACTCTTTTCTCTTTTTTCTTTTCTTTTTTCTTTTCTCTTTTTACTTTTATCTCTTTTCTCGTTTTTATATTTTCCTCTTTTCTCTTATCTCTTTTTTCGTTTCTCTTTTCTCTTTTTTTCTCTTTTATTTTTTTCAAATTCGCGACTTCAAAAGCGACAGAGCCGAAAATCATCACAATATATGTAATAATAAAAATATTGATTGTACTTTAAACAGCAAATACAAACAAAAATGAATGTGGAAAAATGTGCGACTTTAAGGAATGGCATTTGACATACACTAAGTAAGTTGGTAAGTGAAAGTTTTGTGTTGCGCACATCGCGCCAGATTTTTTGTTTTGTGGGAAGAGAAACAAATACTGCATACATTTTCTGGGATGTATACTTTGCTACACGAGTACTTGCTTTATTCTTAAAAGAAGTTATTTGACTGATATTAAGCTCAACTTCGGTTTATCCTGTATAAAATTTTGTATTTCCCTTCCCTAGTCGATTGGTTTTATCACGGCTGGTGAACAAAGAAAATTTAATTACTACGTACTGAAGAAGTATTAGATATAAGAAGAACTTCGAAGATGTGCGAAGATTGTAAAAAAATATATAACTACGGACAGCGTATAGTTAGAGAAAAATAAGTTAGCAAGTAACAATAAATCAGAATTTTTTCGTTTGGTTTGGTTGAAAGTATTGAATTTTTATAGTAAATAACAAAATTGACAATCATATTCTCTATCCCTATAAAACAAGTTTAAAAGTTTTTTTTTTAATTGTTGATTTAAAAATTTTATTTGTTGTTTGTTTAGGTTAACTTCGCATTATGCCACTAAGGCTAATCGGACGATTCGGGAGTCATAAATTTTGCCTATCCAATTATATAGGCCAATAGGGATCTTAAACGAGTACCTGACATCGTACAGGACCTCCATTTTACGTTCTATCCGAGGGACGGCATAGACAAGGATTTTTTACTCCCGTTCATTTTTTATTCTCATAAAAATCCTATGGCCACCTCGGGACGTCATCCCGCGACCTTTAATATTGAAAGTTTCTATGCTAACCACTACACCAAAGGTGACCCTTAATATTGTATTTAATGTCAAACAATTTTATGGTTAGATTTGGAAAAAAAAAGTAGTAGATTAGATTTCGATATTTCGAGGCTCAAGGAAGCAATTTTCAACTGTGGCTCAAAGCGATATTTTTTTCGGGGTAAGAAACGAAGATTAACAAGTCCTAATACCGCGATGTAACTCAATTACAAAACCACCAACTAATGATAAAAACTCTCCTAAATGGTCCTAAACGCTCTGAAAGTTCTCGCTTATTCCCCGAAAGAATTTAATTATCCCCGAAGAATGAAGAATGGAAGAGTGCTAAAGAAGAACTAATGAAAACGAATGATGGTTCGAAAGCCGGGGAAGAGGGGATCCCTTGTAACCCCCTGCTTTTTCGCATCCATCTTCACTAGCAGGCCGTAATTATAGCCCTTCTGATTGTAAGCGTCCTTATTTGTTTTACAGTCTGAAGGAGAACAAGTTTATTTCAAATTTGATGTTATATAATATTCAGTTGCGCGTGAAGGTATTCTATATACGCCACGGAACTGCATAGTTAATGAATCCCAATGTCAAGTAAGTTATATCAATTAATGACAAGAGGGGTCACCTGAAGTGTAGTTGTTAGCATAGTAATCTTCAATACTAAAAGTGGCGGGTTCTTGTCCCGGGGGTGCCCTAGTATTTCTTAAAGAGAGTAAAAAATTCGCTATGCCGTCCCTCGGATAGAACGTAAAATGGAGGTCCAGAGCCGATACGATGTCAGGTACCCGCTAAAGATCCCCATCCTAATTATACCTGGACAGGCAAAATTTAGGACTCCCACTGTAGCATCATCTGATATGCCTTCTTAGTACCATATTACGTTAAACAAACAATTAATGACAAGTTGAATAGATTACTTTCTAGCCAGCCTAAAAAAAAATCATTCAATGTTCAATGATTTTTATCTCCTTAAAAAATTGATGACTCTTACAGAGCAATAATTCTTTTCACATTCTAATAATTTCCGCAGAGTATTGAAAATTTCGTTTTTTTTTACAACAAAACAAAAAAAAAAACATTTTTATGACGATCTTTTTCACCGCGATAAAACGCATCCAATTAATGAAATAGTAGACGGGTTTAAAAATAAATAACAGATTTGTAATAATAAGTGCAACATGATCAATTTTTATAAGTAAGTCGATCTGTTTTTTTTTTTTCACATTTTTTCAAGTTAAATTATCTGCGAATTGAAAAGAAATGATAAAAAAACGATTGTTTAACATCTAAATAAGTAAAAAAAAAAAAAAAAAAATGGATTATATATTGTTCTGAACAATAAATTTCTATAACTTCAGTTCAAGTAATTTTGATTTTATATAAATAAGTCTGAATACATACAAGCTTGTTGAGGAGCTCATGTGGTCCTCCGAACTTGGAATATGTCAAAAGTTCACATGCAAATTTTTAAATTTGTTGCCAATTTTGTTTATTTACTTGTGTACTTTTGTTTATTTTTTATTTAGTTTATTTAGGTTATATTTTTATTTAGTTTATTTTTGTTACATTTTTATTTTGGTTATATTTTTAT
The DNA here is from genome assembly GCA_911387785.2 of Aelia acuminata. Taxonomy (NCBI): domain Eukaryota; kingdom Metazoa; phylum Arthropoda; class Insecta; order Hemiptera; family Pentatomidae; genus Aelia; species Aelia acuminata. The sequence continues at coordinate 118,574,611 of OU426982.1, read as the reverse complement.
TTAGTTTATTTTGGTTATTTTTTATTTAGTTTTTTTTTGGCTTATCTCGTCATATATATTCAAATGATGGAGTAATAAGATGATTTATACATTATAAATAAGGCAAACCAACAGTGCACTACCTCACAACAGGAGAATGATGTAGCCCTTCCAAAACTTTCACAACAGCCTACCAGCAAACTAACAGACTCCAGGCCATCATCTACCTAACACCCAGAAAATTCACCTCAACTTAAGGAGCTTACTGTCACCTCCAACAACTAACTTCTCCTCTTCAGCCAGAATAATAATATTATATGAAGAAATATATGATAAACAAACTCATATATACTTTTGTTATACAAAATGTTTGAATGTGTCAAAAAAACATATCTTTTTTTCTTATTGTTAAGAATATTCTGTTAATGGTAATTCATAGACTTACAATGATAAAGACTTTGGAGAGAGAGAGCTAAACACATTCTTAAAATTCATTTAAACACACTTAAATGAGAAAGTATTGATATTTTCCAATACAAGTGGGTGAAATTAGGATTGATTCTTTTTTCAAATTTATATTCTATCGAGAATAAAATAAATATTTATCATAATTTTAATAAAATATACTCATTGCATAGAATATTCTCTAGGATGACTAGTAATTATTTATTTAAAAAAAAAAAATTATTTTCTCTAAAACTCGCGCATGTTGACGATGTTCTATCGCAGAGCGTATTTGTAAATAGGTATTTTTTCTATATTTATTGTCATGGCATCGTATTATATTGATAAAGACTTTTAAAATCAAACTCGCTTTATGTAGTAGGGATTATTTTTTATTTTTTTAACCTTTTAAAAATCAACTAAGAACATATTGTAACGTTAAATCGTTATATATAAAAAAAAAAAAAAAAATGGTTTGAAATCCCGGACCTTTTGTTGGAACGATCTACAGGTTGGAGCGGACCGTCAGAGGACTAGTTCAAGGCCTGGATGATTCCACGGGGGTCTGGACCATTCCAGACCATTCCTTTTACGACTATATATAAGGCGCGAGTGACTGGACCAATTAGCCTGAGTCTTAGTCTAAGTCTTAGTCTTTGTCTTGACTGTGAAGCTCAAGCCATATGATTTGTGTGTCATAAAGTTATAATTTTTGTGACCTGCTCGAATATTTATTTTTTTATAAATCGTGTGGCTTTGATAATTGTATATTTTTGCTGAATAAATATGTGTTACCCCACAGAAGTTTTACAGTATGTTGTCAAAGCAGTATAAAATATATCCCACGTCGGCAAGAAGGCGGTTTTCAACTCAAAAACTGTCTTTTGTTTTGTTTTTTTCATAGACATTGTCTACAATTCGGGCTGTTTGTACAGGTAATAACTGTAACTAAAACGGAAATATTAATACTATTGTGAGTATATTTTCACGTTGTAGGTTTTCTCATTCTGATTCCAACGGTATGCATAAATCAAAATTGATATAAAATATTTTGAATGTCACCATCTTCTTGCCGACGTGTGATATGAAGATGAAACAAAAAAAAAAATTCGAATCTCTCAAATATTATTCAACTAATGTAAAAACGACAAATTTTCAATCTTTTGCCATTAACTAGGCATTAGACACAATATGAACATTGTGAAATGAAAATTCTATAAAAATGTTTTCAAAAATGTTTTAAGGCTTTTAATTATGCTCAATTATTTTTCTATGCGGATTTTCTTCTATGACCTTAATATGGAGGTATATCCTAAATACTTAAATTTACGTCATAACTTCCAAAAAAAAAAAAAATATATTTAAAATAAAAGAGTTTTATTTTCCTTCACTTTAAAAAAAAAAAAAAAATGAAAATTAGCTGTCTATGGAAATTCTATGAGGCTACAATGTAAAAATTCATTCATGTTTTTGAAGCTAACCCATTCTTTCCTTTTTCCTATAATTTATATAATTCACATTCATTGCGTGTGGTGACGATGGTGAATAGAAGAAAATGGATAATAATAATAGCAATGATTACACTCCATAAGCATCATAAAGCTTATAGCTCAACAAGCATACGAGCAAATTATCGTTCCATATAGGAACCTAAACCAGGCAATGAACAAGGATTTCCAAACATGTTAATGTGTAAGATACAAGAGGAGAGGATAATACTAAACTCGTATAAATCCCGGATTGGGACAGAGGTTGTAGTTGTAGGCCGTCCGACCCGACGGAGCTAAAATAATCAGAAACATTCCGACTCGGGCCGTCATACCAGGGACCGCTCAAGAATTTTTCAATTTGCGCCTCTTCACGCTCCGCTCGCCCGACACCCGAGCACAAAGATATAGCCCCAGCCTAACACCTTCATTTGGATTATTGTTTTACCAGAGGATAGAGGGTGGTAGGGGCTCAACGCAATTCGAGAGGAAATTCCGATGCTAATGTTCACTTTTATTGCTAAAGTCCGGATTCATATGTATTTACTTTTTTGTTATCACGTTTGTATTTTTGGAGTATACCTACATATGAGCCGTTTATTTTAAAAGTGGCCTAAGTCCATTAATCTTTAAAACGAGATATTTGAGGGTTTGCGTTTGAATTAATTTAAAAATATACTTATAGGATATTAATGAGTCAAACTGCAAAAATAGTGGCAATTAAGTGAATAATATCCGTTTTCATAACAAGAATGGAGTTAGGCCACTTGCAAAATTATATTAACCAGATTCATTATAAAATTTGAAGGTGCCCAAGTCCATTCAACATAATTTAAAATGCTTCAAATTAAAAAAAAACAAAAAACAATACTGAATTTATTTTACATATATTTAAAACTCTTTTAACATTGTAATGAACGTGCTTTTTCCCTTCCTCAGATAATTTTCTTGATGATCCAACCATCATCCCACGTAAGTCATTGCCTATATTTATAGAGTTACAGAGCGTCCTTTGTTTATTTTAAAAGTATACTAAAAGAATTTTTTACACACGGGAACTTTTCCATTCTTAGAATTTATAAATACCTAAAACGCCAATTTCTTGACGAACCGTTTCCGTTTGTTGGACGTCTCCTTTCCACAACTGCTTCGTAAAGCAGTACATTTAGTTTGCTAAAATCTCCCGAACCCTAAAACTTCTCAAAATATTCTTTCTTTCTTCTTCGTCGCTATTTTTTTGCAAGCATTCCGACAACGGCAATCTTTGTTTTCGAAAAATGTTTCAGGTAAAATATTTCCGGTTTTTCGCACTTTTCGGATGTATGATTCTTTAATCTTTTCTCTATTGTTATTAGTATATTTATCCTCTGAAGACGAATATTGTTATATAATTTTGTTTCTTTTTCGATTTTTTTTTTTTTTTTTTAAACATTACTTACAATTTCTACTTCACTATCTGAACTAAATAGTCTTGTTATGTTCTTCCACAAGGGTGAAATAATTTCTAAAATATTATGTTAAGAATAATCGTATTTGCTCAAATTATAAACAACCTGAAATGCTTTACTGATAAATAACATAAAGTTGAGCATTTAACCATGATAACCGGAAAAAATTGAAAAATGGAGTTAGGCCACTTACAAAATAAACGGCTCATATTGTCGTAAAGGCAAATCTATAAAGATAAAAAAAAATTGAGCATTATATAAAAATTAATATAAGTTTGTTTATCGTTTGGTGGCGGAATGGTCGAGTGAGCAAACGCTTGGGAACCCAAGGATAGCAAGTTCAAACCCTGTAGCCGGGGGATATTTAACAATACTCGGCATTAATCCCCCACCTTCTCCCCTGGCCTGGGAAACCTCTTATAACCTAAAAAGTGAGGAAGTGACGAAAAAAAAAAGAGTTTGTTTATCTTTTAAGCAGTGCTAAAAAAAAAAAATCGTCTTCTGTAGTATTATATTTTATTTACTGAGATTAAAATAAATGAAGCTAAGAGCCGCTTGGTCTCATTTAAAGTTAAATATAATTCTTGTCTACAAGTATTTTTCAACAATAATCCGATATAGAACCAACCTCTGATACAGAACGCTATTTAAGCTTTAACATGGACAAACGACTGACTTGGGAAGGCCATGCTAGACAGAAAAGAAAAACACCCAATCATTGATATGGACTTTTTTCAAGAGTCGTCAATATACGTTTGAAATTAACCTTTTCCAATGTACTAATTAACCACTTTGGACATTGAATAAACGGAAATAGTTTAAGAAACACAAAAGAAGTCAAAGTCAGTAAAATTCATGTCAAAAGAAAAGCCAGATCGCTACCGTGACTTTCATGAATCTAAATTCCTATCCACTAACTCAAGCTCTAATCATTCCCAAAAACCCTGTCAATCCGCCAAGAACACTGTTGTGGCGATGTCCAAGAGATTTTCTCCATTGATCAATGATCTATTTATTTGTTTTTCTTTTACATATGAAAATAAAAATATCATATTCTTGATAGTATTTCTACAAAGAAGATTTTCACATTCTGCACTTCTCTCCTCTTTTGGTACTTTAAGGTGCCGTCAGTAGAGTGAATAATGAAACTAATTCTAAGAGATGTTTGAGGCTCCTATTCAATATTAATTAATTATTATGGAACTTCATTTCTGTGGGAGGGGGGGATTCTTGTGATTGGTGCGCCGATGAAGAGATTACTTGGGAGTCGTCGTGCCAGTATCCAGAAATAATTTTAATTAAATTAAAGCTGGAGAGGGTTGTTTGTTATCTCGCTAAGTCGGAGCACACGACCATAAAGTACTTCTATGCTTTGCTGAACAGGCGTAAAGATCTTCCTGAGCGATAAAGCTGCTGCCTTTACTGGATGGAGTGTAGAGAGAGAGAGAGAGAGAGTGAGAGAGAAAGATAGAGAGAGAGAGAGAGAGAGAGAGCAGTGTTCGTTAGCAATGGGGTCTTCTATTCGGAGAGAGATTTAGGACGAATAGAAGCCTGTGGAAATACAAGAGATGAACGAAAAACTTTCGTTTTTCCGGGTTTGAATGGTTTAATGTTCCCTTATTCATAAACTTTAATTTTCACTAATCTCTAATGAAAGTACTTAAATTCGTAATATTACACTTTTATCAAATGATGAAATAATATCATCATCATCATTTACTATATTATTTCTCAAAGTTTTTTTTTTTTTTGTCGGTAACCCATAACTTTCTTATTACTTCATAAAAATTCATGACTGAGGCATCATTTTTTAGCTTTCCTTAACCGCTACACCGGACACATATACAAATCACTCATTTTGCTTTCGATTGCGAGTTATAAGCACAAAACTGCGGTTCTTGAAAATCAAAATGGTCGTAGAAGTTTTCATATGGTCTCAATCGTTCCAGGTTTTCCAGAAAAACATTTTCGGTCATATAAATTTTTTCGATTAACCCCTTCGTTTGCGATTTGGAAGCGAAATACTGCAATTGTCAACGAATATTTCAAAATTGTCGCAGTGCCTTTTCGAAGTTGTCATTTTATCCAGTTTGTCGAGACGAACATTTTGGTTGTATATGCTTTTCCGATTGTCGCCGTCGTGACAAGTAAAATCATGCGACGTCTGAGTAAAACAAACCCACCAACAAACAATCACAGATGACCATGTCGTAACTTCATACAAAAGTGTTGAAAGAGGTCCTGTAAATACTATGTAAATACCTTAAACTGATGTTTAACTTATGTTTATGTCTACAATTTACACACGACTATTCTTTACTTCAACCCACAGCTAAGCCCATGACGCACTCTCCGATACTTAATATGCAATACGGTATAATTTAATTAAGTTGAATTTAAGTAGGTTAGAGAGTGCGAATGCTTTGCACTGGTCAGCTAGTATACATTAAATTGAAGAAATAAGTTTCCATTAACTATTACGGAATCCAACTTATAAATATTTATCCTTCCAAGTTTGCTAAAAATTGCTACGGCAAATATGTTCAACTTACACACTTAAACATATTCTTTAAACATATTTACATTACATTTAAGATTTAATGATGATTTATGTACGTTACTAAACTCAAGTTTAAATGAAAATCGTTCATAGAAGTTTCATATTTTAAGAATAACTCTGATTTGAATAGTTTTTATTTTCGTAAAAAATACATGTGTAAAAAAAAAAAAAAATGACACACAATATTAGCATAGAGCACAATAATAAATAGTACAAAAAAAAAATTAATTAAAGTTATAGTAATTAGAAAGTAACTTTATTCCTTCGCTGGTCGGGATTTGACTGACTAACTGCTGAATGACTTCCATATAAATTTCGAGAAAGTTCCAAAAATGTAATTACATAGTAATAATTCGAACTGTTCCATACATCTAGAACTTTTTACAAAGTTACAGGAATAGACATCTGTTTTTGGCTTCTTCTTTATAATATTAGATAATATTTTATTTTCACGTCTGCATCTAAATATTCATATTAAACCAGGAGATGAAAAATATAGTATTTTTTTTAAATTATCGGACCTTCATAATCTATTACCGTTAAATTATTTCAACTTCCGTTTGCCATTTAACATAAAGGCATCTTTGGAAGGAATCTTTGAGGTTCCTACCTCATGCAAAGGACACTAATTAATTCTATTCAAAACCAACTTTTGCTCATTATAAAATATATTATAAAATTTATTAAGAATATATAAAATATATTAAGAATCGTAACATTCTGACAAATTCATGGTTTATATTAATGGCTCTACCAACACATCTTTGGTATCAGGATGAAGGTAAATCGAAATTCAACTGTAATATGTTTATACAGCAACCAGAAATTCTGGTGGTTAGGTTATCTTTAAAAATTTTGCTTCTCTACCTTCAGTTTATCACCTTTGATCCCAATGATTAAAATGGCAATATAATAATATGTTATACTGTTAACGCATTGTTACTCCTATGTGCGTCAGGTCATTTTTTTAACGAAAAATTATAACTCAAAATGTCAGATTAACAACAAAAACTCAAATAATCAACAAGGTTACAAAAAGTATCAAGTTGTAACGACACAGTAACACCATGGTCTTAAGTAACCATGTGATTCGATATTCAGAGCAAAATTAACTCTTCAGTCATTCGCTCCTTGTATTTAGTCTGACTTAGAACAGTCCTGAAGGTACCAGACAAGCTTAGAAGGTTCTCGAACAAACAGTTAGTTCCAACAACAAGTAGTTTTAGATTTTTTATGTTTCTTTTTTTTTCACGTTACATTATTATAGTTGTATACATAGGAGCTCTCTGGAGTTGTCAGGCTTTGTCAGGTCCAAGGACTATCTTTTTTCGTCAAGTTTGAGTCTTGAAAATTTGATTTCCCAGTCACCTTCACTTAGATTCTTAAGGCTGGACTTAACGGATTGGACTGTTCGCTCTGCTTGGCCGTTATAGCTCCTGTGAAGTGGTGCAGTAAATATGCTCTTTATTCCATTTAAAATTATTTTAAAAAATCTTTAGCAGCTCTTTAGATTTGAAAGAAGTCCCATTGTCAGATACAATATATTGAGTACGAATGTAGCAAAGAGTTTCCTTAACTCCGAGATTACTTGTTTTGAATCAGTCGTTGAAACTCTTCCAAATTCGGTTTTTTTTTTTGAAGAGCCTAAGAAGATTAAAATATATTGTTTCTGGAAAGGCCCCGCAAAGTCCATGAGAAGTCTTGTCCAAGGTTTTTCTGGTACTTCCCAGTTAAGAGTTAGGAGCCCTTGGAGGATTTTTGTTCTGATTTCTTGACAAGAGTCGCATGAGCTAATGAGGAGTTCAATTTGATTGTCAATACCAGACCAACAGACTGACTGAGATCTGGCTAAAGCTATAGAGACCACGATTCCCGGGGGGTTTGTCATATCTTTGGTGTTCCTTCCTATCAGTATTCGTCTATTGCCGTTTTTACAGGGAAAATGAAAGGAACTAGCAGAAAGAAGTTGCTGTAAGAATGGAGAAGCTTTAAGAAGTATTGCAAATGTTCAAACCGGGTTTATGAAGAACAATTCGACGATTGACGAAAGAGGGAAAAATATAGGTAATGCCTGAGGTGCCAAGAACGGCAGATCAGCTCAGATTACAGTGTCCAGGTAATTGCTACCGACAGCGGATCCCATGGGGCCATGCGGCGTCGCTATCAATATCAAACCGAATCTATACCGCCATTATGGATCTATGATATCCCATTAATTAGCCACTATCATTGAGTACTAAGTATATGATCAATTGCTGTAATAACTATAATTATATTACTTACTTTAACTAATTATTTATTACGTATTATAGTTGCTTGTTTCAGAATTGTAGTGTGTATTTATCCAAATTCAACGCATGAACTTAGTTCCTAGTGAAAGCACTAGTGTATAAAAAAAAACCGAGTGGTAAGTAGGTATAAATTACTGATTCCCTAATTGGTACTTAGGCAAGAATTAAGTATTACCCACCACCTACATTGACATGGTAAAACACACTTATAACAGGTAGCTTTATCAGCTGAGGCTTTTCATGAATCATCTTGATTATTCCATCGAAAATCAAGTACCTTTAAAATTACATACGAGTATAAACATGAAATGGAATAAGGCCAATAAAATAAATATTATGTTATTAACCCATTAGTGCTCAGAAAAAAAAAAGTTTGTAGTTATTGATTTTTTCCCCATTTTTTTATTGTTTAGTACCCAAATGAAGGGAAATAAATGTTAAAAAAATTCTACCGTTAACGATGTTAACTTAATCATGTGTACCATATATGGCCCACTGAGCACTTATAGGAGCAAAAATAACAAATCAGTTTTATTTTCAAGAATATATATTAAAGAAACGATTATAATAAAACTTATTATAAAGTCATTATAAACTCATAATAAAACACAATAAACTCATTTAACATAGGTAACAAAAATCATATAATGCTTATTGGCCATGATAAGATGGATAAGATAACAGTTTATACTCAAACCTACATTGCATTTTGTACACTGGGTACGAGGTTTTGAGTCACACCCCGTTTTGGCACACCTTCTTCTATTTTGATTAGGGATTGTTGCGACGAAATGTTTTTTGCCATCGAGTGCGACATTTGTAGTCGCTTGTAATTTTTTTGACACTCTTCCGCTGCTCTTGGGTGGTGTACTAAATGTATTTAAATACACCAAAACGATCTCTCTTCTGAACTGCAGGTGGGAAATGTCATTGACATATTTTTTATACAATAACCATGCATTGTGAATTAATGCATCAATTAACCATGAAAACAGTGGCCAATACCACTTCCTATTGCGGATATTCTATAATCACAAATATTTTGGTCCATTCTGTCAGTCCCTCCCATGAAGGCATTATATCTTGAAAATAAATAAGGTCGAGGAACCTAAATGTGGCATTTATTTTTTTGAGAATAACGAGTTACATTTTTTACTGGTTCTACACCAAAAACATTGGATTCAATTCAAGGTGAGTGCAGCACCATTGAATTGTCCCTCCATTTACAAAGTAAAATTCCATCCGTTCTACTTAAACATTTTTCAAAATATCCTCTTTCCTTTGACATAAGGTTTGATTTTTTTGGTAAAAAATTAAAATCCCGATAAAACATTTTATTTCGTCGGCGGTGATATTTGGATTGGGGCAATTCAAGAATGTGGCGTATCTATTACTTTCAGTCACTAACAAATTTACAATCTCGTCGTCAATAAAGGATTCAAACATTTGAATAATAGTTTTACCGGAATGTTCCTGGTAGTTTGGCACAGGGAATTCCCTTTCACGGTGAAAAAGGTCCCCTTGAATCCATTTTTGCTTCCGGGTTGTTTCTGGAAGGCGTTCGAAATGAAATGTTTCATCGCGGATTCTTACTTCGGCATCAGCAAGGAGCTGCTTTCTGCTCAAGTTATCCGGCTCTCCGCCCGCATCTTCGTCGCCGGAGTCTTCATCAGTTAGGAGGCCAGGGTCAGGGGGTGCAATGTATATATCTTCGGCTAGTTTATCACCATCGTCCCCGAGCAATATATCGATTGCCTCTTGCACTGAAAAACCTGGCTCAAGGATTGAAGCAAGGGCCCTAAAAAAAAACTCCGAAATTTAGTTTCCGGAAAATAACTAGGTAACACTAACATAAAAACGAATTAAAAAAATACTGCTGTAAATGTTAAAAATTCCTTTTGCTAATGACAATGAAAAAAATTTAAAAGAAAATGAAAAATTTAAAAAGACATCGATAGTGCTCAGCGTACCATATCGGGTACGTCGTTGTTTGGACCCAAATAATCAAAACAAAAAAGACTTTTTAGCTTCAGTGATAACATTTTCACATTTAGTATTCATTCTTTATTGCTTATCAGTAGTTTTTTTTCAGATAAAGATTGATAAACTTACTCTAGATCCATTTTTGCAGTAAAAAGCGTGGTGTGAAATGAAGCCGAATTTTCGAACCTTTTCAATTCAAGTGCTTCAGAGCAACTAAGAAAATAATGACATAGGAGTGTAGGAAAGGCTTTCTAATAATCACTTTAGAATGTAAACATTGGGCCCTATTGTTGTTTTTCTCAGAAAACGTATTAGAACGCAACATGTTTGGAGGGACATATATGGTACGCTGAGCACTAATGGGTTAATTTATATTTCATTAAGAAGGTGAATGGATTTCATTATTCATATTTCAATATTTCATTAACCGACTTCGAACGAAAGAGGAGGTTACTCAATTCGATACGTATGTGACTTTTTTTTGTGCCTTTTTTTTTTTTTTTTTTTTTTTTTATGTATGTTCACCGATTACTCAGAGATGGGTGGACCAATTGGAATGAAACCTTTTGCATCTTGTAGTGTATTTTCCCAAGGTGGTCCCATTTAAACCTTTTTGGGGTTCCTAATTTATTTAAGAAGTTATCGGGAAAAAACATGAAAATAATTATTTAATTATCGCTCAAATTGTTTACTTATTGGAAAAACATATGGCATATATAACATAAGGTATGCTCCAACAAGCTATTAAAACTAATTGATAACTAACAAATCCAAATATTGTATTACTGCTGGATGAATCAAATGGGAAAACCAACCAATCAAATTCAGAATCAAAAGAGTGGGGGGAGAACATGAGCAGTCTGTTAGTTATCGATGTGTTTTACGTGCTTGTTGGAACAAACCTATACATAACCTTAACTAATTTTTCAACATTAGATTTAAATGAAGATATAAATATCAGCAGAATATAATATCGCTGTCGTTTTCTGTAGCGATATTAGCATATATATTAGATAGATGTATATTCACTGATAAGTATAAGTATAAGTAAACCTTCTTTATTTAGATCTAATCAACGTTTGGGCACCATAATCATAAGACAACAAAATTCGTGGAATTCCAAGAAAGACTGAGTATTGGTAATCGTTTTAAAGCAGAATTTAAGACTTCTTCAAGCTCCCGAAGGATCGTTTAAATTTAAAATCGTAGCTATTATTGATTTAAATTAGATTTTGATTTCTATCTTTTATTGACTATGCACATTAAAAAAGAATACAATAATTCCTGGAAAAGCTCATTTTCAGTTGACTTAATAAAGGATTCAGATACCTCTGTCTTCCGGATACACTCGGTTACTATTGAATATCTTGCCGGAGGTCTTGTGCCGATCCTTTATGGGTGACACTTCTGGTATGTTATCCGGATTACTAGTATCGGTTTTTAAATTTGTTTCTACAACTATCGAGGCTTTTGCTGGTGTTCATCCATTAATAAAAACTACAAAATAAAACTTGATAACTACCCGAAAACAACCTCATTGTATGAAAGTCCCCTCAGCAAAAATTTGGCAGTCATGGAAATGATTGTTAAAAATGATGATAAATGCTACGCCACAAGAATTGAAGCAACATTGTTTAGCAATTTATTTTCTGAATAATGTTTTATTACGAAGGATATAATTCATAGTACTTCGGTAATAAATTTAGTCAAAAATTCATCGAAAGGAATTACGAACATAATTGAATCAACCTTTGGAATTAAGTCAGTAGTCTAATACGGAGAATAATAATATCCTTCGTAATAATAAATTAACCATATGTGAGTCCCAAACCCTGTTGCTTCTATCCTAGCGAGACAGTCTTTTTGATATCGATAAATTTTATGGTTGCCCCTTTTTTGCAGGGACTTCTATCCAATGATGTAATCCAATGAAGTCGTGTTTAATATCGCCATAGTTTTTAGAAGGATATTCATGCAATCAAAATTTAAAAATTACTTTCAAATTTACTATAGGTCATATTAGCATCCTCATCGATTCTCCATTAACGATATCTTGTCTAAAACCGGCCAAATTCTCGACTGTTCAGTGACTTATCTACTTCATCTTGGAATGGCCTGATTTATGCATTTATGTATATTTAACTCGACACATCTCGGAACACTGATTCTCTACGTAAATGACAAGTAATGACGACATTTAGCAAAGGAAAAATATTGTCATTGTGGAAAAACATTTTATGTGTTCCCTTCCCAATTGAACATTGATCTTTTTTTTAAAAAAAAAATCCATTTATAATCATAAAACGTAGTGTGTTGAAAGTTGTATAATACACGCACCGCTTTCCCACTTTTCTGAGTGTATTCATAAAATTGAAAAGGTAAATTGTATTTCATAATAATTTTATACAATTATTGTATAATAAAAAGACCTGGGAAAGACAAACGTGATAGAGCGTAAAAAGATTTCGAAATTTTTAAACCAACGTACGGTTTTCTACATTTGTTATCTTCTCCAACTAAAAATTGTTAAATAAAAAACATTTTATAAAAAAAAAATATTAAACCGACTTCGAAACCTAGGAACCATTAAAAATAAATTCACTGAAAAGTATGAAATAATTACCTTCTGATTTTTATGAATACACAGCAAAATTGAAAATGGTATAAAAAGTGGAAAAGTGCAATAAGACGAATAATTTTATTTTGATTTGTACAAAAACACACTAATTGTTAATAAAAATTATTAAATTTAATCCATGTTTAATGAAATAACAACTTCCACTATTTTTTTTTATTTTTCATTTTCAACGTTTCGGGGCACCCGCCCCATCTTCAGGAAAAACAACTTAAAATTTCTTTTCATGCTTAATTACATGCTGTCAATTCCATCCTATATGTAATTATATTATACATCACACATATATTTACATATATTCATCATTTTTTAATAATTTAAAATTAAACATTGTTTAATGGTCATCTACTTGTCACAGACTGGAGAATTGTAATTGTAGAGGAATTGTATCAGTAACATGTTATTTCTATTTTGCGCCGCCTCCGAAAAGATTGTGTTGTATTGAACATAGTATTTAATATTTAAATTTAATAATTTTTATTAACAATTAGTGTGTATTTGTACAAATCAAAATAAAATTATTCGTCTTATTGCACTTTTCCACTTTTTATACCATTTTCAATTTTGCTGTGTATTCATAAAAATCAGAAGGTAATTATTTCATACTTTTTAACCGACTTCGAAAGAGGAGGTTACTCAATTCGATACGTATGTGACTTTTTTTTTTTTTTTTTTTTTCTATGTATGTCCACCGATTACTCCGAGATGGGTGGACCAATTGGAACGAAACCTTTTGCATCTTGTAGAGTATTTTCCCAATGTGGTCCCATTAAAACCTTTTTTGGGTTCTTAATTTATTAAAGAAGTTATTGGGGAAAAACATGAAAATAATTATTATCGCTCAAAATATTTACATATTTGAAAAACATATGGCATATATATCATAAGGTATGCTCCAACAAACTATTAAAACACGCTGATAAATGACAAACTGATCATGTACTATCTCCGCTTTTTTTATTCTAAATTTGATTGGTGGATTTCAAGCAATGCTCAATAATGTTTTAATGGTAAATGAATTGGTTGGGAAAAAAAGCCAATCAAATTCAGAATTAAAAGAGTGGGGGAGAACATGTGAAGTGTCTTAGTTATTGTCGTGGTTTAAGTGCTTGTTGGAACAAACTTCAGATATAACCTTAAATAAATCAACAATATATTTTAATAAAGATATATAATATCAGTGGAATATCACAGTCGTTTTCTGAAAAATGAAACACTTCTTTATGGTTCAGGCAAAGTTATTGTAGTTTCGACCCTGTTCCTGGAAAATTTTGCCAAGAAATAAAATTCAACATTTTTTTGGGTTGCTTAAAACATTTTGTTCATAGATTTAAGAAGATTAAAGCACATTAAACACCGATAACAGTAAAAAATCTTAAATGAATGTCTAAACGACGGATGGACAGCATAATCATAAAACCACAAAATTCATAGAATTTAAAGAAAGGCCGAGTATTAAGCCCTTTTAAAAAGAGATTCGTAAAATCGTAGCCATTATTGTTTTAAATTAGATTTGGATTTCCGACTTCCACTCGCTATGCACATTAAAAAGGAATTCAATGCTTCCTGGAAAAGCTCTTTTTCAGTCGATTTAGAGGCCTTAACAAAGTATTCAGGCACCTCTGTGATCTTCCGGATACACTCGATCACTGTCGGATATTATTATACAATTTAATCATAAAATCTTGTGCGGATTCTTCACTCTGGAGTGACACTTTTGTTATATTATCCAGATTACTATTATCGGTTTTTAATTATATTTCTGCAACTATTGAGGTGTTTAGATGAAAATGGCTGTAAGTGCCAAATTATTGATTTTGAGATAACAAATAACTACTAACTAAGCTTAAATTAAGTTTGAAAATTAAGAAAAATATTATGGATATGACCATAATATGGACTTCTTATTATTCCAGTCATAAAATAAATACGTCCCGCTAAAAAATTTTAATATTATTTTCTTCCATCTCCAATTCCATCTATGATGGTGAATTGTCTATTTTTTTTCTTTAAGTTACGATAACGTCCCTAGGGTGGCACTCGATAACAGAGTCTAGAGACGAAAATATTAAAGATAGTCATTTGTCAAGAATTGTTCCCATTTCGGGGCAGTCATATTCTCAAATACCGAAATAACAAACGTACATGTTGTTTATTATATTCACCCATAAAACTGGTCGAAAAACGGCCAAAATCACAACTGTTCAGTAGCATACCTACGACATCTTGAAGTTGCCGGATTAATGTTATAGCCGGAACACAGATGTATGTATGTAATAAACAACTACCGATGACAAAAAACCGCAAAGGATAAAGATTGTCATTGTGGAATAAAAGTTTTATGTGTCTTCCCGATGGAACATTGGTCTTTACAAAAAATCAAAGTAGACAGGGTGTTGAAAGGTGTGTACTGCACCTACCGCAAACGATTTTCAATTTTCTGTACATATTTATAAAATTGATAATGTCACTATTATAATACAAAGTTTATTAAAACTGATATAATTATAATATAAAGCCCGGGATAGACGAACGTGGTATAGCGCTACCTAGGTGGGCTGACTTTTATTTCGCGAGGGACCCACGGAATAGATCTCGTCCTTCCCACCATTGATAGAACAACCAACTAATGAACCAAACTCACTTGCAGTATCTAAAGAGGGGTACCGAATAAAATAAAAAAAACGACTTCGAAAACCCGAAATCAGTTCAAAATGCACTTAAAATCTGTATTAAAAAAATCATACAGAATTTGTTTTAGAGATCAACGCATTGCTTTCTTCCGCCTTACATTAGAAATTATCTTCCGCCACTAAAAAGTATGAAATAAAAAACATTTTATAAAAAAAATTAAACCGACTTCGAAAACTAGAAACCAGTAAAAATAAATGCACTGAAAAGTGTGAAATAATTACCTTCTGATTTTTATGAATACGCAGCAAAATTGAAAATCTTTTGAAAAGCGGGAATATGCATTAAAACGGATAATCCTATTTTGTTTAGTTCGAATACATATAAACTGTTAATAAAAATTATTAAATTAAAATATTAAATACCATGTTCAATACTTAACAATCTTTTCGGAGGCGGCGCAAAATTTAAAATTGTTAACACTAAAAATTAGGAAAATCTTAAAATTCTTTAGATTTTCTATTTTGCGCCGCCTCCGAAAAGATTGTTAAGTATTGAACATGGTATTTAATATTTTAATTTAATAATTTTTATTAACAGTTTATATGTATTCGAACTAAGCAAAATAGGATTATCCGTTTTAATGCATATTCCCGCTTTTCAAAAGATTTTCAATTTTGCTGCGTATTCATAAAAATCAGAAGGTAATTATTTCACACTTTTCAGTGCATTTATTTTTACTGGTTTCTAGTTTTCGAAGTCGGTTTAATTTTTTTTATAAAATGTTTTTTCAGTGAATTTATTTTTACTGGTTCCTAGGTTTCGAAGTCGGTTTAATATTTTTTTTATATAATGTTTTTTATTTCTCTGCTGTTCAAAATATTTCAAAATACATTACTTAGTGTAATGTAAATTTCTTGGCCTTTCTCACACACTTAAAATATTTCACAGCGCCTTCTTCTGAACAGATCTGCTCCCGATTATTATTTATCATATTTGTTGTAATGTTTCAAATTATTTTTTCAAACAAATTAAGTAAAAAAACTAAAAATTCAATAAATGACAATTCAAATACAAATATATTTAAAACAAAATATACAGACGATTTTTAAACAAAAAATAAAAATAAATACTAGGAAACTATTGATGTACTGACTTATTTTACTAGTGAGAGCAAGAAGGCAGGTTACACAAGATAAAATGAGTAATGGTAGATGTGTTCCGGCCGCTACTTACGTACCCCTTTGACTTCCATATAATATTTATTTTGTTTTCCGGTTCTATTCAATAAGGTCTTTAGCACATAACAATAATTGTAATTCTAGTATAATAATTTATGTCTTTTCATGAATTCAACCTCATTCTTCAATGTCTAATAATTTCTGGAAGTATGTATTATTTCTATATTTTCGATGTTTAGAAATCTAGACCATTCTTGTAATAAGTCCTTAACATAATTACATTTTTCGCACATGAACGCATCGAAAGATGATTAAGTGAAATATGCTTAGCATATATAGAAAGAATTCTGCTCTATTCGAATTTCGGTAAATTATGGTCTATTGGCCCAAAACTTTTTTACTATTACGGAACCGAACAGAAGAATAGCCTGACATCCCAAAAAGGTACGACACACGGACCGTCTTATGGACTTCACATTTGGATTTTGGAATGTATTAACACTTTTTAGAGCTGGCGCTCTACAGGCGCTGCTGGATCAGCTAGATCAATATAGAGTTGATATTGCTGCAATACAAGAAGTAAGGTGGACTGGCCAGGGCAATCTGGAAAAAGGAAACCATACCTTCTACTATAGCTGTCATGAGAAACACCAACTTTTTGGCACAGGATTTATCGTTACTAGAAGATTCAGACAACGGGTGATAGGCTTCAAAGCAGTCAGTCCCAGAATATGTGTATTACGCATCAAGGGAAAATTCAAGAACTATAGCCTATTCAGTATCCATGCACCAACAGAGATGGCAGATGAGTCTGATAAAGAGGAATTCATGGACCAACTTGAAGCAACCTTTAACCAGTGTCCCAAGTATGACATTAAAATTATTGCTGGAGATATGAATGCAAAGATTGGGAGAGAAAGGATCTATATCCCAACCATAGGTCAGCATAGCTTACATGAACATAGTAATGACAATGGGCATAGGCTAATAAACTTCGCAACCACACATGACCTTGTGATCGGCACAATGTACCCTCATAAAAGAATTCACAAGGGCACCTGGCGATCTCCGGATGGAACAACAGTAAATCAGATTGACCACATGCTGATCAGCTCCAGGCACAGATCTAATCTACTGGACGTTAGATCCTGTAGAGGAGCTAACGTCGACTCATTGCACGCCTTAGGGAAAGGATCTCACTGGTAAAGAACATAAAAGGGCCAAAAACCAAGAGATACTGCATTCCGAAACTTAAGGAAGAAGGAATTAGTGCATCATATATGGCTGATTTGGAACAAAGAATTCACCGACTTGAAATGACGGAAGAATGCTCCATTGACGATAGGTGGAATAAATATAGGGACTCAATTCATCAAGCAGCTGAAAAAATACTGGGACAACAACAGAGAGATAATCAATCCTCCTGGTATGACGAACAATGTGCAGAGGCCACAAAGCGAAAAAATGAAGCATACAAAGCCATGTTGCTGAAGCGTACGCGTGGAGCTACGGTAGAGTACCGCCAAAAACGACGAGAAAAAAAGCACCTACATCGCCAAAAAAAGAGAAAGTGGCAAAATGAAAATCTGGAAGAACTTGAGAGACTGAGAAGTGCAGAGCAAAGCCGAAAGTTCTACCAACAGATCAATAAAGGTAGAAAACAATTTAAGCCCAAGGCAAGTGCCTGCAATGATGAAAGTGGAATACTCCTTAATGAGAAGTCTCAGGTACTAGCTAGATGGAATCGACATTTTAGTAACCTGCTTGGTGGTGGCCAACATACAGATGGGTCACGGGATGCGGTGATATCACTTTCTGCTGAGGATGAGATTGAACCTCCAGATGAAGACGAAATTACAGAGGCAATTCTGAATCTAAAAAATAATAAGGCACCAGACCATGATGGGTTGCCTTCAGAGCTCTTCAAGTCCGGTGGTGAGGTGCTCCAGAAAGTTATGCATGACCTCATAACTGATATAACTGATGGATAGAGGATATAATGCCTAGAGATTGGCGCAAGAATGTTATCTGCCCTTTACACTAGAAAGGAAGCCAATTGGAGTGCGATAACTACAGGGGCATTTCACTTCTCCCTTGTGCCTACAACATTCTATCCAATATCTTGTTTCAGAGGCTGAAACCCTATGCAGAACGTGAACTTGGTCCCTATCAGTGCGGTTTTCGGGGTGGTAAATCTACTTCAGACCAAATATTCTCTCTAAGGCAAATTCTTGAGAAAGGTAGAGAATATCAGATGCAAACATACCATCTGTTTGTCGATTTTAAAGCGGCATATGACAGTCTCGATAGGTCAGTACTATATAAGGCAATGGAAGAGCTCAACATTCCAAGGAAGCTAATACGTCTCACACAATTAACTATGACGGGTGTGGAATGTATGGTTTGTATCCAGGGAGGACTCTCGGAAGTGTTTGTTTCCGGAAAAGGAGTGAGACAGGGTGATGCCTTGGCATGCCTCCTGTTTAACCTTGCTTTGGAAAAAGTGGTTAGAGAATCCGGCATTCAGACAGCAGGCACTATCTTTAATAGAACTGTCTAGATCCTGGCCTATGCCGACGACATCGATGTCGTGGGACGGTCCTTTCAGGCAGTCAAGGAAGCATTTATGGCCCTAGAGGCTTCAGCTAGGAGACTGGGTCTAGAATAAACCCGGAAAAGACCAAGTTCATGGTATCAGGCGAGAGGGTCTATCAGAAGGAATGGGTTACCATAGGAACTTACCACTTCGAAAAGGTAGAGCAATTTGTCTATCTCGGCTCGCAGGTTAATGTGAAGAACGATACGTCAGCTGAGATTAAAAGGAGGATAATGCTGGCGAACAGAAGCTTCTTCGGATTGGGCCACCTCTTCCGAAGTCCCTATCTCACGAAAATAACTAAAGTAAGGTTGTATAAAACCCTGATCCGCCCCGTTTTGATGTACGGCTCTGAGACTTGGACCATCTCGAGTTCTGACCAGCAGAGGCTCCTTGTTTTCGAGAGAAAAATTCTGCGCTGAATCTACGGTCCAAAAAAAGTAGGCGGAAATTGGAGATCACGAAACAACTTGGAGCTTCAAATGCTCTATGGTCAACCAGACATTATTAGAGTCATCCGCATTGGAAGGCTTAGATGGGCTGGCCACGTTGCCAGAATGCCGGAACAGAGCATTCCAAGGAAAATGATATCCGACAAAATCTATGGGTCGAGAGGTGTCGGAAGACCGAAACTTCGATGGACAGATGGAGTCGAAGGATTCAAGACATCTTCTAGGTGCTCGGAATGGACTGCGGCCGCGCAGTATAGGGAGCGATGGGGCAATCTTCTTAACGAGGCCTTGACTCGCTAAGTGGGTTGTTGCGCCAGTGATAATAATAATGGTCTATTTTGTGCAGATGTCTTTTATTTTATTTGTATTTATTTATATAATTTATTTTAATTCAATATTCATTCATTCCATTTTCATTTTTCAACACGGTAAGCCTTTTGTTTTATTGCTACCTTTAACACCTGTTTCTAATTGTGACCTTTTTGTGAAATATTTCCCTAGATTCTTGATACTGGGATTGCACCTACCCCTCTATTTTTGGATGTTCCAATTTTAACAATATTCGTGTGAATGGTCCTTCGAGGATCAAAATTCACTATTTTTTTACTCTTTCCCATTAGCTATAAGGTAGCCTCAAATTTCCAATAACCAATACGGAAGTAGCAATTTTCAGATCAATCACTTTCAATTAGATAGATCTTTTAGTAAGATATACGAGTCCATCGAAACGAAAGGTGGTTAGGATGATGTATGAGGGCCACTCACCAAACCTTTATTTCTGGATTTTCTGATTTTTTATTAATCATATTGTGCATCTATCCTTCATGCTATGATTCCGCATGAAATTCGCTACTTTTTTACTCTTTTCGAGTTGTGCTCATCACTTTTCCTGCAATGAACTTCAAGAAATTTGCTAGTTTTTTTTTTTAAGTTTTTCATTTATCCAAGGAATTTCATTTGATATGCCTTTTGGAAAATATACGGGTCAATCGGAAGGGGGTGTTAGTGAGCTAGATTAATTACATAAGGATTATTTATAATGTGCATCAGTAAATCCAGCTTGCCTCAGTTTGAGCTTGGTAAAGAGCAGATATAATGATATCGCTGCTCGAGATCTGGGGTAGTTTCCCTTCTTACCCCTCCTTCTTGGGATGAGGAGATCCGACCCCGAGATGGAAGGAAGCAGACTGAGGATATGGATGATTACTGTTCGTGTCAAGTCCCAGAGCGGTGGCGTGCGGTGCCCCGGCCAAATTACAGCTCACCTTATCTAGCCGCTGCCTTGTTAGCTTCTGGCCTGGCTCTAATAACCGTAATGATATTCTAATAGGCACAATCCAGGGACCTCGGCCGTCTCCGATAAGGCACAACCTCATCCAGCTCCCCTCCTAAACACCACCGCCTAGAGTCGGGTATCATTTCAATTTCCAGCTCGCGTGTCCCTCTGCTCTCAATTATCTCATTATTCGCCCACTTCTGTTTGGAAATGGAAAACGTATTTGCTCTACTTTGCTTCACAGATCTAGAAACGAATCAAATCACAAGGGTAGTGCTACGGGGAGGCTAGTCATGCAAACTGGGGCTAACCCAAGGAACAAAGTGGTAGTTGGAGAAGGAAATTCAACTGAAGAGGCAATAAAGAAAGAATATTTTTTGATAAATATATTTCGAGACGTGAATTTTTTTCTTTTTTTTTTATACTCTATTTTTAAGGACAGCAAAATCGATTTCCTTTTTCGCTACTACTTCTACAGAAGTAGCACTTCACTTGCTTTGCACTTGAACATCAAGGTGAAGTATGATAAATGAAAGTGGAACGATATATACATGACTCAGATGAACCTATATAATTAATATTTTTTTTCTGTTGGCCTTAAAAAACTAGTTTAAGCTTTGGCTGTGAGGTTTTTACAGCTGAATATATTTTGAATGCACAGACAGCTTGAAGGGGATAGCCAAAACCTTACATTGCTGCAACCTATGGTCTCCATGATGCAGTATCCTTACCACCAATGGCGACATCTTTTTTGGGTATAAATACAAATTAGTCAAGATCCATGGATTATGGCTGCTCAGCGTCAGCATGTCCCGAAGGCCCTAGGTTTCTTACCCTGAAGTAGACCATTCATAGACCGAACCTCTTGTAATGAAACACACAATTTACAATTAGATAAAAGAAGTAGGGACATCACTCATAAGCCCGGTTCGAGATGCCTTCAGTTGGCTGGCGGACATTATGGGTGGGTGTTTCGGGGTGGTTTTGTTATTAGTTATTGGTGGATCTTCACACTAAGTTCGACACTTCTTAATTTATATTACCTATCGCGAGACGAGACACCATTCAGGAGATATCCGACAAGCCCAAGTGATCTACCGCCTTTATAGACTATTCAAATAATCATGGTCCGGAGAAATACTATAAAGTCAGGAGATTGAAAAACATTTTCCTGTAACCAAAGCAGTTTGGTTTTGGAGTATAATTTTGCTTTGCCAGTCACTGTCAAATAAGCTATAGACGATTTGAATGAAGAATCATAAATTCGAATCTCGTCAATTTCAAATTTATATAAACTAAACAGCAAAAAAACCGGCGCACCCTACATTTTTCGATAAATATATATTTAAAGTACGATCTGAGCGCATTTTTTGTTTTGTTCTGGTTAGATAACGGCTAGAAAGACTTTTATATCAATAATCCCGAATAAAGCCCTTTGTTGCCCTAGGAATAATAATGATTTCCCCATTAGTTCATCTGAGGTTATTGTGTAGTTAAGTTTCATTTTTAAATTCTCAAGTCATTTTCGTACTTAGGTTTTTATTTTTTATTTTAAAGCCATTTTTATCTTCTTTTTATCCTGTTATATGTTCAGAATGGTTTTACCCACCGAAACGGTCACTAAGATCATCGCGTTGGTAGAGGATGGGAGAAACCAGCTTTCCAGATATTTCTTCCTTTTCAATCTGTTCCCATCTGTTATCTCATACGATGTGTACTTTACTTGGCACATACAGAAATAATTACTTTTTAGTGATAGCGATAATAACTTTTTTGCACTAGAACGAAAAAACGACGAAATTCGAGGTGCGCCAGTTTTTTTGCTGTTTAGTTTATTTATACCTTCAGTTATTTTTTCATTTATTAGACAATATATGTAAGTTGTGTTTTTTAGAGTTATTTCCTCAACACACGATTTGTAATGATCGTTTGTCTTCCATAAATTTGGGAAACCCTACATGTCCAAAAAAACATTTATTTTTCAGATCTATGGAACGAATATATATTTGTGAAATGAAGAAAAATGTATTCTAAGTAGGTATGTGCGTCGAAGAAAATAATTTAAGTTAAGGAAATCTTTTAATGCGAAAGTAAAAAAGTTTTTTCACTTTTACAATATTTTTTAATTTGTGAATGCTAACGAAAATGCCCAAAATATACTGCATGCATGTAAATTTCTACTTGACCTATACCACTTTATCTTTTTTTGCATAATTCAACTTGGTTGATGCGGATTTTCCTATTCTATTCTATTCTATTTATTTGGCGCGACAACTCGATGCCGAGTCTTGGCCTCCTGCAGCAGCCTCCACCAGTTGTTCCTATCCTGTGCTGCCGCCATCCAGCTCCTCATTCCCAGCATGGACCTGGCATCACAAGCCACACAGTCAGCCGAGGTCTTCCTATACGCCTTGTTCCGTGTATTACCTCAGAAATCATTTTCTTCGGAATGTCACTCTCAGCCATTCGAGCAACGTGCCCAGCCCATCTCAATCTATTGAGTTTCATGAATTGAACCACATCTGGTTCCTTAAATAAATCTCTGAGCTCCTGGTTTGTCCGGCGTCTTCATAACTGTTCAACTTTAACAGCTCCAAAGATTTTACGAAGAATCTTCCTCTCAAAGAAAATTAGATTCTGCTCCTCAGTCTTGGATATAGTCCATGTTTCTGAGCCATAAGGGAGTATAGGCCGGATAATTGCTTTATATATAATAATATCTTTGTTTGTCTTGACAAAGCACGGCTCCTAAAATGTTGGCCGAGGCCATAATAACAACGATTGGCACATAGGACTCTTCGCTTAATTTCCGAATCCACAACATTATCTTGAGTTATGAGGGATCCAAGATAAATGAATTCAGACACTTTCTCAATCGTGAATTCTCCAATAGTAATGCTTTCGCCAGGTCTGGGGTTTTCCTCAGTGACCAAATATTTGGTTTTTGCGGCGTTGACTCTAAGGCCCATTTTTCTTGCCGCGTCCGCTAGTCTCAAGAATCCATTAGAGACAGCCTGAAAAGCGGATTTTCCTAGCAACCACAAAAAGTATCTTGTATCATGCCCACATTTGCATGATTGATTCTTTATCTTGACATTGCCACCCACCACGATATATATCGCTCGGATTCAAATTTACTCTCGGAAGTTTATAACCGCCGCAGTTGACATTTCCGACTAAGAAGAGATTTCGAAGTTTTGATTTCTAAATTCCTTTAAGGATCCACCTACGCAAAACACGTCGTCATTTCCTGTCTTATAAGTAAACAGCCTCGGGATTAGGACTTAGCGGAAATACACGTCAAAAGCTTCACAAACATGTTTAAACTAATTACTCTGCTTCAGCGAAGGCTTCTTAACATAAGTAACGCTGCTAAAGTACCCCGTGTTATAAACAAGTGTTTGATATTTAACAACAAAAAATTAATGTAATACAACTACTCAATACTATTTTTTATATTGTTTTAAATGATAAATTTTAAAATGCAATAATATTAAATTAAATTAAAATAGTTATTATTTTTTATTAAATATTATATATTTTTTCTAAATTCACATGGCTTAAATTTTTTTTTGTGAAATAATTTTAGTTAGTGCGCGTGGAGATCATTTGATGATTGGATGATGACTTGATGTCTTTTTTTTTTTATATATTTTTTTCATTTTGAAAATTGATTTCTTGAATTATATAAGCACATTCACAGGTTGTGGCTGAAGCTGACAAAATTAAAGTATGATGAGAACCCAAAGTAGTATTTTTTTTTTAAAAATAGTATATATTTTTTTCTAAATTCACATGGCTTAATTATTATGTTTTTTTTTGTTTTGTTTTTTGTGAAATAAGTTTAGTTTGTGCTCGTGGAGATGATTGATTCTTTAGGTTTTTTCCTTTCATAGGGACTACAGCATCCCCATCTGGTATTTAGCCTAGAAACCTAGGCAGGGGCCGATTACTCACTACCTTTTTAATGAAAAAATATCATTCCGAACAAGAGTCCATCATTTATAACTCGAGTTCACTTAGGCCAGGGTTGATAGATTACTCAGGAGGATAATCCCCGATTTTTAGAAGCCCTTTGAGGTAGGAAGCGATATATTATTCTCTTCAGATATCGGCAGGGGGTGGTTGGGAGGGCTGGTTTTAGGGCAGGTAAATGTGGACTCGACCATCAGAGCACTCAATTCACCGAGGCCATTTGCCGTAGAGCCGGTGAAAGCCACCGATCCCCACTCTAATTTATAAAAGTATCCTATCAAAGCACCTTTTTTGAGGTTTTTGTATGCCCTTAGCTAAATTATTTACTTTAAAAAAAAAAAAAAACAATAAAACGCACTTAGCCCTCATACGGTACACTAAAGTTGTGACGTAGATAGGATATTATTTTCATTTTATCAGCATATTTGCATTATCAGCAAAAGTAACAAAGCAACAGAATATTTGAAAATATTTCCCTTCCTTCCCGGCCGTGTTCCAATCATTTCTCTACTATTGAAATTATTTAAAAAAGAAAAATCACTAGATTTCGACATAAAATGTGTAATTCTCACTATTAGATCCAGTCGTAAAGTGAAGATCCAAAGCCTCAACCGATGTTGAGGTGCAGGGAACACGATAATGAGCTCGTATTGATTGTTGTTTTTTCACCGATTTCACATTCCCGGTTTTGTGGCCAGCATAACAAGTTACAATATTTGTCTAAATTTCCTTTTGGTTAATTGAACAAATACACTGTTTGAGCCAATCAAACATTTTTTATTATAAAAGTAATTTTTTTTTCTTATTTAAAAATAATTCTTATGACTATATAAGAATTTATTTACGGTATTTACAGTAGGTTATATGTTTATAAAATATATGGTTATATATTTACAGCTATGTGTTATTGGATTAACGAGATAGAGAGAGAGAATAATGAGAGAGAAAAGTTGTTTACATAAACGACCAGTCGACTCAAGGGACTTACGGGTGATGCCCTTAAGATGCATTTAAGCCGTGTCCACGAAGTCATCAGACTTCACTTAAATCGTGAAGAAATGTGATTAGAATTAGAAGATTGGCCACAATGTTTGTCACCTGTTACAGTTTTTTTTTGTACATTTCTTTTAAAATATTTTCCTCTATATATATTTATCACTCTCCACCCCTCGTTTTTGAACAATTCAGAAAGCTGCAATTCATTTTATCATCATTATTTTTAACTAAAAGGACTTAAATTTTCATTATTATGTATTATTTTAATTATGTATTTTTTTCTGAGAGAGAGGTAATCTTTTAATTTGTATTTTATTAGTATATTATTTTGGTTTGATTGTCTATGGTTTTAGGTTTTGTTACAGGTATCTTTCTTTATATAACGAAGTCACCAGATGGTTGACCGGATTTTGAACATTATGAGAATATTCCGGGGTGGCGGTCAAAACACTACAAAATAGTATTAAATGGAGCTGTCAGAGCCTAGGCTCCATTGTCACATACCCAGACGAAGACCTGCATTGTTGGGTCGAAACGTAGGCTGCTACAGTCCGGGAGCTGAGAGCCAAAAAGGTGCCTGATTTGAAGAAAATTTTTGACCATGTAGGCTGAAAGTACTCATTTCATAGACAACAAATGTCTGCCACCTCAGATCGGTTGCCATAAAATTTTATCGGCTAACAAAATCGACATTTTCGAACTTTTTTCAATTTTTCGCTGATAACTCGAAAAAGAGTCGCAGAAGAAATTGTGCTCTTTCTAAAATAAAAGAGCATTAAATTTCGCGTTGACTAAGGTCCTCGCAGTTAAAGTCGGGTAAGTCTTTTCGCCAAAACCGATTGTCGATTCAGCCATTTTAGCGAAAAAATGAATTACGCTCATATTCCAAATCCTGCAATTTAAAGAGGGTTACTCCAAATGAAAAATGGTGCCTATAATAGTTGTAGAATATCGGATTCTGTGTAAAATGATCTCATTAATTTTAAAATTAGCCCACTCGTGAACTTATTTAGTGCCATGTGGTCTAAAATCCGTGAAATTTTTTGGGATTTTTTTTCAGATTCTCGCATGTAATTCGGCAAATATAGATCACAAAGTATTGCTTTCTTCTTACTATAAGAAGCTATCGCAAATAGAATGGTATATTGTAAGTTTAAATTGGTTTAGTGGTTTAGCCGGGTTCGGTACATCAAAAATCTGTAATTTTTACGATTTTGGTGGAAACCGTGTTCCAACGCCTTTAACTCAAAAACGCCTAGTTAAAATGCAAAATGTTTTAGCTAAAAGTTGCTGAGCACCTAATTTAGCAGGAAATAAGCTCCTGGGGAAAATGCAAATAAAAACGTAAAATTATTCGTTGTGCTTACTTCCTGATAAGACTTCGGTTTTTGAAGTATTCACCATTTTGAACTAATAAAACAACCATCTTCCATCTGTTAAAACAAAAGATAAATTTTGCCAAGTACCTACCTGTCTAAGTAGTTATTTTTATGAATATTTTATCAAATCCCCTGATACTTCAAAAACCGAAGTCTTATCAGGAAGTAATCACTCCAAATTCTTTCACGTTTTCATTTGTATTTCCACGCAGGGTTTAACTAATGCTGTGTGTAAGGAGCTTGTTTCGTGCTAAATTTGATGCTCTGCAACTCTATCTAAAATATTTTTCATTTAAACTAGATGTTTTTGAGATTGAGGCGTTGAAAAACGGTTTCCACCAAACAGCACAGATTTTTGATGTACCGAACCCGGCTAAACCACTGAACCCATTTAAACTTCAAATATACCATTCTATTTGCAATAGTTTAGCCTCTTATAGTAAGAAGAAAGCAAGCTTTGTGATCTGTATTTGCCAAATCATATGCGAGAAACTAAAAACAAATCCCAGAAATACGTTCACGTTTTAATTGCTTTGTCTCCACAGGAGTGGGCTAATTTTGAAATTAATGAATACTATACAACTATTATAGGTAAAATTTTTTTATTTGGAGTAACCCTCTCTAAATTACAGGCTTTGGAATATGAGCGTAATTCACTTTTCCGTTAAAGTGGCTAAATTGACAATCGGTTTTGGCGAAAAGACTTACCCGATTTTAACTGCGAAGTCGGCGCGAAATTTAATGCCCTTCTATTTTAGAAAGAACACAATTTTTACTGCGAGTTATTAGCGAAGAATTGAAAAAAGTTCGAAAATGTCGATTTTGTTAGCCTATAAAATTTGATGGCAACCGATCTGAGGTGGCAGACATTTGTTGTCTATGAAATGAGTACTTTCAGCTTATTTGATCAAAAATGTTCTTCAAATCAGGCACCTTTTTGGCCCTCAGCTCCCGGACTACTACAAAAAATAGATTAATAGTATTTTATAGTTTTTTTACCGCCACCCCAGACTATGCTCATACATAAACAGGTATTTTTTCTTATTGTAAATATTATTTATTTTTCTGTAAATCAATTCCTATATTGTGGAACAATTATTATTTATGTTTCATTAATCTATAATACTAACAAGATAATAACAATATAACATTGTGCTAACCTCTGAATTAGAAACTAGAACCGGCTAAGCGTAAGGAGATTTCAATCGCAAAATAAAAATAGAGCTTCGAACGCACCATACATTTTATTATTATTATTTTCGAGGTGAGAGATAGTCAACTGTTATTCTTTACGTTAGGTTAAATGATTGTCATGATTTTCAGTTTAAACATTTTTTTTTTTTTTTTTGGAAAACCAACGTTCCGATCCCACTTGTGGATCTTCATCAGGGCTAAAATAAAGCAAATATATGAGTATTATTTATGATAAAAGATGACAATTGAATTAATACATTTCAAAACTGATAATTATATAAAAGATGGTAAGCATTATGCATGAATATTTTAAATAAGTAGCTGGTTAGTAAGATAAAATAAAGTCTGATATTTACCATCTGAGTCCAGAGTAATACAAAGACTGAGGGAAAATAAGGTGAGAGATAGTCGTAGGGGGTTAGTTTGCCGGCTTCAAAGTTTTTTTTGCGGGGAAACCCAACGCTCTTCAAGTGACAGGCTACAGGCAAGAAAACTATGTGAAGATAAAATATTAAAAAATTAATTAAGAATATTTATTTAAAATATTCTTGTATAATGCTTAGCATATTTTATATAATTATCAGTTTTGTAATGTATTCATTTAATTTTCATCTTCTTCAGATACTAATCATATATTTGTTTTATTTTAGCTCTGATGAAGATCCACAAGTGGGATCGAAACGTTGGCTTTTCAAAATAAAAATGTTTTAACTGAAAATCCTGACAATCATTTAACCTATTATTATTATTATCCTAAACCTTGCAGGTTCGCATACCATCAGCTGGCCCTGAGATATTTTAAGGGGAGAAAAATATCTTTGATTAAGCCGTCTTTTTGATAAGGCTGATGATCGATATGGTCGTTTAAAAATATCGCAGGGATGAAGGAGTCTGTGAGTACAACTGACGTCAGGATAACCCTGTATGAAAATACCGGGAGGGTGGGATACGGATATTTGAAGAGGGCTATTTGAATAGAGTAAGCTCCCGGCTAAGCCCAACATTGTATAGCGGATGGTGAAGGAGAGATGATCCCTAATAATAATGGAATATCTGCTAGGAAAACAATCCTCGGGCTCCGGCGGTAGAAGATAACCTTCCTTGACAAATCCAGGATCATCTGGGGAGGCAATAAAGGCGATTAATCAAGGGACGTCGAATCGAACCCGCTCCTCTAATATATTACCTCGCCTCCTTCCCTCTTCCAAACACTTTCAATTATATTTTACAAATGTTCTCAACGCAGCCACTCCAATAGCTCTAGCTAAAAATGTATGAATAATTCTTCTTCGGCACCAGATTACCCTCCAGGGCTATTTTTTCTTCGACTAATTCTCCATCTCTGGAAGAGGTCTTTTTTCCCTCTTTTTTTTTCAATTTTCTTCCCTTCCTATTTTTTTTTTTCTCTTCCTCCTTTCTCCTCTCATTTCCTCTTCCCTAGTCGACAGTAAGAAGCTCATACTTTCGTTATCTCCGTAATTTATTTCATGTCATTAGTTACTCATTTCCTCAGGATCAGAGATAAAATACATTTCGAAGATATCTGACATCTCAAGGAAATTAATTTTTTTTTTTTAATATTTTGAAATATTATTGAAATTATTTATTAGGATCTCGATGAAAGACCTACTCTCCTGAATCATGACCCGGAAGAAGTATGCTGGAATGATAGTACTTTCTTTTTTCTTGAACACTTCAGAAGTAATAGTAGGTACGTTACACCAAATTTGATGGTTGTCGTCTAACTGAAATTATGAAGACAAAAACAAAATAAATATATTTGTCGCAACGGGAGGTGACCTACAATGGCAGATTTAAATGAAGCGTTGTTGTTTGTCTGTGATTAATACCAATAATTATTTGTCAGATAGCTATAAACGTATGGGGTTTGGATCGAATATCATAATTTTGATCAAAATAATTTTTCGACAAATCTTGACTTTAAATGAAGAATGAACAGATGGGATAGGGTTAGAAAAACCGCAACTAGGAAGGTATATAACAATTATTAAGTAAGCAGTTAAATAACTGAAAAAATATCTGGATATATACATATATCCTTATAAGAATATGAAATATAATACAAAACTATTGAAAAACAAGGAAAATAATGCACACAAACAATGAAGATATATTTTTAAAAAAATCAAAATAAATATAATTTTTTTTTATATGTATATTATATGATTTTATGGAGTCACCAATGGTGTAGTGGTTAGCATAATGTAGGCTTGTATGCTAATCACTACACCACGTCAAAAGTTGTGGGCTCGCATTCAAAAAGGTGGCGTAAGAATTTTTAGTTCCTACTCACATTTGTACATACCTGGATAGATGAAATATAGTACTCCCATTGCGGCGTTTTCATACCAGACTTCGCAGGATAATGTAATTTAAAATAAAGATTTAAAAAAAAAAAATCAAGAACATATTACAAATGGATATTCACTATTTTTATTAGGAAGGAACTTTTGTACTTTTTGTTTTAAGCTTGACAGGAACGTTGAACTTAACATGGACGATAGTTGTAAAAGGAACAAGGGCAAAGAAAAACGCTGGTTTCCCTAAACCCTCTGAAGGGACAGGTACCAAATTTAAGAGGGTTGGTGGGGCCCAGGGAGTTCTGACTTTTTCTACTACAACCGGAAGAGAGTTGTAAGTTCAGTTCCCCACCCCCCAGATCCCCCTACTCTTAGCAAAAATAGAGAGTGTGATTCTCAAATATCAGGAATAAGATAAAACTGTAAGTAATAGGATAGCTACATTTTTAGCAAACATGACGTTTTTCAATTAATACAATGACTTCACAAATCAATGATCCTCCACCGCTACTAGAGGACGGGAAAAACCCAAGTGAAGTCGAAAAAGTGAGTCAGGAAAGGGAATAAAATTATTTTACCAAGTTTTAGTAATATTCATCATATAATGTTAAATAAGGGGAGGTTATTAACCCATGAGAGACTGGAGAAAGGATTTAATTCTCTAAGCTATAATAAAAAAATATATAGAAAATTTAATAGAAGAAATTTTAGTTTTTTTTTTAGTTTAGTTAAATTTTTTTTTTCGAGTTACACAGGCCATTTGTTGAGAATTTCTTGTTTTGAAATATATGTACGGGATCTTAAATTGGATTCCAAATTATTAACTGTAGTTCCCCTTATTTTATTTTTCCTGGATAAATATAAAAAGTGGTTCTAATCTCTTGTATAAATAATTAGTTATAAAATTACCTTTCTTACTTAAAACAAAATTAATTTATTTTTCTTAGGTTATAATGATATTTATTTATCTTCAGATAATTAACCATTTTATAAAATAACACCCTAACACTACTTACTTAGTCAATGTTACGGGCCCCGTTTTCCCATTCTTTTATTAAGGCTAAATGAAGATCAATAAGTCCCATACTTTCTTTAATAACAAATATATTTCAGCGAGCCATCTTCTGTGCTAAACAATTGGCAACTATTCTTCACATAATATATTCAATAACATTCAGTTAGGGTTAACCTAAATGTGCTCAACAACACACAATATAAATAGAATTTTTTTTCTTTTAACTTCTCTGGAGATATTCACGAAAAAAATAATTAACTGTGAATAAGTAATTAACTTTTTCTGATTACCATGAATTTCCCGTAAACTACTAGGTGTCGTATATTTAAGTTATATTTAAAGCGGCAAAATATTTAAACCATTTTTAGTACCTTTTTTATTGATATTGCATTTTGATATAAAACATGTGCTTTATTATTTTATTTTATAACCGGTAGGTGTAATTTATTCATGCATATGTATCACTACCTCCACACTGTTATTAATAAATGGCTAATGTTCATTGTAAATTTTCTCGATTCTAATAAATCGGTAGCATATCAAATAACACATGACGGGTGTTATCTTACTCCCCCCTCGCATATATAGGAGGCCTAAATGGAAAATATTTATCGATATCCCCATTAAATGGGAATAGTCGCGTGTATCCATTTTAACTAGGGGCCTTGTATTGTTGATGAGCCATTTTGTTCGGCTTGTTAGGCCAATGCATCTGATAAAAAATTATACGAGCATTTTTACAGTTTATTGTTTTGAGTTCCGATTGTTTTGAAGATAAAGTTGTTATTCATGATAAGTGCTACATGGTCGTTAGGTCAAGTGTGTTAGGAATAATTGATAAATATATTTATATAATACATTTTTAATTGGAGCATTGATTTACTTATTTTGTAACGTGAAATAAAACAAAAAAAAAATTATTAAAGAGAGTTCCAGACTTGTTGGAACAGTTGGACCAAACTGTTGTAGTACATGTTCGTGACTGTTCGAGAATAACCTATGCTCGTCTGGAACCTTCTAGACTGTTCTAATTCAGATAAATATAAGGAGCGATGAACTGAAAAATTAGTCTTGCTCTGAACCTTAGATAATATGATTATTTTTTATTCTTTTCAAGTTGATACGTTGATAAGTTTGTAACCTTATAAATTATCTGAGTTGTTATTTTTGTTTGTGTGCCATCGTAAATTATTATTTTGTTCTGATAAAATTATTTAAACCCACATAAGTGTTACAATATAATACTTATGGGTCGCGGCAAAACTTAAAATTTATATTTGAAATTAATTCTTATTAATATATTGATGAATTCCATCCGATTACGACTGAATCTCAAATATTATCCTGAAAAACTCAACTTGGAAAGCAATCCTTTTCCTCACTAATATCTACAACTCTATTTTAAGAAAACATATTTCCTAGCTGTGTGCAAATATTCGTAGAAGAATTTGTTAGGATATTAAAACACAATAATCCTTCAGATTGTAAAATAATCCTAAATCCCTAGTAGTCTCCATCCTTACTTTTCCAAATTATTTAAATGAATTCCTCTTTATCGTATAAATTCCCTTGAAATATTAACAGCTACCCCAAATCATCATTTCGAATTAAAAAAAAAAATCATTCCTCTATACAGCAAGTTCGTCGTTTGGTTGACTTCAAATGCGTTAGAATCCAAAAAGTGTTTTTCTAGGTATTAATCTAGCCTTGGATAAGGTATGGCACGAAGGATTATTTTCCTAGAGTAAAATTTTGTCCCCTTCAGCGTACTACCTAATATTACTTTCTTACTTGACAGACATACACTTTACTATAAAAGTACGAATTATCCACCATAAAACTTTTTAGAGAAGGATTTCTACAGGGCTAAGAGTATCTGGTCCCTTGTTCTTCAATGTTTACACTGCAGACTTAACAGAACAAGAACAAACTTTGCTACATTTGTTGACGACACTGCACTCCTCACAAAACCCAGACGAAGTGTTTATGATTCCCACAAAATTATCTCGACCATATTTCGGCTGGATGGAGAGTAAAAATGAATTAATTGAAGAGTGTATTCATAGTCATCACTCTCAATCACGGGTTGTGTTCTCAGGTCTTCTTTCATTTTAATGATGTTCCAATACATAGGTACTTCTACTATACTAATACTATATAGACCCATGTATATAAGAAGCCGAGCTGGAATAAATAAATATTAATAAAAAAAAAAAAAAAATACACATACTTCTCAGAAAATACCATATTAGGGACTTCACTTGGATAATATACTGATATGGAAAACCCACATCAGAGTAATAAGAAAACCACTAAACAAACGATATTGACTGACATCAAGTTTATTTGAGAGACGCATAAAATTACCCTTTACCCACAGACACAATACACAACGTGCTTATTAGATCCATATAAACATACGGGATAGAGTTATACACTACAAAGCTCACAAATATCCAAAGAATCCAATCGTTTCAATCAAAAGTATTAGATGCACCGTACTACACAGAGTTGGGCATTTAAATAAAAATGTAATCATGATTATGACTAATAATCAAAAATGTGAATAATGATTGTAATCATCATTCACAAATCATTCTTTAGCGCGGAATCATTAGTCATGAATTTTATTAATCACTAGTCGTGGAGTATTCATGAATATAATGTATTCAACAATCATGAATGACCATTATTCATTATTAAATGTTAGGCAGTAATCATGATTAAGAAGAATTTATTATTCATGATTATTAATTACTCATTAATCATGACTAATGGGAATTCCCTACTCATGATTACAGATCATTCATTAATCATGAATAATATAAATTCATTAATCATGATTACAAAAAAAAATCATAATTCTGAGTCTTACTTGTCATGAGTCTCTTTCTATACTTGTCAATAGACCTTTACTAATACCCATTGGAATAAGGGTCTAAACCTTTACTTGTGGCTTCTAATGCTGTTCAGTTGGCTACACCCATTCTTAGGACTTGTCCTTGCTCATTAGGAAATCTTTTAATTCAGAAATGCATCCTCGTATTTTAAATTTAAATGAATAATGATTATGAATACATGAATGAATGATTGATGATTGGTGAATATTTGTTATTCTTGATTGATGAATATTAGGCATTCATGATCGATAAATATTATAATAATCCTGGCTCATGAATATATTTTATTCATGAATAACGACTAACTGAATTTATCAGTATTCGTTAATCATAAATAATTGAATACCAGTTATTCTTTATTCATTTCAAATGAATACCATAAACACTCAATAATCATCAAAAATACTCCGCACTGATTATGAATAATGGTTATTCATTATTCATCTGTTGTATGATTACAATTATTCATATTCATTAATCATTATTCAGATTACAATTTGTCCAACTCTGGTACTTCATGACTAATAACTTATTTACAAAGACCTCTACATCGAAACGGTCATCGATACAACCACACAATGCTAAAAAAAAACTCTACTAAAGACTAATTTTGAACGTAAACTCATTAGCACAAACACTTAAATCCACACGTTCCACTCTGACGACTGTCGGCGAGGTGGTCAAGAGGCTTATTGCAATAATTCACCGCAATGGATCATACATACTTGTAGAGCACACATTTGTCCAATACGAAAATTTTGCCGATAGCAAATCAAAAACATGTGAAATAAGTATAAAAAATAAAGAAATAAAATTAGTTCTCCAGTAAAGAGAGATACAGCTATACATATTTTATATATATTACGACGGAAGGAACAAAAACAGACGTTTATTACTGTGGCTTTGTAAAAAAAAAAGTTCTAGAATCGTCTGGAACGAAAGGAAATATTTCCTCGTAGTCATATGAAATGTTACCATAAAACTCCAAACTCTTCGACGAAAAACTAACTAAAGGAAGCCATCGATTAGTGAATCAGTCTGACCTTAACCATCGAAGTTACCCTGTTATTTGTTCGACATCTATGTAATTTTTATGTAAATAAAAACTGTAGAAACCCAAATTATTCTTACAATATTGAAGTTTCACTAATACTACCTGAATTAATAATGCATACTTCTGTCTTATTGCGTAAATAAGTCAGAAATCATTATTAAAATAGAAATTCACCAATTCAGGCAAAAACGTATCCATCGGAATCAAGTCAAATTTTATTTATGGTTCTATCAATACAATGATCAATACTAAGCTAATCTTTTTCATTCGCAAAGGATAATGCCTATTTAAATATGATTGTCCATTATTTAATTTTTTTCTAGCACATTTGTGACTCCATTTTAATTATTTACTAAACTTCAGTTTCGTTCCATAATTGCATTAAAACAATTTCCAGTACATAATATGTCTCTGACTATTGAGTAATATCCAAAATATCCTCTTGAATAATTTAGGCGCCCAAACCTTCCAGCACGTGGCAATTTAATGCTATTTTCATTCAAATTTTTTTACTTTTTTTTGTAAATGAATATTTCATTTCTAAAATCTCTGTTCCCATCATAAATAGAGAGGAATATATGTGTATATGTAGATATCTCTAAGTGCGATTATGATTTTATATTATTCAATGTCATAAAGTTTAGATTGTATATACGCATTTTATACG
This sequence comes from Aelia acuminata, assembly GCA_911387785.2. Classification (NCBI taxonomy): domain Eukaryota; kingdom Metazoa; phylum Arthropoda; class Insecta; order Hemiptera; family Pentatomidae; genus Aelia; species Aelia acuminata. The sequence goes on along the minus strand of OU426982.1, from coordinate 118,538,147 downwards.
ATCTTATAAATTATTCATTTCTTTTCTTTAGTAATTAACATAAGTCCAGGTAAATTATAACAACGTTACAAACAGTAGTTACCATTAACCAGCACACAATCCCAACAGGATTACTACAGCATTGCTATTTATTATCGACTTTACAGATATATGGTCCATTTACCGTTATTGGCTTCCAAATGGCTAGTATTAACAGAATAATATGGCTGACTTGATGTCGTATTAATATTCTAGATTATATTAATGCATTTACATATAAATTATATCACGCTCCATGCTCATATTCTTGTAATAACATTTTAGCATATAGTCTCAGTTTATAAATGGTATGCCAACCATTAAAAATCTATAAATGTTACCTTTAACGGAAAATTTTTAAGAATCTGCAGTCCGGATTTAGTTATTTTCAAATTTAATATGGCTATATCGAAAATGTGATGATTTAAACCGATTCCAGGCCTAATTTAAGATGACAAAGTCTGATATGTGTAGTTTTAGTTTGCCATAAAAGTGAATTTGAAACGCGACTAGAGTTTTCGGAAAATTTATTAGAAATTAACCTATAGAAGATTTAGAGAACCCAGAAGAAGCGAAGAGAGATATTTCAGGGGATAATATTTTTTTTTTTAAATAGAATCATTTTTTTGGTAGAGGACAATGTAATTAGTTATGAAAAATTATCTTATGGATTTATCGATGAAATGCTCGATACTGCAAAAATTCGCAAGTCAAAAATTTTCCAATTGAACCTTTTTTCTTATGATTTTTTTTTTCTAATTGGTTGTATATTTCACTTTAGTTAGGAAGTTTTCTTAGGTTCAGGTTTAGTTTAGGTTTAGTAGGAAGGTGCTTAGGTTTTAACTTTAGTTAGGAAGCTTAAGAAAGGTTTGCTTTCTATAACGAAGGAGTCTCTTCCATGGGTTATTTTGTAGTTAATTGTCCCAATGTTTCGAGCTTTTGGCCCATCTTCAGGGGTTATCTATTGTACATTATTTTAGTTCCATCGCCATTTTTCCTTACATACAATTGTTATATATGAAAATATAACTGTCTTTTCCTTATTATACATGATCAAATTATTAAGGCTTTGGACTATTTCATTGTCACTAATCTAACTTTTTTTATTCTAAAAATAAATAATGAATACAGAGACGAAATCGTTTTTAAAAATTCGGAGCATAAAAGTTATAAAAGCAATCATGTCACATAAAAGGTTTATTAAAAATATTCCTACCTTTAAAATATTAATTTATTATATTAACAGCTGACCCGTGCGAAGCATACACACTCTAAACTTAAATCCCATAAATAACTTGAATCCCACTTAATTACCATAAAGTACATACCGTATAAGTAGATAATCGCATGCTTTGCTTGTAACTCGCAAAAGACGGTGACGAATCGGAAAAGTGTATATAACCAAAAATGTTTGTCTCGACAAACCGAAAAAAATGTCACCTTCGAAAAAGCCCTGCGACCATCTTGAAATTTGCGCTTAGAATTGCAGTTTTTCGCTTAATAACTCGCAAACGAAGGGTTAATCGAATAAATGTATATGACCGAAAATGTTCTCCTTGAAAACCTGAAAAGATTGACACCATTTAGAGACCTGTATTACTGAAACCGCGGTTTTACTTACTTACGCGGTTAACTTGCAATCGAAGGCGAAATGAGTGATTTATATATTTTTCCAATGTACTCGTTAAGGAAAACTTTAAAATGATGCCTCATTCATGAAATTTGATGAAGTATGAAGGAAGTTATGGCGTACCCACAAAAAAAAGCCTTTGAGAGATAACATTCATACATTTCATTAAATATAAATAATTCATAAAGGAAAAAAAAAAATTAAAACCTTTGTTCCAATTCTGTAACCATGTGATGTAAAAGGTTAATGCTGCAGAGTAGTATATGTTACCTATATACTACAATCAACGATTCAGTAGATTACTGTATACTCTGACTAATCTCAAACAGAAATTCAGGAAGCGGAATTGTTGAACAAACTTATTTTTAGTATTTAGAACCTGTTATGTTTTCTTTTCTCTATTTTTTTTTTTTTTTTAACAAACGAGGCATGAAAGCGTATACATGACTCTTTGCAATTCATTCAATTGGTATATAAACAATCTAGTATTAGATATTCTAAGGTGTGGTTAGAGAGCATGGTAGCATGTCATGAGGTCGAAGGCAATCATGCTAGATGACATATCCGTGACAGGGTTGCAGATGGTTGCCGAGAAATGACGTGACGTTCGCTACCTGGAACCTCTTTCACAAATTGTTCCCATCCAAGGAGAGTTACGTGCTCATAAATGGCGGCTTGCCCAATTTCTTTTCAGATATCATGTTACGGAACAATTGTGATCATCGGACATCGATTTTTTGATGGATATGAACAAATAATGCCTTTACAATAATGCATAAAATGATACGTCAATACGTCAAATTGCAAGGGAGCACTAACAGGCATGTATAAAACTTATTGAACACTAACATTAAATTTTAACAAGTTTTTGAATAAGGTACTGTGTTCAAAAACAAAAATACAATCAACAACAGAAAACTGTATAATTAAGGCACCGTATTAGCTTTGACATATTGTTTATCGACAGGCTCGTAGTGTCTCTATTTATTTATCTTCATTACCAGGACGAAGCAATCAACACATGTACCTAATGCAACCTATAGCAATGAGATGAAATTAAGCAGGCTCTTGCTTGCGGTAATCAAATGAATAATTCAACGGAAAGCAACTGGCTGTTAATTTTCGGAAGAAAGGAAAACTGGTTGTTAATAATGTGGGGCAAACCTGTAAAAACGCGGAAACAATTTCATAGCTTTATGACAGTTAGTACTATTGGAATGCAAATTGTTTCATTCGAATCAGGAAGGAAAATGCATTACGATTAAAACTAAATTAAAAAATTATTTTATTATATTTTGCACATCTGTGGGATAACAATTTTTATTCAAAGAAAATAACAATTTTTAATGTCAAACGAATTATAAATACACAAATATTAGAATAGGTTACAAAAATTATCGCTTTGTAACACGTAAATAATCATGTGGCTTGAGCTTCACAACTCAGACAAAGAATGTCCAGTCAGTCGCTCCTTATGTATAGTCGTAAGGAATGGTCCAGAACCTCGTGGAATGGCGTGGCTGGTGCTCGAAAATCGCAGTCACAAACACGTGCTATGACAATCCTCCCCTACGTTAGTTCGTCCCAACAAAAGGTCTGGGATTTTAAACCATGTTCTTGTTTCACGATTTAAAGTTATAATATTTTAAACCTTGTTACAATAAACATACTCCAATGATTATTCAAACTAATATTCATATTTTTTTTTCGTGTGTGTGTGTTTTTTCAGTGTATTATATTATGTACATTGTGTAATAAAATTGTGTACATTACTAGTACCGAAAGTGCCTCTTGAGTACTCGGCCTTTTTATTTAGAGAGCCAAACCCAACAACTTACCGTAAAGGATCACTTTCAATACTATTATTGTTGATAAGTATTAATTTATTTTAATATTTTAGAAAAAAAAGTTCATAATTATCAATCAATTATTTAAAAACTTATTGGAAGCACAAAATAAACAAGCAAAAAAAAAAAAAAAATCAATGTCGGATGCAATATCATTTCAGAGGAAAACAAATTAATTAAAAATAATTTAATTAGCCAGAAAACAAGAACCGAATGAAATTTAATTATTCATTGTTCTTCATATTTATTTTTATCAAATTAGTATATTATTTACATCGTTGTTTTTATATTACTTTCCTTATTGAAGTTTTTTAAGTTAATAAAAAATGAATATTTATCGAATCCCCACTCTGATGAAAAAATTGACTACAGATATATGAATACCTTTTTTTGTCATGAATACATTTTTTTTTACCTTTTCATTTATACTCGTATCTTTTGAAGGAATATTACATTTTCAATTAACAATACCAAACAAGAATATATATACCTACCCATAACTGGACCTCCACCGTGCATCCCTCCTAGATTTTATCTGCTATAGTCTTTGTTAAACACTATACTTGTTTACTTTCACTTTATTGTAATTAAGTATTATTGTAATTTTAAGTGTGTGGGTGTTTAAAAATGGTTTTAAACAACTTAATGGTTAAAAATTCTAAACATGCAAATATTATCATTTAGATTTAATGTGTTGTTTTATAATTATTTTTTATTTTTTATTTTTATTTTTTACTCTAATAATTCTCTTCATACTTTTGCAAATGTTCTATGGGGGCTAAAATGACCCAAGTGGTTAAAGAGCCCATTTTGTTATAAATAAGTAAATAATTATATAATGCGGCAAATATATTTTCTATCCATTTCCTCTGAAAATAATTTTATTTTATTATAACTTGATATAGTATAATTATTCGAACTAAACTCCTTCAATTTAACGAGTAAAATTGTATAGGTATATATCATGTAATAATTGAAGCGTGGAAATGCATAAGGGTATAAGTGCCAAAAAAATATATAAACATTTTTTTTTTTTTTGCCAAATTGTTATGTGTGTCAAAACCATTCTTCAGAAATGAATATAATTAATTTTTAGTTGTTTGTAAGTAGTTCATTGAACGTTTGAAAGATAGCATGAGTGTAAGCGCCGAACGTAGTTCACCTAGTGGGTATAAGCCATATCATTTCTGGAAAATTTTATCAAAGGCACTTATACCCTTTTGCATTTCCATGCTTCAATTATAAACAATTAATGAAACACTAATAAGTAGCATCATGAAAGAGATATAAAAAAAACTAATGCCAGCTATTTTGACGTAAATACATGACGAAACAAGTTGTAATCCAAATCGGATAATGTTAGAAGAAAAAGAAACAATATTTGAATTGATATAGGATTAAATTGTAGGATCAATGTAGTTTTTACTTACTTGTGAGCAGTTTCAAGAGATAAGACGTCAGGGGTCACCAATATATTACAACATTAACTCAAATATTATCTCTTGAAACTACTCACACGTAATTGAAAACTCTTGGTTTTAAAAATATTTAATATGTTGTGATAAATGAAAATTTGATAATTTTGATAATTTGAGTATATGAATCATTCTTTGTTTATAAGAAATCGAACGATTTACTTTGATATGAGACAATTAGTATATGTTAATTAATCACAGTCCTAAACATGTAATCTAATCACACATCTGAAAGTTTGTTCTATTTTTTATCAAGCTGTATCGTCTAAGCAGTGTTGCCGCCACAATTGTATTGAAGATAACAATGCATTTTAACAGGCAACATGAGTTTTTTCTTTTTTTTTTTGTTCTTTTGTATGAAGATTATAAGTTTGAAAAAAAATCGGACTAGATGGTGAAAATATCAGATAGCGAAAGAGAAATATCGATAACTCGACAATGGCCTAACCGAATGTATGAAATCCGAAGAGGATTTCAGTTATTTCCAACCATATAGAGGAACTCGAAAAAAATATTTTTGGAACGGCTCTGGACTACACGCTTCAGTGCATCTCTATGGAACTGATTAGGTGTTCTCGCCTAAACGACTTTTCTACTGCCTTTGTAGAAAACTCTGTTTTATTTATTTATTTTTTTTTTTTTAATTTACTTTAAAATTAGCTCCATTTTTTGTTCTTATTTCTATTTTATTTATTAAGTAGTTAGACCAATTAAATGGGTTGAAATGGGTTGGGGGGCAAACGGGTTGAATAATAAGCAGTGTAGTATCAAATTAACTTACTATTTCTCTACAAATTTCCATTTTTAAAAATCATGTGCGTATGAGTAGAACCACTAATACTACAGTAAATTAATTTTTAAAAATTATTGAACTAAGATTATTGATATCAAAACTTTAACTTCCCAAATTTTGCGAAAATGTTTTGGTTCATTTTATTTTATAAATGGTGTGTTAATTTTAAAATATGGAATACCTAGCGCTTAAAATATTTTTGTTCTAATTTTTTTTTGTACTTATTTAATGCCTTATTGCCCTTTCTTCAGTCACGAAAATATTAAAAAAAATATCAGTAATCATAGATCAAAATTTCCTACTATTAAGTGCGTAATAATACTGGACGTTACGCATTTTCGCTGCCAAAAAAAATAAAGTCGAATTACCCTAGGATCATAAATTGTTAACTAGTTTTAAATATTTTTTTATCACTGTAAAAACTGGAGGCTTCAATAAGCTTTAAAACAATATAAAGTAATGTTCTAATTTTGAAATCTATCATGGAGAGCCGGATAAAAGAATATTAAAAAAAAAAAAAACAAGGAAAAGGATATGTTTTGAAAATGTATCTTTTTACATATTTTCGGCTTTTTTTTTAAATTGCTGGTCTTTCTAAATATGTCCTAAGAGCGTTTCGAATTTCTGCAACTAAACTTTTTAATAAATGACTAAAGCTATATTACCCACTTTTTTTATTACCTCAAAACTTAGACAAATACTTACTTAAACCTATATGGATATGCTGTCCACAGATATGCTTATTGCGAAAAAAAAAAAAAAAAAAACGGATTTAAAAAAACGTCAAACCTTGCAGTCAAAAATATTACGATTCATTTGAAATACACCTTACATGCTAATAAGTACGTGACTAATCAACTCTTACATGCGAACAGTCGACCAACACATAAAGACTCTTTACAAAAGTTTTCACACTAACTTACATGGACATATAAACCTCCTTATAAGAGATATGGCTAAAGATGAAATGTTCATATACGTAAGGAGGAAATTAAAAAGGCGTTGGAAGAGGGATCTACGCTAAGATACCCAATTTTAAGGAAAGCCTAGATACCAAATTTTAGTGCTCTTTTGAACACTTAAAACCTCGAAATTTTATTACTTTTTATTTTAACTCTGAAAGAGATTTTTAATAAAAAAAACAACAGCGAATAGTTGAAAAAGCACAAAAATGCGATTATTTGATAAGGCCATACTAAGCTTATAGTCCTTTTTAGTAGAAACGTTTATAGGGAATAGCTGTTATATCTTTATCAGGACCAGGGTTTGAAATTAACTCTTATTTTCTCGGAAAGAGAATAAAAGTCAAATCCGGACTTTTATATTTACAATAAATAAAAATCACAACATGACTTTTATATTTCGGGCCAGAAAATAAAACTCCTGATATGATCTTTATCACAATGATACCTAATACGAGTATAAGAGTCAAAGCTTGATTTTAATTATTTAAGGATGAATTTATCAGCTTTTTTATCGGATTTCCCCATATTATTGTTCATTATTGGATTAACCGTTTTTATGGAAATCTTATAGGGTATAATAAATTACCTTATATCGATCTTAAAATCGCTTATTAGATTATCAAGGCTGCTGATAATGAAAAAATCTGGTGCGTGCGCGCAACACACAACTTTCACTTACCAACTTACTTAGATTAGAACCTAATGCGTTTTGTTAATTGCCACTTCTCAAATGAACAGAACATTTTTAATAATAACGCATTGGTTTGTCATTAAAGGCGTACGGCGCATGCGTGAGCTCAAGGTGCTTTATGAGTTGACGGATTATTTTTCTTTTTTTCTCTTGTATATGTTTACTTGATTTTCTTCATATATCATATATAGCCATTTCTTATTTTTAGGCGTGATGAAAGACAGTTCATTTCTCAATATTAACTAAAACAAAGGTACTTTATAGAAAAACAAAAAAGGCCCCTTCCCCATTTAAGCCCCCTCAGAACATTTTAATAATGATAAAGCTTACCTGATATTAAATAACAACTAATTTTCATTAAACATAACGAATTTGATAAAAATCGTTAAAGCCGTTTTTGAGATAATCTATCAAAAAGGTAAAAATTGGAAAAAAATTATGAAATAAAGTCCCCCCTCCTGTAGATCAATTTTGATGAAATTTTTACAGTCATATCTCGGGCATATAAATACATCAAATACAAAATTTGATCAAAATCGTTAAAGCCTTTTTTTGAGTAAATAAAAAAAACACGTGAAAATGATACAAAATTTATTAAGTAAAGTCCCCCCTGCGGTTGATCAATTTTGATGAAATTTTTACAGTCATATCTCGGGCATATAAATAGATCAAATACTCAGTTTAATCAAAATCGTTAGAGCCGTTTTTGAGAAAATCGAAAAAAACTTAAAAAGTTATTAAATAAAGTACCCCCTCCCTTTGAGTAAGTTTGACGAAATTTTTGCTGTCACATCGCGGGCATATACATACTCTAAATACCAAATTTCAGGTTCGCACGGTTTATAGTTTTTGAGCTAGTCTGTTCACATACACACACACACACACACACACACACACACACACACACACACACACACACACACACACACACACACACACACACACACACACACACACACACACACACACACACACACACAGACACACAGACCATTTCGCGGGACTTGGTTATTTCGACTCAGGGGACCCCAAAACGTGTATTTCCGTTGAAAACCGGAAGTCGAAAATTTTCACGATCGCAATACTTCCACTTACTATATATTTCATATATAGGTAAGTAATATATAGGAAAGTAAAAAATATTGATATAAAACCTCAGGCTCGCTCAGGTATCGATTACAACTTATCCGATATTTACAATATTGGGGTCAATTTCTAGGTTAATTGGGGTGCAGATTACGAAAATGATATCGATTTTTCGATTACGCGCTCAGGTATCGATTTATTTCAATTTACGCGATATAAACGATATTGGGGTCCACTCATAGGTTATTTGAGGTGCTGAATTTGAAAATGATATCGATTTTTCGATTACTCGCTCAGGTATCGATTTATTTCAACTTACGCTATAAAACGATATTGCGGTCCACTATTAGGTTATTTGGGGTGCTGAGTTGGAAAAATGATATCAATTTTTGGATTACGCGCACAGATATCGATTTATTTCAATTTACGCGATATAAACGGTATTGGGGTTTGAAAATTATTCAATTTTTGGATTACGCGCTTAGGTATCGATTTAATACTACTTAAGGAATATAAATGATATTGCGGTCCACTATTAGGTTATTTGGGGTGCTGAATTGGAAAAATGATATCAATTTTTGGATTACGCGCTCAGATATCGATTTATTTCAATTTACGCGATATAAACGATATTGGGGTTAACTGTTAGGTTATTTGGGGTGCTGAGTTAGAAATTGATATTGATTTTCGGATTGCGCGCTCAGGTATCAATTTATCTTAACTTACGCGATATAAACGATATTGGGGTCCACTCATAGGTTATTTGAGGTGCTGAAATTGAAAATTATATCAATTTTAGGATTACGCGCTCAGGTATCGATTTCTTTCAATTTACGCAATATAAACGATATTGGGGTTAACTCTTAGGTAATTTGGAGTGCTGAGTTTGAAAATGATATCGATTTTCGGATTAGGTATTGATTTAATACTACTTAAGGAATATAATCGATATTAAAATTAGCATTGGGTTATGGAAGGTGTTATGGATAATAAACTATTTACAAAATGTAAACTTACCACTTACCTCGTGTATCCTGGTAACCGGGCCGCTGCGCTCAAAGGGGTACTGTCTTCTCCTGTCTTCACGTGTCTTCTCCTGATGACTCACCGCTGTATTCTCCTGATGACTCACCGAATTATTTCAACTTACGCGATATAGACGATATTGGGGTCCACTCATAGGTTATTTGAGGTGCTGAATTTGAAAATGATACATTTTTTATGATTAGGCGCTCAGGTATCGATATATTACAACCTACACGATGATAACGATATTGTGGTCATAAGTTTACATTTTGTAAATAGTTTATTATCCATAACACCTTCCATAACCCAATGCTAATTTTAATATCGTTTATATTCCTTAAGTAGTATTAAATCGATACCTAAGCGCGTAATCCAAAAATTGAATAATTTTCAAACTCAGCACCCCAAATAACCTAAGAGTGGACCCCAATATCGTTTATATCGCGTAAGGTAAGATAAATCGATACTTGAGCGCGCAATCCGAAAATCGATATCATTTTCAAACTCAGCACCCCAAATTACCTAAGAGTTAACCCCAATATCGTTTATATCGCGTAAATTGAAAGAAATCGATACCTGAGCGCGTAATCCTAAAATTGATATAATTTTCAAACTCAGCACCCCTAATAACCTAAGAGTTAAACCCAATATCGTTTATATCGCGTAAATTGAAATAAATCGATATCTGAGCGCGTAATCCAAAAATTGATATCATTTTTTCAACTCAGCACCCCAAATAACCTAATAGTGGACCGCAATATCGTTAGCGTATGTTGAAATAAATCGGTGAGTCATCAGGAGAATACAGCGGTGAGTCATCAGGAGAAGACACGTGAAGACAGGAGAAGACAGTACCCCTTCTGAGCGCAATGGCCCGGTTACCAGGATACACGAGGTAAGTGGTAGCAATCCTTGGAGAGAGGGCCCTTCCGGGTCAGAGGTATTGGCGGGCCGTTCGCGAGCAGATTGAGGGTAAAGGGAGGGGCAACCAATCGAGGGAATTAGTAATTAACAATAACGTGGAACTGAAACAGAAACTTAGGTTGCCCGTGGCGAGATTGGGGGTTTCGGGGTTGAGGTTTTTACTTGATACTGGGAGTACGAACTCATTAATTAGTAGGAAGGGGGCAGAGAGGTTAGGCATTTGGAGCATGGACTCTACAGTCAGTGGGAGATGTCAAACCTTAGGGGAAGTGGTATTAAACCTCTTCGAGCTATTAGGGCGTGAAAAATACATATTATGGAGGAACTAATGCCGGGGTAAGACTTGATTGTGCGGTGCGATATCCTTTAACGCGCGGGATTGAGTATGAGGGTCAAGCACAGAAACTGGCGTTATGATATAGGGAATCGGAACTACTCGACCACAACGGGTGGGAAGAATAAGAATATCGAAATAGGGGCCGTATAGTGCTCGAAGCGAGCAATAGAACGCTTAGCCGAGAAAAAAAAAGGAATTATTTTACAAAGACGGCGAATTTTTGCCGACCACGGGGAGGACAGTACTATTAATCTGAATTATTAATCTGAAAACCGAGACACCCGTGTATGTCAAAAATAGGCACTATCCCCAGGCTATGCGAGACATCATTAAAGTACAATTAGAAGAACTCCTCAAGCAAGGCATAATCAGGCATAGTAACTCCCCATTTAATAGCCCGTTATGGGTAGTGGAAAAAAGACAAGGCGGACAGGATGGGAACACGAAACGATACCGAGTAGTGGTGGATTACCGGAAGCTAAACGAGGCAACGAAGGACGAACGATATCCCCTACCTCGAGTCGAAGACATATTAGATCGCCTAGCCGATGCAAGAATTTTCATTCTTTTTACCCTAGACCTCAAGAGCGGGTATAATCAAGTTAAGATGGCAGAAGAGGATGTTCGGAAAACGGCGTTTTCTTGGGAACGCATTACATTTCAATGCTTAATGGATGAATTGTAAAGGGGTCTACGAGAGGAATTTTCCCCAGTCTATATGGACGGTCTCATCATTTTTAATAAGTCGGAGGAGGAACATATTAACCACCTAAGTTTGGTCTTTGAAAGGATCCGCGATTTTGGACTTAAGTTATCACGCGAGAAGTCTAGGTTCGGCTTGCATGAAATTAAATTTTTGGGGTACGTAGTTTCGCGAAATGGGATACAACCGGACCAGGAACCAGTAAAAGCCATCCTCGACGCGCCTTTACCTCGAAATGCACGCGGAATTCGGCGATTCCTTGGTATGATTAATTACTACCGGAGGTTCATTCCTGGCATCGCAGAATTGACTCACCCGTTAACTGAAATGCTACGGAAAGGGAGACGTTTTCAACTCGGACCCGACCAGTTAGCAAGTATTAAAAAGTGTCGAGAGATTTTGAATACCCGTCTACTGGCCTTTCCCGAATTTCACAGAACATTTAGGATTACCACGGACGCGAGTGAGGTCGCTAGTAACGGATCACAAACCGCTTATCTACCTAGGAACGTTAAAGGAATCCTCCGCGCGTGTATCAAGATGGAAGGAGCGGCTTGCATCTTATAATTTTCAGGTTATACATAAGAAAGGAGTTGAAAATGCGGTCGCTGATTGGTTGTCGAGAGATCTCGTTGTAAACGCCCTGGAGGAAGAAGGAGGACCGTCGGAGCCGTTTGCATTACAGTACTTACGCGAGTGGGCGGAAAGCTGAGAGTGAAAGTGAAAGAATGACCGTCAACCTCCAATAACGGAACAAGTAGTCACACCCGCGGCGTCGGAACCCTTACGATCAGTACAAGTGGACATCTATTCAAATGAAGGACAATCGTGGGTCACAGCCGTCGAAACGTTCAGTAAGATCGCCATGGCCTATCCCATAGAAGCGAAAATACCAAAGGCGGTATGGGAGGGAATTCTGCAGTGGTGTGCAGTCTACGGCGTGCCGGAAGGAATCATCTCAGACTGCGGAAGGGAGTTCGATAATTCCCACATCCGGGAAGAAAGTAAGACATTAGGTATTATCTGGAGGCTCAATACCCCCCACCACATCAAGGGCAGAGGCGCGGAGGAACGGCTCCACAATACCTTAGGCGAACACCTTCGACTACTCAAATTGGGCTGTGATCTCGATGCGATGCCGCGGGCAGGATCGCGTACAATAATACGATTCACGCAGCCACAGGATTAACGCCAGTGGAAATTTTCTTTGGGCAAAAGCGACAGGACAGAGGGGACCTCATAACGGCAAATAACAACGCGCATATGCGCATTTGCACATTTGGAAGAACTTCGCGTACCCCAGCTACAGACAGACCCCGAGCCGGGCAGCAGCGCTCAGATGGAAACACCAAGACGATAGGAATTTCCATTTTATTTTATTTTATTTTTTATGTGTTTATATCATAATTGTAGTACTCAATTGGGTTTAAAATACCTTTAGTTTAAGGATTGATTATCAATTTTTAGGTTAATAATTTTTAATAATAATTATCAATTTTTAGGATAGACTGTTCAATCTGTTAAGTGAATATGTTTCTGTTAAGTGTATATTTTTATTTCTTTTCCATTAATTGTATTTCTATTAAGTGTATTTGTAGTTTGGTGTTACTTCTGTTAAGGATATTTTATTTTTTCTATTTTATTAGGAGTTCCTCCATAAGAAGAAACTGGAGGGAGGGAGTTAGTTGGATAAGTAGTATTACTTTCCGTATTAAGTTCAGTTTTGTTATAGGATAACTAACTCTGTTTATCAACAACTTCTGTAACTATATATACCTGGAGCTTATTATAATAAAGTTAGTTCTATTCTGAATGTTGTGCGGCTCTTTTCCCCTATACCCACCTTTTTTTAAGTGTTAGCTTCAGTCTAATCGTAACTTATATATATACGAACTAGCATCGTATTAGACAAGAGAGATGAGACTGTAGAGAAGCATAAATCCATCGAGGGGGTGAGATATAATGCGGTCCCACCTGAGCTATTAGGAATCCCAAATGGGAAGATCCTGCCCTCATTAAGCTAAGGGTTTCACGTATTGCTCTAGCTAGGGGTGCTTTGGGGGCGCTTGGAAGGGGGGGGGGGGGGTGGCATACAGCCTCTTGTTTCATCCTACTCCTCCAATAAAGCCAGCGTCGCTGTTCAAGTACCTACTGCCCTTCTAATAATTATTAAAAATTCATAGATCGCATTCATCACAAAATACAAACAAAGTTATGTTGAGATTGGAAGGTGGTTAATACACGGATAATAAATTGAAGTCAAAATAAGTGCAGGTTTCCTGGGCTTTGAAATATAGGTGAGGGTGGGGCACAATGAAACACGAGGCATAATGAAACAGTCGGTGCACTGGGCGAACCAAAAGGTCTAGTGCAACCAAATTAGGATAGCAAGCGGTTAGGGTGACTCCATGTCCAAAGTCAGATATTTGTCCCCTTTCGACTTGCTGCCTTTCTGACTCCACTTGCAAAAGGGCGGTTTTGTGTGGTAAAACTATAATTTTTCGACGAACGGATTTTCGTCTCAAGATAAGAGTAATTATTTTATTCAATCTGTTCTTACAACATTTCATTATGCACGCATCTCTTAAGATTTTGGCCGACTTTGGCTTTCCTACCTCTTCACGTTCATCGTAGGAAGCGAAAGACATCAACCAAGTTCGGGTAACAATAAAATGTTTTATGGAGCCTCACGAGTGTTTCATTGTGCAATAAGCTGTCGTTTTTTGTCATTTTCTTACAGGCTGCGGAACTAGAGAGCGGAACACCAAAAACTATTACCAAAAAATTCATACGTAAAAATTCATTAAATATAGTACCCCATCCGTTTGACCAATTTTGATGAAATTTTTGCTGCCACATCGCGGGCATTTACATACACCAAATACTTAATTTCAGGTTCGTTCGGTTTATAGTTTTTGAGCTAGTCTGTTCACAAACATACACATTCACACAGACCATTTCGCGGGACTTGGTTATTTGGACTCAGGGGACCCCAAAACGTGTATTTCCGTTGAAAACCGGAAAGCGAAATTTTTCCGTTTAATTTAAGGCAATACTTATCCTTACTTATTTCATATAGGTATATGTAAGTGAAAGTAAAAAAAAGAGTGAAAAGATAAAAACAGCATTGTTATACCAGAAATTTTTTTTACAGCTTCCATTAATAATATAAACAATTCCTTTTATTTTATTTTTTTTTAATTAATAGTTTTGAGCTGTTTTAGCCGCTCATAGAAGTCTCATAAAAAGGGAACAATTAAATCAAATAAGAATTTATCCCAGAAGGTACTCTTATTATAATTTCAATACTCTTCCAATTCAAATCCATTGTTCATAAAGGGAATACTTGAAGAATTCAGAGGAAGTGTCCCCTTTATTAGTTATTCTCACTTGATTTCAGTAGGTAGGGGATGGTGAATTTATTATGGCAATTAGAAATTAAACACTCATCAGTGGGAAGATATAATTTATTTAAATTGCTAGCTTTGAGCCGTGGGATCCTTTTCATCGCTTTGGGCCCAGCGGCTATTGGGGATTATTAAACATCCCTTTGTATGCAATTAAAACTCTTAATCCTTCCCTGGCTGTGTACACAGCCGCCTGTATGAATGTTCGAATAAATATGCATGAAAATGTTTTCGTTCTCCGTTTTGACATTGAGTTTTGTCACATTTAAGTCAAAAATTCAGAATTTTTATATCACTTACCTATGAATAAAATGGGTATGTGTCACTGATGTGACAGCAGCCATCACCATAAAAATTGACAAAGCTGAAGTGTCACTTTATACTTACAAATTTCCAGATTTTTGCAATTTTCTCAAAGGCATGGCGTAGATCCTAAGGCAGTAGAGTTAGGAGATAGGTCTTTAAAGGCTGTAGTAAATGAAAAGCTGACGAGCTAGTCTGCTTAACTTAATGAGAAGATATCCGGCCTAAATTGCAGTTTGTCGGATGAGATGAATGATAGGTTGGCCAATGATAAAGATATAAAATGTGAAAAAATAATTTAGCTAAAATTTATTTTTTATTATTTATTTTTTTAATGTTGGTGGTGGAATGGCCGAGTGGACTAACCCCTAATAACATTGAGTGATAATCCGATAACCCGAAGATAGCCAGCTCAAAACCCGGAGCCAGGGGACATTTAACCCTTTGCACTCGAGGTCTCCGGAGCGGAGCCATTTAAAATTTCTCTAAAACTCGACTCCGCTAAGGAGACAATGCAAATAATTTTCAGTTTTTAAGATATAAAGACATAATTAAACAAATCGTATAAACTATTTAAAGGGTATTTCGATTTTGGTGATAAATGACGGTCGCGGCTCGCGGTGTTTTTCATTATTTTTATAGTACGTTAATCTTTTAACATTTAGTGATTTTAATTCATCTTTTATTTCCTCAATTGTACAATAATTTAGTTACGGGCACCAAATAATCCCTTTACTTTGATTTTGTTTCCCATGTGCTTCTACTTTAACTAGAAAGTTATTAGGTAGATTTCCACATTTTAGAAGCTTTTCTGATTGGATGTCTGAGAAACCTTCAACTAAAAGGGTCCCATATCGTAATTTTTTTACTTCTCCAATTACTTTTGAGCATTTTTTATGCTTTTATATATAAGGAACGGCGAAACCTTTGTGAGATCTAAGAGATTTCCATCGTTATCTGCTCCTGTTCTCTTAATTAACAAAAATTTTTATAATAAAATTATAAAAAAATATATAAAATTTTTAAAAAAATAATTTTGAAATTAATAGGTATAAAATTATTAAAAAAATATTAAATTTAAAAAAATTTTTTTTTTGTAACTATGTGTTCTTGAAGCTTCACAAATACATATAACCTAAATTTCGTTAAAATTCCTTACTTGGTTCTACAATTTTACTGTATAATATTACGTATTCAGGGTGTACGTTTTCGCGAATAAGTCGCGTCGAGTTGCCGGTAGGTAACATCGGAAACGGTGCCGCGTGCAAAGGGTTAATAATACTCAGTTTAAATCCCCTACCTTATCCCCTGAAACCAGTATAGCCTAAAAAGTGAGGAAGGGAGAATAAAAAAAAAAAAAAAACCATTGCCTTTCTGTAATCAACATTACACATAAAAAAAAAATTTAAAAGTTGTTAAAACCCTTATTTTTTTCAACTTTATACTTGGAATTTCTCCTGTCGCAACTAGTGACAACAGCGAAAATTTATTTTTTAATAATTTGGTGTGAATTTAATTTTTTTTTTTTTATTTCTGAAGCATATTTGGATTTATCAAGTTCACAAAAGACATACATTAAAAAAATTGAAACATTCTTTGATATTTTAAAAAAATAATATAAATCCTTACACGTTAATTGAAAATTAAAATCTCATTAATATACCGAAAAAAAATATTGATATTAATTAATGATGCGTAAACGAATTTCTGGGGCAATGTGGTCTAAAGAGTATTAGAAATAATAATAAAATTTACAAAGTCTATTACATTACGTTTATGTGAGTATTACACAATATGAACTGCAAGGGCAATTAAAATGAATTTCAGACTTCTATAGCCACTATGAATAAATTTGAATTAATGTAACCGAATTAACAGCTTCCATTGGCATCGAATTAACCAGTTAGACAGTAATGTTAATTAATTAACGTTTGCAATGTAACAGAGTCTGAAAGTGATACCGGTAAAGAGGACAGGCCATGCTTATGACAGCTATCGCCAATCAGGTTCAATGGCAGGCAACGAATGAGCCAACTGCAGGCCTTTTAGCAATTATTTGCTATAATTAACTCTATCAGCATGCAATGCCAATAATAATTATCCGGGAACAAGACTTCGCAATTATCCTTTTTAAATATTAAAATATTGCATGAATAATTCCGAGGGTCCCTTTGTCATTTTTTATTCCTTATCTGTAAGGGAAAGAAAGGACGGAGTCTATTTCAGTCAAGGAAGTTCCCTTTGTTTGAAATCGTAGAGTAAAAAAGGCAAAGCTATAGAGGAAGTCCAGCCATTTTGTTATAATCATTCCTTTGAATATTAATTAATCGAAATTAATTAAATAAATTTAAAAATGTATACATATTGTCACCCCTATTCTCAAATCTACAAATCCAATGTGACACTGGGATCTTTGGGCAAGGGTTGTGTGGTAATTAATCAAACTAAGTACTATTTACATAATTTATTATTTACAATAGTTTCTACAAGTCCCAACTACACAAGGGGGGGGGGTACCATAACTCATAAATCACTTGGGGGTACTTGACTACTTTGGGTCCCACTATGCCCCAGGCTCACTCTGCCTGTCCCAGACTTAGCCTGCCCATCTCAGACCCAGCCTCCGCTCCAGACTGCTGACTGTCTCTGACTGCCCCTCTCTGACTGACTGACTCAGACTCTCCCAGACTGCCCCACTCTCTCCAGGGCCAGCCTCTTCTAGGAGTTCCCCCTCTCTCTCAGGGTCTCCTAGCTTCAATGGAGATCTTCCACGTGACAACTCCCCCCTCCCCTGAATACCAACGTCCTCGTTGGTTAGTTGGGACCTGTAAACTGTAACAAAAAATAAACAAAGCGGCAGAAAAATGGTTTTTTACCTTATTTACTTAACTGTAGAGTTTACAAACAAAAGAACCAAGTACTGAATGTTAAAAACGAAACCAAAATTCGAAACAACAAAAAAGTGATAAACCAAATAAAATCTCAAAATCGAGGAACCTCACTGCATCATTTTCTCTTTGAATCCGACAGTCATCGGCTCACCCCTTTACCGTTCATTCTCCGATATACCGTGCTTTTGACTAGCACCTGCCTCAAATCTTACCTCAGTTTGACTCTGAGAATCTTGTTGCATACATTAACCCTCTACGTTTGACTCGTAGGATTCCACAACAAATTAAAAAACATTACTCTCTAAGTACTTTACTAATCTCTTTAAGTACTTTACTATCCTCTTCAAGTACTTTACACATCTTTGAACCTGAAAGGGGTGTGGGATGCCGGCCGTCTCATTTAATTTTAATTTTCCCCTTAAGAACTATAGCAACCTCTACAATATGCAGTGAAATTCCTTTACAATTATTTCTTGACTTAATGAAAAAACAAAACAAAAATGAATTCCATTATTCTGCTACTTTAAATTTATTCTTTAACCATAAAAGATACAAATTTAGTCAATAAAACCCTCTAAGACTTTTACTTAAAAATTATCCTTTTACTTACAAATTCTATTTTTTACTAAACATTTCCAATTTCTACTAACTACTAAAGAACTAGAAAAATATAAGTCATAAAACTATAAACAATAAAAAATCTCGATAAAGGGATTTAAAAGATCGTTTGTTTTGCCTATCCTGCATAACACCTCACCGACTGACCTACTTTTATCGCTGACTATGGTTGCTCTCTTACTCTAGCCTCCCTTCTTGGAATTGGACGCCGACTTAGACTGGGAAGCTGTTGGCGCTGTTTACCTATCCGCGACAATAGGCCTTCTCAATGAAATTCTTTTTAATTGACTTCTTTATTAAATAAAAAATCCGAATTATCCACGCGTCATCGATTCGATCCCATTTCTTTATTCGATAAAAAATCATGCTGGCGAACGCCGTCATCAATACGATCCACATAACCGAGACGGAGTGATGAATTATTTCCCCCGTAATAAACCCATTTACTGGTCTTATACTCGTCTTATCGAAACCAGATAACGAAATCTCTTTTTTCTGCTCCGCAGCTCTCCGAGTCGGTCCAGCTGATCCGCAGCGCTGATTCTGTCTTCTTCTTGTCCCCGCTCTCCTCCAGGATCGCAGCGGTTTTCGCCCATCCGAAATTCTTCCGTAGCCGCTCCATCTTCCACATATGCCTCCGCTCGGCGTCTCTCGAAGCTCCCTCTTCCACACGACACAACCCTTGCCCGGCGCCTCCACCAAATTTGTGTCACCCCTATTCTCAAATCTACAAATCCAATGTGACACTGGGATCTTTGGGCAAGGGTTGTGTGGTAATTAATCAAACTAAGTACTATTTACATAATTTATTATTTACAATAGTTTCTACAAGTCCCAACTACACAAGGGGGGGGGGGGGTACCATAACTCATAAATCACTTGGGGGTACTTGACTACTTTGGGTCCCACTATGCCCCAGGCTCACTCTGCCTGTCCCAGACTTAGCCTGCCCATCTCAGACCCAGCCTCCGCTCCAGACTGCTGACTGTCTCTGACTGCCCCTCTCTGACTGACTGACTCAGACTCTCCCAGACTGCCCCACTCTCTCCAGGGCCAGCCTCTTCTAGGAGTTCCCCCTCTCTCTCAGGGTCTCCTAGCTTCAATGGAGATCTTCCACGTGACAATATAAAAAAGACTGCAATATATGTATGTAACAATATACATAGCCTCCATAGAACAACTAAAGGAGCGAAATAGTTTCTATTTTTGTCTAGTATCTAGTTCTCATATTAGTGGTTGAAAATAGTGGACCTATGGATATTAGTGGGCCGAACGTACGATTTACACATTTTCGGATAAAGACACAAAAATGATTATTTTTTGTCATCAAGAATAACTATAAATTATATTTATTGTAACATTCCCCTTTTTTTTTTTTTTTTTTTTTTTTTTTACTTGGCAAACAGAAGAAAATTTGAATTAAGTTGAAATGCAACTAATTTTTAACTGCTAAATTTTAAGGAAATTTGGCGTGCCGAAGAGGCTATGCAGATTTGATTTATAAAATTGCGGAAATTATGTTATCATTTGGAGATTATTGGAAAATAGCCAGGGGATATTAAAAGCCCAATATCGGTATTGTCAGCGATAGAAAAAATTATGGATACCATCAAAATTTCGGGCTTGAAAAATCGATATTATTCAGAGTTTTTCATATTCAAAGTTTTGCGTTCTGCATCAAACGACATGTCACCATAACCTTCTTCTAAAAACTATAGGATCGTGATGTTTTTGAATTGTACTATCATAATCATCCATCATACACATTTAACAGTAAAAAAGAATATCATTATTATATCTATATTGTAATATATATGGTCCAATTAATTAAAATATATTCACAAAACATATGTAAAACTATATGGTTTCCTTCTAGATTTTACCTAGTGGCTCTGTCTCATTTAGGGATTAAAAATATTTTTTATTCTCTATCCACAACTCTCCGATATAACGAAATCAAAAAAAAAATTTTGCTTTTTCCAAAAAAAAAAAAAAAAAATAGAAAATGGATTGTTCCTATACTGCAAGTCAAATGCGGATTTAAATAATTTTATGGAAATAAAGTCATATCAAACAATTAGAACTCAAATAATAATAACAACTATTCTATAGGTTTAGTTTCATCAACTGTAATGGAGCCATCACCACGACAATTTCCATATAAATCTCATTTATTGTTACATTGACGACGTTTCGGTCATACCGCCATTTTCCAGTCTCAATCTGACGAATAATTTAATTTATTCAACATTATAAAATTGCTTTCGTTAACCCTTTTAAAATCTACATATTTATCTATCAGAATTCGGATAGATGACGACACCTACAAATGGTTGAAAATAGTTTTTAATAAGGTTAATAAAAGCAATTTTATAATGCTGGATAAGTTAAATTATTCGTCAGATTGAGGTATTTTAATTTATTGTATCTTATTTTAATTTATTATATTAATAATTACATTTTTTTTTAATTCTATTTTAAATGTTCTTGATTAGTCTATGAAATTTTCATGTGATACTAGTATGAGTCTTATATTTTAAAATTTTTTAATTGAAATACGTCTTAACCAAGTATGCCAGTGCATTATTAAACTTCCTTAAGAAAAAGATTTTTTTATCTATTGTTATTTAATAATTTATAATTGATTAAACCATTTTTAATGGTCGTCAACGTAACAAAAAAAGAAGATTTATATGGAAATTTTCCTGGTGATTGCTCATCGAACGGCACAACATTGCTCCATTACAGTTGAAGCAACTAAACCTATAGAATTGTTGCGGTCAGCGGTAGTAGACAAAGCTCCTTTGGTGAACAATACGTCCGTTGTTCGGTGTCGCACTGGCTGTCGGGGAAGATCAAAGACTTTGTTCTGGATGAACCCCGAACCTTCTAGAATCTATCCAAGACTAATAAATACCGGCTCTAACAGGCCTCTGCGGAGTTGTTTGGCAACACCCGTGGAGTACACTTCGTAGTGATAAGTCTATTGTGATAAGGTAGTGTGATAAGTGGTAAGCCTTATTGTGATAAGTTATTGTGGTGATAGTGTATGTCGTAGAAAAGACTCTTGTTTTAACCCGTGCGGTTAGTTATAAGTAATTAGAGTCTGCATACACAGCCTGGTTTGTATCTGATAATAAGGCAGTAATTACCCTTGTGAGTATTGATTAATAAATTATTGTCCTAGTGTTAATTGTTATATTTTATCGAACCCGAAGCCCGTAACAACTGGTGTCAGAAGTGGGATTTATTTTTAGCATTAGCGTATTTATTTAGTTTGTTTTAAATAATTTTTTCTGTTTGTTATTTTAGTTAATTATTGTAATTTAGGTTATTGAAAATTTGTTTGTCTATTTTGAATATTGTTTATTTTATTTAATGTTTGAGTTTTATTTTATCTTTTTGGTTTCTTTAAATAATTTAGTTTATTGTTTAAAATGTTGAGAATTTCATTTGTAATTTAAATCTTAGTAACTGTGTATAGGATTAGATTTATTTATTTTTCGTTGTTTGTTTATAATCAACTTATTGTTGTTAGTCTTTAAGTTTTGATTTGTTAATTTTAATTTTGATAATTGTATATAATATTTAAAATGTCAACCGGTGGCTTAAGATTGTATGATTTGAAAGTAGCAGATTTAAAAAGGGAATTAGAAGAACGCGATTTGGATACTTCTGGGAACAAGTCTATATTGCAACAAAGGCTCAGGGAAGCTTTAATTAGTAGTGGAGAGGATCCAGATCACGTTCTTTTTGAAACAGAATTTAGTAAATTGAAAAATGAGTTGTTAGAATTTAAAAATGAGTTGTTAGAAAATCAAAATGAGTTATTTTCTACGTTATCAGAATGTTTTACTACTTTAGAAAATAAGTTAGTTGATAGTGATACTCCTAAGATTTCGGTTAAGAAGGTTCTTAGTGCTACGCAAAATGATAAAGAAGAAGAAGCAGAGCCCTTCGACCTTGATCCTCAAGTGAGTGTTGAAGATGTGAAGGTGCCGCTTGGTGGATTGAGAGAGGTGGATCCTTTTGTGTGTGGACCTTGCCGCAATGCTGTTCATTTCGAAGAGGAGTTCATGAGACACATGCCTGAAAGGATAAGAAATGCAGAGGTAGCTGCTGTACAGACTGTGGTGAATTCTAGTTCTTTTGTGTATGCTAAACCTGTTGATACAGACATTAAGCCATCGCCAGTAGGGAAGTCAATTGACAAGAAAGATTTTGATGAAGGGGATGAGGAAGAGCCTGTTGTAGTAAGAAGGCTTGTTCTGGGGGTCTCGCCTGGAGAATTCATGGAAGTTGAGTCAACCACTGGTGTTGAAAAGGGAACGGAGAATATTGAGAGCGTGAGAGATCAGCTCGAGGATGGTGGCAGCTCTCAAGATAAGGAAGAAGAGTTTGTTGTTTTCCAAAGGTTCCATCCAGGAAAGAAGCAATATGGATATTTGCTTGGATGGGAGGGATGCCCTTCTGAACATAGTGGCTGGGAGCCGGCTGGAAGCTTGGAGGCTTGTCGGCGTCTGCTTGGAGCATTTGAGGAGACTTTGGCCAAGCGGTCTTTGAATGGACAGAGGTCAGCCGTATCGAGGAGGGCCGGATACACCGTTGGATGGGAAGGATGCCCTTCTGAACAGAGTGGCTGGGAGCCGGCTGGAAGCTTGGAGGCTTGTCGGCGTCTGTTTGGAGCATTTAAGGAGAGTTTGGCCGAGCGGTCTTTGAATGGACAGAGGACTGCCATATCGGAGAGGGCTGGAAACGATCAAGTGACAAACTCTGGAAACTTTTCAATCAGTGGTCGGCTAATCAGGTACAGCAAGCAAGGAACCTTGAGCTGGAAGGAACCTCAGGGAAAGGCTTGGTGTGGGTCTATGAAGCGTGATGATGCGGAACTTGAAATGTTAAACAGGAGAATGCCTTTTACTGATTCTGATGAGGATGATGACCCCTTAGCAGAGAAATTGAAATTGGAGAGAGAAACTGACAATGAATGACAGTGAGTGGCATCATTCGAGGACCTGATCGGCCTCCTCCTAAGCCAAATATTACCCATGGGACTACAGAAAGTCCAACAGCGGTAGTAGGACTCGAATCGAATGGTGATGAGAGCAAACCATCAGCTGCTCATGGTGCTGTTAACGGAATCTTAGTTGAGCAGAGCATTGGTCTAGACCCTCACAACCAACAGGTGCTGGTTTCCAAAGTAAGTGTTGTAAGGATTGATCCAAGCCAGGTCCCGGACCCAACTTCTGGTGTTTGTGTAATGTCAAATGCGTTTGGCAATGTGGAGCTCGACTCTGTTGCACCGGCCAGTGTCCTTTCGTTGAAGGTGGCTTCGCCTGGTAGTTTCAAGAAACTCGCTGTGCTTCTAACACTCGGTCAGGAAACAGGAAAAGTCCTGCTGGAAGCTGAAGAGGAGAAAACACCTGAGCCTATTACACCCCATTCACGACCTGATCTGGGACAGATCAGCATTAAGGAGGGGGTAGTGTTGCGGTCAGCGGTAGTAGACAAAGCTCCTTTGGTGAACAATACGTCCGTTGTTCGGTGCCGCACTGGCTGTCGGGGAAGATCAAAGACTTTGTTCTGGATGAACCCCGAACCTTCTAGAATCTATCCAAGACTAATAAATACCGGCTCTAACAGGCCTCTGCGGAGTTGTTTGGCAACACCCGTGGAGTACACTTCGTAGTGATAAGTCTATTGTGATAAGGTAGTGTGATAAGTGGTAAGCCTTATTGTGATAAGTTATTGTGGTGATAGTGTATGTCGTAGAAAAGACTCTTGTTTTAACCCGTGCGGTTAGTTATAAGTAATTAGAGTCTGCATACACAGCCTGGTTTGTATCTGATAATAAGGCAGTAATTACCCTTGTGAGTATTGATTAATAAATTATTGTCCTAGTGTTAATTGTTATATTTTATCGAACCCGAAGCCCGTAACAGAATAATTGTAATATCCGAGGAGGTTGAGGAACCAATTACATAATGGAAATAATTAAGAAAAATAATAACAAATTTACAAAACAGTAACATGCATTGACGGAACAGTGAATGAAAAGTAACCGTATTCTTCGCTGCCCAGGCTAAGACTAAGCAACTATACGTTGGTCTGGTAAGGAGCCGCTCCGAAAAGCCTAGAACGTTCCAAATATCTGATCACCGCTCCAAGCACTTCTAGAACTTTGGACAACATAAGCAATAAACATTTTGATTTGACTTCACAATATACTTAACTAGGGTAAACTATACAGTTATTGTATAGTTGTATATAAATTTGGGCACCCCAAATTTAACTTAGAAGAATAAATAATTTTATTACAAGATATACATGAGTCTAATGTTTGAAGGGGCCTCTAAGTCATCTATGAAGTTAGACTTTAACAAACTAACCATCGGGAAGATTTCACAATTAAATCCACAGGGTGCCAATAATTAGATTTGGCAATTTTAGCAATAAATATTGCCATATTGTAAAACTATTGAACTTTTGATCCAAAAAATCCTCTTGAGTCTTTATGAGGATAGATAATGAGGAACTATAGGAAGTTTCTATTTGATCCCTTTATAAAAAGTATTTTTTTTATTAACCACAGAAATGGAGCTTAAGGATGCCAATTTATTTATTTTTTTTTATTTTTATTTTTTTTTTTTTTTTTTTTTTTTTTTTTTTTTTTTTTACGAACTCTCACCTCCAACCTTACATATATACAAATAAGCAATTTATTTGGATTGCTTCTATTCAAACTACCTCCTTGCACGACCTTTGAACTAAGAACAGTACTTCCTTACACAATACAGTAAACCCTCATTATTACGAACTCGGATATAACGAACACCTCGATATAGCGAACCAAAATACTATCCCCCCAAAATTACCATTAAATTTCTGCTGAACCCCTCGTTATAGCGAAATCATCGGTTAGTGCGAACTACGAACTAAATTTGATGCCTGAGAATTACCAGGGAGTTCAATAAGTTTTGTCGGGCGATAAGAAAAACACAATGTTATGTATCAAAATACACTTTATTATTCAGTATAATCTCCCTGAACATTAATGCACTTGCTCCAACGATCCTCCAATTTGTGGATCCCATCCCTGAAGTGAGATTCCGGAAGGTCTGCAAAATACGCTTCAACAGCCGTTATGACCTCTTCATTTGACGAAAAACGCTTGCCACGCATAAATTTTTTGAGTTATGGAAACAAATGGAAGTCGCTGGGGGCCAAATCTGGTGAATACGGCGGATGCTCCAACAATTCGAACTTTAATTCATGGATTTTAGCCATTGTCAAAATGCCCTTGTGACACGGTGCGTTGTCCTGATGAAAAAGGATTTTTTTCTTCTGCAAACCGGGTCTTTTTTCACGAATTTTTTCCTTCAACTGGTCCAAGAGGTTGCAATAATATGCAGAATTAATTGTTTTACCAGTTTGCAAGTAATCCACAAATAAAATTCCTTTCGCATCCCAAAAAACTGATGCAAAAACCTTCTTGGCCGATTTCTGGACACGAACTCGTTTCGAAGCCGAACAACCAGGTTCACACCACTCTTTAGCCTCTTGTTTTGATTTAGGATCATGGTGATAGATCTAAGTCTCATCCATAGTGATGAATTATATTCTGTTATAACGAACTACTATAGTACGTGGGCCAGACCCCCCTACCGTGCACCCCCCCCCCCCACATCCCTATAAATTGCATATCGTTGTGTTCCTTGTGAAAAAAGATTAAGAAAAAGCCAATGTTCCCAGAAAAAAAAGTGGCCGCACTAATCGAAAATGGCGTTCAAACATGGCGGAATGACGACTTTGATTTTAGTTAGTTTTTTTATTACTGACATTCACCATTATGCTTAATTTCGCCATAACTGGTATTTTATTAAAGCTAGATAGTTCTATATTCAGAATAAATAAACAAAAGTTCTAAAATAATTAGTCTTGACAACATAAAATACATTTAAAGTCAATTTTTTCAAGTCTCTCGCGTAAAAGTTAAAATTCCAAGTTAATTTGTGATTAAACGGCCATCGTTAACGAAAAACACCCTGAAATAAAACATCTGGAGCAATTATTCTTCTTTAAAATTCAGTGGTCAAATTTCAAAAAATATCAACTAGTTTCATAGAAAACGGACCTACAAGGCGAAAAGCGCCGTTGACTCGGGCGCATCCTGTCCTCTGCCACATCGTTCAGTTCTTATACATCATATAATTACAGCGGGTTTAGGATATTATTTTGAATGTATAATCAAGCCTATGTAACTGCAAGTTTTTAATTTACAGAAATAATTAATATAACCTTTATTTTTTTTATTATTTTTTTATTATTTTTTTTTTTTTAAATCTGATAAATAAAGGATATATATTTGATCAATAATAATGAGTTAGTCGCAGATTGCACAATATCTAAACCTCACTTATATTGACATAAACTGGTTATCTTGAAATTAAATAATAATGTTCTCATGGTAGTAGTTGGGTTACTGACACTGGCTTCTGATCATTCGTGAAATTTGAAATTAATTGATTTTTGCAAAGTATTGATTATTTATAGATTTAAAAACAACCCAAATAAAAAATATAAATAAAAAGTTCTGTTTGTTCGTTGATATGTAGAAATTATTCGTAATACAATTTAGGAAGTATATACATAACACAATTTAATAGCTCACAACAATTAATGAATTAATAGTTACACGATGTGTGTTTGTGTATATATATACATACATACATACATATTATGATTAATTTAAAATTAAACCACTACTGGAGAGGAAAACCAATTAAAACATGTAAGTATTCATGCATCTAATGATCTATAAATCCACGATGTTGTGGCCTTTTTTCGGTTTCTGGCATATAACTACACATCAAAAAGTTTACTTTCTCTTTTTTTCTAAAAAAGGGTATACTAATACAAATAAAATGATATATTTGGACTGGTAATCGGATTAGTTATTTAACCAAATTCGAACATGAAAGATCGGTAATTTTTATCATTTTGATGAAAACTCATGTTCCAACGCCTATAACTCGACAATATGTGCTCTAAATGAAAAATGTCACAGATAAAAGTTTTAGGACATTAAATTTAGCATATAATAAGCCCATCTATTTTAAAATTAATTTATTCCTGCGTAGAGATACAAATGAAAAATTGAAAGTATTTGTAGAGCTTTCTTCATTCTTTTAACTACATCTTCATTCCTTCATACATCTACATGTCAAAAAGTGTACTTTCTCCTTTTTTCAAAAAAAAGGGTATACTAATACAAATAAAATGAAATATTTGGAGTGGAAATCGGATTAGTTATTTAGCCAAATTTGAACTTGAAAGATCGGTAATTTTTACCATTTTGGGAGAAACTCATGTTCCAACGCCTACAACTTGACAATATGTACTCTAAATGAAAAATGTTACAGATAAAAGTTTTAAAACATTAAATTTAGCATAAAATAAGCCCACCTAAATTGTTAGTTCTGTCAATATTATATCATATCCCCTTAGTTTTCACAAAAAGAAGGAATGAAGCGCTACGAATACTTTCACGTTTTCATTTGTATCTCTACTTAGTAATAAGTTAATTTAAAAATAAATGGGCATGTTTTATACTAAATTTAATGTTCTAAAACTTTTATCTGTAACATTTTTCATTTAGAGTTCATATTATCGAGTTATAGGCGTTGGAACATGAGTTTTTACCAAAATGGTAAAAATTACCGATCTTTGATGTCCGGATTCGGCTAAATAACTAATCCGATTTCCACTCCAAATATTTCATTTTATTTGTATTAGTACACCCTTTTTTCGAAAAAAGGAGAAAGTAAACTTTTTGACATGTAGATATAGGAAGGAATGAAGATGTAGTTAAAAATATGAAGTAAGCGCTACAAATACTTTCACTTTTTCATTTGTATCTCTACGCAGGAATAAATTAATTTTAAAATAAATGGGCTTATTTTATGCTATATTTAATGTCCTAAAACTTTTATCCGGGACATTTTTCATTTAGAGTACATATTGTCGAGTTATAGGCGTTGGAACATGAGTTTTCATCAAAATGATAAAAATTACCGATCTTTCATGTTCGAATTTGGTTAAATAACTAATCCGATTACCACTCCAAATATTTCATTTTATTTGTATTAGTATACCCTTTTTTAGAAAAAAAGAGAAAGTAAACTTTTTGATGTGTTGTTATATGCCAGAAACCGAAAAAGGCCACAACTTCGTGGATTATAGATGCATGAATACTTACATGTTTTAATTGGTTTTTCTCTCCAGTAGTGGTTTAATTTTAAATTAATCATAATATGTATATATATATGTATATATATATATATATATATATATATATATATATATATATATACACAAACACATCGTGTAACTATTAATTCATTAATTGTTGTGAGCTATTAAATTGTGTTATGTATATACTTCCTAAATTGTATTACGAATAATTTCTACATATCAACGAACAAACAGAACTTTTTATTTATATTTTTTATTTGGGTTGTTTTTAAATCTTTAAATAATCAATACTTTGCAAAAATGCATTTATTTCAAATTTCACGAATGATCAGAAGACAGTGTCAGTAATCCAACTACTACCATGAGAACATTATTATTTAATTTCAAGATAACCAGTTTATGTCAATATAAGTGAGGTTTAGATAATGTGCAATCTGCGACTAATTCATTATTATTGATCAGATATATATCCTTTATTTATCAGATTAATAAAAAAAAAAATAAAAAAAAAAATAATAAAATAAAGGTTATATTAATTATTTCTGTAAATTAAAAACTTGCAGTTACATAGGCTTGATTATACATTCAAAATAATATCGTAAACCCGCTGTAATTATATGATGTATGAGAACTAAACGATGTGGCAGAGGACTGGATGCGCCCGAGTCACCGGCGCCTTTTCGCCTTGTAGGTCCGTTTTCTATGAAACTAGTTGATATTTTTTGAAATATGACAACTGATTTTTAAAGAAGAACATTTGCTCCAGATGTTTTATTTCAGGGCGTTTTTCGTTAACGATGGCCGTTTAATCACAAATTAACTTGGAATTTTAACTTTTACGCGAGAGACTTGAAAAAATTGACTTTAAATGTATTTTATGTTGTCAAGACTAATTATTTTAGAACGTTTGTTTATTTATCCTGAATATAGAACTATCTAGCTTTAATAAAATACCAGTTATGGCGAAATTAAGCATAATGGTGAATGTCAGTAATAAAAAAACTAACTAAAATCAAAGTCGTCATTCCGCCATGTTTGAACGCCATTTTCGGTTAGTGCGGCCACTTTTTTTTCTGGGAACATTGGCTTTTTCTTAATCTTTTATCACAAGGAACACAACGATTTGCAATTTATAGGGATGTGGGGGGGGCGGGTGCACGGTAGGGGGGTCTGGCCCACCGTGTACTAGAATTGTTATTATTTTTTTTTGTTACTGTATTACGAAGGAAGACGAAATGGCATCAGTTTCTAGAATTAAGGTGTTTTTTTACTCTTAACTAATCCGATTTCCTTTTACTCTTTCTCTCTCTGATTCCATTGATTTTTTTCTGAAAACTAGCTCAGTTCTTTTTCGACCTCTGTATTATTCGAATCAGTGTTCAGTAGTATATTCTTTGTTTTTTAATACACAATGAGTTCGTTGGTAAACGTGTGTCATAAACGTAAATCCTTTTTTTTTTTTTTTTTTTTTTTTTTTTTTTTTTTTTTTTTTTTTTTTGGCCTCAAGATTTGTTAGCTAGTTGTTAGATTTGTTGTAAATCCTTATCAATGGAGGAAAATTGAAATTCTCTAGGATATTGAATCGGAAATTCCAAGTAAGAAATCATCGCAGAAAAATATGAAATTCCAAAATCAACATTGTCAACCTTTATAAAAAACAAAGATAAAATAGATTCAACAGCAGTCCAAGGATTAACTTCAGCATCAAATAAACGACTGCGCTCTGCGGCTCGTGAATATTTGGAAAAAAATTAATGAATTGCTTTAAACAAATGAGATCTCAAATACCAATCTCAGACCCGCTTATTAAAACTAAGGCTAAAGAACTCTCAAGTGAACTTGGCAGGTAAATTAATGAATCTCATTGTTAAATTAATGTGTAGTTTATCTAAAAATAAATTACATACATGCGTTATAATTTAACTAGTTCTAATGAATGAATTTCCTTCTAAATATGATCAAATTAGTGCGGCCATTGGCTAAAAAAAATATTAAAAAAAAACAATCCTCGGTTATAACGAATCTCGTTATAGCGAACTATGACTATCAAACCCCCTACCAGTTCGCTATATCGAGGGTTTACTATACTACACCCAAGACCCTTCATAGGTCGTAGATGAACACGTTTTCCTGCTTCTAATTTTATTTATTTTTTCTATTGCAGTTGTTGAAATAAAAAATTAGTAAATAATTTAACTAATATTGGTATATGAACACCTCCAATGGAACCTCAGTATTTTTTCAGTTAAACAGTCTTATAATTGGAGTGCTGAAGTTCTCCAGGGCCTCGTTGTTGCCTCAGACTTTTCAGACATTTAGTAACAAAATAGCAAGAGATAGGATACAGGACTAAGAGGTACCCTGAAAGGCGGTGGGGTATAGCTCTCTTTGGCTTCCGGCAGTTGGCAAACTTCCCCCAAACCCCGGATGTCTTAGATCATACCTGTAGCTTCCTCGGGCCCACCCCCCGCATTGTCGGCCCACACCTTACCACTAACAGATTCCTTCCTATCCTCTTCCCCTTCTGTATATTATCCAGCTCACAATAATCCTTCCAGTGTCAGGATGTTTAAGCTTCATCTCATACCCTTTGTGAGGTGAAGAGAGCCATTGATGCATAATTAATTTCATCAACGACGCATTAAATCACAGTGACCAGCATTCTTTCTTTATTACTTTTTTTGGAAGAAATATGATTTTAAAAATAATGGGACGTGAAACCAAAACAGATTATGATACGATATACAAAGTTTCAGAACTTCCTGGAGAGGTTACAGATACGTGTTCATATGTTTTTATGGTTTCACAGCAGACCATATATAAGAACCGATGGACTAGTGGCTCAGTCTACCGTTGGAGAGCGAAGAATGCCGTTATTTTTAGTCACTGTTCCGTCACTGTTTTGTAACCTTATCAATATTTGATTATCCGCATGTATTTTGTCTCAGAAAATACAATAGGTAAACTATATTTGCCAATCCCTTAATGTACTCCGAGGACTGCAAATTAGACCATTTAAAATAATGTTTAAAAAAAAAAAATTTAACTCTCTCTCATATGATGGAATCATATGAAGAGTCCACGGAAGAAAGGGGGAGAGTCAATTTTTTTCCGAATTGTAGTTATATATATATATAATTGTTCGTCTAGTTGAGTAGAATATGTTGGTGATAAGAAATAGTCTGAAAAAATGACGGTCGGTTGGTTGACAGGCGATGGAATGAACCACGTACTCGGAAGAAAGGGGGAATGTCCTCTCGGAAAAACCTAGAATGGGGGAGAGTCATGTTAGAAGTTATATGGATTGTGTATTAATATCACCATTTCATCAATAAAACAGGGAAGAAAGGGGGAGCGTCCAGGTCTGTCTCCCTTTCTGAAATGTTTAAATTGTTTTTTTTAGAGCGTGTTATGTCTGTTTGGGGGAAATTTATTATTTTGACACGCAAAACAAAAAGGAAAAGGACATATAAAAAAACTGAAGAAAAATGATAAAAGATACTTAAGTAATTAAAGATCCAAACCTAAAAACTCGATTTTCTCGGAAAGCACTCCAAATGACTTCCCCCCTTTCTTCCGTGGACTCTTCATATTTGTTGTGGCTGATGTTTATCAGGCTCTATTTATTCCAGTATGGCTTTGTAACGAAAGATATTGGAAAATCGGAAAAACAAAAAATTTAAAATGCCTCTTTAACGAAGGACTTTTTTGGGGGGATTTCTACAATAATTTCTTATTTCTTTTGAACTACGCAATTGATTCCCAGAGTACGAATATTGAGAACCTATAAAATAAAATTTTCTGGTAACAAAATTCCATTATATTATCTAATAGAATACACTAAAACTTAGTAGAGTTTAGAGTTTCATTAGGAGGCTGAGGAAATAATTCTACTTTACGACGGTGTACTTGGAATTTTAGTATCTTGAACAGTTTTTAGCAACATATAGCAATAAAAAGTGCGATATTTCTTAAGAAAATACAAAAATGGATTTCAACCCTATACTGTTGGGATTAAGACAATCCAACTAATGAAGGACAGCCTGAATCAGAACTACACAAATATTTTATATAAGCATCTGCTTCTAAGAAGAACATGTTTTAAACATAGAATATTTATAGAAACTGTTTCTATAAATGTTTTATAAATTTTCGAATTTAATCGAGGGAATTCAGAATGGAGTTAATCAGTACCAGTATATTGAATCGATATGTAAATTAATCGTGAGCCCCTCCCCATCCACCCGGACGGGCTGTTGCCAGAGAAATGGGCACAATGACACAGAACTCCCGGCTAACCGTATTCCACGAAATTAGGGGTTGTTTGGACTTTTCCAAACAGTGTTCTCCAGGTCATTATCTCTTATCTCGTCTGTCGGTGCATGATATGTCATACCAACTTCCCTGTAGTTATCAATCATTATTAAACATTATTCATTATTGTTAATCATATAATAACCATTAGTTCTTTGTCATAGTTAATCATCTGGGAGTATTTTTTTTTTTTTTTTTTTTTTTTTTTTTTTGGTTCCTCCCCTTCCTCGCCTTGTAAGCTATACGGGGTTTCCCGGGCCAGGGGAGAGGGTGGGGGATTGATGCCGAGATTAATTAAATTTTCCCCTGGCTCCGGGTTTTGAACTTGCTATCTTCATCTTTCCAAACAGACGTTGCCATGGGCAACGCGTATTTACTAACGCGTTTGCCCACTACCGATGACCGCATCCCGCCACCCTTCGCTTACCTATATATGAAATATATAGTAAGGGAAAGTATTGCGTAAGTAAGTAAATTTCGACTTCCGGTTTTCAACGAAAATACACGTTTTGGGGTCCCCTGAGTCCAAATAACCAAGTCCCGCGAAATGGTTGTGTGTGACTACACAAAAACTATAAACCGTACGAACCTGAAATTGGGTATTTGGGGTATGAATATGCCCGCGACGTGACAGCGAAAATTTCATTAAAATTGGTCAAACTGAGGGGGTACTTTATTTAAAGAATTTCGTCTAATTTTTACGTTTTTTTCGATTTTCTCAAAAACGGCTTTAACGATTTTGATTAAACTCTGTATTTGATGTATGTATATGCCCGCGATGTGACATCCGAAATTCCATTAAAATCGGTCATACAGAAGGGGCAATTTACTAAATAAACTTTGTATCATTTTCACGTGTTTTTGTTTATTTACTCAAAAACGGTTTTAATGATTTTGATCAAACTGGGTATTTGATGTATGTATACGATAAAGATGTGACAGCCAACATTTCATCAAAATTGGTCAAACGGATGGGGCACTTTATTTCATACCTTTTTTTCCCAATATTTAGATTTTTTTCGATTATCTCAAAAACGTCTTTAATGACTTTGATCAAATACGTCAGGTTTAATGAAAGTTAGGTGTTCTTTACTATCAGGTAAGCTTTATAGTAATTAAAATGTTCTGAGGTGGCTTGAATGGGGAAGGGGCCTTTTTTGTTTTCCTATAAAGTACCTTTGTTTTTGTTTGTATGCAGAAATTAACTGTCTTTCTATACGCCTAAAAATAAGAAATGGCTAAATATGAAATGTGAAAAAAATCAAGTAAACATATACAGGAGGAAAAAAGAAAAATATTCTGTCAACTCATTAAACACGCATGCGGAGTACGCCTTTAATGACAGACCATTGTTCAAATTTGAAGCCGTTCTGTTAATTTAATGGAAATTATTTGTTTCATGGTAACTAAATGAAGTTTTCAACAACTACATATAGTATTACGCATGCATTGCCGAATTATCACAAGTAAAAACTTTTATTTAATAATAACAAAAATTAGTTTTTTTTTATAGAGCAAATAAAACCAAAAATAAGAAATGATTGTGGAAAAATGTGTGACTTTGAGAAGTGACAATTAACAAAACACATCAATTTTTATTCTAAGCAAGTTGGTAAGTGAAAGTTGTGTGTTGCGCGCATGCACCAGATTTTTTTTTTTCCTAGAATTATGACAATGCAATGTTTCATCAGGTGTGACTAAGACCTGAATTAAAAAGGCTGTTTCGTCAGATGAATCCGAAACGCTGTTACTTAATTCTTATAGTCATAATTAAATCCGAAACTTAGCTGTAAGAAGTAATGCTTCACGAACAATTGACCAAATAGAGCTCATCTGAAGTAATTCATAATAATTATTGTTAACGCAATATCTATATTGCTAATTATTCTACACTGTTATATCTGAGGTATAAGAGATAGGTTAATATTAGTATTATATATCAGGGTAAATGCACCACAAAAGCAGGCAGTTTACCAATACCTGACATCTACTTTAAAAAAGATTTTAGGACTTCCTAGAACTCTTTTTAAAAATATGAGGATTTTTCTAGTTCATTTAAATTATTTTTTCGCCATGATTAAGTCATTGTGGCAACAGAAATTTCATAAACTCATATAATAAAATTAAACTACAAAATTTTTTACACTTTTTAATTCAAAGAGATAACTTAAAGAATGTCAACTACTAGTGCAATTACCATACATATTTGTACTGCTATTTCTGTACAGTTATACATACCAGCGGTTCTCTAGTGGTTGTCTTCCTCCTTGGATGTGCTTGCTAATCTACCTAATAGGGGAAATTCCTCAGGGTGGGACATCCCTCCAGGGTGCGACGTTATAATTTGGCAGGAGTGTGTTTGCAAGATAAGCGGCCGAAATTGATATTTGTTAATCGGCTTAAGTTGCGCTACTTGATTTGCATGAGTGAAGTCGCTGCAATTAAATTGGCCCCTAAGCCTCAAGGGCAACTTGGCTAATAAGATTACCTTCTCGTCCTTACCTTCGTTAGCTACCCTCTTGAGGAGGGAGAGGTTTCCTCTTTAGAGAAGAGGCGGGTAGTTCTTCCTTACTGCAAGAGGCAGGTGTCTTTGGTGTAGGGGGAGACCGATTCACAGAATAAAAGATCTATTGGACTGGAATTATTAAAGGGGAAAAACCCCGTATGGCAAAAAAACTGATTATGAGAAAAACTAATTTGTTTTTTTATTCTTCCTCCCCTGCCAAGCCGTTTAGGCTGTACGTGATTTCCGGGCAAGGGAAGAGAGTGGGTGATAGATGCCGAGTATTATTAAATATACCCGGGCTCCAGCTTTTGAACTGGCTATCTTCGAGTTCCAAATCATACGTTGCCATGGACAACGCATAGTTACTAAAAGTGAAAGTTGTGTGTTGCACGCATCGAACCAGATTTTTTGCCTTGTACTGGGGAAATGTAAATCAAAAACGTGTTAACTTGCAAAAGGTAGGTTTTTTTCCTTTGTAACTATGAATTACGCTCACGGGCTAACGCGCTCAACTAGAATGAAAACGACTACTCCAAATGAAAATTTCACAAATAAAATTTTTATAGAATCAAATGCTATATCAAATGGTTCCTTAGTTATGAAATCTGTGATGCATGATTATCTAGATCTTTTGAAAGTTTTTCATGTGGATTTCTCTTGTATTGTAAGGGACAATACAAAAAAATGCCATTGAACTAACTATCTAGACAGGTAGGTACTTGGCCAAATTGATTTAAATAGGTTAAATCAATAAACAAATGGAAAAAGGATAGAGATGCAGGTAGTTAACAATTACTTTTATTTAACAAAAAAATCTCTTAGCAGAAGTGAGCGCTATGAATTCTTTGACGTTTTAATTTGTGTATCTTACCAGGAATGGGCAAAGTTTATATGGACCTTTTTATACACGAAATTAATTGCTCTACAACTTTTACCTTACATTTTTTCATTTAAGGTAGACCTTTATCTGATGGAACATGTGCATATTTAATTTCCCCACCAAAATAGTAAGAATTGCCAATTCAATTACGTCATTCGAAGCGCAATTTCATGTTACTTCATTTAAAATAGAATGCCAATTCCAGTGCGATACATTTTTTTCGAGCTATTAGCAAAAAGCTTTTAAAAGCCCGTACATTACAGGCCACAGAAACTTCTCCGATAGAAATTTCGTTGGAAAGCTCGTTTTTTTCTATGCTGACTGGTCATATTCAAGTTGAGATAAATAAATTTTTTACCGGACCTTTATTTAAAGAAAAAGGACTATAGCGAGGGAATGGGTTTTATTCCCTTTATATTGTAAAACTTATGTGGGTTAACAATTTTTATTTAACAAAAATAACAATATTCAATGAAACTCAAATTATGAGAACACAAATGGGCCATTCCACGTCAAATCAACACAAAATTATATATATTTATATATAATTATAATTATTTGTATATATATAAATTATTTGAACCTCACCATCTCAGATTTTCTTTAAATTTTGTACTTGTATCTACTAGAACAATTTTGAAATATTACTGAGATAAATAGGTCTACCCGTTTTTAAATTATTGGTCTCTACAAACGTCTAAAAATGGGTACAGAAACCGAAAAAATCTTGATTAAAAATAGCTGTAAATGTTTTCCGAATTTGACTAGGACTGAGATTGGTGTCGTTTAATGATATAAAACAATGTATAGGTACTAAAGAAATTTACATAAAACCAAGTTTACAATTTTAATTTTGATTTTCTCAAAAAGGGCATTTTTATTTAAATTTATATTCATTCATACAACAA
Source organism: Aelia acuminata (assembly GCA_911387785.2). NCBI lineage: Eukaryota > Metazoa > Arthropoda > Insecta > Hemiptera > Pentatomidae > Aelia > Aelia acuminata. Next base: position 118,500,571 of record OU426982.1, on the reverse strand, counting down.
AATATAAAATGAAAATTTCTTCATTAGTAAAAAAATTGAAAACTATTGATAAAATTCAAAAAATCTAGTTTTTTATCATAAAAAATACGCTGTAGATTTTTTTGAAATTTGTCTGAATGTAGAAATTTGACGATGACCATGACTGGTGTCGTTTGTAATAATAAAGAAATTTTCTTAGTTGTTATGTTACAGCTATTTTTAATCATGATTTTTTCTGCTTCAGTACCTATTTTTGAGGGTTTTAGAGTCCAATAATTCAAAAAAGGGTTGACATATCGTCGTCGTGGTGATGACGATATCTCATTAATATTTCACAATTGTTCTAGTAGGCAAAAGTAGTACATACATGTAAAAATTTTAAGAAAATCTGAGTTTGTGAGGCTTAAGCCTACGTTGAATTGACATGGAATGAACCAAACATTGAAACAAATAATTAAGAAGTTTACAAAAATTATCACTATTTAATACAGAGATAATCATATGACGCTTCAGTACACCACTAACTTTGCAGTCAATAGCTCCTTATATATATAGTCGTAATAAGAAGAGTCTAGAAACTCGTGGAACGACGTAGATGTAACTCGAATTTCGTAGTCACAAACATGTGCTATGACAGTTAATTCGTTCAAACAATAAGTATAACATTTCAAATCATATGTTTTGTCTTTTGTTCTTGTTTAACGTATCTATATGTGTTTTCTTTTACTTTAAAACGTATTTTTTTTTAAATTCCTAACTAAATTTCTCATAACTTTTGTATACTGGGTGTCCCAGACCTAGTGTATAAAAAAAAAATTGGGTAATACTGCATGTTAAACGGGGTAGAATGGCGCAGAAACGAGTTACCTATCTGAATCTGTTGAGGAGATCTTACGTTTTTCGAAAAAATGGCAGTTTTCTCTACATTGGTTTAGAGTAGAAACAAAAAAGATGATATTTTCTTAATCAGCATCAAATTTTCTAAAAGATGAGTTAGGTTTGGTTATTTCAAAACCACTTTAAGTGGGACTTTTAACGTGCTAAACACAAAACATTTATTAAAAATTAAATTTTTAATAGTTTTTGAAAATTCCTCACTCCCCACTGGAACACCCTAGAATCTGTCAAATTTCCTAAAAACTGCGGAATATAGTAAGCTTTCTATTGGTGTAATCCATGATACAATTGCACTTCACCTTTTAAGTATAAAAGAGGTTTTTCTGATGAAAAACCCGCTAGAGAAAGTCACTGCTGGGGCAATGAGGAAGCGCGCTAGAGCCTGCATCCAACGTAATCGATGCCGAACTTCCCATGACTTAGTTAGTTTTACTTTTTTAAGTCTATAAAGAACATTGTATGAATTCTAAATAATTCTATAATTCTATAATTTAATTCAATTAATAAATAAAATATATAAAATAATTTAATAATAATATAATTCTATAATCTATAATAAAATAGTTCTATAATTCTAAATAAAGGGTAAGAATAATCTAAAATTAAAAAAAAAAAAATCCCCCATAAAAAATGTTGAACATAAGCCTGCATCCAAAGTAATGGAGGAAATTTTGAACTCGTGCTGCAATAATCCATTTTAATATGGTTCTACAATAATAATGTTTTATCTTCAGCATTTTTCAAATTTTAGTAAAAGAGAAAAAAAGAGTTAAATTTATTTTAAAGAAAGTATTTTTTAAATTTAAACTAAGGAGACTTTTTATTAATTTTACATTATTATTATCCTTTTTATATTATTTAGAATTCATACATTGTTCTTTCTAATCTTAAAAAACTTTAACTAACTCTAACTCATGGGAAGTTCGGCATCCATTACTTTGGATGCAGGTTCTAGCGCGCTTTCTCATAGTGACATTCTCTAGCGTGTCTAGTGTAGAGTCTAAAAGATGTTTTTCTGATAAAAAACACAGCACGAGTTCAAAATTTCCTCCATTACTTTGGATGCAGGCTTATGTTCAACATTTTTTATGGAGGATTTTTTTTTTTTTTAATTTTAGATTATTCTTACCCTTTATATATTATTTAGAATTCATACAATGTTCTTTATAGACTTAAAAAAGTAAAACTAACTCTAACTCATGGGAAGTTCGGCATCGATTACGTTGGATGCAGGCTCTAGCGCGCTTCCTCATTGCCCCAGCAATGAGCTTTCTCTAGCGGGTTTTTCATCAGAAAAACCTATTTTAAACTTAAAAGGTGAAGTGCAATTGTATCATGGGTTAAACCACTAAAAAGCTAACTATATTCCGCAGTTTTTAGGAAATTTGACAGCTTCTAGGGTGTTCCAGTGGGGAATGAGGAATTTTCAAAACTATTAAAAATTTAATTTTTAATAAATGTTTTGTGTTTAGCGCGTTAAAAGTCCCACTTAAAGTGGTTTTGAAATAACCAAACCTAACTCATCTTTTAGAAAATTTAATGCTGATTAAGAAAATATCATCTTTTTTGTTTCTACTCTAAACCAATGTAGAGAAAACTGCCATTTTTTCGAAAAACGTAAGATCTCCTCAACAGATTCAGATAGGTAACTCGTTTCTGCGCCATTCTACCCCGTTTAGCATGCAGTATTACCCAATTTTTTTTACACTAGGTCTGGGACACCCAGTATATCAAATTCAAATATTGGCAAATGATTTTTTTCGCGTTATTTTTTTTCTTCAGTCCTCATATACAAACGTTATATTATAGGTTTGTCGACACAAACTGCGTAATCAATTTCAAATATAGTTAAAGTATTGAGATAGGGTCGGAAAGGGACAATCTATAAGGGCGCTGGGATCTCCGAGGCTAGATCTTGTCCAACAATAGCGTCGCTTCTTGCGTTATCGTCTTTGTGCCGGAGCTATTGTCCGCAACTTGGTCCTCCAGGGCCCTAACTCCTCCAACCTATCCACTCCCCCCCTCCCCCCCTCACTCCTATTATCTCCACCAACTCCAACTCCAACCCACTTGCTCTTTGCCATTTTTTTTTCTTTCTTTCTAATTATTAATCTCTGCTCTCTGGCCTCAGTGGTATTATTTCTTAATGGTTATCTGGCTTTAAAAAAAAATCAATTTAACAAATAGAGGAGAAAAAAAAAGAAAAAAGAAAATTTTCCATCATTAAATCTGAAAATTTCTCCCAAAAGCTGATAGCACCCCATCACTATCACTAGTATCCCATCACGGCCGATCAACGTTTCGAATGTTCTGTCAAATACGCCAGAACCATTCTAGAGGAGTGAGGAGACGCACCATCGTGCTGAAAAATTGTGTTTTCGATAAAGTGATACTTTGATACTTTGATAACTTGGTGATACTTCGGCAATGCAAGCATAATACTCCAAGTCGCCTGATTTTATAATTTTCTATGTAGTTGTTGAAAACTTCATTTAGTTACCATGAAACAAATAATTTCCATTAAATAAGGAGAACGGCTTTAATTATGGACCTTAAAGGCGTACTCCGCATGCGTGGGCTCAACGTGTTTTATGATTTGCTGGAATATTTTCCTTTTTTTTTTCTCCTCTATTTGTTAAATTGATTTTTTTTTCATATTTCATATCTAGTCATTTCTTATTTTTTGGTGTGACGAGAGACAGTCAATTTCTCCATATAAACAAAAACAAAGGTACAACAAAAACGGCCCCTTCCTCATTTAAGCCCTCTCAGAACATTTTAATAATGATAAAGCTTACCTGGTATTAAAGAACACCTAATTTTTATAAAATATGACGAATTTGATCAAAATCATTAAAGCCGTTATACGTGAAAGTGAGACAAAATTTATTAAGTAAAGTGCCCCCTCCAATTGATCAATTTTAACTGTCTTGTTGCAGGCACATACATACATCAAATATCAAGTTTAATCAAATTCGCTAGAGCCGTTTTTGAGAAAATCGAAAAAAACGTAAAAAATTATTAACATTATTAAAATTATTAAAACTTCCGTTGAAAACCGGAAGTCGACATTTTTCACCATCTTACTGTATATTTCATATATAGGTAAGTGAAAGTAAAAATTAGCTGTTTTAGGAAGAACTTTGGATAAAAGTAAATGTTTTATTTCTGTTACTGATACATTAGAACCTTAGTTTATTTAATATCCCTTCATGCTACCAAGGCTAATCGGACGATGCTACAGTGGGAGTCCTACATTTTGCTAATCAAGGTATAATTAGGAACGGGATCTTCAACGAGTACCTGACATCGTACAGACTCGGGACCTCCATTTTACGTCCTATCTGAGGCCGGCATAGTCAAGGATTTTTTACTCCCTTTAAAAAATCCTAGGGCCATCACGGGACGCGAACCCGCGACCTTTAGTGTATAGGCTGCCGTGCTAGCCCTACACTACAGGTAAACCCGCAACGAAACGTGTTTATTTATATTACTATTTTTATTTTCACGTATTCTTTTTAATTTAAATTTATTAATTCGTATATGAAAAGAAAAATTCTCCTATTGTTTAATGTTGACTTCATGTTTTAGAATATAGTATAAATATAGATATACTTAGAAATTTTACTGAACCACCCTTCCACCTGATACATTGTCCTAAATCCTACTCGACATGTTTTTACTAACATGATGCAATTTATTTTATCCTACATAGCGTTGTTCTGAAAAGCAGAGAAAATGTTATTTTGAGACCAGTTTACATGTTTTTCCTGTGTACACAAAACATCCATTATATGAATAACTGAATAACATGTCAAAATTTGTCCCTATGAATAGCTGACAAAAAAAAACGTTTTTATTATATTTTTAATCATACAAGGAAACCCACTCAGAAAACATAATTGAAGAACATATTAATACTGCTGATTTCGTTGTACGGCATTAATGCTTTTCTTGTGTACGCTTCGGGCTCGATTTTATGTTGTTATTATTAAAATTTACAACGTGGGAGCCAGAATTTGTATTGCAAACTGTCATTTTTTCTTATGCATCATTAATATGTCGTTAACAGGAATATATTAACACGCCATTTGTAACATTCCACTAGTATTACAAAATAAGGAGGTCCTGAGGCCATTTTTTCAGGTAATGAGGAGGAGTAGACTAGTAGGTCTGCATTGGGCATGATGGTGACATTCTTGACAGTAATTTTTTTATCTGCTCGTATAAAATTATGTGTGTTTGTCACTACTGATTAGGACTAACGTACATCATTTTACCCTATCCACTGAAAATCGTGCCAAAAATTAGGTAACAAAAAATCCCTAAGGAACGAAGAAAAAGCTAGATAACGCCTTTCGCTCAAATATTGGAGTCCAAAGTGCATGAAAGGTCATGATTTGGTTGGTGCAAATGTCAATGAGTTTCAGAATGTTCAGTTGTTGTGTTTATAACCAGAAAATTCGCTGATAAGTAGCAAAAATAACTGAAATAAGCTACGTAACATAAGAGGATTGGCTACAGTAATTGAAAAGGAATCTGCTATAATCTTAGGAATGTGAAATCTATCAAAAATAGCAGAACTTAAACCGGTGTGCAGGGGTCACGAGCAATAGGAAATCGCTAAGGGAAAAATCGTATCGTGTTGAATTAGAATAGGACTCAGCGAATTTACATGTGGACACCTACTTAGTTAGAGGTCTCGGAGCACCCACTTGTCATAAGCGCAACAATACAACTCAAAGTGTAAAACAATTGCTACTAGACTGTTCCACAATATAATCATGTATGAAACTAGTTAAAACTAGCGAAAACTACAAGAGTGATCTTAAAGAAGCTTCAGCCCTAACCTCCTTTGAATTCTTAAAAGCAGCGAACTATTGGGTTGATGGAAAATTAATGCAGGTTTCCTCTATTGCGATATTTTAATTCCAGTTGTGTAAACAAAGCAAATCCTAACATTGATCATTATTATACCAAAACAAAACCTTATCTAATACCCTCTCTTTCACCATGAATTTGATCAGTAAAATCGTTTTGTTCAGTGTGTTCAAAGGTCTTAAATCGAAAATGTCGAAGTACGATTTTCGTCAAATTTATTTTTAATAATTTAAATTAGGGCGCAGCGCTGCGCAAACGGCTAGTGATATTAACAAAGTGTGGGGTCAGGGTGCTATTAACGAGTGCACGGTGCAGCGTTGGTTCCAGAAGTTTCGCAGTGGAGATTTCGACCTCGAAGACAAGGAAGGTCGGGGCCGTCATTTTGCTCTTGACAACGACCAGCTGAGGTCAATTGTGGATGAAGACCCAACCAAAACCACCCGAGATATAGCGGTAGAACTCAGCATGAACCAATCCACAGTTGTACGCCACTTGGAAGCAATTGGTAAGGTAAAAAGTTGGCCAAGTGGGTGCCAGACCAATTAAACGACCACCAAAAAAATCGCCGCTTTGAAATCTGTTCCATGCTTGTGACACGCAATAAAAATGATCCATTTCTCGATCGCATTGTGACGTGCGATGAAAAATGGATCTTATACGACAACAGAAGGCGTTGTAGCCAATGGCTGGGCAAAGATGAACAACCAAAACCTTTCCCGAAGCCCAACCTGCACCCAAAAAAAGTTATGGTAAGAGTTTGGTGGTATACTGCTGGTATTATCCACTACAGCTTTCTCAATCGAGGTGAGACTAAAACTGCTGACAAGTACTGTCAAGAGATTGACAACATGAATCAAAAATTACGTCTTTGTCCAGCATTGATGAATCGGAAGAGACCTATCCTTCTCCACGATAACGCCAGACCACACGTCGCACAACCAACGCTACGACGACTGCACGAGTTGGGCTACGGAGTTCTCCCACACCCACCTTATTCACCTGACCTCTCTCTTACAGACTTCCACTCAGGCATCTGGATAACTTTTTGAGGAAGAAAAATTTTCAAAACCAGGATGAAATTGAAAATTCTTTTCGTGACTTCATTGAGTCCAGGGATACAGATTTTTTTTCTGGTGGAATAAGAAAGCTTGTTGAACGTTGGCAAGAGTGCATTGATTCAGATGGAAATTATTTTGATTAAATATATATAGTTAAAGTAAAGATATGGCCTATTTTCAATTAATATTAAAAACCTGCATTAATTTTGCATCAACCGAATATTATAACAGAAAAGGAAAAATTAATGACCATGCTAATACAACTTTAATAATCAGTTAATAATATAATGACCCCTAATACAATTTTATTATATATTATTTAATAAAATGAGATGAATAACGTGTCATTCAATCATATAACTGAGAAATAAATGACCCCGAGACATAAGAACACGACCCCGAAACCACAACGAAGTAAAGTTTTAAGACAATAAAGCAAAATGAAAAAGAAGATACTTTGCTAATATTCATTAATCATATACTCTTCCTAATAAATTAGAAGATAAAGAATAAATTAATTGTATTATAACAATTCAAAGGCCAAATTAACAACTTTATTTAACCAGAAACAAATTTAATCACTACAAACAGTAATAGGCTTTCGGTCGTTGGTGCAATATCAGAATTTCTATAAAATATTTCTAACAGCCAATAAATAAAATATTTTTAAAATCATTAATCTACCATTAATAACACTCACCTCATGATGAAAACAAATAAAAGACAATAAAAAAAATTACAATTACATAACTTCTTAAATCGGGATCCACGATCCACATCTTGTACTATGGGGGGATGTCATAAAAATTACGAACGTTTGTACTCTAAAGTTAAGTCCCACTTCGTAAGCCCATGTCGTATCTTGGGAAGTATAGTTAGTGGCGTATCTCTCTCTCAAAAAAAAAAAAAAAAAACTTATGGAAAATCAATTTTAAACGTCTTTTGTCGCTTGCCCGTATCATTTTGTTTTCCTTTGTCTCTTTGTTCTTATGACTTTTAATTATATTTTTGAAACGAAAGCCCCAACTAAAGCCATTCGAGCTTTTTTCTACATTATAAATGATTTTATGACGCTTTTTCTTTTTCGGGGTTATGTTTATATCCAAATAAAAAGGTAACCTTAATTATTAAAATAGTAAACTTAACCTTAATTGACGTTGATGACCGCAGCAGTTTATTCGCCCCTAAGCAAGAAAAACAAACAGGTAACCGGTTTAAGGTTACTTTTTCTAACCGGTGGGTCCCAATTCGTGCTAAAAGAAAGTCAGAAGCACTGGCGATGCAGGTACCGTCATTTGAGTAAAATATGCATGCCACCGAGGCAAGGAACAATGCTCCGAAGGAAGGTAGACGCCATGCAAACTGTTCCCCCGAGCATGTTCTAATTTTTCAAAAGCATCTCCCAAAAGAGTGGCCCAGCTCTCTAATATTTTACCGATTTATTATTAACGGGTGGGGGGGGGGGATGTTCCGTATCCCGCAATAAACCGAATGCAGGGGCGGAATTATTTAAACTGTGTGTGTGAGCGCGAGCTGTGTTATAGCGCCGGCCTCATAGCAGTTCATATTTCTTATTCTCAAGGCCCCTCGCCCTCACAAATTCTCGCCAAAGGCCTGAATATTTCAGGTGCCCCTTGTCAATCCTGGGACCGCTTCCTTCTGGGGGGCGGCAAAATGGATTTCGGGGAGACCCTAACCATCATCTTTGTCTCGGCTTTCGAAAATTCACCTCTACAACATATCTGAACCGATATTTATGAGCGATCTGACTCCTTTTCTTCCAATGTTCCGATGTATTTCTGCATATATCAATAGGTGTTATTTGAAATCTATTAAAATTACATTGGGTTACAATTAATAACATTGGGTACTTAGGTTACCGAGAAACCGGGCAATGTTACCCGTCCACCTGTTTATATCCTGACATTGATAACACCAAGGTTGCTTTTTTACCTTATTTTTCGTACTTTTATAAATTTACCTAAACATCTAATTCAAATACCTTTAATTAACATTGATATAAGAAATTGAATATGAACCTAACCAGTTCCATTATAATTTCTTTAATAAATAATAATATAAATAAATAAAATCATTCAGGAGATTAGAAGTATATATGTATCTCATTTGGTTATGACGGTTCGGGCGATGCAGTCTATAGAAATTAATAAAATCTAAGGTTTTTTTGTTCGCCATTTTAAAACTACGGTGGATTGAGTATTGAGGCCACCCAAAGGTACTTCACAGAAAGCATCATAATTTACATTTAACATTTCAAAGCTCTGACTACATAAGGAGAAGCTTTAGACGTAGGAACGAAAGACATAAAAAAAAGAAAGAGCGAAACTTGAAAAAATCGTTGTAAAAGGTGGAAGCTTTGACGAATAGTATCCGATATAGGTTTAAATAATTTTATTTATTTATGTAAATTATAAAATGACTACAAATGTCAAAAAACCAATAAAAGCTTCAAACAGTAACAACGTGACAAACGGAACAAACGGTAACAACGGATATAACTTAACAGTGGCGGTCCCAGGGGGGGGGATATGAGGGATCAATCCTCCCCCGAAATTTCGGCGAAAAAAAAATTAGTGGGATGAATTAAAAAGTTAATTAGGTATCTAACTTTTACGAGTTTTCTAGGGTAGTGTTGTTTAATTTTGACTAGAATTTTATTATACAGAATTTTGTATATGAACTTAATGTGTAAGCATAAGCAAATAAAGTGTGCTATTTTTACGCTGTTTTTTTTTTCCTACCGGCCAATCCAACCCCCGACTTTTTTTTCTGGAACCGCGCCTGTAACTTAACATTGACTACCATTGACGCAAAAGTAAGTGCAGTAAGTTTATATTAGTCCTCGCAGCCAAGGAAGTACATACGCTCGTTATGCTGTATAAATTGGACTCTTCCTACAAACACTTTCGAACATTATCTATCATGGTCTCGAACGGTCTAGCTCTGTCAAAACATTTGTAGTACTAGTATGTAATATGTTTTGGAAAAATAGGACTAGAAATGAAAAATGATGGAACATCCATCGGTTATTTTTTGTTTCCTTTTTTTACTTTCACTTACCTATATATGAAATATAATAAGGAAAAGTAATGCGATCGTGGAACATTTCGACTTTCGATTTTCAACGGAAATTAACGTTTTGGGGTCCCACGAAATGGTCTGTGTGGTGTGAAAGAGAGAACATACTAGCTCGAAAACTATAAACCGTACCTGAAATTGGGTATTGCTGTATGTATATGCCCGCGATGTGACAGCGAAAATCTCGTCAATCTTAGTCAAACGGAGGGGGCACTAACATAATAAATGCCTCATTTTTACTTTGTTTTTTCCAATTTCTCAAAAATCGCTCTTAGGATTATGCTCAAACTCGACATGGTCAATTAGAATCACAAGTATTCTTTAATACCAGGTATGCTTTTCATTATAAAAATATTCTGGGGCTTAAACGGGGAAGGGGACTGTTTTTATTATCCAATTAAATATCCTTGTTTTTGTTTATATGGAGAAATTAACGGTCTCTCATTATGCCTAAAAATATTGAACCTCTAGAACCCTATTACATAGGTAGGTTAAGGACATAAAAAGCTATCACGACAAAGAAAAAAAAAAAAGAAAAAAAAAAAAATATATATATATATATATATATATACACATATTGTCGTGATAGCCATTTGCGTCCTTAACCAACCACATCCTTAATCGGAACAAAGATGAAGCCTGTTGTTGTTGTGTTTGAATCTAACTTCTTTAATACGTAATCAAAAGCCGTAAATAGGTTTCGTAAATGAAAATAAAGGATGAAAAGGAAATTTGAAAGCAATGGCTGATTAGGGGAGAAGAAGGGTCCGGTTCCATAATAACAGCCAATAGGAGAAGGACTGAGTTATTGGCTCCGAGGAAGGGAACGACGAAATGAAATTCCTTGCGATTGTATCAGTTCTTGTCTAAAGGTCCGGCAAAATTATTGAAATTTATTTCCTAAAGGGAACAAATAATTCGGAATTCAATGATCATATATATATATGTATATACTGGGTGTTCCAGACCTAGTGTAAAAAAAAAAAGGGGTAATACTGCATGTTAAACGGGGTGGAACGGCGCAGAAACGAGTTTCCTATCTCAATCTGTTGAGGAGAAAGAATTTTTTTTTTTTAATCTTACTTTTTTTTAAAAAATTACAGTTTTTTCTACTTTGCTTTAGCGTAGAAACAAAATGATATTTTCTTAATCAGCATTAAATTTTCTAAAAGATGGGATGCGTCTAGTTATTTTAACCACTTTTAGTGGGGATTTTACATACATATACATACAATACATCACTTTGGGGATCAGAGGTAGAGGACAATTACTGTTAATTTTTTTTACAATTTTTATTAGTAACAAAGTATCTATCTCTATTTCATTGTATATATATATCTACTGGGTGTCCCAAACTTAGTGTAAAAAATATGGGTAATACTGCATGTTAAACGGGGTGGAATGGCGCAGAAACGAGTTTCCTATCTCAATCTGTTGAGGAGATAGCATTTTTTTTTGTTTTTATTTTTAAAATCTTACTTTTTTCTGAAAAACGACAATTTTTTCTACTTTGGTTTAGCTTAGAAACAAAAATGATGATATTTTCTTAATCAGCATTAAATTTCCTAAAAGATGGGATGGGTCTAGTTATTTTAAATCCTTTTATCTTTTAGTGGGGCTTTTAAGCGCTAAACACAAAACATTTATTAAAACTTAAATTTTAAATAGATTTTGAAAATTCCTCACTCCCCACTGGAGCACCCTAGAAGCTGTCAAATTTCTTAAAAACTGCGGAATTTAGTTAACTTTTTAGTGGTGTAACCCATGATACATTTGCACTTCACCTTTTGAGTCTAAAAGAAGTTTTTCTGATGAAAAACACGCTAGAGATGTAACTGCTGGGGCAATAAGGAAGCGCGCTAAAGCCTGCATCCAAAGTAATGGATGCCAAACTTCCCAAGAGTTAGAGTTAGTTTTACTTTTTTAATACTAGAAAGAACAATGTATGAATTCTAAATAGTATAAAAAGGGTAATAATTTGAAAAATCCTTCATAAAAAATGTTGAAGATAAGCCTGCATCCAAAGTAGTGGAGGACATTTTGAACACGCGCTGCAATAATCTATTTTAATATGGTTCTACAATATTAATATTATTTTTTATCCTCAACATTTTTTATGTAGGATTTTTTAAATTATTACCCTTTTTATAATATTTAGAATTCATACATTGCTCTTGCTAGTCTTAAAAAAGTAAAACTAACTCTAACTCATGGGAAATTCGGCATCCATTACTTAGGATGCAGGCTCTAGCGCGCTTCCTTATTGCCCCAGCAGTGACATCTCTAGCGTGTTTTTCAACAGAAAAACTTTTAGACTCAAAAGGTGAAGTGCAATTGTATCATGGGTTACACCACTAAAAAGCTGACTAAATTCCGCAGTATTTAGGAAATTTGACAGCTTCTAGGGTGCTCCAGTGGGGAGTGAGGAATTTTCAAAATCTATTTAAAATTTAAGTTTTAATAAATGTTTTGTGTTTAGCGCTTAAAAGCCCCACTAAAAGATAAAAGGATTTAAAATAACTAGACTCATCCCATCTTTTAGGAAATTTAATGCTGATTAAGAAAATATCATCATTTTTGTTTCTAAGCTAAACCAAAGTAGAAAAAATTGTCGTTTTTCAGAAAAAAGTAAGATTTTAAAAATAAAAACAAAAAAAAATGCTATCTCCTCAACAGATTGAGATAGGAAACTCGTTTCTGCGCCATTCCACCCCGTTTAACATGCAGTATTACCCATATTTTTTACACTAAGTTTGGGACACCCAGTAGATATATATATACAATGAAATAGAGATAGATACTTTGTTACTAATAAAAATTGTAAAAAAAATTAACAGTAATTGTCCTCTACCTCTGATCCCCAAAGTGATGTATTCTTAAAAATTTAAACATTCCGATAAATAAGGTAACGTACATCAAAGTAAGAAAAAAGAAGACACTTAATTGAATATTCTGAAAAATCGTCTTGTTTTTGTTTTTTAGACCAGTCTTGCATTGGACGAATGAATGTAAAGATTAATAATTTACTCATTAAATTTCAATAGTCCTTATTTAAATAATTAAAAATCTCAAGAAAAAGTAGCAGTATCTAACCAGTCGAGCTCCCTAGATATCGTGTTCTATTCAGGTCAAACCCTTCGATGATTACAAGAACTGGCTAATTTAGCCACATTCCAAGTATTTATCTCTGGCAATTTTAAATAAATCATCCAATGCCTCTATTACAGAATTCCGAATAAAATCCTTTTCACTTTTACCCTGTTATATATTGAATAGCGTAAAGTGTTATAGATTGAGATATTTCGATAGAGGATAGTTGCTCAGGTGACGCCCCGGACTGAAGAGGATCCGCGACTAATGCCTGCTTATCTGAGTGCCGCCGATGGGCCGATGGGGTGATGATCCATGAACGGAAGGGAGGTTAATTCAGTGTGGACGGCCGATAGCGCCTATCTGCTCCGTCTGATAACTCCGTTATTTATTGGCTTCAATGCTCCCATCAGTTGTAACATTGGCTATCTGTTTGCCTGAGTTGTCTCCGGTGGAGAAGGGGGACACGAAAAAAAAAAGAAGTCGAATCTGAAAGGAATTTGCATCTGCACGCGGCATTGTGAAGATAAATAAGATTTATTCCACAAATTAGATTAGAAAAGCAATTGAGAAAAATATATTGAGGGAGAGCTGCCGATATCGCAATTTGCAAATCAAGTAACGGGCGCCCGATGCAAAAAATCTCACCCAGAAAACGTATATCCGAGATTTTCAAAATAAGTAGTAACACTAGGGCGCAGTTTAAAACCACTCGTCTGGCAGGGATAAAATTCTTGCTAATGTCTAAAAATAAATTTTAATAACTATATTTTATCAAGAGCCAACTGTGCTGTAAAGCGTTCTATATGTATCAACTTACCTAGCGAAGTTTAATATTTTATCCGTAAAGAGGAATGAAAAGGATCAACAACACAAATAATGATGAGGATAAATAAGCATGATAATTGATTGATTCAATCTATTAAAATCTATTTTAATTTTCTTGGTTGTTTAGCTTCGGTATCAAGCATATCAAAAATAATATTCAGTATGTTAACTGGATAAATATTTAAACTCGTGGAAAAATTAAAACCATGTAAAATTATTTATGGTTCACATATTACACACGAACTTCTGGATATATTTCCCAAGGATGTAAAATCTGGCCTCTAGGGACATCTATTTTTATTACAACCAAGAGCCACCAGTTTTGTTCAATCCGTTTAGATTTTTTTTTCATAAAGGTCCTATCATAATTTCATAAACTACGTCAGGCTTTTTCCGGCTTCCCTCTTAAATTAATAACTGTCTAATAAAGTTATTGATTAATTAAATGTTTCACATATTATAGTTGTTCTTATATAGCCTAACAAATCACACATCACGTGTGGTGTACAGGTGAGCACAGCCAATTACTACACAGAAGGAAACAGGTTCGTAGCCCGTTAGTTGGCCCTCGAAATTTCTAAAGGGATTAAATGCAGTCTCTTCTTTCCTCTATTAAACAGAACGCACGATGGTCACTTGATTATCAACTTGCCTCAAGTCATTTGTTGTCATGAATCTCTCTTATAGGTCACCATACATTTTCACCCGATACTTTAATCCCACCATCGTCAGCTCTTAAAAGATTTTTTTTTTATCTTGCATAGTACATCCTATGTGTTAATGCCTTTTACAATGTAAAATTTAAGAATAATTAAATAAAATAATTAACATTAAAAAATATACACTAAAAATACAGATATAGGTGCAAGGAGTAAAGAAAAACAAAATTTCTAGTTAAATAAAAAAAATTGATAAATGAATAAATAGAGGACAAGTAACATATTCTAATATCATATATTAATAAAAATATATCCCAAAATAATCAAAGTAAAAATTAATATAATTTTTAGATAATTAGATAGTAATAGCTAAATAAGCTGGTATATGAACAGTTAGCTATTAGCTACTTTATACAAAATAACATATGAAGTCATTAAAGAATATAAAATACATACATAACTGTATATAAACATGAGATGGTAATAACAAAAAAATTAGTAATAGTATTAATTATAACAGAAGGAAAAATATTAATCCTAAGATAACTAACTATTAATGTTAATTACAGTGAAAGTTATATTTACAACTAGCTGTGGGGCCCGGCTTCGCTCAGGGAGTTGTGGAATAGGTGGAATAAAAGAATAACTTTAAAATGTAATAGTACAGGAAAATAGACCAAAATTAATCATGATTAAAACAAAATTTGTACCATCCTGAAACTTCAGTTTAGTATTAGTGGTAAGTTTCGAAACCTCAGAGTCCGCCCATATATGGTTTGAGTATCAGAGACCCTATTAAAGCGGTCCTCTTAATGCGTTTTCTTCCCTTTTCTAGATTAAGAAAAATTATTTTGGCAGCAAATATGTCATGGTATGTACCATTTTTTATGAATTCTATGTTCCCCTTCCATTGAGACCATTCTCATGATGATACCGCATCCTTATCAAGTTGAGTAACTTCTCCTTTTTCGAATTCGGTTGAAAATTTACGAACAGAACAGAAATATTATATGAACACTTTATTTTCGATATATATTCCATTAGGTTATATCTTTTATTCATATTATCTATAGGTTATCTATTTTATTCAGTGTTAGTTTTTATTCCCTCACTACACTTATAAGAGATTTTTCTATTGTTGTAAATTTACTCTTATATTGTATATTAATTAAAGACAATGTTTCGACCAATTCTTTCCTCTTCTGTGAAACTTAATTCGCTTAGGGATCCAGTTGGTTTTGTTTATTTTTAATTTCAATTCATTGCAAAGATGTAATGACCTTATTTAAAAATAAAAAGGAAAAAATAATTATTTATACATAATCTCGTCTAATTTAAAGAAAACAGCTAAAGCTAAAACCATAACAAACCTAAATAATGAACGATAACCTTATGAATTGAGTTTAGCTAGCGCTCCTGGCTTCTAAATGTCGAACTAAATTTTTTCATTTATAACTCACCTGGGCTTATTAGAGGGGCTAATTAATGTAGCGAGAGGCTTAAAATTACAGCCCTTGTCCCTTCAACATTACACACTTAAAATGAAAACAAAAACCTTCTTCATCGTTAGGGGCAATAGGGCAACACGACGACATAACACTCTTGATAGTACGTGTAGTCGTTTTTGAGCCTTTTCGGCACGCACATTATACACTTTGCTTTATAATATATATTGATTATAAGTTATATTTACAAGTACTATATACAATAAAATGAGTAAACGTTTGAGCGAAATGGGTGAAAATACATTATTCGGCTTTAGCGGTAGTTTCTTTATGCATTTTTTGAGTGTTTTGTCCTGTGTAGGAGGCCACGTTTGTTCTAGTTTTAGGCAGCTTTTAATTAACTGATGTCTTGCATGTTCGTATATCTTGCGGTCGATGAGGAGGTATATGATTAAATGTTAGCTCTGTAAGATGGATCATCTATTCTAGAGAGATATTAATTTGTTCCATAACTTGGAACAACTTCGGTACATCTTACATCCATACAAAAAGAAAAAAAATACGCTAAAACCTTTCTCATATAGGTTTAAGATATACTATACGGTCATTAGACATTAAGGCTAGAGGCACTTCGTTAATCGCACTCTAGATGATAGGAACGTGTCAAGTGCCCCCTCTCCCTTGGCTGTTAGTGGAATGGCTGCAAACTAGCCGATATCGAACGTCGTCCAGCGAAGAAGAATGGGGCAATGCAGCTAATGTGGAAATATCTAATAGCCTCTGACGTGCCCGCCGACTATAAAGATAGCACTGATACCAGAAACCCTTTCATTAGCCACGCTATCGCCCATCTGATGAGACTAATTTTCTTTATCGTGTCATCATCCCTTCCCGGAACCTGTCAAGTTTATTTAGAACGCTTTTCTAACAAAAAAAAAAAAAAAATGCCTTTCCACTTCCCCCTATTGACGTATATTGAAACCATACGCGAGCTTTGAAAAGGGCATATCGCATATCTAGGCTCTTTGATAGCCAAATCGAAACCAGGCGCTAACTTCACAAAGCCACAATCGCTATTGAAAGTCATTGATTTGACCATGCAATCTAAATTCAACCGCAATCGTGATCAAGCCTAGATAGTTCCGTCTAATAGTCAGTAGTTTTTATTATAATTCTTCCTTTAAATAAATCAATCATATTCTTAAATATTAAATTTTCTTTTTCTTCTAATTCACTTAGAAAGAAGACCGAATGATTAATTAAAGTTTAGCAATCAATTTTCGAAAGTATAAAAAACTTAAATTCATCCGCACAGGCTTTTCATAGCATTAAATTAAGACATAAATTGGTAGGTGTAATGTCAAACATCATATTTTCAGAAAACTTAAATTAAAGTCGATTTTTGAGAAGTACGGTCGCTTTTTTCACTTTTATCGCTTTTGAAGTACAATACATATATTCTAGTAAAAAGAAGCATGATTATAAAAAATAACTATGTGTAATTATTATTTAAGATTTGATCCTTTTTTTTCTTTTTCTATTTGCATGCTCTGATGAAATTAGAGTGTGAAATAGAGTAATATTGAAATTTTTCTTCTTTTTTTGTTTGAAATTGAAATTCAATTTTTCTATTTGAAAAGGACAGGTAGCCTATTTGATTACAAAACATTTTATGATAAGAGGTAGGGTAAACCATATAGTTATTGATACTCTGTACAGTTATTTACACCCCAACATTAACGAACTAACCATAGGGAAGATTTCACAATTAAATCCACAGGGTGTCAATAACTAGTTTTTGCACTTTTAACAATAAATATTTCCATATGGTAAAACTATTGAACTTTTTACCCCCCAAAAAAAAAACCCTCTTGAGTCTTTATAAGGATAGATAAAGAGGAGCTATAGGAATTTTCAATTCGATCCCTTCATAAGTATATTTTTTAATTTCACCACAAAAATGTAGTCTAAAGGGTGTCAATAACTGTATGGTTTACCCTATTGTTATTATAAATGCGACAGGAAAAATCATACTTATTCCTTTGAATCCAACACGTGCCTAATTGGACTGTCTGTACAATTTTATGTATTTATCAATTTTTTTTAACTTTTAAGAATTTTATGAACATTTAAAAAAAAAATGTAGCCCAAATACACTCACGAATTCTAGCATTAAATAAATTTTGCTGGATAATAGTTGACCGTAGTTTTTGCAAGACGTATTTTTCCTTTATTATCCTTATTAATTTTCTACTCATATAAATTATTCAACTTGTGCCGAAGCCAAGAATAGCATATACGTGAGCATTCTAATTTCGTTTTATCATCGCTTACGTCCCTCTTTAGTTCGTTTTACAGGGTTCCATTGGTCATTTTAGACTAATTAAATAATTTCAAGAGAACTTTCATAATGATCCATGCAAAGGAAGGTGAGCGGAGAGGGGATACAGAAGGAGCAGAGTGTGCATAAACAGGGATAAAAGAAACGAAAACGAAAAGGAAAAAAAAATGAAAGGAAAAACTCAGAAGGAGGAAGATGTAGAGAGAGCTTCGAATACCTTGGGCCTGATATACATATGAAAGAAACGGGTGCCATTTCGACGGAGATTGGCCGAAAAAACAGGCGCCTTTAATATTGGGCCGATATGAATGTTGTGGCTAGCCTCGAACGCAACCTCCCTCGCTTTATCCCCCCCCCCTTCAATATAGGGGGGGGGCGAAAAATACCAAGGCAGGGACCAACTATCAGATATTTATCCTGCCTCAACTTTTTGTTTCACTTCCACCTTGTTGGACTGTTTTTCGTCATCGTATGCTTTCATACTTATCTTTTACAATCAGGATATAATCTGGTAATAAGGAAAAATCAAACAAGCAAAGCATGAAAATTTTATCTTAATATTTATGTACTAATTGAAAAAACAATTTTTGGTTCCTAGAATTTTATAGCTGATTTTAACTATGTTTGTGGCACTGATTCCAATAATGCAATAAGATTTTTTCTATCTGCTCTACTTTTTTAGCTTCAGCATACCTTAACAGTAATTTTATTTACTTTTAGAGGTGAGAGATAGTCAACTGTTCTTCAATTAAGATAGGTTAAATGATGGTCAGGATTTTCAGTTTACAATGATTTTATTATGGTAAGCCAACGTTTCGATCCAACTTGTGGATCTTCATCAGGGCTACTGAGTCCAGTTGGATACTGATTTTAATACTCAGTGTCCACTTTGGATACTCAGTATCCACCTGGACTCAGTAGCCCTGATGAAGATCCACAAGTTGGATCGAAACGTTGGCTTACAACAATAAAATCATTGTAAACTGAAAATCCTGACCATCATTTAACCTATCGTTATTTACTTTTAAATATCTAGGATATAGATAACACGATCCGAAATAGATGTGTAAATGAATTATTTTAGCACGTTTTTTTTCCCTTATATTAGAATATCAGATAGTTGTAAATAATTGTTTGTAAGAATTAAAAAATAATAACATCTATTAATAACTTGTGACAACGCGTTTTAGTATGATTTTACCCAACGGCAAATCATTTTAATTAATTCTTGTTATGGTATACTTTTTAATTGCTCAACTGGATCATGAGATACCCACATGATGGCAGATTACTGATGGAACCTAAAGCGAGACTGTTTAAAGAAACATTCAAGAAAGTCACGCAGAAGAAGTGAGAAATAGAGTCTCTTTGATATGTAATTGCTTTAGTTACAAAGTTATTATGTAAATAACGTGCGTTTTAATGTGGTTTTAACTGATTTCAAATGTTTTATGTAAAAAATTTAGCATAAATTCTATAAGTTATAATGTTTTAAAAGGTAAATCACGCCCTAAAACTATAAAACGCTATTCGGAAGGCAGGTGCTTAAATGTTTCACTAGTCAGTTTATGTTTCGCATTTTCTCTCGTAATTACTCGTCTTAAAGGTATTGAAGGGCCTGTAGCCTGGGTTAACATTGCTGATCACATCCTACCCCGTTCCCATCTACCTGCATACGTATTATATTTTTTTAACTTAAGAATTATATATTTTCATCCATCTCATGTAAAATTTAATGCAAAAATTCCCAAATTAAGGTCTGGCCACACATGTCCGCACCGGATCCGCACCGTAGCAATAATACAGGTTATGTTCAGAATATTTTTAATTTAACTTTCATATTACCTTTAGTTATGCCAAAACTTCAAGCCACACATGTCAGACACAGGCCACTTTAGGCATAACTAAAGGTGATATGTAAGTTAAATTAAAAATATTTTGAACATAACCTGTATTATTGCTACGGTGCGGATCCGGTGCGGACATGTGTGGCCAGACCCTTAGGAGTATTATTCGGTCATTTAATCAAAAATAAGTTTTGTAACAAATACTACAGTCACAAACAGTTACTAGAACAATTTGTTCAAACAAGTCCAGAACTCTTTTAAATAATATGTTTTGCGTTTTTTTTTACTTTCACTTACCTATATATGAAAAATATAGTAAGGGAAAGTATTGCGATCGTGGAAAATTAGGACTTCCGGTTTTCAACGGAAATACAGGTTTCATGGTCCCCTGAGTCAAAATAACCAAGTCCCGCGAAATGGTCTGCGTGTATGTACGTGAACAGACTAGCTCAAAAACTATAAACCGTACGAACCTGAAATTAGGTATTTGGTGTATGCCCGCGATGTAAAACAAAAAATTCCATCAAAATTTGTTGAACGGAGGTACTTCATTTAAAGAAGTTTGTCCAATTTTTACGTTTTTCTCGATTTTCTCAAAACGGCTCTAACGATTTTTATTAAACTGGGCATTTGATGTATTAATATGCCCGCGATGTGACAGTCAAAATTGATCAATTGGAGGGGGTACTTTACTTAATAAATTTTGTCTCACTTTCACGTGTTTTTTGTATTTACTCAAAAACGACTGTAACGATTTTGATCAAACTGGGTATTTGGTGTGTGTATATGCCCGCCATGCGACAGCCGAAATTTCATCAGAATTGGTGAAACTGAGGGGATACTTTATTTCATAACTTTTTTTCTAATTTTTACCTTTTTTTCAATTATCTCAAAAACGGCTCTAATGATTTTGATTAAATTCGTCATGTTTAATTGAAATTAAGTCTTCTTTAATATCAGGTAAACTTTATCAGTATTAAAATGTTCTAAGGGGCTTAAACGGGGAAGGGACCTTTTTTTCTTTTCCTACCTATGTTTTTGTTTGTATGGAGAAATTATCTGTCTCTCGTTTCGCCTGAAAATAAGGAATGGCTAAATATGAAATATGAAAAGAATCAAGTAAACTTAAACAGGAGAAAAAAAGAAAAAATTTCCGTCAGCTAATAAAACACGTTAAGTACACGCGCGCATGCACAGAGCGCCTTCAATGACCGACCATTGTTTATAATAAAAGGTGTTCTGTTCATTTAATGGAAATTATTTGTTTCATGGTAGCTATAGATAGTTTTCAACAACTACATAGAGATTTATAAAATCAGACGACTTTAAGTATAGCTGAATTATCACAAGTAAAAACTTTTTTTGATAATAAAAAAAATTAGTGTACTTTAGAGATCAAATACAAACAAAAATAAGTAAATGAATGTGGAGAAATGCGTGACTTTGAGAAATGGCATTTAACAAAACACGTAAACTTCTAATCAAAGTAAGTTGGTAAGTGAAAGTTGTGTGTTGCGCGCATCGCACCAGATTTTTTTATTTTTTTTGTTTTTCACTTTGAAATATCTAGTCGGATATGATTTTGAGCTGAAGACGCAACATTTCTAAATGTGAGAGTTCATCTAAGGAAATACTGGTTATTACTAAAATAGAAACGGATTCCAAACCGCCTATAGGCTATTTTCCAAACCATCGGACCAGCCCTTAGCGTATGCTCGGGTAGAATAACAAATTGACTTTGGAATTCGTCACGTTGGCGATAAATCAGGAAAGAGTGGGCTAACATGGCTCCAAGGAGGGCCGAGCATTTTCACATTGACAGGATGATAGATTAGTATTTGCCCTTCTCTGTTTAATCTCTGCGTCAGCCCTCTCAGCAATATCCAGCCAGCAAATCAATTTCAGAGAACATTGCCTTTTTTAGCTTGCCCGGTTTGAAACTTTGTCATCAGCATTTTATATATATAGGGTAAACCATACAGTTATTGACACCCCAACTTTAACTTAAAGAAATAAGTAAACAAGTCCTAATTGTATTTCAAAACATACATGAATCTAAAGTTTGAAGGGTCCTCTAAGTCATATATGAAGTAAGACATTAACGAACTAACCACTGGGAATATTTCACAATTAAATCCACAGGGTGTCAATAACTAGTTTTTGCACTTTTAACAATAAATATTGACCTATGGTAGAACTATTGAACTTTTTACCCGAAAATCCTCTTGAGTCTTTATAAGGATAGATAAAGAGGAGCTATAGGAAGTTTCGATTTGATCCCTTCATTAAAAGTATTTTTGTTTAAATTTCACCACAGAAATGTAGTCTTAAGGGTGTCAATAACTGTACGGTTTACCCTACTATGTTATAATCGCTTATATACTATGTTCGTTAAGATAAAATTAAAGAGAGATGATATTTGAAAAATGGTTTTGTGGAGTTTCGTATGGCTGTAGGACACGAGTACTTAATGAAACGTCCGTATAGAATAGGAGTGCCTGAATCTCAGCTATGTAGTATATTAACGTCACTTTATGCTAGTAAGGCTAATCGGACGATGCTGCAGTAGGAGTCTTAAATTATTCCTATCCAAATATAATTAGAATAAAGATCTTTAACGAGTACCTGAGATCTTACAGGCTCAGGACCTCCATTTTACGTACTATCCGAGGGACGGCAGAGCCAAGGATTTTTTACTCTCTTTAAAAATACTAGGGCCACCGCGTTACGCGAACTCGTCCTAATAGTCCTTTAGTATTTTAGGTTGCTATGATAACCACTACGCCACAGATCACCTCCATGCACCTCCGCCATTCACTCCGCCAATCCACCTCCGCCATGCAACGTATTTGGACACAAGCCCAAGTTTAATAGACAAAAAAAAAATCTTTTCTACGTTGAAAAGTCTTGAAAAATCAGTGAAAATAGGCCGAGAAATATCTAATAATAAAAAAAATAAATAAAAAAAATATGTATTATCAGAATTGCAATACAGGTGAACGATACTTAACAAATACTACAATAATTTTTGCAGGTGAACGACGGAATTCGATAATGAGGAGAAATGCGTCCGTTTCTTTCAGAAACATGAAATTCTGCCATACGTAAAAGAATGTTCAGGCATATGCACATGCATTTTAACTAAAGCCATGGTTCATTTAGTATTGGTATCGAGGAGTTTGAATTTTTTACTTTATCGTACATCCTTATTCATGGAATATAATAGTAAGGGAAAGTATTGTGCTCGTGAAATATTTCGATTCCGGGTATTCCGCGGAAAACTTGTTGGGTTCTTCTGATTCTAAATAACAAAGCCCGGCAAATGCTCTATGTGTTATCAAACTAACATAAAAACTATAATTTGTACGAAACCGTGGGCATCACTTGGGAGAGTGACAGAGGGGAGCGTTTCCCCCAATATTTTGGAAGGGGGCAACTTTTTACACTCTAACTGAGGCATAAATAGGCAAGTTTTATTAATTCGCTTAAAATACATCGTTGAAGGAGGAATTAAATGTACCAACAGTTGTTTTTAGGCTTTTTTTATTTTAACTTTTATCCTCTCGAATTATTTCTCATCTATGAGAATATTGTCCTCCCTAATCTGGTGACGCCCATGTACGAAACTGACACTAGGTATTAATAATAAATAGATATATGTTCGTGATGCTGCAGCAAAAAAATCATCAAAATTAATTAGCCGCTTGAATGAAATGACAATTAAAAATTAATGAAATAATATAATTCATTATGTATGCTTCCATTGAAATATGTCTTGACATATGAAAGTACGCTTAAAATATAATTTACATAAATAAGTAGTCTTATAGCGAATTATAGTATAATTTACTACAATAGTATTGTAGTTAATAATTATGCAATATAATTATTATTTTATATTATATTATTAATATAAAATACATTTCATTAATAATTAAGCCTCAGATAATTCCTATCCTGAAGTTTTTTTTGTTTCTTTTTAGTATAAAAGTGGTACAGTATCGATAGTAGGTCAATTGAGAACAATTCTTATTCCTTTCATAAATTTATTATTCAGTTTCGTGAGAAGTAAAATGAGTAAGTAATACTCGAAACGATGAAAGCATAATGAGGACTAATAAAGCCTAAATCAGGAACAAAGCTCGTTTAGAGGAAACTGCAAAAAAAAAAAAAAAAAAAAAAAAAAAAAAAAAAAAAAAAAAAAAAGATAAATGATAAGAATAACGAATAATCCGTCGGAGTATAGCATAGAGGGGTTTGAGAATTCTTTTCAATAAAATTTGTTTTTAAAGGGCTGTAAAACTTGTTTTATACTAGATCTTGTTTATTATATGTCGCGTACAAAAGAATTTTTATATATATATATATATATTAATATAGTTTATTGTAAGTATAAACTGTAACATAAAGTATAAGGAATGTAATATTTCACCAGTAGCACTCCGTTCTAAAATGGCTGGGTAATGAATTTTTCATTAAAAATTTATTAATTAAGTGAGTTCTTTATAAGGAAAAATTACTTTGTTTGGTTTTTCAAGAACCGCTTTCGCAATTTAATTTAAAAATTTAATAAATGTTTTCTACAGCAATATGTGGATGTATAGTAACCTGTAGTTTTAAAATATTAAAAAAAAAAAAATGTAATTTACAGGAAAAAATGTATTTATTTTTCTAGCCAATATAAATAAAGAAAAGTTAATCTTAATATCGATATACCATTAATAATTATTGCTTTTATTTTACGTTATTTATTAAGTTTAACTTATCAGGCTAATCAACTGACTTTTTTTTTTTATATACTACACAAGTTTCTGGACACTCCCGAACTTATTAGATAAAATATTAAAATTATTATTCATTGGGTTTGGTCATTGATCAACGAGAAAACCAATAAAACAAGTAATATCATTTAGAACTTTAATTCATAGCTTCTATGACATAATATAATTTGCTGTATCGTATTAACAGCGATAATGACAGTATTAAAATAAAAAATTGAAAAAAGGTGACAAAAATTCCTTGGTACTTTCTTTGATCATCAATAACAAATTCGGTATTTATGTTATAATACAAATCCTTATATAAAATAATATATATAATAATAGTTCGAGGCTGACTTCACGCAACCCTGAAATCACCCCTACACTCCTTCATGTATCATCCACCCGCACCCCTCCAAACCCAACTTCACAAGTTCAGCCGTCACGGAATCCACCCATCTTCGTCTTGGCCTACCCCTTGGACGTTTTCCAGTCGGCAAGGAGTTTATCAAATCTTTTAGGTAATAATAATAAAGTCATTCGGAACTAGACTCGTATAATAGAATCAATGACCTACTGAAAATGAAATTTATGGTTCAGTCCTAAGCTTTCCGCACTTTATTTTATTTTCTTTTTTCTTCAGTAAGTCATAGAAATTTTGTATTCCTTTTCCCTTCAAGAAAATGTCCAACACCTGCAGCACCCCCTTACACCCTTAGAGAACCTCCTGCATGTTTCAGTGTAGGCTGTATACTTTTTCTTTTTTGGCTTTTTTTTTCTCCAGATTTTTCCCTGTATAAATTTGTTTTTCATTTAGGCATAACCATTCGTAAACACACTATAACAAGTTCAATACAACACAATCTTTACGGAGGCGGCACAAAATTTAAAATTTTTAACACTCGAATTTATGAAAATCTTAAAATCTAATGGATCTTCTTCTCATCTATTGGTTTTAAAGTCTGCCGTTTTCTAATGGAATCATATTCAGTAACATATCATCTGGAAGACTTTTATATTTCCTCCGAAATGATTGTGATGTATTGAACATTGTATTTAATATTTTAATTTAATAATTTTATTAATAGTTTGTGTATATCCTTACATATCAAACTAACAATACTCGTTTTATTATATTTTTCCGCTTTTCACACAGTTTTAAATTTTGCTAAGTAAGTATTAAAAAAAAAAAAACAGAAAGTAAATATTTCATGCTTTTTAATGCATTTTTTTTTTTAACTGGTTCCTACTTTTCGAGCTGGGTTGAATTTAAAATGAGGTATTTCTTGGCTTTTTTTAACACTCGAATTTATGAAAATCTTAAAACCTTCCAAAGGATCTTTCTTCCCATCTATTGATTTCAATGTCTGCCGTTTGCTAATGGAATCGAAGTCAGTAACATGTCATCTGGAAGATTTTATATTTCCTCCGAAAAGATTGTGTTGAACATGGTATTTAATTAAATTTAATTTAATATTTTTTATTAATAGTTAGTGTATATTCTTACAAATCAAAATAAGAATATTCGTTTTATTATAGTTTTCGGCTTTTCACACAGTATTCAATTTTGCTAATTATTAAAAAAAATCAGAAAGTAATAATTTCATACTTTTTAATGCATTTTTTTTTTCAACTGGTTCCTACTTTTCGAACTGGTTTTAATTTAAAATATGGTATTTCTTAACTATCAATTGTAAGTTTTATTTACTTAACGTTTGAATGGTAGAAATGGGTTTTGTTCAGTTGATTTAAAAGTTACCAGACAAAGTTAAAGAAAATTTTTCGACAAGGAAGGGGAATCTTTCACAACCTTGGGAAAATTTCTTTCATTATTTAGGTTTGATTTTTTTTTTTTTTAAATTAAGATATATTAATTAAGACAAATGTGGTGTATAAATTGATCACTGTTATAATATAAGCTTATTCGAAACAAGAGCACACCATTCAAAATGCATTTGAATTATCGAATTCATTTGCAATTCTTGAAGGAATTAGAACATGTCCTTCTCTGACCACTGCTACCGAATTAGGCTGCCTAAGTGCATTGCGGTGTGGGCCCTAATTGGTCGAATGCGGCCTGCTATATTCTCACACTGTGTTAAGAATACACCTACCTATATTCTGGTTTGCACCTGACCATATAATAATTATTATATACATTGTGCCACTTCTGTGGGTTATCAATATTCATTCAACGAAAACATAACAATAGTCAATGCCAAACGAATAATAAATACATAAATGTTTGAGCAGGTTACAAAATGATCACTTTATAACAGAAATCATATCATTTGAACTTCACAATCACGACAGAAACTAAGACTAACTGATCCAGTCACTCCCTCATTATATATAGTCATGAAAGGACTGGTCTGGAAGGTTCCAGACCTGCGTGGAATCATCCAGGCCTAGAACAATCTATTCCCAAACACGTGCTCTGACGGTTCGCATCAATCGCTGGTTCGTTTCAACAAAAGGTTTAGGATTTTAATCCTAGTTATTTTTTATTTTATTTTTTTTACGATTTAACGTTACACTTTTAAATGCCACAAGGCACATATCACTGTCAAGTCGATCCTTTCTTCCTTTTTCCACCCAATCTCGCAATTTTTGCGTATTATACAGGGGAGCGATCATAATTTGTCCATTTAGTGAGGTCTCGTGACCATTGTCAATATTTCTTTGAATATTAAATCAATTAGTTTTCTTTTTATGATGACTTGAAAATTCTTATTTTAATTTTTAAATATTTTGTATGAGAAAAGAAAAAAATGAAAGTATTGGCAAGACCGGGTATGTCCCAGGTGGCTCAAGTGGCAAGAGCACCGTTTTACGTGTTATAAGTTATACGGCAATCCGAGTTCGAATCGAAGGCCAACCTTTTCTCTTCTTAAAAAAATATTTAAAAATTATATATATATACACATTATTTATATCGAACCGAAAGGTGAGATCTAGGATATGTTGGGTATAATTTACAAATTTTTAGGTGAATATTGTTTGGAGGTAAAACTTTTCAAAGTGGCATATTCTTGTACCATGATTTATTATCAATATAACACACAATAGCTTTAAAAAAAATTAATTTTACTCGCCAATCAGAATAATCCTTGATTTCAATCTATTCAAATTAATCGTTAAAAAAATATTACACTAATTTTAAACTGAGTTTGCGAGAGTAAATTTCAAATGGTTCATAAAATCAAACAAACCCTTCATCTTTTATTTGAATTGATAGCAGTATTGTTGGAAAGATATCCTGAATTTATATATTTGAAGCTCATTCAGAATTATTGATTTTATTTTCTCAATTTAAAAAATTATAGATTATTATTAATATTTGGTAAAACATTTGTTTGTACAAATTAGGTATAAGCCGCATGAAACAGTGCTTTGCTCCACTTACACAGAAATAATTAAGGCGTTCAATAGACTGAGTGAACTTTTCAAGAGGAATAAAATTTTCAAAATTGAAATCATAATATGTATCCATCTTAGATAATACACCAAACAAAAAAATATAAGACCATAAAGATGAATAAAAATGAATCGCTTCCCACAATAATACCAGTTCGGACTTATAATTAGACTTTCAATATATTGAAAATGATTGTAAAACACACATAGTTAGCCGAGGGAGATACAAGACCGATAAATATTATACAAATAATTTAAATAATTATAAAGCTATTGTTATTTGTCTCTGAATTATGTGTTTCGATACTATTAATATTGTAGTCCTCTTTTCTTCTTTTGCGTTTGTATAAAAATAGTAAACATTATAAAAAAGTACGTCCAATTTGCTTTCGTTTTGACTTATCTCATTCTATATAAAAATATATATTTTTGGTAATGATTTTTTAAAGGTTTTTTTCCTCTTGCCGTTGACAAATTACTAAACCTGGATGTTGGAAAAAATGGATTTCGTACTGATGAAAAAAATAAATTCTGTAATCAATAATACCTGATCTAATGATCTTCCAACATATAATAATTAGGAGTAGATAAAAGATCAAAAGGTTTTGAAGAGTTTTTTCATTATCTCCCCTAAAATGATAAGGATCGTTTTATCCAAGACCAGTGAATATTAATATTTGTTTAAATTAAATCTAAAAAATATATAGGTATGTACTTTCTTGTTTAAAAAAAAAAAAATTATTGCTATAAACGACTTACCTACCATGGTTAGAATAGGTTGGTTAAACCTATAGAGTAACCCCCCGTATGCCACATATGGCTAGGTAGGGGTAACAAAAAAAAAAAAAGTTTATGTCCCGAGGTCTGAATCTGCTCGAGGTTTTGTTAATTATACTAGATAAATTTTTACATTTTTGGTTTAAATTAATTTATCCAAAATACTGTAAAATTTCAGAAAAGCGTTCGAATCATTGATGACAAAGGATTAGAATTGAAAAAAATAATTTCTATGCTGTCGCACTGGTTTTCTTACATTCCCCTGGAAATCTTTTTTGGCGATAAATTAGGAGCAATAGGATATTTTAAAAATTAATTTTTTGAATGGCTTTTACATATTCATAAAAGAAAAACGTCGATTTCTAATCTAAGTAGGTTGGTAAGTGAAAGTTGAATGTTGCGCACCAGATTTTTATGATAAGGTATCCTCTTTAACACGTTCACGCCGGCGTGTAACACCGGTGGCTCACACTTGACTGCCTCATCGGGCGGTGTGTACCACCGGTGGCTCAAACTAGAATGCCGCCACTGCCAAATAATTAGATCTTTAACACTTTGACTGCCGAAAAAGAATAGATAACTGAGAGTTACGCTCTCGTTTTGACATAATTTTAATATTTAATTATCTTACAAGAGTTACTCGACTTCAGGTGACTCGATGGCAGCCATAGTGTTAAGAAAATAGAAATAATTTATATATAGCTGAAAATTAAAATAATGAAAATTGAAGGTAAATTAATTTATTTAGATATATATTAGTATTTATTTATATTTATATTCATATACTAATAACCGTATAAACATTTATTTTTTAATAACGATTATAATTAATACCGTATGATAAACATAACTAGATAAAGACTAACTTCACCAACCCAGAAAACAAATAACTATTAATAATAGGTTTGGAACGGGGTCACCTGTGGTGTAGTGGTTAGCATGGCAACCTACAACGCCAAAGGTCGCGGTTTCGCGTCCCGAGGTGGCCCTAGGATTTTTTAATGGGAGTAAAAAATCCTTGTCTATGTCATCCCTCGGATAGGACGTAAAATGGAGGTCCCGAGCCTCTACAATCTCAGGTTCTCATTAATGATCCCTATCCTAATTATACCTGGATAGGCAAAATTTAGGACTCCCACTGTAGCATCGTCCGATTAGCCTCAGTGGCATAAAGTGACGTTAAAACCAACAAACAACATAACTAGTAGGTTCGTATTTTTTTATTTTACATTTTATAATAGTTGGATTGGCAATACTGCATAATGCCCTGGAATAGATCACGCCTAATAGAGCGAAAAGCATTAAACAGTCCCGGCGTGAACGTGTTAAACTCCTTAACTTATAAGCCCTCTTTCATGGAGAATGACTCATATATATATGAGTCATTCTCCATGATTATATTTTACTATAAATACAAATTACATAATACAGTTGTTGTTACATATTACATAATACATAATTGTTACATAATACATATACTGTAATTTAAAGTATATTAAATATACGCCTGCACCTACCCCCTATTTTTGGCCTCATCCAATTTCCATCACCGATAATTAGCGATAATTAGCTTCTACCCTTGAGCCGTGGCTACGCTCGATTTTTTTTTTTTTTTATTATTAAGATTCAAGTAGTCCTTTTTACTCTTTCGATCTAAATGGCAATTTTTATACTGCCTGACACTCCGCTCTCGTTCAATTTGTATGCTTTCGAGGTATGATAAGTCAAGCCATAAATTAGGGTTTAGGGGGTGGGTAAGAGCGGTTACACCGATTTTTAATATTATTCCCGGGCCTACCCCCCTATTTTTGGCCTCATCCAATTTCCATCACCGATATTTAGCCTCTACCCTTGGAGCCGAGGACTACGCGAGATTTGACCAAGATTTGGCCAAAATTGCACAGCGCTGGATTTTATATCATCGGATCACAGGCCAGTATTATATGTCATAATGGGCGAGTTAAAGAAAGATGTCTCTATGAGGTACGATTACAAAAAGGCTGATTGGGACTTGTACCGCAGACAGGTCTTTCATACTAGTGCAATCTTATTTATTTATTTATTAATATTCAACAGTAGTGCAAATTTCAGAATGCAAAGCCGAAAGCTCAACTTTTAAAAGTATTTCGAAAATCATGGAAAGGCTTAACGAATCTGAGGTATGATTTTGACACCGCCAATCGCTCCCTGCACCGACCTCCATCCAAACCATCCCTAACTTGGAGAGATCTGCCTTAACGCAATCCCCCCATCTCCTTCTCGGCCTTTCGGGGCAGAAGTTCGCCAGTCGGCCCCGCTCTAATTAATATTTTAGCATCGCTACACGTTCATTTTTATTGCGCAATAATATAATTTATAATAATAAATTATAATTTATATTTATTATATAAATACGCGTATTATTATATAAATACGCGTATTATTATTTTTATATTATTTATATAATAAATTATATATTATATTATAAATTATAAATAAATTATATTTGAGTCTTTTAGTATATATACTAAAAGACTCAAATATAATTTTTCTTCGCTCTTTATAACAGTATAATACAGCAAATCATGAGTAACCATTTGGTAATAACTTTATTTTTGTTCTATGGGTTGAAAAGAAAAACTAATGGTATAGGTATAATGATATTGAAAGAGTTTTTTTTTTTTTTTTTTTTTTTTTTATAAAAATTTAATTTAAAGGGTAAATTCGTGTTTAGCCTTATTAAAACATCGCAGAAAGGGTTGGGTGGCTAAATATAGCCTGTGGTGGGGAGTACGTATTCATGTTATATATACAACCCACCCCGCACTAATGGGGCTGATTAAATTTAATTCGCTTATAGATGGTGGCGAGGGGTGGCGAAGGGGGGAGTATACGACCCACCGGGCAGAGGATTTACATTTCGTTGTATGACTTCGATAACGATATTAGTCACGGCCAATTTAGCATCACTCCATGTCACAATTTACTTCTTATCTCTTGGTTAGCTATGTTAGCGTATCTCGAGGTGACTCTGGTCATAGATACAATGTTAGTCCTTAATTCATTTAGTTGAAAGTTTGATATTAAAGTCACCTAGGTCATTGCTTGGTTTAACTTCCCTTTATGCTACTATATCTACAGTGGAGTCCTAAATTTCTACTGCCAAGGTATAATTATGATAGTGATCTCTACGAATACCTGACATCGAACAGGTTCGTAATTTTTTAAAGGTTTTATGTTTTCTACTTTGGTTAAACAGGAGATATCTAGGTCTTTAAACCTGTGTTTTAGGCATTACGTAACGTGAAAATTTCTCTCACATATTTGTTTTTTTTTGTTTTTTTTTTGGGTCTTCCCCTTCCTCGCCTTTTAGACTATACGGTGTTTCCCGATCCAGGGGAGAGGGTGGGGGATTAATGCCAAGTATTTTGTTATTTTTATCTCACATATTTTGTTTTTTTGGCGGGAAACGGCTCTTGGTGTTTCTGAAAAACCTCCCCTCCTTACTATGTGTAGTTCACAGACTCACGGCCCTCCCTGAACTCTACCCGCTCCAATACCAAGCCTTATACCTGCTCCAGCTTCCTTCTACTCCGCTCAATCCGATCTCAAGAGATATTCTCTCACTCGCGACTGTCAATGATATAGTTAATTGAGAGTTTTTCTCACGCGCGACTGTCAGTGTTACGTGTGCGTGTGCGTCAACTTCCAAAATGTTTTCTTTAAGCGGGAAAAATTACTTAATGACTACACTAAAGAATAGTTTTCTAGTAGAATTTTCTGTCTACCTTATATTCGAACTTGGAAATTCCAATGTACATTGTATTTCTAATCGAACATTATAATCGCTATTACTAATTAAACTAAATGCTTGTAGTATTAATTTGGCTTTAAGATTATAATTTTTCTTTACGTATTTAATTTTTTACTCTTTTTTAAAAAATGTTAAACAGTAGTTTTGAATGATTATAGTTGTATTATCCCCTTGATAAAAAAGTTGTTTCAAGATTTCATAATTTGTACTAATAATTGACCCTTTTGTAAGTACAGCTTTATTGTTGAATTTTAAACTAACGTATGATTAAAATAAAAAAAAAAGTAGTGATTGTTGTGAGAGAAATTTCAGAGAGAAGAAAATGATACAACGATACAAAATTAATGACATGAATAAACTTGTAGATGAACTACCCATCGGCAGCTTTCTAATAATTATTTTAATTAGAAGGTCCCGAGGGTATCTTCTTTTCAGAGGCCTCCTTGGGTGAGAATTTCATAGTTGATTTGGTTTTCAGTTTCCTGTCAACGTTTACATTGATCCTTTTACATACTCCAGTCACTTTATGGTTATTCATTCGAGTGGTCGTTAATCCTCGCAAGTTGAAACATTCTATAATAATTATTGACCAATCGTTTGAAAATTACGGAAAGTTAAAACTGTGATTTGTAAATTTCAAACCGTAACTGTAAATTTTACATTGTTTTGGAGTAAGGGAAAGAGAAAATAATATGGCGGATATTTTCACTGAATTTGGAATTCCATAAAACTCATTTCTAATCATCATAAAAAGATCAGTGAGGTGCATGCATTCATAAAACAACTCAATATGTACTAAATTCATTTTTTTCTACATTTTCTTGTATCTTAGAAACAACACGATTTTTTTTTTTTTTAATATGCGTAGATGATTTAAACTCAAATGCTGAGTAGATTTTCTCATTAACTTGAGATAAGTGGCATGATAACCATGATAAATCCATATTCTGTGTCGAACTGTAGGTGAGTCGAACAATATTAAAGGTCCCTCGAAAATGGATTTATTTTGTATTAGTTTTCTGTATTTCTATTGAACATCAGAATTCTTAAATATGAAATATCGCACTTTTTACTTCTTGAAACTCCAGGTGCTCTAAACCTAAGAAACTGAAAAATTCCAGTGACTCAAAAGATGAAAAATGGAGCTATATAATTTTCCACCTGTAATTTGATTCTGTGAAATGATTCCATGAAAAAACAAATGTTATGCAACAACTCTGTTAAAGGTAAAGATAAAAAAAATAAAATATTTCCGCAGAAAATATTCATAATTTTATTAATAATTAATATAGCAAAACAAAAAGCGAATTCGCACATTACTTATATTGATTAAAAGTACAGTTAATTGGCAATGCTTTTGTTTGGCCATATATCGTACTATTTACATATTTAAAAACATATTGCATGTGTAAGTAAACGAAGATATCATAAAATAAAAATAGACAAAGGCTATGTAATTTCATGAAGTTTTATTTATTTTTTTATGAAAGACAATTTTAACCAATATAAGGCCCAAAACTATAAATAAAAAAGGAATAACTAATCATTTAGCTTATGATATAATAATTTTAAATCATTTATATTTATTTTAAACTTCTTAAAAGATCTTTAATGACAAACATTGTACTAGTCCAAGTATTGAAATTCAATGAATTTCCTTAGCACTTGAAAATTAGTGCTCAAATAATCTGCTGAAAAACCTCAACAGGTTTGAAGAATATTATATACTACATAAATGCTATTCTCAATGTACACTCCATCGAGCTTCAATTAGTTATTTATTCTCAGCTATAAGCACAATGACTTTTTTCCTTGAAACTGAATCTACTGATATATGCAACTGCATGAAATGAAAATGAGTAAAAACTAAAAAAAAAAAAAGTGTTTCCAACATATAAGTAATATTAGATATGTAATCGACAATAAAGATAAAATAAAGATGCCTGTAGTGTTTGATATGATATTCGAAATAAACTAAACATGCACGGATACAAACTTAAAAAAGATATGACCACATCTGACGTACCAGTTAGCAGACGACTAAAAAAAAAGATGAATGGGGGGCAAAATATATGGTACTAGTATATATATATGTATATATATATATATATATATATATATAACCACATAGAAACTAGCTAATTACTAAGTATTGTTCTCATAATCATGCTAATGTTGCTAAAGGTATTGGTTTACAAACCACATTTATTTATTTATTTATTAGCGCTACGGTCCTACAAGGACGCTGGCTTCTCTTTGGATCTTTCTCCACTCTCTTCAGTACCGGGCAAGCATCCTCCATCTTCTTATGCCCATCCTCTTCAAAATATCCTCCATCTGGTCCAGCCACCTAAGGCGTGGTCTTCCTCTGCCGCGGCGACCACCAGGGCGATCCTCCAGCAGGCGTCTGGGAATCGAATCTCGAGGCATACGTGCCACATGCCCCAACATCTGATTTGGCTTCCTCTTATTATTGAGGCCAGACCCGGTTTATCATATAGCTGGTAAAGCTCCTTATTAGAGCGAATCGTCCATTCCCCATGTTCGCTTACCGTTCCATATCTCGTAGGACCATGATCAAGCTCTATGAGAAGGTCATAAGACCTGTGGTCACCTATGGTTCCGAGACCTGGGTAGTATCCAAGGCCTCAGAGATAAAACTGCTTTCATGGGAGATAAGGGTTCTCCGGAGGATATATTATAAACCACATAGATGTATAAATAATCTACACATAATATAGAATCAGTTTCTATACATAGATGTGATTTATATAGAAATATTCATCAGCAACATTGTCATGGTTATGAAAAAAATATAGTTTCAAAACGTCGCTATAATATAGTTGTTTATTATTGACCTGAACCTTCTTTGACCCTTAATGGTCAAAGAAGCAACTGGAGTACGTTCTCTCCCTATGGGGATATGAGTTTTCCCGTTCCTTGATATAACATTTGTATTTTTGCCTTCCCCTCTGTGAACTCACTATAATTGAAATAATTCTAACAATAAAATATTAAATTGAAATTGAAATTCTTAGAAAGGAAGGGAAGGAGAATAGTAAGAGAAAACGGAGAGCTTGGCGAAGATTGAAATGCAATTGGAATCCCGAAGAAGAATAAAGTATTTCAGTTATGCTTATCCTATATAAAGTTTCCCCCGCCCCCCGCTTCCAAGACACATCTTCCCATGCCTACCTAAATTTTCTTCTTATTTTCCCGACTGAGGCTGAAGGGAAAACCTTTTCCATCAATTTAGACCCCCCCCCCCACACTCCATTCCAATACACGCTTTCCGTCGAGCATTGGCCAAGTTGACATCCGTGAACTGCGAAAGTAAGTTCCATTTTGTTACACGGTTCGGGAAATCTATGTTTTCTTAAGGTAACAGGTTTCATACTTAAAAAAAAAAAAAAAAAGCGAAGGAAGTTTTTTACATGATTTGACTGCACCACAGACTTTTCTTTCTAAGTCACGCTTAAAACGTTCTATTCAAACTTAGTTACACTTTACAGAAGACTTGCCATGAAATATTTAAAAGAAACTATATTAGTTGGTTAGTCACACTAGTTTAGTAATAGCTTTCCTGTCATGAAAGTGGATACATTACTTAATATAGACCTACGTTTAATATCAACTTATTGATCACTTATGATCCGATGACGCATGAATGCTATCAGTTAATAATGGCCCATTCATTGTATCCCATATATTCCGATCACTCGTCATATAGTTCTTCATCAAATTCCTTTTCCAATCAAAATATTTTCTAAAAATCGTAATGCTCCTAATTCCACAACAAAGAAAATCGTCCCAAAAAACTTCAAGGTTCCATCTACTGCTGATTTGGCCCGATCCGGAAATTAACCCTTTCATAGTTACCTATCTCCGACCATTTGCTTTCAAACTCGTTTCTTCCACTATTCCTCATATTTCTTCAGGTCTTCCAGAAAAGATGATGGTCTTACGACCTCCTGACTACTTGTAAGACTAAAGAGGATATTATGACGTTATAGGAGTGTCATCAATGTGTGTTTTTACACAAAACTGTTCGCATCATTATGACTCTTCAAATTTATTTCTAGATTTCATACAGCTGTAAATATCAAATATTACAGAAAGAAAAAAAAAAACGATTCTGAGTCTAAATCTTATAACTTCAAAATTTCTCAACAATATTTATACTGTCAATATGTCTCGTAAAATCAATATCGTCGTCGTCTACAAAATATGCTTTGGGCAGCCAGTGGTGTAGTGGTTAGCATAACAGCTTACAATACAAAAAATCTTAGCTATGCATTTCTGCGGACATGACGTAAAATACCCACCCTGTTCGATGTTAGTTACTCGTTAATATTCTAATTATATATGGACAGGCAAAGTTTAAGGGCCGTATTTATGAACGTTCCTAAGGAAGCAGTTAAGGTAACCTCAACTGGTTCCTATGTTAAGCTAACCTTTAAGCTTAAGTGTTCCTTTAGATAATTCTCATTTTATGAAACTTCCTTTCCTTAACTAAATATGCATTTATTAAGGTGCAAATTTAAGGCCACCTTAACTAAACAACCAATCAGAGAACATTGATAAGAGTACTCTGCCGCTAGGTGTAACCTCCCTAAACTGACATCAGTGTTTACTTCACTCTTGTTTACTGTGTTGTTTAGAGTGTTTTAAGTAATTAATGTGGCAATTACAGCTCTAGAACTATAAGAAAATGATAATTGGAGTAGAAATCACTCAAAGATGAATAGTGTGCAAACATTGTTAGTGTAAAAGAACAAACAAATGTATACAATGTTTCATCTAACCGATTACAAAACAACTTAATGGATTCTTCAGGATAACAATCAAAAATATCTTTATTATAAGATGAAGATGCAAATGAGAGTGAAAAAGTGTGATAAAACAATGTTAGGTAGTGTTAGTCTCAAACTTATATTCATCAACTTATATATTAACTGCAATATTCTTCTAATTGAGATGTTTGTGATATACTATTGTATGTTTATCATATATTTCTTAATATTCTTCAAAATATTCTAGGATGGTTTAGTTGCAACCTTCTTCATGAGAAGGAGTTGTAAATGTTAGATATGTGTAAATTATTAACCAACTTATTTTAAAAAAAAGATGTGTGTTGGCAATGTGAAATATTAAAGCTTCAGTGTTCTTAATAAGTAAAGTGAAATTTATTTTCAACAACTTCAGATTCTTATATGAATTATTAAAAACTGATTGTTTACTTTAGAATGCTATTACTTTTGTATTAGCATATTTATTATTGAAAAATCTTAGTGGATGTACATGTGTTTTGACATTTTATAAAGAAATGGTTTATTAGTGTGTATTATGATTCTGTTATTTATTTTTCATTTTTATACAATAATAAATAAAAGTTGTCTACCAATTTATTTCTGTTCTTTTTAAATTTCTCTTACCAATCTTCCAAAAACTTGTTATACCAAAGTTATCTAATTTCAACAAATTCCATGAAAGCCTTTTATGTAAAATAGGCATAGATAAATAAATAAACTTTAAAAATGTTAAGTTGGTACTATTAAAATTACATTTAAATTTCTCAAATTGGATTCAGTCTATATTTCATATCAAGATTTTGTTTTGTCAATGAGTAATTGAGTGAAAATATCTTTACTATCAATAATTAAGATTATATTTCTCATTACAGTACTACTTGCGGAAGAAAAAAATGAATTCACTTAATATACTTTCAGATGTTTATATCACCAACTAATCAAATATTTACAATTCAGCTCTAATACTGGCTACTGAAACATAATTAATGTTAGAAGTGTAGAAATGGAAAAGATTCAAAGCATTTGCATCAAAATGTTTGTGATTAAAGTTGTACACTTAAGTAATACTATCAATACCTATACTAAATAAGTATTCATTAATTGAAAATAATACATCTTTTGTTTTGATTTTGCTTATATAGAGAAATTATCTGTCTCTTATCGTGCCTAGTAATAAAAATGGCTACATATGAAAACATTTGATAAATATATAAAGGAGAAAAAAAGGAAAATATTTCACCAAGATTAAAATTTTTATTTATGTTAAAAAGTGCAATAATATTTCACCACATTTGTTGTTTATACCTCATATAAATAAAGTAAAAATTCCAAAAAGTCGTTTGTTCTTAATAAACGGTTCTTTTTAATAAGTATTTAAGTCCTGATATTTGTTTTCTGTTTTTATTTCTATTATTAAATAGTTAAGGAGAGGCTAAAGGTAGCTAATCACCTACCTTAGCTCTAAGGAAGGAAAACAGATCAAATTTATAGGAACACCTTAAGATCTAAGGCGTCCTTGAGATAAGAAAGGTAAAGGAACGTTTATAAAATGAAAATTGTGTTAAGGTTGGCTAAAGGTGGCATTTTAAGGAAGCCTTTAAGTAAGGCGTTCCTTAGGATTGTTCATAAATACGGCCCTAAGACTCCGACTGAGCATCGTCCAATTAGCCTTAGTAGCATAAAGAGACTTTAATCTAACAAACAAACAAAATAATGAGTTTAATACAAGCCATTATACTGTCACGTGGAAGATCTCCATTGAGCCTAGGAGACCCTGAGAGAGAGGGGGGACTCCTAGAAGAGGCTGGCCCAGGAGAGAGTGGGGCAGTCTGGGGGAGACAGTCTGAGGGAGTCTGGGAGAGTCTGGGAGAGTCTGAAGCAGTCAGTCTGTGAGGGGCAGTCTAAGTCTGGGACAAGCAGAGTGAGCCTGGGGCATAGTGGGACCCGAAGTAGTCGAGTACCCCCAAGTAATTTATGAGTATATACCCCCCCCCTTGTGTAGTTGGGACGTGTAGAAACTATTGTAAATAATAAATTATGTAAATACTACTTAGTTTGGTTAATTACCACACAACCCTTGCCCAAAGATCCCTGTGTCACATTGGACTGGGTAAATTTGAGAATAGGGGTGACACAAATTTGGTGGAGGCGCCGGGCAAGGGTTGTGTTGGGTGTAGAATAGAGCTGCTAGATGTGCCGGGCAAGGGTTGTGTCGTGTGGAAGAGGGAGCTTCGAGAGATGCCGAGCAGGGACAGCGTGGGAAATGGAGGAGTTGCTGGAGAATTCCGGATGGGTGGAAACGGCTGCGTTCCGGGAGGAGAGCCGGAAGGAACAAGAGGAAGAAAGAATCAGCGCTGCGGATCAGCTGGACCAACTCGGAGAGCTACGGAGCAGAAAAGAGAGATGGGAGCTACCCGAAGTATTCGTAGCTGGGCAAGTTGGCATCTTTGGTAAAGAAATTAAATTTATTTTTTGTTTTGTAAAAATAAGATTTAGACATAAGAGGAAACACTTGTAGAAAGAATCCCAGCTATAGTGTAAGATAGAAAAAAGAGAGAAACTA
This sequence comes from Aelia acuminata, assembly GCA_911387785.2. Classification (NCBI taxonomy): domain Eukaryota; kingdom Metazoa; phylum Arthropoda; class Insecta; order Hemiptera; family Pentatomidae; genus Aelia; species Aelia acuminata. The sequence goes on along the minus strand of OU426982.1, from coordinate 118,460,326 downwards.
GAGGTTTAATAATTTTAAGATACGGGGTATCTGTGTATTTTGAGTTCGTCAATGGTTGACGATTTAGGAGGAAGATTAAAAGAGTTTGGGTTTTAAGTGAAGTTCTAAGAGGAACTGATGGAAAAAATTATGGAGTTCTTTCTACAATGTTTCAACTAGATAATTTAATAATTAGTGATCATTTTATTAATGAGAATAGTCTTTGTTTGTAGAGTATTGTAGGTTTAGATTTTTTTTAGAAAAATATAAGTCAAAAAGTAGCTTAGAAGGGAGTTATTAGTCCATGAAAATTTTCAGGTAGGAAGAAAAATCATATCGTGACCCTTTGATTGTAATCTCGGGATTAAATGGGATAAAGACAGACAAAGATGGTAAGGAAATTTAAAGTCGAGACCATACACGTAGGGCGTACAAAACGATTTTTTGATCGTTGAAACAAAAAAAAAATGGGAAATTTAGATTCGTAGATTATAAACAAAAAAAAAAATTATAAAGTTTCATTAAATTGTTGAATATTCTTTTTGCTTTGTGGAAAAGAGTGGAATCTAAAGGTTAAAGAATAGGAAATACTAAATTTGCGTCTGCCAGGAAACAATAGCACTGAGCAAGCGGTACCCGGGAAATACGAACACAAAATTGGGCATAGCTAATTGTTAGCAAAATGCAAACAATTAACAATTGTCATAACTAACGAACAAATGAGGATCCTGCAACGTCCAGGAAATATCCAATTCGGTTGCAAGATAAGGGTTACGGTTTTGGGTTGCGGTCATTGTGTTTATCCCATCTTTGATTTTTAAAGGACTTAAGCAAAAATTTATCGGAGCCAAAGATTTCAATAACTATTGCGGTTTTCTGGAAGAAAACAATAAGCGTTTAGGTTTAGGAATCTGGTATACTTTTTAATTTCAACGGTCTATTCAAGCGACTAAATTTCAGTAGGGATTTTCGAAATATCGCGTATACTCCCGGGGATGTTTACAAAACTCGATTTATGACAAATTCCACCAATGATTGAACTTAAAATTTAAATTTTCCGATTTGTCGAATCTCACAGTACCACATATAAATTTGAGTCCATGAAAATTAATACCGCCCAATTTTAGTCAATAATTTGGTACGGGTTTTTAGTATCATCTTTCAATTATCATTGTTATTTTATTTCGTTATCTGGTTTTGATAAGACGAATGTAAAACCGGTAAATGGGTTTATTTCGGGGGTAGTAGCTCAGTACTCGGTTTCGGTTATTGTGATCGAATCGATGACGCGTGGATAATTCTGATTTTTTTTATTTAATAAAGAAGTCAATTAAAAGAATTTCATTGAGAAGGCCTATTGTCGCGGATACGGAAGCAGCGCCAACAGCTTCCCAGTCTGAGTCGGCGTCCAATTCCAAGAAGGGAGACTAGAGTAAGAGAGTAACCATAGTCAGCGATAAAAGTAGGTCAGTCGGTGAGGTGTTATGCAGGATAGGCAAAACAAACGTTCTTTTAAATCCCTTTATCGAGATTTTTTGATTGCTTATTCTTTTTTAGTTTAATGACTTATATTTTTCTAGTTCTTCAGTAGTTGGTAGAAATTGGAAATGTGTTGGAAAAAATGGAATTTGTAAGAAAAAGTATAATTTTTAAGTAAAATTCTTAGAGGGTATTATTGACTAAATTTGTATCTTTTATGGTTAAAGAATAAATTTAAAGTAGCAGAATAATGGAATTTATTTTTGTTTTGTTTTTCATTAAGTCAAGAAATAATTGTAAAGGAATTTCACTGCATATTGTAGAGGTTGTTATAGTTCTTAAGGGGAAAATTAAAATTAAATGAGACGGCCGGCATCCCACACCCCTTTCAGGTTCAAAGATGAGTAAAGTACTTGAAGAGGATAGTAAAGTACTTAAAGAGATTAGTAAAGTACTTAGAGAGTAATGTTTTTTAATTTGTTGTGGAATCCTACGAGTCAAACGTAGAGGGTTAATGTATGCAAAAAGATTCTCAGAGTCAAACAGAGGTAAGATTTGAGGCAGGTGCTAGTCAAAAGCACGGTATATCGGAGAATGAACGGTAAAGGGGTGAGCCGATGACTGTCGGATTCAAAGAGAAAATGATGCAGTGAGGTTCCTCGATTTTGAGATTTTATTTGGTTTATCACTTTTTTGTTGTTTCGAATTTTGGTTTTGTTTTTAACACTCAGTACTTGGTTCTTTTGTTTGTAAACTCTACAGTTAAGTAAATATGTAAAAAACCATTTTTCTGCCGCTTTGTTTATTTTTTGTTACAGGTCCCAACTTACCAACGAGGACGTTGGTATTCAGGGGAGGGGGGAGTTGTCACGTGGAAGATCTCCATTGAGCCTAGGAGACCCTGAGAGAGAGGGGGGACTCCTAGAAGAGGCTGGCCCAGGAGAGAGTGGGGCAGTCTGGGGGAGACAGTCTGAGGGAGTCTGGGAGAGTCTGGGAGAGTCTGAAGCAGTCAGTCTGTGAGGGGCAGTCTAAGTCTGGGACAAGCAGAGTGAGCCTGGGGCATAGTGGGACCCGAAGTAGTCGAGTACCCCCAAGTAATTTATGAGTATATACCCCCCCCCTTGTGTAGTTGGGACGTGTAGAAACTATTGTAAATAATAAATTATGTAAATACTACTTAGTTTGGTTAATTACCACACAACCCTTGCCCAAAGATCCCTGTGTCACATTGGACTGGGTAAATTTGAGAATAGGGGTGACAATACATATCTATAACAAAATTAAATCTATTGCATAGTTTAGATTGACATAGTCCTTAAACTGGAATCCCGATAGTAGCAGCCCTTATCCAACAACAGCAGTTAAATTATTGCCTTGTTATGTCAGAAATCCGTTTTTAACAAAATATTTACTAAACAAAATATTTATTAACTTCAGTTCATTATATCCAAACTGTTTGTAACGTAATGCTCTAAACCTGGGCTGAAAGACCTAGAGATCTCCTGTTTAATCAGAGTGGAAAACATAAAAACAGGTCCTTACAATTATACCAAAATTATAATTGAAGGGGTCGGGGCAAAATAGTGCCAAGTAACATTTTTAACAAAAACAAAACTGTAGCTGCAGTCTGATGTATATTACGTAGGTCTATACGACTATGATGGAGATGCCACCTAAACATGACTTTAGAGGCTGTATATAGTCATATTGAGTCCTACGTAATATACAGCAGACTGCAGCTACAGTTTATTTTTGTTAAAAACGTTGCTTGGCTCTACTTCACCCCGATCCCTTCAATTATATCAAATTGCATCACTGGTGGAAATAATTCTAGCCAACCCAGTTGTTCCTCTATAGTTTCTGAAGCTGATAAAACAAAATCCTAAATAATAACGAATAATATTTGGCAGATGGATTTTTATGAATGTTTCTTCCAGAGGACAGTTCAGTTGGCAAAGGTACAAATCAGTCAACCGCTAGTCATGAGAGAATGCCTGTTTCAATATTTTCATAAGGGAATTAGAAATATGGGAAATCAATGATAGGTATTAAATTTGAACTGATAGGTTTAGGATCGGCAGGTGGACGGATGAAATATGTTATGTTTTATAGAAAGTGAGCGTTGATGAGAAAATAAGAAACAGAGATGTCGAGCCGGGTATTAAACCATAAATTTCCTACATAAAATACGGCTAAGGTGTGTAAGGACGTGAAAACGAAGTAAGATTGAAACGGAGGATTTGCTAGAGGGCTTAGGGGAGGAGAAAAATCTGTGTTGTTCGACGTATAAATTATTTCTGTCCAAAGATTTTCTTCCACTCGATTTCGAATTCTTATTCCCAAGGAAAATATACCCCTTTAAGGGATGAATATTTTTTTCTCTCTCTCTCTGAATTCTAGTGAAAAAGAATTCTCACTCTTGAGAATATTTTTATAAAAGTTATTTGAATTACAATGTGGTGAAAATTTATTAAACATAACATTATCTATCATCTTTCCAATCACTTCAAACATTACATTTCGTTTTACACTGGCATTGATGTAAAAATTACAAAAAAAATAATACTGCAAAAGAAGATTTAAGACATTTATCAGCTCATAATTTATAATAGACATATATATAATATAATATAATATTATCATAATAGACATTTATGTCTAATAATAAATAATACCATTTCATTTTTGACGTTTCTGGACAATGAGTTTCCAGTAAATTTAAATGTTAAGAATTAATTTGAAAAACCTAGAATGATGTATAAAAGTGATCAAATAATTATTAGACTTATAGGACTTACTCCAATTTCAAATTTTTCACCAAAACTCATTTGATAATATTTCTCTTTGGAAAATTACAACCTTTTTAATTTATAATAATTCAGAGAAAAATGTACCTAAAAATTTAAAAGGTTAGAATTTCCCAAACAGAAATGCTATTTAAAGTCCTTTTCTGCAAAATGTTAAACTTTAACTTACTCATTATGTCAACCGAAAGGCACATTTAATACTGATAAACTCATTTTGTCCAAGAGATGCTCCATGCGATTACGCATCATTAATATTAATATTATTTTCAGTATGTTATAATAAGATTTTTGTTTTTATTTCTGTTTTTTTTTTCAATCTATTGAGTACTGAACTATTTTTTACAATTTCAAAGATAGTTTAAATTTGTCTGAAAATTTCAAATAGGCAACCTTTGAAATATGATAATTTACACTAAATTATGGGCGATTCAAGAATATGATTACAAATAAATTATTGACATCTTTTAAAACAGTTTCATGTCTAATCTTGATTAAAGGAATATATATTATATCTATATAAGATATCTCTCTCTATATATAGAGAGATATAAAAGATCTCTATATATAAGATATATCTATATAAGATATATAATATATCTTTTATATAAATATATTTATTTATATAAAAGATATTTTTATAAATGCTATTTTTTATTGCATTTCATCGAGTGAGAATTATTTTATTATCCTATGGAAAACTAAAAGGAAATAGAGAAGAAATTGTATTTTGTTAATTTTGAAAGAAAAGACTTCTATTAAATTCATTAGTCCTGTTCTCATACAGGCCTTTTAAAGGAGTTGTAAAAATTAAAATATTATAAATTAAAATAAAATAAATTTTCCTTATTTCACTATAAGGATTATTAATCTATTAATTAATGAATTATTGATCAATTAATTAATGAATAAAATGCACAAAATTAATAAAATCTAGTTTTCTAACCCACCTTAAATGTTTCTATGGTATATTTTTACTTATGTATAATGTTTTTAAATAATTTAAAATTGGTGGTCAGCCACAATTTAAGATTGGATTAATTAATATAATGTTTTTATATTATGTTCGTTTTTTTAATTTATTTTATTTGACAAAAATCTAATTTTCTGTTTATTGTGGTGCACTAGATACAGGCAATGTTATAGAGATAGATGTCTTTTAAACTGATATTTTTATATGAATTTTTACAAGACTTTGCCTTAAGGAAACAAATATATAAATAAATAATTAAATAAAATAAAAAAATGGCTAGTTTATTTCTACGATTTTTCCATTAATATTATTATATTATTTTTCAGCCCTTGGAACGAAATGGGTGAATTCCATTTGTCCGATAAAATATTACCATGGTATTTAATTCCATTATCCTTATCTTCAGTGAAAAAAGTTAAAACCTTTTGTTATTACATAAAGTTTTTTTTTTTAACTGTGAGCATGAACTAGTTTATAAATGGTAAAAGAATGTTAAAAGGGAAATTTCAACTTTGGAGAACAACAAAGTTTCAGCTTAAAGAAGTGCTTGCAATGGCTTTCACTATCTCGAAAGACACGACAGAGAAAGAACAACTATTTTGTGAAGGTATAAAAAAAAAAAAAAAAAAAAAAAAAAAAATGAAAATGAATTGTTTAAAGCTCGCGGTAGTAGTAGGTCTAAGTAATTGATAATAATAAATAATTTACTACAGTTAGTTCCGTGTGATCATTCGCTACTTTCACAATATGATATGATAACAGTTAAACAAACTACAACAGACATATTATACGGGATTTTCTATTTATTTTTTTATTTGATTATGCTAAGTAAGTGACCATTAGGTAGGAGAGGTATTGAACAGTTATTATGGCTAAATTATTCGTTCTATTATTGGATGGCTTGAACATGATAGGAGGGAATATTTAGGGATCGTATATTTTCCACTTTTATTTTTTTGTTTATTTTTTACTGGTCTATTGATGTAAGATCTTCTATTGGTATCATATATGGATTGTCAAATCTAACTTTCGATGGCCTTTAGTTTTAGTAATAATGCAAGAATTTTTATGACACCACATTATTCAATTGTAACACTTTTGTGGGTTAATCAATATTTGTTTAACAATTTCCAATGCCACACAAGTTATTAGAATACAAATATTTAAACAGGTTACAAAAAATACCACTTCGTAACCTACAAATGAGGCGTTTGGTTTCAAAATCTGTTACATCCATTTTTTTCAAACAATTTTTTTTTTTAAGTTCTTGACGTTTAAAACAATGAGTTAGACGCGTTTGTTTCAAAAATCAATACTACAAGATTCCATTTCTTATCAAAAGCGGTTCCAGTTGATCCTTTTTTGATTAGTCCTGAAAAATTGTTGAAAATGGATGTAGCCGGTTTTGAATCCAAACGCCTCAAATAACTTGAGTTTTGGAACAACACAAACTCTCCAGTCCATCACTCCTTATGTATAGTGTGCTGTGACCGTCTGTTCCAACAATAAGTATTGAACCATTCTAAAACATATATTTTGTCTTTTGTTTTTGTTTAACGTTACAATATTAAGTAATACTTATGTAAATATAATAACAAAACTCAAATCTCCCATAGAAATCTCAATTTGAAATAGGAAATTTTAAATTTTGTTTGGATGGTACTATTTTTTATTTGGAAAAATCCTAATTGGTTTGAGGAGCTCTAAATTACACTTGGTAATACTCTTACAGCGCATACAGATAGCCAATTTTTGAAATGTGACATTATTGAAAGAATTGAGGGATATGGATGTATGTTATGTAGGAGTATGTTAAAGCGCCACCTATATTTGCTTATTTACTTTGCGCCACCTTGCTATATTTACTTATTTTTATAATTGCAATATTACTATTTATAACCGACTTGAAAGCTGTACAATCTGTACAGAATATTACGAATTGCAAATTTGAACATTAGTCAAACTACCTGAAACAATATGATTTTTTATTTATTTTTTTTATATTGAACACGAGGAATAGACGTTTGATTGAGAGCATGAATTAGTAGTTATTTGAGTGCTTAGCTGCCGGACTAAACCAACAAACTCAACAAGTTTAGTAAACAAGAAAAGTAATTCGAATGTTAGAATAATTAGATGGAAATTACTAAATAGACAAAGCGTATTATATTATCCTTGCTAACTCGGGCATGAGCGATTACAAGCATGCCGCCCCCCCCCCCGTAGTGCACAGGTCAATTCGCTGACAGGGGTACGCCCCCCTCATCTATTGTTCCTCCGGGACAATGCTTCTATTAATCGCCCAGTCAGCCGGAATAGGCAGCCTCGGTCTTCTATTGACGTGCTTCAATGGAAGTCTTGACCGCTAGGGCTCTTCGCTATGCCGATGTGCAGTGTGCGAGGGTCATGCAATGAGAATAAATACCGAAAAAGATGTGATAAATATCTTTGCTCATCCAGAATCTTTTTTTTTTTTTTTTTTCATCATAATGAGTACATCAAATAACTATCACTGTCACTGATTAAAATACGAAAAATCTTGTGCGTGCGCGCAACACAGAACTTTCACTTACCAACTTACATAGATTAGAAATTGATGTGTTTTGTTAATTACCGCTTCTCAAAGACACATTTTTCCACATTCATTTCTTATTTTTGTTTTTATTTGCTCTATAAAAAACACTATTTTTTTTTATTATTAAATAAAAGTTTTTACTTGTGATAATTCGGCAATGCAAGCATAATACTCCAAGCCGTCTGATTTTATAATTCTCTATGTAGTTGTTGAAAACTTAATTTACCATGAAACAAATAAATTCCATTAAATGAACAGAGCGGCTTTAATTATGAACAACGGTCTGTCATTAAAGACGTACTCCGCATGCGTGGGCTCAGCGTATTTTATGAGTTGACGGAATATTTTTCTTTTTTTCTCCTGTATATGTTTACTTGATTTTTTTCATATTTAGCCATTTCTTATTTTTAGGCGTAACGAGAGACAGTCGATTTCTCCATATAAACAAAAACAAAGATAGGTACTTTATAAGAAAAGAAAAAAAGGTCCCTTCCCCATTTAAGCCCCCTCAGAACATTTTAATAATGATAAAGCTTACCTGATTTTAAAGAACACCTTATTTTCATTAAACATGACGAATTTGATCAAAATCATTAAAGCCGTTTTTGAAATAATAGAAAGAAAGTTAAAAATTGGAAAAAAAGTTATGAAATAAAGTGCCCCCTCCTTTTGACCAATTTTGATCAAATGTTGGCTGTCAAAATTTATTAAGTAAAGTGCCCCCTGCGGTTGATCAATTTTGATGAAATTTTTGAAGCCACATCGCGGGCATATAGATACACTAAATACCCAATATCAGGTTCGCACGGTTTATTGTTTTTGAGCTAGTCTGTTCACAAACCCATACACCCTCACACACAGACCATTTCGCGGGACTTGGTTATTTGGACTCAGGGCACTCCAAAACGTGTATTTCAGTTGAAAACCGGAAGACGAATTTTTTCACGTTCGCAATACTTTTCCTTACTATATACCTATTTCATATATAGGTAAGTGAAAGTAAAAAGATGTGAATAAATATTAATATGCTATAGTCGGGTAATATGGGATAGGTTGTTTGAAACATTAAACAGATAATTATATGTCACGTAATGTTGTTATTTTTAAATATTAATAAAAATGTAATTCATCCATCTCATTTATAGCTGATTCGATATATCCCGCTATCGATTAATCGATAATATTTTCCCACCGATGAGAGCCGAGATTTTGAGGACAGGCAAGACTTGTTGGCAGGTAATTTGGTAAGGGTATAATATCGGCTTGGAGAAATAAATAGCAACATTAGATGGAAACATGATAATTTACAGAGCCATCCAACAGTCCATATGTACGTAGAAATTAATATTTATGTTTAAAGATTTAGTAAATATCATATAGCAATGTTTTTGTATTATGAATATATTATATACAATATTATCATAGCATCAAAGTATAACATATATAGCTCCACAACTATGTAAATAGTGAGAATAAAAATGAAAAAGCATTTATAGTTTTGATTACAAAAGTTTTACTTTGCAGGAAGTTTGAATGTTTTATTTGATCAAACTGTTTGGCACAGGATATATATGGCGATCTAGACAAGCACTTTCTAAGAGGCCCTATGTAAACTTAAGAGAAGTTAAGAGGGAGCCGAAAAGGGAAAAAGCTGACGACCAGGTGTTGTAACTTGTAGGCGAGAACTTTCCAAGTTGGCAGTTTGTTGAACCGTGTTTGTATAACTGGCCGATGGCTCGCGTGCAGGCCAAAACTTGCCTCCCCTATCCCTGTTTGGCGTTTGCTGCCTTCAACGGCACTTCCAATCGACTCCCGACAACTTTACCTTTCAGCGCCTTTTTCAATCTCGATGTTTGGAAAGTCTCCTTTTGTCCTCCTTTATTTATTTTGGTCTATATATATATTTCTCAAGATCCGGACGCCAAAAAGAGCGTTTAACCTGAAATAAACTGAATGGATGAAATAAATATCATTTACAACCGATAAGTGCGGTATACCATATCGCAAAAACTGATAAGGATCAATATACAAACGTATAATGTATTCCAAATAAGCACATTCAATGAAATACCAGCAATCCTCCATCAAATTCCTAGGTAGTTATTTCCTTATCTTTTCTATCAATAGATCATTTAATGCTTCAAGAGAATGTAACTTAAATCGTAAAAAACGCAGAGTTGAGATTACTCGAGTCAGAATAGGACTCATTCGACTGACCCCTATCGGCAAAGGAAGCACCTCCACAAAGTAAAACATGTAACAATAATCTTACTATCAAACACATCTTCAAAGAATACCGTCATTACAAGTCATTATTGCAACACCTTCATTACCTACGGTACTAATGAAAATGAGTACAAATGAAGAAGATAAATAGGGTCATTCAGTTTATCTTACAAACCAAGCTATTTTCGAGAATTTAATTTTTACACTTATTTTACTCTATATTCTTCTTGCTTACCCATTTAGTTTTCCTCGACTATTGTATATTTTCTCTATTATTTTTATTTTCTATTCTATTTTCAAAAAATCCAATCTTATAAACTAAAGTAGGGAACTCCGTCAGTGCATCGGGAACGTCTCTTATCCCACAGAGCACTTCAGCTCGAGGACTCTGGAGGATTTTGAATTTTCTATGTACAATTAATTTTAAACATTAGTGTATTGTACTAATGTTACTGAAGTTGTGGGGCCAACGTAATTTTTATTAAAGCCTCATGTCAAAAAGATGAGCTACCAAAATACCTGTGGAATCGGAAAGCCCACTTTGTTCAAAATGGCCCCCATTGGTCTGGGTGCCGCTCTCGTCGGTACACTGCGGGATTCGGATCGGTGGTTTCTTTCAAGGCAGCGCACATCGCTCCAGATTTTTTTTTCCATTGTACACAGGGCAGCCCTTACTCTCTTCCCATTTGGAAGCAATGGTTTATATAATCTCACATCCTTTGTTTTTTTCTAATAGCATTAAAAAAAAATTTTGGAATTCCTAGGGGCTTTACTGAGTACGTTTCTCCTCAGTAAAAAAATAAATTTTAGGTACAATTAACGCTATTTTTATTTTATTTAAATTGTAACACTTATGTGGGTAGAACAATGTTTATTCAAAAAAGAATAACTATTTTCAATGCCAACGAATTATAACAACATAACTATCCGAGTAGGTTACAAAACTTTATCGCACACAAGTAATCGTATGGCCTGTGCTTCACAATCTAGACAAAGACTATCCAGTCAATCGCTCCTTATATATAGTCGTAAGAAGATGGACTAGACGCGTGGATTGGGCTCGAACAATCTAGTCCCAAACACGTGCTCTGACGGTTCGCTCTAACCGCTAGTTCGTTCCAACAAAAGGTCTTGGATTTTAAACCATATGTTTTTATTTAACGATTTAACGTTACAATATCTTTAATAAATCCAGTAATGTATAGCAGATTTTATAGCAGAGTCTTAACAATCAGGCTATATTACTGGAGCTGTGATTATTGTCTTCCAACTCCTGTGGGTGCGGGAATTAAGAATAATATTTCTTCATAAAACAATGTGCCAACTGTGATAAAAAAGTTTTCACTCTTTAGTGAGTTGTGAGTCAGATACAAACAAGAAGCCGGGAGCTAGGAGATGATTGATGAGCCGCGACTGAACCGGACTGGGCCAAAAACCAGGACCAACTTCACTCCTCCTCTTGTCGGCCCATCCATCACTACCTCCGCTCCTTCCATCACTCAGGAGTTAGTTATGATTAAAAAACAATAATATCCACCTCACGGGGAACGTTCCGAGCTCACCCCACTAAGTGAACTAACGAATTAATGACACGGAAAAATCAGGTGAAGGTATTGGCTATTGGTGCCAAATCACTTGAGAATAAAGAGGATAACGTTTGGTCATCGACTTAACAAAGAAAACAAATAAGGCTGACTGTACTCTCTTCTTTTTTACCGAACCTTAAAAATGAAAATCGATCAGAAATTGAAACATTCATAAACCCAAATGTGGAAAATACTACAAAGGTTTGGGGAAGAAGCACATACAAATACTAATATTCAGAGATACGTAATCTTTAACTGTTTTCTTTAAGAGAGGATGATAAATTATCAGGATTTTTAGTCAAAAGTTTATTATTTTGAGAGCCTACGTTTCGATCCTAACAAGTGGATCTTCTTCAGGAGTTGTTGAATCCAGATTAATACCGTTATTACCCTGGACTCAACAAGCCCTGATGAAAGGGTGGCGGGATGGCCGAGTGGAAAACGTGTTAGAAAATACGCGTTGTCACGGGACATAAGATTGAGAACATAGCATAACATAGCAAGTTCAAAACCCGGAGCCAGGAAAAATTTAATAATACTCGGCATTAGTCCCCTGCCCCCTCCCCAGGGCCGGGAAACCCCGTATAGCCTAAAAGGCAGAAAGAGGAGGACCAAAAAAAAACAAAAAACTTTTGACTGAAAATCCTGACAATTTATCATCCTAACAAAATTTACTAATAAATAAGGTGAAGTAGTGTAAGTTCGTTATATGGAGTTCAAAGTTTAACTTCAACCGAGCAGGAAAAAACAGCTATATGTTTTAAAGGCATTTTAAATAATCAATGTAAAGCGACTAAATAAATTAGTAATTATGTATTGATATATAAAGGTATGAAATGAGTGTTGTATAATTTAACCCTAGGATTAACTAACAAGGGGGGGGGGCTATTGGAGCCCACTAATTTTTCTCCGCCCAGTCTTGCACCTAAATTATTAAATAAAAAATCTGAGAAAATAGTGTTGTCAGAAAAACATTCAAGATTAATACAAACGTGAATTGAATTTTTCCTGTAAAATTTTATGCCCAGAAGAAATAGTTGAGTAAAAAAAAACCGCTTTTGGGCTTGCGGGTGTTATTTAAAATGATTAAGATATAAAGTTGTACAGGCATTGATAACACAGGCCAACGATGAAAAAACTTTTTTAATGAAAATACCTTATTCTTATGTTGTTTAGGTTGCTGAATCCAAATATGATGCTTAAAAAGTTGTATCACCCACCATTTATTCACATTTTATAGTTAAATTCATGAAATAAAGAAACATTTTTAGAATTTAACAGCTTTTTCATAGTTAAGATAACATGAAAAAATAGGTCTAATGAACAAAGATGATGTTGGCAGCACTGCTGAAACACATGCTAAACAGCTGATGTTTTGTTTATTTTCAACATAACCTCACTTTTACGTTTCCTGTACATGTGCTCAGTGCAATGTCTCATCGCGGCTGTAAAAACTCTGCTGACAGTTTTTGTTATATTTGTGGTGAGTTTGTTATTAAAAAGCACCAAAGAAACATTACAGACTTTGTGAAAAAGGTTTATCTAGCATACTTTGGAACCAAATTTGGAGACCAGGATAAACCTTGGGCACCGCATAAGGTATGTTATGTATGTGTTGAAGACCTCAGGAAATGGTCAAAAAAAGAGAAAAAACACTTTAAATTTGCTGTTCCCATGATATGGAGGGAACCAAAAAATCATTCCGATGACTGTTACTTTTGCAGTGTAGATATTACTGGTCATAACTCTAAGAACAAGAAGGTAATAAGCTACCCTAACCTTCCGTCCGCCATCCGACCAGTAGGGCACGGTGTAGATTTGCCAATCCCGGAACCACCAGAGGACTTAAATTCTATTGAAACAGAAGTATTTTCTGATGTACAGTCGGAGTTAGATGAACACGATGAAGAATTCCAATGTGTTACAGAAAATGTAGAGCCTAAATTGTTCACTCAGGTCGAGCTTAATGACTTAGTTAGGGATCTGGGCTTAACAAAAGAAAAAGCTGAACTGCTTGGCTCTAGGCTAAAAGAAAAGAACTTGCTGGCGGCTGGAACCAGCTTTCATGTGTATAGGAAGAGAGAACAACAATTTTCGAAGTATTTTGAACAAGAGGGTGATTTGGTGTACTGCTCAGACATTCATGGTTTAATGAATGAGTTTGGAATTGAATACAAAACAGAAGATTGGAGGTTGTTTATTGATTCATCCAAAAATAGTTTGAAGGCAGTTTTACTACACAACGGTAACATGTATGCCTCTGTACCTGTCGGTCATTCTGTACATATGAAAGAGAGTTACGAAAATCTAGAAATAGTGTTAAATAAAATAGGTTATTCTGCACACGGTTGGTTGATATGTGGTGATTTGAAAGTTACGTGCATGCTCCTTGGTCAGCAAGGGGGTTTTACCAAATTTCCATGTTTCTTGTGTGAATGGGACAGTAGAGCTCGGAATCAACATTGGTGCAGAAAGAACTGGCCTGCTAGGGAGTCTTTAAAGCCTGGCGAGAAGAACATTTTACGCAAAAACCTTGTAGATCCAAAAAACGTGCTTCTACCACCACTACATATTAAGTTAGGTCTCATGAAACAGTTTGTAAAGGCTTTGCCTAAAGATGGGCTTTGTTTCAAATATCTCTGTCAGAAGTTTCCACACCTTTCAGAAGCTAAACTGAAAGAAGGCGTCTTTACCGGGCCTGATATTAGTAAAATGATGTTTGACGTTAACTTTGAATCCACAATGACCTCAAATGAAAAAGAAGCATGGGTTTCATTCAAGCAAGTTGTCACCAAGTTTTTGGGAAATAAAAAAGACCCAGAATATAAGGCTATTGTTGCTAACATGTTAAAAAAATTTGAACAGTTAGGATGTTTGATGAGTCTGAAAGTTCACTTCTTGAGCAGCCACCTCGATTACTTCCCAGAAAATTTAGGAGATGTTAGTGAGGAGCAAGGTGAGCGTTTTCACCAGGACGTTAAAGTGATGGAAAAACGTTACCAGGGCCGCTGGAATACCAACATGATGGGGGATTACTGTTGGTCACTTCACCGGGAAGTTCAGCAAGCTATTCATCGCAGGAAAAGCTACACAAGAAGCTTCAAGGAAAAAAGGGAAAGAAAATATAAAGCAATTCCAGTTGACAAGTGAACCTTGTATCATCACATAAAATTACTATTCCAAGTATTTTACTGTAAATACAAACCATTTTTACGATTCTACAGTGTTTCATTGATTTCCCTATATACTGTAAATGGGTATTAGACTATATAATAAAATACATTTTGCTTGGAAACTAAGGGTGATACATAAAAATTACGAGCAGATTTGGATTCAGCACATAAAAATCTATCAAGATCAGCTATTAAAATTAAAAAAGTTTTCAAAAAGGTTTTTTTTGTTGGCCTGTGTAATGAATCCCTTTTTTAATTTATCAGAAAAAACAATTTTTAAAATTGTAAATTAGTTAAATATCTTAAATATTATCTTATTTATACAGGGTGTCCCAGAACTACTGTAAAAAAAAAATTGGGTAATACTACATGTTAAACGGGGTAGAATGGGGCATAAACGAGTTTCCTATCTCAATCTGTTGAGAAGATAGAATTTTTTTTTGTTTATATTTTTAAAATCTTACTTTTTTTCTGAAAAATGACAGTTTTCTCTACTTTGGTTTAGCGTAGAAACAAAAACGATGATATTTTCTTAATCAGCATTAAATTTTCTAAAATATGAAATGGATCTGGTTATTTTAAATCCACTTTCAGTGGGACTTTGGACGCGCTAAACACAAAACATTTATTAGAACTTAAATTTTTAATAGTTTTTGAAAATTCCTCACTCCCCACAGGAGCACCCTAGAAGCTGTCAAATTTCTTAAAAACTGTGAAGTTTAGTTAGCTTTTTAGTGGTGTAACACATGAAACAATTACACTTCACCTTTTGAGTCTAAAAGAAGTTTTTCTGATGAAAAACACGCTAGAGATGTCACTGCTGGGGCAATGAGGAAGCGCGCTAGAGCCTGCATCCAAAGTAATGGATGCCGAACTTTTTTAAGACAACGTATGAGTTCTAATAATATAAAAAGGTTAAGATTTAAAAAAAAAAAAAAAATTCTATCTCCTCAACAGATTGAAAAAAAGATAGTCTTTTTTAAGACTATAAAGAACAACGTATGAATTCTAAATAAAATAGAAAGGGCAATAATAATTTAAAATAAAAAATCTTTAGTTTTAATTTTAAAAATACTTTCTTTAAAATAAATTGAACTTTTTTCTTCTCTTCTACTAAAATTTGAAAAATCCTACATAAAAAATGTTGAAGATAAAAAATAATATTATTATTGTAGAACCGTATTAAAATGGATTATTGCAGCGCGAGTTCAAAATTTCCTTTGGACGTAGGCTTGTATTCAACATTTTTTTTTTAATTTTAGATTATTCTTACTCTTTATATATTATTTAGAATCCATACAATGTTCTTTATAGAGTTAAAAAAAGAAAAAACTAACTCTAACTCAGGGGAAGTTCGGCATCTATTACTTTGGATGCTGGCTCTAACGCGCTTACTCATTGCCCCAGCAGTGACTTTCTCTAGAGTGTTTTTCATCAGAAAAACTTCTTTTAGACTCAAAAGGTGAAGTGCAATTGTATCATGAGGTACACCACTAAAAAGCTAACTAAATTTCACAGTTTTTAGGAAATTTGACAGCTTCTAGGGTGCTCCTGTGGGGAGTGAGGAATTTTCAAAAATTATTAAAATTTTAAGTTTTAATAAATGTTTTGTGTTTAGCGCGTTAAAAGTCCCACTGAAAGTGGATTTAAAATAACCAAACCCATCTCATATTTTAGAAAATTTAATGCTGATTAAGAAAATATCATCTTTTTGTTTCTACGCTAAACCAAAGTTGAGAAAACTGTCATTTTTCAGAAAACAGTAAGAGGTAGATGGGTGGATGAAAGGAAAGAATGGAACAGACAGAAGTTCCTTGCTTGCTATGTAACATAACTTGCAGAGCATGTAACAAAACGGGCCTAAGTCTGAAATCGTATGATTTTGTTTCACATTGCAATACAAAAATGGTTTTCATTTCATTCTTACAACGATCCCGTCCATTGATGAATGTAAATATTTATTCCCCACGATCAGAAATCCTCTGGAAACATATTTCTTTATCTGTTTACCCGAGGTTTTTCGACTTTTTTACAAAAACAAAGAAAAATTCAACTATTTTCTAAAAGCAGGCAGTGAGATGGGTGGACGGAGTAGACGGGTGGAGTGAGGTAGGGGTTGGACTGGGCTTGACGTCTAATCCCTCCATTGTCAGGGCTATCTCAGTACCGTCGTCTTATTTTCATGTTGACCTCTCTCAGGGTGTCTTTTGCAACATTTGAAATCAAGAGGTCTATTATTTTCCGTTTATTTTTTTTGTTTTTTTTTATAACCGTTATATTTTTGTAAACATTTTTTAATACAAATATAGAAATAGCACTAGAAGGGAAATTTCAAGCCGAAGATAAATAAGTCGAGGAACCTTCCTTTGCGGCCTACACATAACAGCCACTGCGAGTTTTCCCATGGGTACATTCTGTGAGAATTGGAAGCCCCAACGTGCATCCATTGCCACGTACCCAGAACAGTCAGCCACGTCTCATACTCTCGAAGTGCGAAACCCTTATTGATCGAAGAGGAAACCTGAAAATGGGTACGGGAGTGGGAGAAATCTTCGGTATAAAGAAGACATAGAAATACTTTGAAATTACTTAAGCTGAGCAAATTCTATGCCATGATATAATGAGAGGCGAAATAAACATACATATGTGTAATGACCTCGATGTCTGTGTGTGTGTATTTGAACGGACTATATAATAAACCTTAATCGTATAAAACTGAAATCAGGTATTAGTGGTAGGTATGTGCCATTATGTGACAACGTACGTTGACGTAGAGGGCACTTTACCCCAACGACATTTGTCCTTCTTACGTATTTCTCAAGTACGGCTCTAATGATTTTGAACTTTCCATTGTTAATCAGAATGGAGGACTCTTCAATACGATGTCTCCTAAGTATGATGGATAGGGCCTAACTTAAATATGAAGTAGGTATCACAGAAAGGGTAGCGCTTAAATGGCAAAGGAAAAATAATAATTCACAATGTTAGACAATCAAGTAAAACTCAAATATTAAAAAATTATACAAAAGTAACTTGTAACGAAGCAGTTACACAAAAGTAACCATAATACAGGGGGTTACACAGGGGGTGGGGGTTACTATGATTCGATCTTCAGAACATGACTAAGACTCTAGCTAGTCCATTGCTCCTTTTATTTAGTCAGAATCCGAACATTCTAGAAGGTTTCCGAATAGCGTAGAAGGTTCTAGAACATTAATGAACATGTACTAGAAAAAATGGTGGCTGTTCCAACAAAAACTCTAAAACTCTTTTCAATTACAGTTACTGTATATATTGTAGCATTAAATAAAACAATAAAAACATGGTTTAGAATTATTGGAACAAACCAACAGTTGGAACAAACCGTCATAGCACATGTTTGTGACTATGATGTTTGAGTACCATCTACGCAGACCCAGAAGGTTCTAGACTCTTCTGTTAACGACTGTATACAAGGAGCGATGGGACTTGAGAGTTAGTCTTGTTCTGAAGCTCAATTCATATGGCTATCTCTTAGTCAAAAAGTGATAATTTTTGTAACCTGTTTAAATATTTGAGTTCTCATAATTTTTGTGGCATCGAAAATTGTTATTTTTCTTTGAGAAAAACTTGCTAACCCACATAAGTTTTACAACATAGAGGTGTAAAATGTATCATTGGAAAGCTATAAACACAAAATGTTCTTACTTGAAAAAGAAATAATATCGATGTCGTTTTTTCAAAGATACTCAAATGGACGTTTTATATATTTATTATGAACCCCTTCTATCGATTCCTATAATGTTGAAATAACTTTTAATTGTGGATACGTCTATGCTACCATAGCGAACTAAAAACCATACGAGGGGTCACCTGTGGTGTTGTGGTTAGCATGGCAACCTACAATACTAAAGATCGCGGGTTCAATTCCAGCGGTGGCACTAGGATTTTTTAATGGGAGTAAAAAATCCTTAGCTATGCCGTCCCTCGGATAGGACGTAAAATGGAGGTCCCGAGCCTGTACGATGTCAGGTACTCGTTAAAGATCCCTATCCTAATTATACCTGGATAGGCAAAATTTAGGACTCCCACTGTAGCATCGTCCGATTAGCCTTAGTAGCATAAAAATGGACGTTAAACAAACAAACAAACAAACAAAAACCATACGAAACCTGAGTTACAATGCACCATTGTAAAAGCATCGAATTTACCATCTGCATTCAAAGATCAAATAAATTAGTCGGTAGCCAAAGATCAAAGGATTTGTTGAGTGCGCGTGGCGGAAGTGGGGCCAACATTTTAAATTTCATTCGATAACTTTTTTAATTTCCGCGTTGTGTATAACCTCTAGGATTTAAAACAATGTTGTGAAATATTGTTCTAGCTTGAAATTATTACAACTAGGTATACCATTGGCGTAAGTTTGACTTTTGAAGCTGGGTTTTAAAATCCGAAACCACTCTCTCGTGTCTGAATGAATATGGCGCCTCAGATTTCAGTTTTATGTAAATCTTAGTATCTTCAGTTTTAGTGGAAATTAACTGTAAGTTTCAGTCATGACTAATTTGTAACTGTTTTATTTTTATTTTTATTTAGAATGGTTTTGAAAAAAACATCATAAACCACTAATTACCTTTAAAAATGCAATATTTCCCGAAACATTAGTTTACGATAATGTTCCCTAAAATGAATATGGTTGATGGAAGCAATATAAGGATAAGAGCCTATGCGGAAGGATAATGTTGATAAGAAAAACGTTGAGTAGCTTTCCATCCAGGACAAGAATTTTCCAATTTATTTTTATAGTATGAATTTATTCAAGACCAGCTCGCCGAATAGGAAAATTTGCATTCATAGTCACGTATAACAAACTCAAACCTCGCAAAATCTAAGCCTATGATATCTGCCCCACCCACTACTAGAGTATGAATTTTCCTTTAATCCTACGATTTGAAAAAATCCAAATTAATCCCATCCCCAACAAAGACGTATTTTTAGGTTAAATAATTTGTGAGGAAAAAATCTATATCAGTTACCTTTAAAAATTAATTAATTAAGAGATGGTCGGAAAACCCGATGGCATCTAAAAAAAAAAAAAAAAAAAAAGAATTTTCAAAAGATTGTATTATTTGTTTATTGCGGCTTATAAGGGATAAAAGCTTAAGGTCATAAATGCTTATGTTGAACTGTTTTCCTTACCTTTCATTATGGAAAACATCACCTTATTTAGTTAAATTTTAATATGAATTTCCCTATCACGTAGGTTTCTTTTCTCATAGTATTTTAATAGTTTACAATAATGATATTTATCTATATTATTAATAAAATAGAATTAAATATTCAATTTAAACTAATAGTATTTGACAGTATTATTATTAGGTATATATAATAATTAGGGAAGATAAAATAATAATAATAATAATTAAAATAGATAATAAATCCTTTAACGTCTATTTCTTTTAAGAATTTCACACTGAAACGATATTTTTAATACGAATTAGGACCCCTATCGGTCCTGGATTTAAATTACACTTTACACAAAAAAAAAATTTTGATTTACTAATATTTTAGATCAACATACTGTAACACTTCTGTGGGTTAACAAATATTTATTCAACAAAAACATACAATTATCAATGCCAACGAATTAATACAACTCAAATATTCGAGCAGGTTACAAATATGATAACGTTATAGCAAACTAATCAAATGACTTGAGCTTCGCAGTCAAGACACAGACTAAGACTTAGGGCCTATTCACACTATCCGCTCCACTCTCGCTCCGCTCCCGGTCCGCTCCCGGTCCACTCTCGCTCTACCCCATTCACACTAGCGCTCCGCTCCCGCTCCACTCCCGGTCCGCTCTCCTAATGTCTTACCATATTCACACTATATAATTTTACACCGTTCAATTTTGAAAGGTTTAAGCTATTAAAGCCATTAATAATCGAAGTTGTCTGTATTCGGATTTTAATTAATGATTAACTTTCAGTTATTTAAGTATTAATTTATTCTTCAATTTTACGGCCAAAAAAAAAATCAATTTTTCGTTTGTAGAAATAGCTGGTAAGTGTACTTTTCTAGATGAAGAAGATAATATTATCAAAAAATATAATAAGAAGAATATATTGCAACACAATGATAATTAATAATAATAATTATAAATTAATTTAATTAATGGTGAAGAAATAATTTAAATTTTTTTCGGAATGTATTCGAATACGCTTGAAAATTTCAAGTTGAAATCGGCAAATGCTACAAATTTACCGATTGTGTTCTCTTCTTTTCCTGATTAATATTTTAATTATTTTTTGCTTTAATATATTTTTTTGTTAATGATCTGACATTTTTCATAATATACTGCATTTTTATTCGTTTCAAATTAAACGTTATTTTATAATAGCAATGAGTATGTAGTCAATAAATAAATCGGTGACCATTTTTTACGAGTACATTAATTCATAGCAAAATATATCTCAAACATAACATGAATTTTTCACGTTGAAAAACCGCGCGTATTGTTGGTGATTTGTTTTTTTATCATTTCAAGCGTATTCTAATACATTCGGGAAAAAAATTTAAATTATTTCTTCACCTTTAATTAAATTAATTTATTATTATATATATATATATATATTTTTTTTTTAATTTGAACTTTTTTGGCCGTAAAATTGATGAATAAATAAATACTTTAATAACTGAAAGTTAATTATTAATTAAAATCCAAATACAGACGGCTTCGATTATTAATGGCTTCAATCGTGAACGGTGTAAAATTATATAATGTGAATATGAAAAGACTTTAGGAGAGAGGAGCGGGAGTGGAGCGAGAGTGGAGCGGGAGTGGAGCGAGAGTGGAGCGGGAGCGGAGCGAGGCCAGACCTGTGCCAATATTGTGATTAACCTCTCTCTATTCCTCTGTAGAATAGTTTGCCAGTGAGACCGGACCTGGAGCGGAGCGCTAGTGTGAATGGGGTAGAGCGAGAGCGGACCGGGAGTGGAGCGAGACCGGAGCGGTGCCGATAGTGGAATTCTCTGTCTATTTCTCTTTAGAATATTTGAGCGGACCGGGAGTGGAGCGGGAGCGGAGCGATAGTGTGAATCCGCCCTTAGACTAACCGGCCCAGTCACTCACTCCTTATATATAGTCGTAAAACGAATCTTCTGGAAGGTTCGAGATCTTCGAGGAAGGTTCTAGATCTTAGTGGAAGATCAGGTCGAATCTAATGGAATGCCGTAAATGGGGCTCGAAAAGTCTAGACCCAAACTATTCGCTTCAACCGCTTAGTTTGTTCCAACAAACGGTCTGGCATTTCAAATAATATGTATTTTATTTTTTTATTTAATGATTTAACGTTTTTAACGACTTATTGGGAGTTATTTAATTTGCGAAATTGATCTAATAATAATTAAATGTTGATAATTGAATGCAGAGTAATAAGGGTCTGAATTAAGGTTGTTTTTTGTTAGAGACAGTTCTTTTCTATAGAAAAAAAAATAAATAAAATTTAAAAATTGAAATAAAAAAACTTTCTTGGGATGTAATAATTTTTATTTAGATATTATAGGGGAGAGTTGCCAATATTAAACCGCCTCTTTAAATTGTACCATCGCGAATTTTTATTGAATTAGTGATGTTGGAGCGCTGTAGCGGCATAGGAAGAAACAATCCAGTGGTCTAACAAGTGAGCAATGGACCTCGTGCTGATAACTATTATGGTTGAGAATCGAGGCGAGTTTTTGCGTTTTGTCATAGATTGTTGTAGTTTTCAGCTGTTAATCGTAAGGCCACTGTGATCAAATAGATATGATCATTTTTTTTTTAGTAGATGGGTCCTTGAAACACAACTAATTCGCTTTATTTTGGAGGGGCAGATCACGATGTGGCTCTTGTTTTAGGTAAGCAGTAAGTTTAAGTTTAAAAAAACTCCCAGTTGCCTATATCGTACCTCCAATGATTGCCTTTAGAAGTTAGTCAAAATAAGCCCACTATTTCATCTTCAGTTCCTGGAACATCAGGTAGGCCAATTATTATAGAAGAGGATGCTGAACAATGGTTTTGTGCCAAATGTGAAGTTGTAATAATTGAGGACATGGTACAATGTTTATTATGTTAGAAGTGGGTCCATGAAAAATGTGCTGGGCTTAAGTCAAAGATAAAAAAAACCTTTCTTTAACTGTGAAGCCTAATATGATCCTGACAGATAAATTTATAAGAGTAGGACTAAAAGATAGCCTATCCCAAATAATGCTCTTGAAAAGAAAAGGTTTGGCTCCGCCGAGAATCGAACCCGGGTCTTCCGCGTGACATGCGCGGAATGCTAACCATTGCACCACGGAGTCGCTTCCAAACGGCGCCAAATCCTTCACTGACACCTCTACCACGATCTCGCAAGTTTTTGCGAGTATTTACGGGAGGTGGACAATTTTTATCCAATTTTGGGCATCTCTTGACTTTATTCAATTTCTTTTAAATTACTTTATATCAATTTAATCATTATTGTGGATAACCACCCTTGTTTTTAAATTATTTTAAATAATTTATTTTTGAAGAGAAAAGATTTGGCTCCGCCGGGAAACGACAGCGTGGTGCAATGGTTAGCATACCGCGCATGTCACGCGGAAGACCCGGGTTCGATTCTCGGCGGAGCCAAATCTTTTCTCTTTAAAAATAAATTATTTAAAATAATTTAAAAACAAGGGTGGTTATCCACAATAATGATTAAATTAATAAAGATTATTAGAAATTAATTTCAGCAGGTTTACATTGTTTTATACTTTAGACCAAGAACACCATTAATTACTATTTGTATTACTGCTTTTTATTTTTGTAAGTTTATCTTGACACTCAATTACTTGTTGTATGTTGTAATAATGTTATTTTTAAGTCTGAGATCCATAAAATAAAGTTAAATTTTAAAACTAAAACCTTATTTTATTTTTATTATACCTTTTGGTATCCCTGCACTGATTTTTAATGTAGGTACGATTTAGGAACCCACCGGTACGATTTAGGAAACTGGTCTCCTTAATCGTACCAATTCATAGTAATTACATTAATCATAATTTTAGTATGATTAATATATGGCATGATTCTGCTGCATAAAGTAGAGTATCTGTAGCAATATTTTGTTTAAGAATAATTGAAGTCATATTGAGGATAAAAATTTAAATGTAAAAAGTGGTACAATATAGGCAACTCTCCCCTATAGTATGGTTTATTTTGTATTTATATCTATATGAATCTGCAACCGTTAATAGGGTGTTGAAAATAAGCTGCTAGCCTGTAGCTGAGCGTAAAAATGGCATGTAAGGCGTGAGGAAGAAAGGCACCCAGCAGTACTTCTTGTCTCCCTTGTTTTAATTAAATCCTGTTTGATAACGAGATTTATCAACCAGCGCCTTTTTAATCTCCACCACGTAATCATATACATGTCAACAATGGTTATATACACATTCGTAAGTTCTTGGGATGATGCAAAATTAATGTAGGTTTTTAATATTCATTGAAAATACACAATATTATCACTTCATCTATGTTCATATATATTTAATCAAAGTAATTTCCGTCAGAATCAATGCACTTTAGCCTACGTTAAACAAGCTTTCTTATCCTAGCAGAAAAAATAATCTGGATCGCTGGATGCAATGAATTCACCAAAAGAATTTTCAATTTCATCCAGGTTTTGAAAAATTTTCTCCTATATAAGTTGTCCAGAGGTTTGAAAATGTGGAAGTCTGTAGGAGAGAGATCAAGTGAATAGGGTGGGTGTTGAAGAACTTCATAGCCCAACTCGTGCAGTCGTCGTAGTGTTGGTTGTGCAACATGTTGTCTGGCATTGTCACGGATTGGTTAATCGGCCCCTTCCGATGAACCAATGTTGGGCAAAGATGCAGCAACTTCCGATTCATATAATCAATTTCATGACAGTGCTTGTCGGCAGTTATGGTCTCGCTCCGATTGAGAAAACTGCAGTGAATAACACCGCCAGCCAGCTTATTGACCATAACATTTTTTGGGTGCAGGTTGGGCTTTGCGAAATGTTTTGGTTGTTCATCTTTGCCCAACCATTGTCTATAAGAACTAGCTTGCATGTATCGAATGGTATAGCATATAAGATGTCAGACAGTACTCATATTTGATTGTTTTAAAAATACTGTTAAATACAAAGGCAAGTGTATCTCCCAAGAGTAAAATTTATGAATTTTTTATTCATTTTTTAAAATCCTGATAGCTTATAGGTTCCATAAATAAAAAATACAAAGATTCTAATGAATCTGGCCGATTGGTAACACGGGTAAAATATATTCATCCCCTATTAATGAGATTGGCAAAAAATAATTGGCAAAAATTTAATAGTATTTATTAGATGATTTAAACATTTTTCAGCTTGTTGAAAAGATCTCAAACTAATTGAGCTCTTAAAATCCATATACAACAAAAATATAGAAGACAAAAACCAACTCAGAGAATTCAAACGCATCTCTGTAAAACCCACTTCATGAGTATGGTCATATTTAACTTTGAGTGTTATAGGAACTATTGTGGATAAAATATGAAAAGCCTCCGACTGTAAGGTACAAAAAGCTTCCTTCTGTTTAGGGATTACCTTCAAGCACACAAATCTTCCTTTTCGATTGAACAAGTGCTCTTTTGTCGAATCGTTGTAAGCAACGCTAGGTAAAACCTATTGAAATAGATCAAAGGCTTATGCCGTCAATACATAGTAGATCAAATGCACAACTTTTCTTTATAATATTTTGATATTAGGTTAACGCCACTTCGTTTATTTGTTTGAGGTCGAATTTGTTTTTACTTAAATATTCATTAAAGAAAATGTTTAACTACATAGTAAGATTATTTTTCACATCAGGAATAACATTTTAATAAATATAAATAATTAATGTGATCATAGCTAAATGGGAAAAACAGTTGAATATATTCAAGACCTTTGAGTGAAATTTCTCTTAAAATCTCCATGATAAAGGATATAAGTAAAAGTAACAATATATGATGGTTTCTGATTCTTTAAGTTATGGTGTGCGGGATGGCCTAGTGTGCAAACGCTTTAGGAAATAGGCGAAATGATTGGGAAGATAGCCAGGAAAAAACAGACCCGAATATAGCCAGTTCGAAACCAGGAGCCAGGGAATATTTAAAAATATAAATTAATTCCCCACCCACCCCTCTGGTCCAGGAAACTCCGTATAGCCTAAACGGGTAGGAAGGGGAGGAGCAAAAAAAAAGATACTATAAATTTGTTTTTACTTAGTTTTATTACAGTTGCTACTAATTACCATGGAAGCCGCCAAACCAAATCCTTAGCCATGCCGTCCCTCGGATAGGACTTTCCACAATTTCACTGTATAATCCTTAATAATTATATTTTTGTAGGGGTCACCTATGGTATAGTGGTTAGCATAGGAACCTAAAATACTAAGGTTCGCGTCCCGTGACGGCGCTAGGGTTTTTTAAAGGGAGTAAAGTAGGCTACGCCGTCCCTCGGATAGGACATAAAATGCATGTCCCGAGCCTTTGGGATGTCAGGTACTCGTTAAAGATCCTTATCCTACTTAAACCAGGATAGGAAAAATTTAGGACTCCCACTGTAGCATCGTCCGATTAGCCTTAGTGGTATAAATTGACGTTAAAAAAACAAACAACCATGGAAGCCAATAGTTTCCTTCAATTATCTGAGAGTATAATTATTGTTGTGCACCCCCAATATTTCGTATCAGTGACCCTAAAACGTGTAGTTCCGTGTAAAAACCGTAAGTCGAAATTTTACGATCACAATACTTTCATTTACCATGTACTTCTTATAACGGTAAGTGGAAGTAAACAATCATCGGACCAAATGAATTGTGCTATCATCCGGCACCGCTGCTGCTAATATGAAGTTTAAAAGGGCCTTTACACTGTGCGGACCTCAACCTCGAACAGGAAATCCTCCGAACCGTGCCGTAACGGCGTACCACGACAGCTGTTAACACTGAAAGGTGAAGTCCAACGATCAATGATGTCTGACCGCACCTATACAACTTACTACAATAATTTTCATTACAACGAAGGCTGACTTTGAACTAGCGGCTCTTCTGGCTTTTGCTCTAATTTATTATGGATAAAAGGAACGTCAGAAAAATGCTAAAAGAAGGTCTAGAAGCTTATCTTAATAAACACAAAAGCGACACTAGCGCTATCCCCGAACACACAGGCGAAAGGATTAAGTTCCTGTTCGAATTCGAGTGTTATTTAGATTTGAAGTTCGTAAGGTTTAAAGGCACCTTACGTAGGCAGAATGGCGTCAGATATCTGCCCAGGAAACTTGCAATCCGATGGACACGTTATGACTGAACGTGTTAATACTTAATTAGGATCTTTGCTGGTGTAAAACTTATAACTAACGATAACCTGCCTAAAGTTTTTTAAAAGTAAGCACCGTTACCGAAATATAAATGATTTATTTATTTGTTTGAATATTTTTGTGTCAAGAAAGGTACTAGTTGATAATTCGGATAAAATGCGTTTTATTGGTGTGCTCATATATATCTACGATAAAATTCATTGAGGAAGGATAGGTGACGAATAAAAATATATTAGAGATAATATCTTACTATTCCAATTCCCTTAAACCCGATTCAAAATCCCTTACAGGAGAAGATTTAAAGCTATATAAAATAAGTCTTGCCTACGCAGCTAGTCGTTATCTAACAGGAACTCTATTTTCCAGAAGGAGTGAGAAAGGGTCCCGAACCCTTGTAATGCCATTTCCCGGTAATGGAGGGTAAATCCGACAATTTTCGCCCGGGGAGGGAGAATCGGAAAGTTTTGGGCCTGGAAGGGGAAGATCTGATCTCGGGAGATATATGATCGATAGAGGTCCGCGGACTGGAGACAGTATTCAAAGGGTTGAGGGGGGGGGGAGTAAAGGGGGGCCATAGAAGGGGGGGGGTATTTATTGTCCCGACCGAGACCTGAACAGGCACAATGGCACGATTTACACCCGGTCCCCATTAGCCAGCGGCCTAAGTGCTACTTCCCTTTTATTGGAGCTCTGTCTTAGCACTCCCTGTCCAGTTACTGCCATTGTATTGTCCTCTTCAATACTTTTATTGCTCGTCAAAGTAATATTTAAAAATAAATGTGACTATTTGTGAGATATTTTTATAAACTTTTTATTGCTATGTCGTTACTATGTTCGAAAAATTTGCGCGCAACACACTACTTTCACTTGGAATAAAAAACGCCATTGATAATTGTGCAAACGCAATTTAGAAAATTCAGAGCTTTATCCAAATTTATTTACCTACTTATTTTTGTTTTTTAGTCTCCATAAGATATTGTTGCGGCCAGCGGTAGTAGACAAAGCGCCTTTGGTGAACAATACGTCCGTTGTTCGGTGCCGCACTGGCTGTCGGGGAAGATCAAAGGCTTTGTTCTAGATGAACCCCGAACCTTCTAGAATCCACCCAAGACTAATAAATACCGGCTCTAACAGGCCTCAGCGGAGTTGTTTGGCAACACCCGTGGTGTGGACTTCGTAGTGAACAGTGATAAGTCTATTGTGATAAGATAGTGTGATAAGTGGTAAGCCTTATTGTGATAAGTTATTGTGGTGATAGTGTATGTCGTAGAAAAGACTCTTGTTTTAACCCGTGCGGTTAGTTATAAGTAATTAGAGTCTACATACACAGCCTGGTTTGTTTCTGATAATAAGGCAGTAATTACCCTTGTGAGTATTGATTAATAAATAATTGTTCTAGTGTTAATTGTTCATTTTATCGAACCCGAAGCCCGTAACAACTGGTGTCAGAAGCGGGGATATTTTTAGCATTAGCGTATTTATTTAGTTTGTTGTAAATAATTTTTCTGTTTATTACTTTAGTTAATTATTGTAATTTAGTTTATTGAAAATTTGTTTGTCTATTTTGAATATTGTTTATTTTATTTAATGTTTGAGTTTTATTTAATCTTTTTTTTGTTTCTTTTAATAATTAAGTTTATTGTTTATAGTGTTGAGAATTTCATTTGTAATTTAAATTTTATTAACTGTGTATAGGATTAGATTTATTTTTTTCGTTGTTAGTTTATAATCAAATTATTGTTGTTAGTCTTTAAGTTTTGATTTGTTAATTTTAATTTTGATAATTGTATATAATATTTAAAATGTCAGCCGGTGGCTTGAGATTGTATGATTTGAAAGTAGTAGATTTAAAAAGGGAATTAGAAGAACGCGATTTGGATACTTCTGGGAACAAGTCTATATTGCAACAAAGGCTCAGGGAAGCTTTAATTAGTAGTGGAGAGGATCCAGATCACGTTCTTTTTGAAACAGAATTTAGTAAATTGAAAAATGAGTTGTTAGAATTTAAAAATGAGTTGTTAGAAAATCAAAATGAGTTATTTTCTACGTTATCAGAATGTTTTACTACTTTAGAAAATAAGTTAGTTGATAGTGATACTCCTAAGATTTCGGTTAAGAAGGTTCTTAGTGCTACGCAAAATGATAAAGAAGAAGAAGAAGAGCCCTTCGACCTTGATCCTCAAGTGAGTGTTGAAGATGTGAAGGTGCCGCTTGGCGGATTGAGAGAGGTGCATGCTCTTGTGTGTGGACCCTCTTGTGGTGTTCATTTCGAGGAGGAGTTCATGAAACCCAAGCCTGAAAGAATAGGAAATGCAGGGTTAGCTGCTGTACAGACTGTCATGGATTCTAGTACTTTTGGGTATGCTAAACCTGACAAGGAAGATTGCGATGAAGGCGCTGAGGAAAAGCCTGTTGAAGTGGGAAGGCTTGTTCAGGTGGATTCGACAAGAGAAGTCATGGAAGTTGAGTCAACCACTGATGTTGAAAAGGGAGCGGAGTATAATGAGAGCATGAGAGATCAGCTCGAAGATGGTGATAGCTCCCAAGATAAGGACGAAGAGTTTGTTGTTTCCCGAAGTTTCCATCCAGGAAAAAAGCAATATGGATATTTGCTTGGATGGGAGGGATGCCCTTCTGAACAGATTGGCTGGGGGCCGGCTGGAAGCTTGGAGGCTTGTCGGCGTCTGCTTGGAGCATTTAAAGAGAGTTTGGCCGAGCGGTCTTTGAATGGACAGAGGTCAGCCGTATCGAGGAGGGCCGGATACACCCTTGGATGGGAGGGATGCCCTTCTGAACAGATTGGCTGGGGGCCGGCTGGAAGCTTGGAGGCTTGTCGGCGTCTGCTTGGAGCATTTGAGGAGAGTTTGGCCGAGCGGTCTTTGAATGGACAGAGGTCAGCCGTATCGAGGAGGGCCGGATACATCCTTGGATGGGAGGGATGCCCTTCTGAAGAGAGTGGCTGGGAGCCGGCTGGAAGCTTGGAGGCTTGTCGGCGTCTGTTTGGAGCATTTGAGGAGAGTTTGGCCGAGCGGTCTTTGAATGGACAGAGGTCAGCCGTATCGAGGAGGGCCGGATACACCCTTGGATGGGAGGGATGCCCTTCTGAAGAGAGTGGCTGGGAGCCGGCTGGAAGCTTGGAGGCTTGTCGGCGTCTGTTTGGAACATTTGAGGAGAGTTTGGCCGAGTGGTCTTTGAATGGACAGAGGACTGCGATATCGGGGAGGGCTGGAAACTTTTCAATCAGTGGTCGGCTAATCAGGTACAGCAAGCAAGGAACCTTGAGCTGGAAGGAACCTCAGGGAAAGGCTTGGTGTGGGTCTATGAAGCCTGATGATGCGGAACTTGAAATGTTAAACAGGAGAATGCCTGTTACTGATTCTGATGAGGATGGTGACCCCTTAGCAAAGAACTTGAAATTGGAAAGAGAAACTGACAGTGAAGTGACAGTCAGTGGCATCATTCGAGAACCTGGACGGCCTCCTCCTAAGCCCAATATTACCCATGGGACTACAGAAAGTCCAACAGCGGTAGTAGGACTCGAATCGAATGGTGATGAGAGCGAATCATCAGCTGCTCATGGTAGGATTAACGGAATCTTAGTTGAGCAGAGCATTGGTCTAGGCCCTCACAACCAACAGGTGCTGGTTGCCAATGCAAGTGTTGTAAGGATTAATCCAAGCCAGGTCCCGGACCCAACTTCTGGCGTTTGTGTAATGCCAAATACGTTTGGCATTGTGGAGCTCGACTCTGTTGCACCGGCCAGTGTCCTTTCGTTGGCTTCGCCTGGTAGTTTCAAGAAACTCGCTGTGCTTCTAACACTCGGTCAGGAAACAGGAAAAGTCCTGCTGGAAGCTGAAGAGGAGAAAACACCTGAGTCTACTCCATCCCATTCACGACCTGATCTGGGACAGATCAGCATTAAGGAGGGGGTAGTGTTGCGGCCAGCGGTAGTAGACAAAGCGCCTTTGGTGAACAATACGTCCGTTGTTCGGTGCCGCACTGGCTGTCGGGGAAGATCAAAGGCTTTGTTCTAGATGAACCCCGAACCTTCTAGAATCCACCCAAGACTAATAAATACCGGCTCTAACAGGCCTCAGCGGAGTTGTTTGGCAACACCCGTGGTGTGGACTTCGTAGTGAACAGTGATAAGTCTATTGTGATAAGATAGTGTGATAAGTGGTAAGCCTTATTGTGATAAGTTATTGTGGTGATAGTGTATGTCGTAGAAAAGACTCTTGTTTTAACCCGTGCGGTTAGTTATAAGTAATTAGAGTCTACATACACAGCCTGGTTTGTTTCTGATAATAAGGCAGTAATTACCCTTGTGAGTATTGATTAATAAATAATTGTTCTAGTGTTAATTGTTCATTTTATCGAACCCGAAGCCCGTAACAATATATAATATTATAATTATTGCAAAACTTGAAAGTCTAAAGTAATTTTCAATTCGTT
The DNA here is from genome assembly GCA_911387785.2 of Aelia acuminata. Lineage (NCBI taxonomy): Eukaryota > Metazoa > Arthropoda > Insecta > Hemiptera > Pentatomidae > Aelia > Aelia acuminata. Next base: position 118,428,735 of record OU426982.1, on the reverse strand, counting down.
ATTCTTTTTAAGGGAAAAAATCCTAATTTCATCAATAGTCCAGTTTTTTTTTTCACCGTCATTAGTAAATATAGATATAATGAATGGGTATCGGATAGAAGGGGTGTTTACCGTTCGTAGAAAATTAAAATTTTGTTTTCGAATTTTGGTCTTCAATGCCTTTCCAGAAACCGACATAGATAATAGTTTTAACTATACTAAAGTTTTAAACTAAACTATAATTATTAAGGATTATATTGTACAATTCGTAGTTGTTGTGAAAACTTAATTTAGTTACCATGCCCATTTTTGACAATCGCAATACTTTCCCTTATTTCATAGTGGAAGTAAAAGATTCTTCCTAACTACAACTATAACTTATGGAATCATATCCTCAAGGCCAAACAGCAATTTTCTTCTATCGTTCCAATTTCCAGCCACTAACTAGTCCAATTTTTTTTTTTTGTCTTTGGTCTTCCACACTTCTTTTATGGTGGAGTCGATTTTCATTTACTGTTTTATAGAAAATAATTATTCAACACTGGACTTATAAGACAGTCTGGCTCTCAGGACTTTGTACAGGTTTGCTTTTGAAAATCTCGTGAACCGTTAAAGAATCGATTATAAAATAGTTTCAATTCATTCAGCGTGTTTAATTTTATGAAGATCCACCCTTACCTCCAATTCGATTTAAATGGTCTTAGTAGGATATTCTGATTCTGAAGTATCGATTTATATTTTTGTTTAATTACTGCTTTTGTGGTTTGGAAATGTTACTATATAACATATCCTTTTGGTTACATAGACATACATAACATATTTTTTTCGTAGGTTACACCCTCGTAGAATATATTACTAGTTCTAACCTACCCCTTACCGTTGCCCCCCTCCTCTCATGCTCCCTCGATCACTTTGGAGATTAGAGAACTTTGGAGGACTTGAGGTGTCAATTTAATTAATCTCTGCAATAGTGCTTCAAAGTTAATCTACTTGCCCAATGTTGGGAACCATTGTCGGATCGATGGAATGGTATTGGTGCCACAGGCTGGAATACCAACCACTTTGTTACAGCCTACAGCTGGACTTTGTAGGAGAACATTTATATGACTCAGTAAGTGATAACAATTGTAATCAAAATCTTTGTGAGTGAAAAGGATTTATGAGACATGCAAATTCAAATTGAAAATAACGATCTGATTATATTGGAGAATGTATTAAAGTAAGTTAATGTTTAAAATAAAGGCTTACTAAAGGAGTTTAAAATCAATTGAAAGAAAAAAATGTTCCCAGGCCGAAAAAAATGTACAGAGATAAATTCCAAACTGAAATAATTTCTCCATCTACTTATTTTTTTGTCCTTCTCTCTTTCCTTCAAAGAAAAGCAAAGAAACCTCTATACCTTGGTATGTGTTTGAATACCTGTTGTGCCTTATACATGTACACATGTTACATACCAACTTAATATAATACGTCAATAGCAACACCTTTGCTGATGACAGGAAATGGATCAATAGGACTTTAACGTTACTGACAGATGTTACCGGGATGGTTAAAACATGAACTATCCCTAAACACTTCACCTTAACACTCCGTTATGATACCTGGTCTCCAGTGAACAGGAACATTGCCCCGAATCAACAGACAAACACAGTCCATTACTTGGAACTCACCAAAAGGATGAACTGGAGTTTCAAATTAAGCAGAAACTTCTAAACAATCGATCGATTGCTTCTGTATTCGACAAACCAAACAACCGATACCATTAAATTGAATCGACACTATTGAACGAAACAATCAACTGAGGCTTCTGCTATTAAATACACGTTACAATAGTTGTGAACATTTCAACTCAAATTCAGTCCGGTGTTGCATTATTTAAAATAAATTTGTATAAATTTAAAAACTTGATTCCTTCTTTGACATAGACAAATACCCGATATATTTGCCGTTAGTCAGAATTAATAAAGAAAGAAGAAATTTATCAGATCCAGAAGTCAATTAAAAATATTAATTCATTGCCAAAACATCAGTTGATGATCAGAAACGTTGGATTCAGCAGCTTTTCAGCTTTCGTGATTTACTACTACACTCACAAGATGAAATTAGACCAGCTCAGTTGTATTTTTACACCAGAGGCGAATGCTATAGCAATGGCACTAGATTATTCCAGTTCATAGGATTTATTGATTATTGGATTCAATATTTCAATGTTATCAATGATGAAGGTAGAAAAGGAGTTGTTCAAGGGAGGTCCTAAAAAAAAAAGATGGTTAATTGTTCAAGTTAGGAAAACTATATGCAGATTGGTATCGACCAACCTCAAGCCTGACGTGCCAAATAATAATTAGAAAGAAGTTATAGAAAGCTTAAATGGGAGACAAAAATGTATAATTTTAGTATAAAGACGGTTAAAATAATTTACATATAATCATTCAATTATAATTACACTTACACTTATAGGTATGTTAAACTGAAATGGTGCTTTTAGAGATATTACAGCGATGGCTACGCTAGTTTGGCCGTTAGACGAGAAGTGTTAGTGGTGCCCTAGTTCGAGAACTATGTCCGCATTGGATAGCTCCTCTTGAAGCCAGGACTACAGCCATTGCGGTCTAGACCTCGACAGGTATGCCATAGTTTGCCAACTACCTGAACATCAACCTGGTTCCAGCCAGCTTAATGCGATGAATCATCAAGGAAATCCTGTCCCGTGATTAGCCGAAGGCATTCTTCGAGTTAAGTCCTTCTAATATTATAAAAAGTTTATTATCATCAATTCCTAATGAAAACAAGCATAAAGAATCGAAGAATCCAAATTCCCCAAACGGCAAGACTGGGAACTCAGATGAAAAGTTATTTTCTGTTTAAAATCTTCTTTTAACATACTTCAACGGAAGGATGTTTATTGCTATTACGCTGTAGAAAGTCCTAGAAATGCCTGGAACGTTTGCAGTCCTTCGTACAAGATCATGTTTGGATCGTCCTAGTCCTTTCAGGGTGTTTTCATTACAGACCATTTTTGAGTAAGCGATCAAGTAGTGGCTTAGTCAAACCTTAAACAGCGAAGCATACAGTTACTTTTGAGTCATTTTTTTGTCACTGGTAATTAATGGTTTGTAGCGTTGTTACTAATTAGAGTTCTCATCGTTTGTTGGCATAAAATGTACTAGTGTAACAGCGCTATTTTGCCACTAAGACCATTTTTCATATTATACCAAGATTCCGTACCTTCACATTGGGGTGGTTTGGTTCTCGGATTTTACATATTCTATGCACAGTGGAATATTTCATATACCCTATGAGCTAGAGTGGAAACGTAGGAACCTATAATAAACATTACCCTAAAAATCCTTTTCCTTATCACCCAAGTTGGTTGGGTTTCACCGTAAGCGTCTGTCTTTATTTTCATACATATTTATTTTTTTAATTTATAAAAATATTAGTTACCTTACCTGGAAGGGGACTTTATTAAATGGGAATGAAATCGGAAATATACAACAAAATAAAGAATTTCGAGCGAGCAGGGACTCACTAATAATGAGCATCAGGGAGGATGCTCATTATTAGCGTTAAAAATTGGATTAAAATATTATAGGAATGGAGAATAGGTTCAACTTGAAACGTATGTAACAAAATCGTTACTACATATATCAAAAGCACCCTGGTACGAGGCTAACAAAACTTTCCATTCAGTCTAATTCCAACTCCAATTACCAACAGTTGACCAGCACGTAAGGACGCTTTAAACAAGTTTTTTTTAAATCTTTTTAATAAAAGGACATCCAAACGGTTTAAATGTATGTCTGACTTAGGGTTAATTCTCGATGGCAGAGAGATCTCTCTTAAACAACCATGGTAATTAAATTAAGCTATGAAGCGTGTACTGCTGGACGCTTTCAATCTTCATGTCTGACGTGTCATTATTTCCTCATTCCGCCACCTTATTGTTTGTTGTTTTGTTTAACGTCACTATATGCCACTAAAGCTAATCGGACGATGCTACAGTGGGTGTCCTAAATTTTGCCTATCCAGGTATAATTAGGATATGGATCTTTAACGAGTATCTGACATCATACAGTTTACGTCCTATCCGAGGGGACGGCATAGCCAAGGATTTTTTTACTCCCATTAAAATTCCGTCATCTTATTCGTTGATTATGAGCACCTTGCAGATGGGTACACATTAATGATGAAAGTTTTTTTGTTTTTTTTTGGTTTTTGTGGTTTCAAATTATAAATTTGAACCTGTCGCACAATCAGCGAATAAGGTGACGGTAATAGGAATGATATGTCATGCATGAGGAGGGAAAACACCAAGTAAGTACCCCCTTCCTTGCTTGAGTCAATTACCTCGGCTGTCTAAGAGAACAGATCTCTCATTCATCGCCTTTTTATTCTTCTCGGATCAATGAGTATTGCAGCCATATTCCTGATTAAACTGTTTGGATGTCCGTACAAATTAATAAAAATTCTTTTGTAAAGTGTCATTATTTGTTGGTCGACTCTCGGTGGATGAGGTCTGTATATAAAGTTTTGTTATTCACATACCTTGGTGATTTTATAATTAGTCGTTACAATTTGGATTGAACCGTTGAGGAATATGTCCATATGGTTTTGAATTTAATTTGAAGGTGTTGTGAGATTTATTTTCTTTATGGTCCTAGTCGCAGCTGAGATAAAATAAAAATGACTTCTAGGGAACGCACAGTGGGACGAATCGCCAATCTAGGTGGAAATAGTTAACATCAACGAAATGAAAAAAATCTTTTCGGTCTCTTGAAAACAATAGTCTAGCTAAGGCATTTACAAATTATTAATCACTTTAAGCAAGTATTAACAGAATAATGGGGGTTTGAATACGGTAGTTCCCTCATAATGCTTAGTCAGCTTATTTCCAAATTATATTGTAAAATCAATAGAATCATAAAATGGATCGTGTTTTTTTGAAAAAAATTTATGCCAAGCAATAGAAGACGATTCAGAAATTAAGTTTATATAAGTTCTTGGTTCTTTAAATGTGGATATAATACAGAGTATCCTCCTTTCTTTTCAATAGTCGATAAGCTATATTTTTTTCTTATAAAAAAAGGGGTTACTAAAAATCTACACCGATCTACACCGAGATATTTATACAGAATATAGTCCACACTATATAGAAATAAAGTATTCATTATGAACTGCTAATAAAGGTGTGCACTTTTTTTAAAGGTATAAATCTCTCATTGTTGAGAGCGTATATTTTTAATATTTTGAGGCAATACGGAGGTGCTAATAAAATTTATAGATATATAGTAAACCAATTTCATTAGAATACACTACGGCAATCTCCGAAGCTATGAAAAAACGAGATTCGTTGACCATAAGTACAACAATTAAAAGCAAATAGCAAGATTTTTCCCTTTCTAGGAATAAGAAAGAAATAAAGCATGAAAACAACAGTATACCTTAGGTATTTACAAACCATTAATCCCTTAAAACAAATACCAACGGAATAACAAAAGAATAAGCACGCCACATTCGTCACAATAAGTCAGATAATTTGAACATCTTATTGATAAAGCGGCATCATAGATCAGCGAATTTCATATGGTTTAGGAAGAAATTTTATACCACGGTATGGAAGACGATTCGGCAAGTAAGTTTATCTGTATTGGCTTTTTAAGTGTGATGTACCCTTCTTTATTTCCAGTAGTCAACTTAGTAAGCTACTTAATTTAAACTACTACTTATTTAATTAATGTTAGTAAAAATGCGATAACTAAGAATCTATAACGTCTTAGTTAAATAGACAGATATTTTCACAGAATACAATCAACATTATATAATAAGAAATTTTTCATTACGCATTTCTTATTCCTGCTAATGTGTGGTACGGTGTTTTTTTTTCCAGGGGTAAACGTGTCATTATTGAGATCCGATATTTTTAATATGTGGGAATAGCACGGTGGTGTAGATGAAATGTATATTTCAGATTTTTCTCTTTCTTTCCTAGCTAATTACCTCTCGCATAGGTAAATATTCAAAAAGTCTTTATTATGTGGTGTAGTGGTGGGGGATCGATATCAGTAAGGAAAGATTGGGTACTATTACTCGACTCGAAACGAACAATAAATAGGTTCAGGGAACATACCAGGTCTAAAATGAATACCGTAAGATACCGGAAGATTATTCCGGCACGTCTGGAAGCATCCTTGTATTCAATATTTCCCGAATATCTGGGTTAATTCCAGTGAAGCATCTAAAGGTACAAGTTTTAAGGGGTTCAATTTGATTTAGGATGGCAACTAGATTGGATGTAAGGCATTCTACCGTGTCGTCAATTGATTCATAGGAATAGATGGGTCCTATACAACGGGATAGTAGATCAAGGGATAGATTTATTTCATCTGCTGTCAGGTAATCTAGGTTTTTCCAAGATATATATTTTAGAAATAAAGTAGGATTCGAAATATCATTGGAAATACGTATTAAGTCGTCGCTCACAGACTTTATGAGTATGATACTAGTTGTTGACAAAAGTCCTCGAAAATATGATCGATATCAGCAAGGAAAGATTGGGCATGATTACTCGACTCGAAACGAACAATAAATAGGTTCAGGGAACATACCAGGTCTAAAATTAACTGTTTTTTGGGAGAATTGGATAGAATATTTGTATTGAAGTCGCCGGATGTATGCATTCAGATGGATGGATTCAGATCCATCAGATTCAGATGATTCGGAATGAAAAACAATTTTTTTTTATATTTTAATATTAGAATTTAATATATAATTTTTTTAAAATGTATTTGACGTTATTTTATAGTTAATATGTTGTTTTTTTTTTGAATAATTGAAAATTGAATAAAGAAATATAAATAGAATTACTCCATTATTTACAATTAATCTAAATAATTTAATATTGGTTTTTAATTTTAACCACTATTTTGACTTTTATTTATTAATTCATGCTTAAATGCAATTTTCTACAAACATTAACATAATATAAGTCGCTTCCAGAATTATTTCCCCCTAGATTGGCGATTCGTCCCACTGTGGAACGGAGAGAGTAAAAATTAAAAAGAAAATCCGTCCACGAACCATTAATGAATATTTAATTTGGCTCTCAAGACAAGGGCTAAGCGGTAAGATGAAGACGAGCCCTGTCATTACGGATGCCCTTCAGGGCTCGAGGAGACAAATAATAGCATCGAAGGGAGACGAGAATTAATAATGTATAGGCCCTCGGCTAAGACGGCTTTATAAGGGAAGACCTAATAAGGGCCACTTTGGATCATCTCGGGGGAGCTTTGGCAAAAACGAAATGAACCGAGGCTTTATAGCAGCCGAGCAAGGGATTTAAATTAAGAGCCTGCATCCTTTGAACGCCCTTCGCTCCCTTTAAATTCACTTTACCGAAGGATCTTCTTCCCAATCCTTTCAAGGAAAAGCCAGTAAACAACGCAAGGACCTCTCTTTTTTCAAATAAACTTCAGAAAATATAAGTTATCGCGTATCGTCATGAACAAACAACACTTCTCCGGGTTGCTTTCGTTGGATTTCCGTTACCGTACGAATATTAGAAAACATACTTATAGGTATATATTTTAATATCTTATATATATATTAAATCCATTTTCAATTCACTTCAATACCTTTCAAAACCTATGTATATTAATAAAATGTTGATCCCGAGCCTGTATGATGTCAGGTACTCGTTAAAGATCCATATCCTAATAATAGCTGGATATGTAAAATTTAGCACTGTGGCATAGTGTATACCTGATCTAGATAATCTATTCTTAATTATTATCTAATCCTATAAAGTTTATATCTGTATCGATTCTTGTCCTCTCAAATTACGTAATATCTTCTATATGTGATCCATTTAAATAATTTATTTCTTTAATCTGAAAGAAAGATTAAGAATACGTCGAGCTTATAGTCCAAAAAACAATACCTTGTATTTTTCTGGAATAAAAACGTCTCTTATTATCAGAAAAAAAAAAATTGTCTTTATCTAGAATTTTTGAATACTTCATCCCATCGCCTCTCCACCAAAATTATATAGTTTAATCATAATGGCACTAAAATATTTTATCACTGTATTCTCATATTCTGCGTCCCTGCAAATTTCCGTTGTATTCCTCTCACTATCTGTGCCACCTAGGATCCGTATCCCAGCCACATCAATATTCTCTCTTCAATGATCCCAAGAAACAACTGATATCGCCTCATGGCAGCGAATTTGTCAGGGGCTGCACATTGTCCAAAGATGGGATATTATTAACAGATTGCCATAATACATTTTTATTTCTGAAATTTTTACTTTTCATTATTTATATATATTATTTTACCTAAAGGGAACTGGATTGGAATTTAAGATAAAATTATTTTAAACAATAATAAAACTAATTGAAAAAATTAAATGAAATCCATAAAGCTGTAGAAACTAACATCATGAAAGGCCTATACACTGTATTTTAAAAAACAGTTTAAGTTATAACCGCAAGCTAAGCCTATTATTGACAGTTGCTGGAATAGAAGGGAGCTCTATAGCTATCGGAGCTGGCCCAACTCCAAGAGCTTAATCCCAATCTGCTGACGTCCATCGTCTTAAATCAGCCCCTAACATCTTAAAGTCATCCAAGACCTTTAGCCCCCGAACTCAAAAAAAAAAAAATAAGTAAATCCAATTAACCACTGAGTGAAGATATATAAAATTTAAAACCGGGATACATTGTATTTTACGTTTTATTGACATTAAAAGAGGATAAGTATTATTTTTATCAAGTTAATCATAAATTAAGTTAATTATTATATTTATTTATGTAAAAGTTTCGAGCTTTTCGACCACCTGGGTCATTTTCACCCTTCGCAGTTACAATACAATAAAATTAAAATACAATACATCGCAACAAAATTACAATACAATTAAAATTACAAGTACAATAGAGTTACAATACAATTAAAATACGATTTTAAAGTATATTATTAAAATTTTGAGTATTTAGTGACGAATTCCAAAATTCTCTCTGGTACTTTTATTGAAAAAAGTAATAGTACAAAAAATAGATATGAGAAAAAATAACGCTATAAAACTCTATCATAGGTTAATCGAAGGGTAGACGCGGGACAAAAATGTTGCTATAGCATCCCGGGCATATACAGCTACTTTAAATACCTTTTTTTTCAGTTTTGTGAGCTTCATGAGCTTCACTGTCTCCATGCATAGACTCAATCAAACTCCCTCACGCAGTGACAAGTTAAAAAAATTTCTGGAGCCGTTAGTGATTAAATATTCGAAATTAGATTATTTAATTATAAATTATTATTTAGATTATAACTTGCAAAATCCTCTCGATCAAATTTGGAGGTAACGTTGCTATATAATGTCATATACGGGGCTCAATTTCAGGTTCTTAAGGATCCTCGTATTTTGAGCCAATCTTTTCACAAACACAAGTTTTCAAATCTTGGTTAATTGGAATCATGGAACAGTAAAAAAAAAAAAAAATCTGTACCACTACAACCCATAAAGGGTCTTGGGTTCAGTGCTATGTAAGGAAGAGCACTGTTTCTTGGTCAGCGGTCGTGCAAGGAGGTGATTTGACCGTGATCACGCTCAACCGCCAGGTTTTCCCCCTTAATTTTTCAATTAAGGGTACCCACTTTATAGAGGCTGGGTTTGCCCCAGGAGGGTCTCTCGGCCCACGAGACGAGCTGTGGCGAATAATAAAGATATCATAAGCCATATCAGATTCGAACTCGGGACCTTGAGCACAGCAATCCACTGCCTTACCAGAGGGCTACCCCGCTCTCTCCATGGAACAATAAAACGTTAATTTCCGTTGAAAAACCGAATTCAAATATTTTAAGGATCGCAATAATTTCCCATTGGTATATATTTCATACTAGCTAAAACCGGCTACTCTATTTCTTTGCTGCGACTTACTCTAATATTAAGTTTCAGAGAAATAAAGAAATGTATTATGGTAAACTGTACCCAAATACATCATAACACATAACAGCCTGCTTCAGATAACTGTGCAATAGGAAGGGATTATAAATGTTCACTGACTTTATTACAGTTTTATACATGAATAGTTTTATACTCCACAACTGAACAGGAAGGAACATTGTTTATTCCATAAAAAAGAGTCCAATTTCCATTGGGTACGCTAAACGATAAAACAGTAGAAAAACATGTGGCACGTCGTTAAGAATACGATTACAAATCAAAATATATCAAATTTGAGTTGGGCATATTGGTGAAATCAGAATGAGAAAAACCTACAATGCCAGAATGTAGTCACAATAGTGTTAATAGTTCCGTTCGCGAAGGCCTATCTACCATATTATTTTATAAAGGGGATGATCGTTTTAACGAAGTTAGAGGACTACTTTTGAGTTAGAGTTAATACCAGTGGTACTTAGTGCCTCAATGCTAGACTATCTGTGATCAAAGACTATTTTCATAGTAATATTGAGAATGCAGGTGAAACTGCACAAGTGCTTATCCAAAAAAAAGTTTTTTTTTACGGTTTTTTGAGTTGTAATCATCTTGTCGCCATTCAATGTGATCAAAAATAAGGCGGTAATTCTGTTAATAATCGTACTAATTTTAACAAAACAGAAGTAGATATAGACACTTTTTGACTAGACGTTCTGTAAAAGTTTCAGATTAATCCAATGGCTACTTTTTAAGTTTTGAAGTAAAAAACATACAGGCCTTGCATAAGCGAAAGAAAAAAACATGTTATCACCAATAAAATAGCTGTTCGTGATTTCTTATTCATTTTGTTGCAAAAAAAAAAGAAAACAATCATTTTCTCATCCATAAGGTATGGATATGTGATTTACAACTTGGCATTAATCACCGCCCTGACCCTGGTCATGTACAGTAGTTAGAGCTCGAAGCAGGGGTAAGTGGAAACTAAAAGAAATACAGTAAAAAATATAATACGGAATATAAAATAAAACTAAATCAATGATTTAGAACAAATATGACAAGAAAAAATAATTGACATTGCATCATAAGGAAAGTTATATCGAACAATACGCACAACCACTAAAAAATCTGCTGCATGGGCGCAACACACAACTTTCACTTACCAACTTACTTAGATTAGAAATTGATGTGTTTTGGTAATAGCCACCTCTCAAAGTTACACATTTTTTCACATTCATTTCTTATTTTTGTTTTTATTTGCTCTATAAAAAACACTATTTTTTTATTATTAAATAAAAGTTTTTACTAGTAATAATTCGGCACTGCAAGCATAATAATCCAAGTCATCTGATTTTATAATTCTTTATGTAGTTGTTGAAAATTTCATATAGTTACCATGAAACATATAATTTCCGTTAAATGATCAGAACGGTTTTAAATATGAACAATGGTCTGTCATTAAAGGCGTACTCCGCATGCGTGTGCTCAACGTGTTCTAAATTGAATTAAAGTGACGGAATATTTTTCTTTTTTTCCCTCTATATGTTTACTTTAATTTTATCAAATCTCATATTTAGTCATTTCTTATTTTTAGGCGTAACGAGACATTGAATATCCCAATATAAACAAAAACAAAGGTACGTTATAGACAACAAAAAACAAACACACAAAAAAGGCCCCTTCTCCATTTAAGCCCCTCAGAACATTTTAATAATGACAAAGCCTTCCTGATAATAAAGAACACCTAATTTTTATTAAACATGACCAATTTGATGAAAATCATTAAGCCGTTTTTGATATAATCGAAAAAAAGGTAAAAATTAGATAAATTAGACCAATTTTAATGAAATGCTGGCTATCACATCTTTGGCATATACCTACATTAAATACCCAGTTTGATCAAAATCGTTAAAGCCGTTTTCAAGTAAATAAAAAAGAAACACGTGAAAATAATACAAAATTTATTAAATAAAGTGCCCACTTCGGTTGATCAATTTTGATGAAATTTTTACAGTCATATCTCGGGCATATTAATACATTAAACGCGCAGTTTAATCAAAATCGTTACAGTCGTTTTTGAGAAAATCGAAAAAAAAACCTAAAAAGTTATTAAATAATCGACCGAAAGTCGAAATTGTTGACGATCGCAATACTTTACCTTACTATATATTTCATATATAGGTTAGTGAAAGTAAAAAATTAAGCTAGCAGCTCTTGATTTTCCAATTTATCATGATTTCAAGTTTTCGATAATCCCAAATCATATGCATCGTCTTCATTTTTTTTAGATAAATTGTTTCTATTTATCACTCGAACATTACCTAAATCAAAAGTTACATGTATAAATATTTTAGAGTAATATGCGTAAGGCAATATTAGGCTCTTTCTTATAATAATTTTTACAATCATAATGTAACGTAAGCTCTTTCATTCTTTAGTGGAATATTCGGGATGTCTTGTTGCATACTTTAAGATGGTTACATTCATAATTTTATATATTATAGGAACTTAGGGTCGATATTTTAAATTTTGAGACATACATGAACTTCTGAGACCATGTTATTGTTGTTTTGTTTTTTTGTTTTTTTTGTAGAAGGGGGGCAGATTCCACCTGTGAGAGCCTTACAATTATACCTTTGGAGAGTCAATTACACGTCTCTTTTTGATATTTTTCTTTTTTGTATATTAAATAATTAATTTTTAAAATAGGTGGCATATCGATAATATTTGAGAAGGGAGTTCCGCATAGTAATAGCTTGAACAATAAATGGCCATTGGAGTAGATATAGAGGCAGCTTGTTCGTGAATGACTCAACCCCAATCCTCCTCTGAAGATAACATCAATGAGATGAAGACTGCTCTAATCTGTCTCGAATGATAAGCAAGATGTTGGATCAATAGATGTCACATCTCCTTACGTCTTGTTTAATCTTATGTTCTAGATTTATTCCAATGGAATGAAGCAATATTTTTTGTGGGGTTGGAAATAATTATATTGAAGGAAATATACCATGAAATGCGACTAATCTACGTTACGTTTTTTTAGGTATGGTTTTCTTTGAAGTTATGTTTAACCATATTCTTACCTAAAGATATGGGAATGTATGTGAGGATAATATATAACAAACTTATTAATAGTTATTCTTATACCTTATTAAAATTTCGAAATAGCCAAATATCCTAATCTACCATCCCACGCTTCTGAATCTGAACGGATAAATCTCTCATAACAAAGGGGTTACTATCTTTGCTATTTTTGAACGTATTTAAACAAACGGAGTCGATTTGTATAATTAAGGAAAATATACAAACATCGAAAGTAATCCAAAAATAATATCCTAACAAAGGTTTCAATTTTTAATACCTCAATAACTAGTACAACAATTACTCTTATTATTAGTTTTATTATCTACAAAGCATAGAATCCCTGCGCGGCCTTCGAGGTTGCATCTTATCTCCGTCTCCAGTGGTTGTCAATGTTTTCAGTCTGGTGAGCATCAAGCAGCCTAAAGCATTCCTCTTACCTCATAAGGAAGTCTTCATCTTTTATCCTCGTCTAGTTGAATATTCATGGTTCAGAATGTCAGCTGTCACAGTAACAAGGGATCCGACGAAGTAAATCTTTTAGACGAATTCTATTACGAGTCAAAATTCCGAACTGTAACCCCCCCCCCTTCACTCCCCCCTTACATCATATAAGATTCTAGCTGTGATGTTAGTACGTAAGGACGTACTCGATTTGATTAGTGGTTACCAGATGAGGTAAACTAACTTATCTCCACCTCTGTCCTATTGGACACAACGTGCAGAGTGTGTTGACCAATCATGAGAATGTAATACGATTCATATCCAACATTGGTATTGATGTTACCAGGGAAGACCTTCCATACCATGATTGGCAGAGATATTTCTCAGATTATTTAACTTGTTCATTTCTGTTTCCACAACAGCTTGTTGTTAAAGGAACTATCGAATAAGCGATTGATCCAAGGGGCAATTTACCAAGTGAGTGAAGCCATCAAGAACAGGATAAAAACAGGAAGCACTCGATAAGAGGGGAAAGTAAGTTTTATTGAGAAGAGAATCAGGGTATTGGAACGGGATAAACAAGAACCACTTTACGAGGTAATTAATCGGATGGCTCTCGGTTGACTCGGCCATTGACCATTAAATTATCAATATCAACAAATACCTCAGTATCAATAACTGAGAGACAAATTAGGACTAGAGGACACTCGATATGGAAAAAAAATGATAAAACTATGAGAAACCATTAATTTTAAAGTACATCAAGATATACCATTAATAGCCTATACCATTAATCAGCATGCCAGATGGGTCAAATGTTTAAAACCTCCTATTTAAAAAAATAAAAATGGTGATTGTTTTTAGAACGTGTTTTTAAAGCAGTTGAATCACTAATTACACTGATCAACAGTATTTTTGTTAAATAGGTAAATGGCTCTCTCATATGTGTTTTGCAATAGTAATTCCGAATATGACCATCTAAGTTGGGGCCCAAATTTTTTGTAGTTATAAATTTTGTAAACAAAAAAAAAGGTGATATTTCATAACTATGAACCTGTCTTGTAATATGTATTCTATAAATAATAATATGTCTTGTATGTATTCTATAAATAATATGTCTTGTAATTAATGTATTCTATTTATTTGCTCTAAATAAGGCTCACAACTAATGCAGGATAATATTGGAAGCAATAGTGATAACAAATAAATCGTCAAAACTCTTAAAGCATGTTTAGCTAACAAGTTTCTGCAGGCTAAGTCACAGAACACTAGACCCCAGACACGGGTCCTGACATGAGTCCCCTCTGGACTCCTCTCATCAGTATACACCTGTGAATCGGCTTAGTTAGCATCTTCAAAATACAGCAGGAAATCATCGAAGGCTACATTTTGATTAAAATTACGCTAAGAAAGCTGAATAAAAAAAATTGCTTGTTTTAACACTGTATTATTTTTGTATCTTGAAATTACACAAAATCCTTGCCCTTGAGACAATAATGCTTTTCAAATTTGAAATCAGAGAACAAATGCTAAAAGAAACAGCGATTGTAATTCATTTAACTGAAAAAAATTAAATTTAGTTGTTGTATGTTATATTTTTCCAGCTGACATTTGCTATTTGTCTGATTTGGAATTACCTGTTTGTCTATTGAAGCGAATTAAGTAGCCGAAAACTAATGTTGAAATTATGTATTCTTCATCGTAGAAAGAGTGTTTATATTAAATATGCTCAGCTGCGTGTGAGAGCAAATGACGAGGAGATGTTTTTAATATAGGAGAGTGGTCGGAGGGAACTTACATGCTGATAACTTTTCAAATTGAAGCCAGCAGCTGTTCTCCCCCCCCCCCCACCGTGGCAGGGGAAGATGGATGGCTCTTCCTGAGGGCGGACACAATTAAATTATCTCGCAGGATCTCGCTGCGGACGAGATGCCTCATGTCGACGGCGAAGGGGGGTTGGTGGATGGGGGGGCGCGCGGTTGACCGCCGAGCGATCCGACAAAGCCCCGCTCCAGGGCTTACTCCTCGCCTTGTATCCTTTGAAGGGGGGGCAGACATCAAAAGGTCTCGTTATGAAGCCGCACTGGGTCAATTAGCGTTCATGTCAAATAGATCTGTCGGTGGTGGGGGGGGGGGGGGGGGAGATAGTATCCCTTTCATGGTAGCAAAAGGGGGGACCCTTATCGCCTTCGTGTGCTTATTGTATTCAGATCCGATTTGTTACAGAGGATCTTTCTAGCAATCAAGGCTACACCCACTTATTATATAATGAACTTAATTGCTAACGGAGAACTTCAATTTGTAATTAGCAATGTTAAAACGGTAACGTGTTCCTTACTAAAGCCCACTTAATAATTTCTGTTGATGGTACTTTAATTAAGGAAGAATATGAGTGAATATAGTTAAAATAGGCAATGTAATATGCCTTGGTGGGGGAAAAGAAAAATGAAAAAGATCGAAAGCATTATCCTAACACTTTGTATCGCTACGTTTCCAGCTTACCTCTTATCTAACCCCAGAAACTTCATGCATATATTAACTTAATCTATCCAACATGATTAAATTAATATTAATTTCTATCGGATCCAGGAAGAAATAAGATAAATTAAACTATATTGTAAGGTGAAAAAACATGCGATTAAAAAGACTAGAATTTTTGTTGGAACAGTCTGAAAAAACTGTTCTAGTACATGATCGTTACTGTTCGAGATTCTTCTACGTTTGTAGGGAACCTTCTTGATTGTTCTAATTCAATGAGTAAATATAACGAGCGATGGAACGGAGAGTTAGTCTGGTTCTAAAGATTAAATCATATTTTTATTTTTGTGTTATTGTATCGTTAGTGAAAAGAAGATACTTTTTGTAACCTTGCTAATTATTTGAGTTTTTATTGTTTGTCAGACACTGCTAATTATTATCGTTTTGTAAAAATTATTTAGACGCACATAAGTTTTACAATATGAAAAAAACTTAAGAGAAATCACAGGTACTCAGAGATCCTACACATACTTTTTTTAATTTTTTACATGGTTGAATCTAATGGGACCAACCCCATGACGAAGCAATCAGTACTAAAAATTAGATCACTTATTATGGACGGAAAATCACATTTTGGAAACAAGAAGCGTTTTATAAAGCTAATGAGGAAAATTATCGTATCACAATTATTTTATTGTAGCGTGGAACAAAAAAAAAATATGATTGAAATGAGTTCTAGACTTAACGTAACAAACTGTTCTAGTACCTGTTCGTGACTGTAACTAATCTTCTATGCTTTTCAGGAGCGTTCTATAATGTTCTGATTCAGACTAAACATAAGGAGCGATGGAATGGAGAGTTAGTCTGGTTCTGAAGATCGAATCATATGGTTATTTTTATGTTACTATATCGTTACAAGTTGATACTTCTAGCGGTTGTAAAATTGTTAATAATTTGAGTTTTTATTGTTCGTTTGACATTTTAAATTATTATTTTAGTTGAATAACTATAATGTTGCAGTATTTAATAAAACGAAACTGACCTAATTTATAGATCTTTTTACTTTCACTTACCTATATATGAAATATATAGGAAGGGGAAGTATTGCGATCGTGAAAAATTTCGACTTCTGGTTTTCAACGGAAATACATGTTTTGGGGTCCCCTGAGTCCAAATAACAGAGTCCCGCGAAATGGTCTGTGTGTGTGTGTGTGTGTGTGTGCGAACAGATAAGCTCAAAAACTATAAGCCGTACAAAACTAAAATTGGGTATTTGGTGTATTTAAATGCCCGCGATGTGACAGCGAAAATTTCATCAAATTTCAATTGGTCAAATGAAGGGGGTACTTTATTTAAAGAATTTTGTCTAATTTTTAGGTTTTTCTCGATTTTCTCAAAAACGGCTCTAACGATTTTGATTAAACTCGGTATTTGGTGTATGAATATGCCCGCGATGCGATAGTCAAAATTTCATCAAAATTGATCAATTGTAGAGGGTACTTTACTTAATAAATGTTGTCCCATATTCACTTTTTTTTTTTTATTTACTCAAAAACGGCTTTAACGATTTTGATCAAACTTGGTATTTGATGCATGTATATACCTGCGATGCGACAGCCGAAATTTCATCACAATTGGTCAAACGTAAGGGGCACTTTACTTAATAAATGTAGTCCCATTTGACGTGTTTTTTTTATTTACTCAAAACTGGCTTTAACGATTTTGATCAAACTTAGTATTTTATGAATGTATATGCCCGCAATGCGACAGCCGAAATTTCATAAAAATTGGTCAAACGGAGGGGGCACATTATTTAGTAATTTTTTTCTCATTTTCACGTGTGTTTTTTTTTTCTCAAAAACGGCTCTAACGATTTTGATTTTACTCAGTATTTGGTGTATGTATCGTCCTCGATTTCCAGAAAGCATAAGAGACCACATAACTTTACAACGAGACGTAAATGCACCTATCGATTCACCTTCACGATATGTTTACAAAAGGAAACTCGTAGTAAAAGACAAGCAAGCAGTAAAAAAAAGACTTTTGATGAAATTAGGTCCCTTAAAAAAATAAATAAGCAATAATGAATCGAAAAGTTCGTAAGTGAAAGTTGTGTGTTGCACGCATCGCACCAGATTTTTTGAGTTTCATATTACAGATATTACGGGACTAAAGAAAAATATCTTATTTCATTTTAATTTAAAATTAATTTCCCCTTTATCTCATAATTATAATTTCCTTTCATTAAAATTATAAGTTTTTTTTTTAAGTTGCTCCGCTTTTCTAAACATTTTATATAATCCGAAAAAATAAAATAAAAAAGAAGCGAAATCAGTTACTGCTCCGGTTAATGGTGTAATTTGCATTTAAGAAACCATTTACAGCGGTTACCTTCCCCTTTAATTCCAACTTTTTTTTTTCTTTTTGCCTGTACTTTCCTTTTTATCAAGTCTTCTCACCCACTTAGTTTTCTCACATAAATGTCTTACGATAAAAAGGAGCTCTACCTTTAAAAGTCCATTATCCAAATTGTATTTTTCGTCGAATATCTACAGGGCATTTTATATAAAATATACAATAAGCTAAAATTTATTACCTGTTATATATAAGATACTAAGCAAATAGGGACTAAAATTTCTGAACAATGCACTACCAGAACTGAATAAATAATAACTATAAAGATTACAAATAAATTATTGATAAACAAAGTTTGATATTACAAAGGAGACAGGATTTCTCTGAAAATATAAAGTTCTCTAAAAAGCACTATGTAAGTTTTTAATGTCTTTCTTAATATGTTATTTGAAGGTAATCGTTCAATGATCAATGTCAGGCACTAAGTATATGTGAATAAATATTTATATGAATAAATTATTTTGGGAATAAATGGTGAATTATAAATGGTGAAAGCACAAGTTTATTTGTGAAGAACTTCGTAACTATCCCTTAAATAATTTCTATATTTAATCAATATCCTTATATATATAAAAATCTCGTGTCCCGATGTTTGTCTCTCTATTTCTCAGAAACTACTCAACCGATTTTTATGAAATTTGGCTCAATGTATATAGTTTTGGCCAACTTAACGGACCGGATAGTTTTTAACTTGATTAGTGATCAAAATAATTCTTATATAGCGAATTATTGCAAATACAGTAGGTCGTGTTTCGATTTATTAACATGGCGTCATATGTCGATTTCATAATGTTTTTGTTTATAAGCATGCTATTGTAATACAGGTTATCATTATTATAATTTTGTATTGCGTTATGTGAGTGCAGTTATTTGTTCCTATATTATTATTTTCCACAGACAAATGGTAATACAAATATTTGTATTTATTGTTAATTTTCATTAAAGAATAAATAAATCAAGAAAAGGTTACAATAAATTCTCAAAAGTGTAGGTACTTTTTCCTTTTCCTTTTTTATTTGTATTTAAATTAAATTACAAGCTAACCGCTGAAACACTTTGCTGTGGCCCACCCTGATATCAACTTTTAGTAAAGTAAATACATTTCAATAATTTAAATTAGGCTATTATTTGAAATAATACTCTATAAATGTTGTAACAGCACCTACTGTCATAGGTGTAACCTAATAGAAACCTTACTTGGGGAGTCAGTGTTGCCAAAAATTAGTGAAAATTAGTGAGACTATAGTGGCTACACTGCGGGTAACAGTCATAAAAACTCCCTGAGTGTGTTTTGATTAGGTGTTGTGGGTTACTTTGTGATTTGCATGATTAATGAACTGCATAATTAAGACTTTAATATTATATTTTCAGTTGATTTATTTAACAGAAGTTTCTTTATTTTCATTATTCGTTTTGTTATTATTGTTTAAATACAGTGTTTTTTTTTATTTTACCAAACCTTTTATCATTTTTATCCCGAGATCTAAAATGTAAAATTTAAAAAATGTCAGTGAAGATTTGTAATTCCTCCTTTATCAACAATAATGTAAAGTTGAGAAAATTTAATCCCAATCGAATAGAGGATGTTACTTCCTGTTCAGCAGTGTTGTAATTATCTTTAAATGTAAAATTTAAGAAATGTTAGCGAAGATTTTAATCCTTACTTTAATTTAAAGTAGGCTATTATTGGGAATGATATTTCGTAGTTAATTTTACCAGAATACAATTTTTTACTTATCTTTAAATGATTGTTGATTAAGAAAGGATTACAAATTGCGGCATTTTTTAAATTTTACATTTAATGATTATTACACCTCTACTGAACAGGAATAATTGTTATTTGGGTAACTTTAAGTTTCAGATTTATCCGCCATAATTATGAGAGTACTACTGCAAAATAATCCATCGGCAGATATATTTTTTAAACAATTGCTCTATATTGGAAACGGTGAAATAGAGCTGCATCGAAATTCAAAATTTATCAAATTACCAGAAAATTTCTGAACTGTTGTAGAGACGAAAAATGAACTGTCTTCGAAATATAAAGTGTCTTTCCTGATATTTTGAACAATTATTTGGACTATAATTGGCTGGGTAGTCGTGCTATTTTGGCAGCAAAAAATGTTGATTTCGATGAAATAAACTTCCAAAATCAATTGACAATGTTCTAGATGTAAACGAAGCCGTTAATTTCCCATCTGAATTTTTTAATTCCTTGGATATACACCCAAACAATCTCCAGTTGAAGATTGGCTCACCGATCATTCTTCTTCGTAACTTAAATCCACCTCAATTGTGCAACGGTACACGTTTGGTCATTAAAAGGATCACAGGAAATGTTATTGAAGGAAAAATGTTGCCTGGAAGGTTTACAGGAGATATCGTCCTGTTGCCACCTATTCCCCTGGAACCGACAGAATTTTCAATAAAATTTAAAAGGCTTCAATATCCTATTCGTTTGGCTTTTGCCATGACCATAAACAAATCCCAAGGGTGAACAATGTCCACTTGGACTTTGAAAATCCGTGTTTTTCCCTTGGGCAATGGCATAACTCACTTGGGAAATGGGTATCGCCTGCTCACGTGTGTGGAAACCATCAAATCTTTGGTTTGTGTTAAAAAAAACAAACAGGTTAACCCAAAACATTTGAACAAATTAGTTCTTGAATAAATAAAAATTCTTAATTGTATTATGTAAAGACTTCTATACTTTTTCTATTGCTAAATTAAAAGCTTCAACACACCACCCTCCTACCGAACACTTATTAGCCGAAGGGTTGGGAAATCGAGGTCTCAAAGAAATTGAGAAAAACGCCAATCAAAAGGACATATATGACGCGTTAACCAAGATTGGCATGACCCTGAGCAAAATTAAATCCGTTGTTAAACTAACAATACCAAGTTGAAGTAGTGTTAGGCCAATAATCAATAGATCAATGGCTGAGGTTACCAAACCTTACTTCAGTCATCCTTTTTAAAATTAGTGGAAAAATATAGCCATTTCGAGTTAGTTTATACCGATCCATAAAAAAAGGGCGATAGTGTCGGCAGCTCTGTGAGTCGTAAACACAATCAGCTCCTTTTTAATCAAACTACATTGAAATATGAAATGTAAAAAATAAAAACTTTAACTTTCCTATATTCTTTACCAAATACTTTTAAATGGTGTAATGAATACTCTATTCTCAATCATGTTGGATTTTGATTAGCTGAAAGGTTTTCATCTTTATCAATGAATATTGGTATCACTGTATTTGTTTAAAAATATTAGGATATAACTACTGAGCCACAGCAACGCGTGGCCGGGTCTGCTAGTATATTATAAAGCAAAGTGTACAATGTGCGTGCCGAAAAGGCTCAAAAACGACTGCACGTACGACCAAGAAAGCTATGTCGTCGAGTAGCAGTATAACCTCTAACCGTGAAGAAGTTTTCCGTTTTTATCTTTAAGGTGTAAAATTGAAGAGAAGAGGACCGGAATTTAAGCCTCTCGCACCATATATTTAGCCCACCTTTACGGGTATTAGAATAAAAAATTTAGTTCGAGCTTCAGACTACCAGGAAGCGCTAGGGTGCGTTTCACTCAATGTTTATTGCTCATTCATTCAGTTTGTTAGGAATATAAATTTTTCCACAGTTCTTTTAAAATTTCTAAAAAATTAAGCGTAAATAAGTAATTTCTCCTTTGCGTTAAAAAAAAAAAAATAATGATTTTATTTTTTCAATAATTAGAAAACCATCTGTAGATTGAAAACCAGCTCTGCAATGAATTAGAAAACCGACTGGATTCCTTAACAAATTAATTTTAACATAAAAAGGCTTATTGATCAACACATTACATTGAATCAACATATAATATATAAGTAAATTTAATGCAATATGATTGAACATTTGTTAGTAGTACAGTGAGTAAATACAAACAGACATAAAAAAATCTGGTGCGTGCGCGCAACACACAACTTTCACTTAGATTAGAAATTAATGCGTTCTTGTCGTCCCTTCCGGTTGATCAATTTTGATGAAATGTTAGCTATCACATATTTGGCGTATGCATACATGAAATACCCAGTTTGTTCAAAATCGTTAAAGCCGTTTTTGAGTAAATAAAAATAACACGTGAAAATGATTCAAAATTTATTAAGTAAAGTCCCCCCTCCGGTTGATCACTTTTGATGAAATGTTAGCTATCACATATTTGGCGTATACATACATGAAATACCCAGTTTGATCAAAATCGTGAAAGCCGTTTTTGAGTAAATAAAAAAAACACGTGAAAATGATACAAAATTTTTTAAGTAAAGTCCCCCCTCCGGTTGATCAATTTTGATGAAATGTTGGCTATCACATCTTTGGCATATACATACATCAAATACCCAGTTTGATCAAAATCGTTAAAGCCGTTTTTGAGTAAATAAAAAAAACACGTGAAAATGATACGAAATTTATTCAGTAAAGTCCCCCCTCCGGTTAATCAATTTTGATGAAATTTCTACAGTCATATCTCGGGCATATAAATACATCAAATACCCAATTTCATCAAAATCGTTAAAGCCGTTTTAAAGTAAATAAAAAAAAAACACGTGAAAATGATACAACATTTATTAAGTAAAGTCCCCCCTCCGGTTAATCAATTTTGATGAAATTTTTACAGTCATATCTCGGGCATATCAGTACATCAAATACTCAGTTTAATCAAAATCGTTACAGCCGTCTTTGAGAAAATCGAAAAAAACGTAAAAAGTTATTAAATAAAGTACCCCCTCCTTTTGAGCAATTTTGATGAAATTTTCGCTGTCACATCGCGGGCATATACATATACTAAATACCCAATTTCAGGTTCGCAAGGTTTATAGTTTTTGAGCTAGTCTGTTCACACACACACACACACACACACACACACACACACACACACACACACACACACACACACACACACACACACACACACACACACACACACACACACACACACACACACACACACACACACACAGACACAGACACACACACACACACACACACACACACACACACACACACACACACACACACACACACACACACACACACACACACACACACACACACACACACACACACACACACACACACACACACACAGACACACAGACACACACACACACACACACACACACACTGAGACACACACACACACAGACCATTTCGCGGGGCTTGGTCATTTGGACTCAGGGGACCCTAAAATGTGTATTTCCGTTGAAAACCGGAAGTCGAAATTTTTCACGATCGCAATACTTCCACTTACTATATATTTCATATATAGGTAAGTGAAAGTAAAAAAGAGATAACTTGACTGAATATAAATCAAAACAAAAAGTTTGAAGTGCTCTTATTATAGTTATGAAAAAAAAGATGGTTTGATTACTATGTATGATGAGCCTTCCAGTTGATAAAATGGCTAACTCCAATTTCAGCATTTTTTCAATTCACTCCTTATATTTCAGGATAAAAAGGAATATGGTAAAAAAATTGTGCCTTGATTTGCGTAAAATAAATTTTTCTTTTACCATTTTCAATCCTCCATAAAGGATATAAGGTCCCTTATTTGGGCAGACTCTGCAGATCTCGAATCTTAATATTAACACCAAGTTAAAAACGAAGTTTCTAGAAGGTGCTAATTTTTTCTGTTATACTACCACACAACTACCGGAGCGAGGCCGGGCACCCTAGCTAGTTATTATATATATTGGGAAATATTATTGAATTTAAGGATGCTAGTAAACATTTTTAAATTTGAAATAATTTTAAATCTGTTCCATCTTAAGAGATTGTACGATGTACGACGTCATAAAGGAAACTTCTTATTTCAAAAGTTTCTTGGAAGTTTTAAAATAGATCTCAATTGAAACTTCTGCGATATGTGAAGAGATAAAAAACTTTTTCAATATATATCGGCCCTCTGCCTGGGTTTTTTATTCTACACAACTTGACGTGTTCGGTTAAATCGTCACGGGCCACATACGTTATCAAATCGTAGACAAGTTTTTATGAATTGTAAGATATTTACTTTGTACTTGAATATATATTTTAATGAATAAAAAAGTGATGAAATATAAGTACTTATGTAATTAATAGATATTATCTTTCTAGATGGCTAACCGTATAATTATTCAAGTTAATGGATATCTGGTTCAAATAAATATATATTATTTGTTGATTTCCAACGCTCTAAGAGGTATTTCAAACATTGTCACCCTTCATGATTTATTTAGTATATGTAAAGTTATAAATAGGGACATTTCATATGGTAAATTATACTGGGTGTTTTTTTATATTATAACTATGTGGTTTTTAACAATCATTTGTCTTCCATAATCAGGAGAAACCCAACATGCCCCCAAAAAAATATTTATTTTTCTGATCTATCGAATTAAAGTAGGTTTATAAAATCATGAAAATTGTATTGTAGTTTATTTATAGTTATTTTATTATTTTAGGTAAATTAAGTAAATTTATTAATGTTATATTGAAAAGATTTTTTTTTTTTTTTTTTTTTTTTTTTTTTTTTTTTTTCTTTCCATTGAATTTGACTTTGTGGACCAGTCGGGTTTCTCAAACGACCGATTCAAATACAAACGCGAATACAATTTTCTTTATTAAGTTGCAAATGAATCCTATTGTTCATTTTCTGCTGAGATTAATCCTAAGTACCCATCTTGTGGCTATTTCTGCTTTCAACTACTAATTAACACTAGGAAAACATAAATCTTTTCCATGTCGAGATACAAAAGAGAGAAAAAAAAAAGAAGTGAAATTGAAGCAATTTCTTTTCCTGAGATTCAAGAAAAGTTTTAAGCATTGTTTCCACAAGACACATTGAACTTCTTCCAATTACAAGAAATCCGTGCCTATAAGTTTTCTAAAACCAGTTTTTTTTTAGAATTTATTTAAATATAAATTTTCCTGCTTCAATCTGTCCCCACCTTGGAAATGTACTAGAAGATAGAATTTTTACTTGATTGATGGAAATATTACTAATGTTGAAAGTAAAATTGGAAATTCTTAAAATCATAAATAATTGTTCGGCTTTTAAATAGATTTAACTCAAATGTCTTTATTTTTTTGTAAATGCTGTTTACAAAAATTATTAATGTTTATAATGTTTTACATAATCATATTTAGTATTTTTGCGGTTTAAACCCTCCTAGATACAGAAAAAAGATTTATCAGTGTTGGATAAGAAAACAATTTATGGCTGAAGCCCATCAAGAATCTCAACTTTTTGAGAAATTATTTTAGCTGTGAATAGGCAATAAATTCATTTTGAATAAAATCACTGCGATCGGCTTTAAGGTTTGAATTAGAAAATCATCTTAAGAGAAACAATCAATAAAAATAGCTCAAGTACAATGGTTATCAAAATGTTGAACTTAATACTTCAAGCAGGATTGTAAAAGTGGACCAAATAATATATTGTAACACTATTGGTCGCGCCAACGCGAATAATTTTATTTAAATATTATAAATAATACGGTTGGTCCGGCTCTGTCGGGCCATATGTTTTGATTGTCAATTGTTTTGCTTTTGTTTAATCCCATATGGCATATAGAAACATCCCCCAGTCAGTCTTTGTACTTGCCAATGTGCAGTTGAGCATCAGTTTTTTAATAGTTTTTTTAAAATATTACGAGTACTCCCGAACCATTGGGTTAGTTGAAAATTAAGGGACAACTAAGAAGAGACCACCAGATTACGAAAAAGACGTAGAAGGAGTGCAGCCAGTGGAAGCCGCATACGGGTGAGTCCCGAACTAATTTTCAATAATTTTAATGTTTCGGGAGTCTGCTGATTGTTAGAAAATTATTTAACTCATACTTTTAGTTATACAGTCCACTTATAAATTTATATGCCATAATTTATTGGTCCTGACCGAGCCGGATCGATTGCTAGTGATTTGTAGGGGTCGATTGTTGGGCCGTTCGATTATAACATCATTCTAGCACAATCGTTCCATTGGGTTAAGGTTAGTCTTTGTTTATCAAAGCAAAACATTTATTAATCAGTAAATTTAATTATTTTAATAATCTCTATAGGTTAAATTATAAAAAAAAATAAAAAATGTCAGAATTAAAAGTAAAAATACTCATTGCTAAAAGGGAAAATTATTTTATTAGAATTCAACGGTTATATGATATAGCTAATAAAGTTACGAGTAGTGATAAAAAATTGCTAGAGCAGTTTCAAATACTCCTTCATGTATTTGATGATACAGTAAAAGAATTTGAAAATACTGAATTTCGCATTAATGAGATTAAATGTGAATTAGATGAAAATTTTTCACCTGAGTTTAATGACTCGCTACCTGAAATGATAGGGTTAATTAGGTTAGTCGCAGCGAGGGAATTCCCGTCACCTAAACAAGTAGCCGGTACTGGCTTATGAGGGAGTGGTAAAGCAAGCGAAACTTCGTCAGCGGCCTTATCACAAGTAGCTGTTATGGATCAGGAAAAAATTATTCAACTTCCTAGAATCGATATTCCAATTTTCAATGGGCGTACAGATGAGTGGCCAGTTTTTTATGAATTATTCAAAACGTTAATTCATGATAATAAACGCTTATCGGATCTGGAAAAATTACAATATTTAGTTTCTAAATTGCACGGTCCGGCAGCGAACATCTGTAAAGCTTTGAAACCAGTAGCTAGCAATTATTCCGTAATTTGGAATGCTCTTTATGATCGATATAATGACGATAGAAGTTTAGCGGATTCCTATATTGACCAAATTTTTGGGTTTAAGCCCCTTAAATCAGAATCCAGAGAAGGCTTAGCAATGGTCTTGGATAAGTTTTGTACCCCTATCGGTGCTTTGAAACAGTTAGGCTCAATTCCGTCTTTGGAGAATTATATTTTCTTGCATAGGGGTTTGAAAATATTAGATCCTATTACGAGAAGGGAATTCGAGGCCGCGCATCGAGATAAAAATATTCCGGAGTACTCGGATTTGTTAAAATTTTTAGAAAAACAGATCAGGACCTTGCCCTCGTCGGAAAATAGTCATTATTCAAAGCGTAACTCAAGCCTTAGTCATTCGCTGGTAGTAAAGTCGGATCCATCAGAAAAGGTTCGAAAAGTAGGATGCACATTGTGTGGGGTTGGTTTCCACAAAGTCCAGAATTGTCCTAAATTTTTATCTTTGTCACCCTGGGATCGTTATAGACAGTTAAAACAAAAACGAATTTGTCTAAAATGCTTTTCAAGCGACCATAGATCCAAGGAGTGTAAAGTTCAGACAAGTTGTTCCAAATGTGATTTACCACATCATACCCTTCTACATTTTGAATTTTCTAGTAATACCACAAATGATACACCGAATAAACAAGAAGCGAACGCGGTTGCAAGTCTTTGTTCGTTAGAGACTCAAGTCAGTCGTTCACAGTGCCCTAAAAGCACTGTTGTGTTAGCTACGGTGGTAGGTAACGTACTGGATGGTTCAGGGAGGATGCAAAGGATCCGCTTGTTAATTGATTCGGGTAATCAATCCCATTTCATAACACTTCGCGCTTATAGACGATTACGACTTCCCATAGAAAAAATAAAATCGTCAATTTTGGGATTTGGAGGCGTGCCAAAGGCAATTGAAGGCAAAACAATGTTTGCATTGTCATCGTTAATTAATCAAAATGTCAAGTTAGACATTAACTCCTTCATTGTTGACAAGATTGTTGATAGATTGCCTTCCATTGCGATTGATAGGTCGCATTTGGATCATTTAAGGGAGTTAGATCTTGCCGATCCAAATTTTGATGTACCACGTTCGATTGATGGTATCATTGGGGCTGAGTTTTGTCCATATTTTTTCGGAGGTCGACAAGTTCGAGGTTCCACAACACAACCCATAGCAATAGAAAGTCCATTTGGATTTGTATTGATGGGAAAAGCTCCTATTGGGGGTTACATTGAACCAAATTTGGCGCTCTGTTGTACAGTTGTTAGGGAAACGCCGATCGAAGATTTGGTTAAACGATTTTGGGAAGTGGAAGAAGTCTCTCCCTCACTGAAATCTACCTTAAGTCCTGAAGACCTTAAGTGTGAGGAGATATACTCCTCTACTGTTAGGAGGCAAGAATCCGGAAGATTCATGGTTCATTTACCTTTCCGGCAAGAACCTTCGTGTTTAGGTCAATCGGTTGAAGTGGCCAAAAGATGCCTTATGACCCTAGAAAAACGTTTAAGTCGTTCTTCAGAATTGAGGAAAGCTTATAACGCGGTGGTTACGGATTATCTACAGCAGGGTCATGCTTCTTTAGTTGCAATGACGGATTTTCCATCTGATGGATATTTTATCCCACATCATGGGGTTTTTAAACCGCAAAGTTTGACAACACCTTTAAGGATGGTGTTTAATGCAAGTGCAAAAACGACTTCTGGGAAATCCTTAAACGATATTTTGTTCGTAGGACCCAAATTGCAAACCGATATTATGGCATTCTTGATTAATTTCAGAATTTTCAAAATTGCGGATATCAAGCAGATGTATCGGCAAATTCTAATAGCTCCTGAACACAGGAAATTGCAGAGGTTTTTATGGAGAAATTCACTGGATGAGCCCATAAAGGTGTATGAACTAAATTCGGTAGTATTCGGGGTGTCCTCTTCACCATATTTGGCTTTACGTACGGTACATCAGCTTGTCGAGGAAGAGAAGGAAAACTTTCCTATGGTGTCGAAATTGATTCCCCGTGATATGTACATGGATGACTTGGTCACATCCCTTCCATCTAAAAACGAGGCCTTAGACATAATTCGAGAAGCTAAGGACATGTTTCGAAGGGGTGGTTTTGAGTTAACTAAGTGGGGCTCTAATGTAATTGAACTCGCATCTTCACATTCCGATAATAATCCGCGAGAAATACGGAAGGAATTTACGGATCATAATCCGTCTTCAGTGCTAGGTTTGCGATGGGTTCCAAAGGATGACGTTCTTCAATTTAAACTAGATCATGATGCAAAGGAGGGGACTAAGCGAAACATTTTGTCTACAGTCGCCCGAATCTTTGACCCGATGGGACTGTTAGCTCCAGTCACACTCTATGCAAAGGCTTTAATAAAGCGACTTTGGAAAGAAGGGGTGGACTGGGATGAGCCTCCCTCAGATTTAGTTGCACATCAATGGCAACAGTTTCAATCGGAATTGGGTAGTTTGCTGAACGTTAAAATCCCAAGACATATTGGAATTTACCCTGGGGCTAGAGTTACTTTGGTCGGGTTCTCAGATGCCTCGATGATAGGTTACGGAGCTGTCCTGTATGCCAAGGTAGAAAAGACCGATTGTAAACCTACGATAAGTTTCGTTAGTGGTAAATCAAAGGTTTCTCCGTCGAAGATCTTAACCATTCCGCGTCTGGAATTATGCGCAGCTCTGCTTCTGTCAAAATTAGTCAAGTCAGTCATAGAAACATTGAGGCTTCGGGTACCGGTGGATCGTTTTCTGTGTTTTACGGACTCAGAGATCGTCTTGCATTGGGTTCGGGCTTCTCCTGATCGATGGCAAACTTTTGTCGCCAATAGGGTTGTCCAAATTCAGGAAAACACACCGATATCTAGCTTGTTTCACGTGGATGGGAAAATAAATCCGGCTGATTGTTTATCCCGTGGCCTTACTTCGCGCGAGTTGGTATCGCATCATTTATGGTGGAACGGTCCCTCCTGGCTTGTAGAGACTCCGGAAAATTGGCCGATTAATCGGGAGATGGAAATCGATAATGTACCGGAGGCGAAACCCGACGTAGTGTTGACTACAGTTTCCAATGGCATTACTAATTCTATTTTGGAGTTGATCGACCGTAGCTCGTCCTTTCGACGATTGTTAAATACAATGGTAAAAGTGCTCAAATTTCTCAAATTGGTTCCTCGAGATCAGTCCAATTATTCCAAAGTCCAAGTCTTGATATCGCCGAGCAATATTTATGCCGAGTGGTCCAAGCAAAACATTTTGCAGCGGAAATTCGAAATTTAAAACTAGGCAATCCCTGCTCAAATACCCTGCAGCGTCTCTCTCCTTTCATGGAAACCGGGATCATCCGAGTTGGTGGGAGATTGTCGAATGCTGATTTGAGTTATGAACAATGTCATCCGATAATTTTGCCGAAAAACGACCACTTCACTAATTTGCTTATTGATTACGTCCATCAAACAAATTGCCATACCGGTTCTAATACGGTACTTTCATTATTGCGACAGAAATACTGGGTGTTAGCGGGTAGACAAGCCGTGAGAAAACGGATCCGAGTTTGTAATTTATGTTTTAAGTGCAACCCTAAACCCAAGATCCCGAAAATGGGCGATCTTCCGGCTTTCCGTGTTGCTGCTGTAAAACCGTTTGTGCAAACGGGAGTGGATTATGCGGGGCCCATACATATAACGCTAGGTCGGATAAGAAAGGCAGTCGTCTATAAGGCCTATATATGTTTGTTTATTTGTCTAGCGACGAAGGCTATTCATCTTGAACTGTGTACCGATTTATCTACCCAGACATTTTTAGCGGCGTTCAAGAGATTTCTAGCTCGCAGAGGATGTTGTCAGATGATGCTATCGGATTGTGGTACAAATTTTGTGGGTGCTAGATCCGAGCTAAACGCCTTGGCAAATTTGGTCCGTTCAAAGGATTACAGAGAAAGTCTGAGTCGACAGTTGGAAGAATTCCGTATCGAATGGAAGTTCTCACCGCCCCATAGTCCACATTTTGGTGGTATTTGGGAAGCGAACATCAAAGTTGTGAAGTCCCACCTCTTTAGGGTTATAGGTAAACAAAGGTTAACGTACGAGGAACTGAATACGGTGCTTATTCAAGTTGAGGCGTTGTTGAATTCCCGTCCTTTGTGTCCCTTGAGTTCGGATCCAGCAGATTTGTCTGCACTCACACCAGCTCATTTTTTAACCCTTACTCCGTTGAAGTCGCTTCCTGCTAGTGATGTACTTATAGTTCCAGAAAATCGACAGTCAAGGTTCCAACTACTGGATCAAATGATTCAGTCCTTTTGGAGTCGTTGGAAAAAGGAATATTTACACGAACTCCAAGTCCGGGCAAAATGGACAAAATCCGTAATTCCCTTAAAGGTTGTAATTGTGGATCAATCGAATGCCCCACCTTTAAATTGGCCTTTGGGTATTGTAGAGGAAGTTTGTGCAGGTAAGGACGGAGTAGTTCGCGTGGCTGTAATTCGGACCTCTTCCGGAGTATATAAAAGGCCAGCTATCAAACTATACCCCTTGCCTTCTCAATAGAATTTCGAGTGGGATTTTTTTTTGTACATATTGTAAATAAGTTGTTTGTGAGTTTGCTTTAAAGTTTTATTTTCTTTTCATATTTTAAAATTGAACTTGATTTAACTCTTAAAAGTTGAAGTTAGTTAGTATGTTTGAATGTATAGTTTTTTTTGCTGATTTCTCAATCTGGGAATCTGCTGAAGGTAGAAACCTTCAGGGGCGGGTGTGTGGTCGCGCCAACGCGAATAATTTTATTTAAATATTATAAATAATACGGTTGGTCCGGCTCTGTCGGGCCATATGTTTTGATTGTCAATTGTTTTGCTTTTGTTTAATCCCATATGGCATATAGAAACATCCCCCAGTCAGTCTTTGTACTTGCCAATGTGCAGTTGAGCATCAGTTTTTTAATAGTTTTTTAAAATATTACGAGTACTCCCGAACCATTGGGTTAGTTGAAAATTAAGGGACAACTAAGAAGAGACCACCAGATTACGAAAAAGACGTAGAAGGAGTGCAGCCAGTGGAAGCCGCATACGGGTGAGTCCCGAACTAATTTTCAATAATTTTAATGTTTCGGGAGTCTGCTGATTGTTAGAAAATTATTTAACTCATAATTTTAGTTATACAGTCCACTTATAAATTTATATGCCAACTATTCTGTGTTGAAATAATTTTTATTCGAAGAAAATTTAATTAATATTTAATATTTAAAATGTCATGCAAACAATATAAACTAAAATAATCAAAAATGTTTGAAAAATCATCGATTTTTTTTTTTTTTTTTTTTTTTTTTTTTTTTTTTTTTTTTTTTTTTTTTGGGTGGGGACTTCAAGGCTTCCAATGAAGCCCTATACTGCCCATACTAACACCCATGGCACTGGGTGACACTTCTCCTACGAAAGAAAAGCACCACCCAGGGCGGGATTCGAACCCGCAGCGCCGGCATGGGAGTACGGCGCTTTACCGCTCAGCCACACCGGGCCCCCAAATCATCGAATTGTAATGTCACTTTAACACAAACGTAACCATATGATAGATCTTCAGAGCAAGACTAACTCTCCAGTCCATCGTTTGTTATATTTAGTCGCAATCACAACAATCCAAAATGTTTTGACAAGCGTATAAGGTACTCGAACAGTCACAAGCATGTACAAGAACAGTCACAAACAAGTACTAGAACAGGTTGTTCCAACTGTACCAACAAAAAGTCTCGAACTATTTCAAATCATATGTATTCTTTCACGTTACAGTTTTAATAAATAAAAATAATTGTTTACTAAATTGTAGGTCATCCTGAGGACTGAACTGTGCCTTTTGTCTTTCAAGAAATAAATACTTATTTTCTAATTTATAGATCATAATCTATGTGTGACTTTATAAAAAGTATTTATATACTGGGTGCCCCAGACCTAGTGTAAAAAAAATTATTAAATAAAAAATCTGAGAAAATAGTGTTGTCAGAAAAACATTCAAGATTAATACAAACGTGAATTGAATTTTTCCTGTAAAATTTTATGCCCAGAAGAAATAGTTGAGTAAAAAAAAAAAACCGCTTGTGGGCTTGCGGATGTTATTTAAAATGATTAAGATATAAAGTTGTAAAGGCATTGATAATGAATCCCTAACAATACTGTTTTATTTTTTTTTTAATTTATCAGAAAAAACAATTTTTAAAATTGTAAATTAGTTAAATATCTTAAATATAATCTTATCTATACAGGGTGTCCCAGACCTAGTGTAAAAAAAATTGGGTAATACTGCATGTTAAACGGAATATAATGGCGCAAAAACGAGTTTCCTATCACAATCTGTTGAGTAGATAGAATTTTTTTTGTTTTTATTTTTAAAATCTTACCTTTTTCTGAAAAATTACAGTTTTCTGTACTTTCTTTTAGCGTAGAAACAAAACCGTTGATATATTCTTAATCAGCATTAAATTTTCTAAAATATGAGATGGGTTTGGTTATTTTAAAACCACTTTCAGTGGGACTTTTAACGCGCTAAACACAAACCATTTATTAAAACTTAAAATTTTAATAGTTTTTGAAAATTCCTCACTCCTCACAAGAGCACCCTAGAAGCTGTCAAATTTCCTAAAAACTGCGGAATTTAGTTAGCTTCTTAGTGGTGTAACCCATGATACAATTGCACTTCACTTTTTGAGTCTAAAAGAAGTTTTTCTGATGAAAAACATGCTAGAGAATGTTACTGCTGGGGCAATGAAGAAGCGCGCTAGAGCCTGCGTCCAAAGTAATGGATGCCGAACTTCACATGAGTTAGAGTTAGTTTTACTTTTTTAAGACTAGAAAGAACAATGTATGAATTCTAAATAATATAAAAAGGGTAATGATTATCTAAAATTAAAATAAAAAAATCTCCCTAGTTTAAATTTAAAAAATACTTTCTTTAAAATAAATTAAACTTTTTTCTTATCTTCTACTAAAATTTGAAAAATCCTACATAAAAAATGTTAAGATAAAAAATAATATTATTATTGTAGAACCATATTAAAATGGATTATTGCAGAGCGTGATCAAAATTTCCTCCATTACTTTGGAGGCAGGCTTGTATTCAACATTTTAGGTCTTTTTCGTTTAAAGCACGCCAACCGAATCTACAGTTACAAATAACACAACACATGTTTTTTAAAAGTAACGATATTTAATAACTATTATTTTATTTGTCACTTTATTTTAACTTCCAAAAATTACAGATGTCTTCCAACATAACCTCGAATAAATCTTCGTTTTAATTCCTATGTCTCCACAAAAATTCAGCAAGATACGAATCTATAAAAAGTTCTCCTAGTACCAGCTTCTACTTTATTTCGCCTTTTAGCCGCAGCCCATAGAGATTCTATCGTTTGTGTATGAGCTCCTGTTTCTGGATCAATGAAATTTTTTGAATGATTAACCGTGTAATGTTTAAAGTCATAGCTTGGATTTTTTTTAATTTTGGTATATGACCTCCATAAATAGGATATAATAGTTGTTTGAGGTAGAATGCATTCTTTGATGCATCCTAATAGGGTTTCTTCGCTTCTGTCAGGGACCGCATACATAAAATATTCTTTGGTTTCCCTACATATCTCGCCGAACACCCATTGCTGTGGATATGTTCTACCTACATTATATTTTCTTCTTGTGA
The DNA here is from genome assembly GCA_911387785.2 of Aelia acuminata. Classification (NCBI taxonomy): domain Eukaryota; kingdom Metazoa; phylum Arthropoda; class Insecta; order Hemiptera; family Pentatomidae; genus Aelia; species Aelia acuminata. Next base: position 118,394,007 of record OU426982.1, on the reverse strand, counting down.
AGCAAGATTCGTCGATTTCTACTGTCATCCCATTTCCTCCTATCTTGACTGTTTTTTTAATGAGGGAATCAGCGCAGACTTCCCTTAAATAATTTTTCCAATTAGTTTAGCAGTTTCCGCAGACATACTTAATTCTTCTTGACAAAATAAGATGCTAGTGTACTTTTTTTCCACGAATAAATGAAAATCAATGCAGTATTTAAAGGAAATTTAGAACCAGTAAACCAAGTACCTTCTCTTAAGCCAATTTCCATACGACAGGACCTATTATTACATCTCCATCTGAATCTATTCCCTCTCTTGCTTAATTTCATGTTATGTCCATTGCGGCATATCCTATCTTTATGAAGAAGATCTTTTTCCTGTAGAAAATCTACAGTTTTATCTAAATCTCTGAATTGGTCGTGTACCCTAAACAAAGCCATGTTTACAATCGCTACTAAATATTTTAGTCATATGTTGTAATTGTAAAGAACCGAGTATTACGTAACCAAGTAACGATATCGCAAATAGTAACGTAGTAGTTACCATATGTTCATATTTGTACCTGTAAATTAGGTTGACGTGCTTTAAACGAAAAAGACCCAACATTTTTTATGTAGGATTTTTTTTTTTAATTTAATCGATATCTGAAAGATAAATGTTTTTTTGGACATGTGGAGTTTCTCCTGATTATGGAAGACAAACGATATTTAGAAATATATTCAGAAAATTACAACACAATATATATACAACACAGTACAAATTAGATATATTTAGAAAATTACAATACAACACACTTACACTTAAATGGGAAAGATTCAAATGTATGGATCTTCATTCAAATTTTCTATAGGTCCTTTGACAGTGGCAGCAAGCAGAAATTTTACTCCAAGATGTACTTACTGGATCACTTTCATTAAATATTCTTTGATTTACTTACAAAATAATGGAGAAATTTTCACAACCATATTCTTCATGTTACTTTGACCCCTGGTTCCAGAAGTGTAGTAATTGACTTCTCAAATAAGATATAGGTCATCGAAGCTTGGCTCAGACCTTACTTTGTGACTAGTCCACGACGAAATCCAGAAACCAAAACAATGAGAGACTATTATATCTTTGTTGGCTTGTCTAATTAACGCCGTTAATTAATCTTAAAGGATTCCTCGTTTAAGAACCGCAGTCGGAATATACACATTCGTTTATTTGTTTAACCTCTCTTTATGCCACTAAGGCTAATCGGAAGTTGCTACAGTGGGAGTCCTAAATTTTGCCTATCCAGGCATAATTAGGATAGGGATCTTTAACGACTACCTGACGCCGTACAAGCTCGAGACCTCTGTTTTACGACATAGCCAAAGATTTTTTACTCCCATTAAAAAAATCTGGTGCGTGCGCGCAACACACAACTTTCACTTACCAACTTACTCAGATTAGAAATTAATGCGTTTTGTTAATGCCACTTCTCAAAGTTACACATTTTCCACATTCATTTCTTATTTTTGTTTTCAATTGCTCTATAAACCCCTCAGAACATTTTAATAAACGCTTACCTGATGTTAAATAACACTCAATTTTCATGAAACGTGACGAATATGAAGAAAATCGTTAAAGCCGTTTTTGAGAAAATCTAAAAATTAGAAAAAAAGTTATGAAATAAAGTGTCCGCTTCGGTTGATCAATCTTGAAATGTTGGCTATCACATCTTTGGCAAATACATACATAAATACCCAGTTTGATCAAATTCGTGAAAGCCGTTTTTGAGTAAATAAAAAACCCCGTGAAAATGATACAAAATTTATTAAGTAAAGTCCCCCCTTCGGTTGATCAATTTTGATGAAATGTTGGCTATCACATATTTGGCATATACCTACATCAAATACCCAGTTTGGTCACAATCGTGAAAGCCGTTTTTGAGTAAATAAAAAAAGCACGTAAAAATGATACAAAATTTATTAAGTAAAGTGCCCCCTGCGGTTGATCAATTTTGATGAAATTTTTACCGTCATATCTCGAGCATATAAATACATCAAATACCCAGTTTGATCAAAATCGTTAAAGCCGATTTAAAGTAAATAAAAAAAAACACGTGAAAATGTTACAAAATTTATTAAGTAAAGTCCCCCCTCCGGTTAATCAATTTTGATGAAATTTTTACAGTCGTATCTCGGGCATATAAATAGATGAAATACTCAGTTTAATTAAAATCGTTAGAGCCGTTTTTGAGAAAACCGAAAAAAACCTAAAAAGTTATTAAGTAAAGTACCCCCTCCCTTTAAGTAATTTTGGTGAAATTTATGCTGTCACATCGCGGGCATATACCTGCACTAAATACCCAATTTCAGGATCGCACGGTTTATAGTTTTTGAGCTAGTCTGTTCACACACACACACACACACACACACAGACCATTTCGCGGGACTTGGTCATTTCGACTCAGGGGACCCCAAAACGTGTATTTCCGTTGAAAACCGGAAGTCGAATTTTTTAACGATCGCAATACTTCCACTTACTATATATTTCATATATAGGTAAGTGAAAGTAAAAACCTAGGGCCAGAAACGCGAACCCGCGACATTAGGTTTTGTAGACTGCTGTGCTAGCCACTAAACCACATATGAACCTATATCTTTCTTAAATAAACTTAGGACCTGATTAATATAAAATCAAATAGCGCGGTTCATTGAGATGAAACCACCATCATTAACGGCCGATTCACCTCCTCCTAGACCCAGAGGAACATGACAGATATTGCCCTAGAGGCGGGCTCAGAAGATCACTAAATGTGGGCCAGGGGCCGTGGAATAAGGTCGAGAATCGAGGGCTCCCTCCCGCACATAAATCTTAGCCGCCCACGGGATCATTGCTGGACCATTTAGCCCATTATCGCCATCTCCTCCCCAGGGATGTTATCTTAGTGTCCTGCCGTCTCAGTCTCCAAACTTGGTTTTGGATTCCACATACTGGCAATAGCTTAAAATAACTAAGAATGAAACGCACGTCTTTTAAATGATCGATGTTTACCCGGGAATAGCTCAATTAAAAAAATAAGAAAAACAAAACTACAGTGAAAACTAGGCTTTTTTCTGAAGTAGAAGACAAATGAAACCAAATATAATTTTATATTTTATATTATATATTATAATTTTATATTAATAATTTGTATCTAACGATTGTATACCAATCTCCTGAAAATCTAATTGGGCTGTTATCAATAAAAAATATTACTTCAAAACTTTCAATTGATTTAGGAAGCTTATTGAATCTTGAAAGATAACTATGGATAGTAAATTATACAAAAAAAATTACCTTCACTACTGATTGCGCAACTTTATCCTTAATATCCTTTTCTAATTCAATGATGTCCTCATTCAACATTATATCATCCTGTACAAGAGCATTACAAGGTAGGTTCTCTCTCTTGCAGCATATCATATTCTAGGAACAATGAGTGCTTGACAGTTAATCAATATATATTATAAAGCAAAGTGTACAATGTGCGTGCCGAAAAGGCTCAGAAACGACTCCACATACGATTAAGAGATTTATGTCAGCGTGTAACTGTATGTCCCCTAACGGAGAAGAAGGTTTCCATTTTTCTCTTAAGGGTGTAAAATTGAAGAGAAAAGTACTGGAATTTTAAGCCTCTCGCAACATGTAATTAGCCGACCTGAGAATGACATACGAGTTTATGAATGAAAAATTTAGTTCGAGCTGCAGACCACCAGGAAGCGCTAGGGTCTGTTTCACTCAATGTTTATTGTTCATTCATTCCGTTATATTTGTAAAGGTTATATATTTTGTCAGATGTTCTTTTTAAATTAGTTAAAAATCAAGCTAAAATAATTAGTTTCACCTTTTCTTTTAAAATAAATTAATGATTTTACATATCTGCAATCAATTGGAAAACCGACTGGATACTTTACAAAATTAATTTTCTCATAAGAAGATTAATTGATAAACACATTACATTTAATCAATATCTAACATATACTTAAGTAAATTTAATGCAATATGAGTGAGCGAATAAAAACAGACATAAAACAAAAAAGAAGAGCTGAATAGACTGATTATAAACCGAAAATAACAAGTTTGAAGTGTTCTTATTGTATGAAGTTATGAAAAATGGATTTATTACTATGTATGATAAGCATTCCAGTTGACAAAATGTTGAATTGACTCCAATAATACAACTTTTTCAATAAGATTTTATCACCGCTCATAGTTCAGGATAAAAAGAAATATGATGAAAAAATTGTGCCCTCATGATATTTTGGTTTTCACTTAGTAACAGTAGTAAGATTGGAGAAGTGCAGAGTTCGGCCAAATTAGCGTGGGGGGGGGGGGGGGAGTGGATATATTAAGGGAGGTTGAACTGGAAGAAAGGTCTTACAAAAAAAGTTTCCATGAATCTTCGGTATTTTCTAAACTTCTGGATCTAATGGGACCATCACAGTAGTCGGCGCTTAAGTTGTACTCCAAACATAGTTTTTTTAACTATTAATCTAATAACTTATTATCTGCTGACTGCTTGGAATGTGCTTATAGGATTCATAATCACAGAAACCATCAAAGACGATGCATGACTCGACAAAGTTGCAGCAAAATGAATTGTTCACCCACCATTTTCAACACCCTATAAAGTATATAGTGTTCCCTATTTGGGCGGACACTGCCGATCTCGAATCTTAATATTGATACAATGTTAAAATTTTCAAGAAAGTGCTAATTTTGTTCTATATTTCCTTTAATTTTAAAGTTTTTCTGTTATTAAAACTGCCACACAACTACCGGAGCGAAGCCGGGCACCCTAGCTAGTATCTTCTAAAATTAACCACACAATGCCGACGATGCACTGTGGGTCACTTTCATCATCAACCATCGATGGGACAAATTGTATAGCATCAGTTTTAATGATCATTTGTAATAGGAATAATGGGGGCTTTTGCTTCCTCTCATCCATCTCATCCGAGAGATAGGCTACGCTGAAATATAATTAAAAATCACAATTAGGAAATAGAAAAATATTCAACGCATTGGAAACATTAGATTATTCTCAGGATAAATGAATTATTACCAGCAACACAGCAGAAACCCTGCAAAAACGATAAAAAGTAAATTAATAATATTTAAAAAAATGCAATTAACTAAACTTAGATTTCATATCGCACGCTGGGAGGTATACTGGTATATCTCAAAAAATAAAACTTTTGAGAAATCAAGCTTACAATTGTTTATTTGTTCGTCGCCTACAGTAGTCGAACTAACGTTCTGTTCATTTGTTTCTTTGTTCTATTAAATTTGAATTTTATATTTCTAGCTTATGCTCAAGCTAGAACCTTCAATCTTTACTCAATAGGATAATTCTAAAACCCGTCTTCCCAGCGTGCCATATGATGACATATTTTCACCAAAGAGCATTTTGGTGGTCAAGCAAAGTTAAATTGTATACATCATCACTTATGTTAACAATGATGATCAAGTGAGATAAATAGAAAATTTCATTACAGTGAGTAAGAGGTCAAGTTGAAATTAGCCCTAAATTGATTAAGAGGATAAAAGAAACGTGGAGTCGGTTTCTTCATAGTATGTAAGTAATTCGATAAGTCAGGTGTTCATCTGTAAGTCGTTATTTCATTATAATTAAACAATATGGTAAGTAGTATGGAATCTTAGGTAAATAAAAGTCTGAAAATAAAAGTCACCCTTCCTCTTTCAATCAGTCACCCTCCACTTAGACTGAAACGGTAGTGACTTAGCAGTAGATATGAAATTCTATTTAAAATGAACAAGTAATTCAAGGCCAACATTACATGAAGGACATTTCATTTGCTAGTTGCGTCACAACGAAGTGGCAAGTTTCCAATAAAAATTTGATAGATAGGAAAAAAATATTAATTGTTTACCACTATTATATCACTCAGTAACTCAGGAAGGGTTGCGATGGTGCCTCATTGCTACGAGATTAAGTTGTATGATCATCTTCAGATTGTTTTGTTCGCCGAAGTGTCTACTCACATGAGAGTTTTGTTCTCCGATGAGATATTGCTCTCGGGAAAGTGTTTTGTTAAGCTCGCCTACAATTTAAATAAAATTAAATTTAACTATACTTCCATTCATTTTATTTTGGTGGCCACCAATTCTTTATTCCGTTTAGTTCTTTATTACTCTTAACTCTAAAAGGCCTTTTGATTGTAATTTGTTATCAGCATAAGTTAACGTATAAGTTTTTGTTTCTTTCTCAATCTTCTCTATTGACGTTTCCTTTTTTTCTAATTTAAAATAAGCCATTTTAAGTTCGTTATTCAAGATTGCTTTAAGTATTATTCTTTCTGATTTTGTACTTTTGAAATTTTGGTTTCTTAACAATTAGACTAAATACTTCCCATTGTTCTCTTGTTCTTTTCTTCTTATTTTTATTCACAGTAAATGTGTGTGTATAAATGTTCATAATAAATATCAGCAATCGTTTTATTTAATTTCACCCTATTATTATCTCCATTGTTCCCTGTATCACAAATATTAATCTGTCATTAAACACATATGCTGAATCCCTAATATCAGAAAATTCAAAAAACTATAAATTTCTTAAAGCGACCAATATTTGCCGGTATTTAATATAGTTTCCATGTATTTGATCTATGTATGTGATCCATTATATGTAATTGATGTATTGGATTCATTGTATGTAATCTAAATATAAATTCAAACGCACAATATCCAAGCTAGGAAGAGCTTACTAACCGACCAGATTACTAATCCATAATCTATAATGATTCAACCTTTAATGAGGGCCGAGATCTATGTTACATAGTTACCTCGAAATATGAGGCAACATCTGTGACATGCAAACGTTGAATTCACGTTATGCCCGAATTTATAGGACCGATCTCATTGGAACGCCCAGGCGGTTTATTATAAACATTCGCAACATGACGAGACTAATAACGCAATTAGAATGCGGGAAGTGTTACAGCAATATCTGCTCCTCCTCCAGTCAGATTGCGTTCGGTTTGAATTTTAATGATCCATTAGTTCGATTACCGTCCAGGAGAGATTTAGCAAGTGGCCTCCGCGGAGTTGATGATGTCGAGCCTCTTTGAGCATACATATTACATATTATCACCCTTTACCGCCCTCTATCTCTCGCCAGATCAAAAGGATGCGTCGCGTTCCTCGAGGCCCTGTAAATAAATTAAACACCGACAAAGGCAGGCATTCCTCAGCCCTCTTGGGTCTGTCCTATATGCCGTGTATGCTTCCATCTCCGGCGGAGGAAATTCGTTTTTCGTATGAGAATCAAAAGTTCAGAATCTGAAAGGCGATTTTCATCTTGAATTCAAACATATTTGAGAATAGATTAAAAGGTATTTCAATCTATTCAGGAATAAGAACCACATAGAGAGACATAAAATATTAAATACTTTCTCATGAAGAAATACTAAAAGGCCTAATTATTTTAAAAATATTGTAACGTGGAACAAAATCATATGATTTTGTCTGTTACATTGAAAACAATTCTAGACTTTTTGTTGGAACAGCATATAACTGTATTGTAACACTTGTTTGGGTTTGAATAGTTTTTATTAGACACAAATAATAATTCACGATTTTTGACAAAAAATAAAATCTCAAATAACATACAAGGTTACAAAAAGTAACCTACTTGTAACGATACAGTAACAAAAAAATAACGATATTATTCGAGTTTCAGAGCGAGACTAACTCTCCAGTCCATCGCTCCTTATATTTAGTCTTAATCTAGAATGTTCCGGTCAAGCGAAGAAGAATCACGAACATTTATAAGAATGTTTGTTCCAACTGTTCCAACAAAAATTCCAGAACTCTTTTTTTATCATATGCTCATTTTTTAATACACGTTGCAGTATTAGTATGTCTTCTGGATCTTACAAGAATGTTCTCCGCACTTCTCAAATGTTTGATTTTGGACTATATATAAGAAGCAATGGACTAGGGGCTTATCCTTGTCTTAGACCCTCTGCACACGAGGATACTGGAAATGAACTAAACCAGTTGGTAACTTGGGTTTCTCACCAGTTACAGACTGAATGGGGACTTGACTCCTTGGACTCAGGGGACCCCAAAACGAGTATTTCCGTTGAAATCGAATTTTTTCTCGATCGCAATACTTTCCCTTACTATATATTTCATATTAGGCAAGTGAAAGTAAAAAACTAGAAACTCAAATCACCAAGCAACCCGGCATGCGAATTACCTGGCGATTAATTACGAGCGAGTTCTCAGAATCACAAATCCGTTTCCAACCAATAGCGTCCTGTGCGGTGTCCAATTGTAATGCATAGGTAGTGACTCAAAGTAAACCAGTTGGAAATTCGCGTCACTATCAGTTTTTTTTTTAGTGTTATCCCCGTGTGTAAACATCGAAGGATATGGTCGCTTTTGAGTCACAGTTCCGTAACTTTTAGTTACTTTTTGTAACGTTGTTAATAATTTGAGCTATTATTGTTTCTCCGACGTTATTATAATTATAATTTTTCGTAAATAAAAATTATTTTAACCCACATTAGTGTTACATTATATCCATCTCACTTCAAGCCTAATTCCATATCTAGTTTTTAATAATGCAATTACTTAAACGTTGTCAAATATTGCTTGCTCACACTTGAATGGCCGTTTACCGTCGTATCATGGAAAATAATACTAGCTTAAATAACACTTGCTTCGTTACAGGTATAAAGAGACCATAAGGTGAAACGTGGTATAAATTTGAATAATGTGTTCTGCGGTATAGTATACTTCAAACCATCAGGAGTTTTTTTTTACACAATTTAGTCACGGTATATCTTATACCAGATAAAATTAGAAGTATAAATTAAATGTAACTATTATTATCAATACCAAATTTCAATTTTGATTTATTTTTGTTTTATAAATAAGTTATAAAACAAACTTAATATGCACTAGGAGATCATAGTGTTTCACTGCCACTGATAGTAGGGGAAAGTGCCCTATTATATGATACTTTTTTTTAATATTAAATTGGTTAGCTTTAAATTGCTTAGACGGTTCAAAAAATGTAGTTGTACATTAGGCAGTAGAAGTAGATCACATCAAAAATGAAAAGCATCCCATATCTCCTTTTTGAACTTTGTAATCATGGTTAATGTGAGATAAGTAAAATTTGTACCTTTTTAAAATGGCCCATATTAAGAGCCCATAGGGGGGTGTTTTAATATGGGATACATATCCCGTACCAGGGACCATCGATATAAAATGAAATTGATAGAGGAAAATTTGTTTATTATGCAGAAGATATTCACAAAAATAAATATTGTAAATAAATACATGTTTAAAATACACACAACTTTCACTTACGAACTTACTTTGATTAGAAATTGACTTGTTTCGATAATATGTAAACGCCATTCCTCAACTTCACACGTTTTTCCACATTTATATGCTTATATTTGTGTACCTCCATAAGTTATAGAGTATATGTATTGCAAAACTTGGTAGTTCTCAATACTTTTCCATTTATTATTTCTTATTTTAAGGGACCTAATTTTATCAACAGTCGAGTTTTTATACTGGTTGCTTGTTTTGACAAAGTTTTCTAAAGAAAGTCCCCCCTCTGTTTGACCAATTAAAAAACAAATTTTTGGAAGATGAGGAGCTTTCAACACACTATGCCAGGACACTCCACAGTGGGAACATTGAACTTTAGTTTCTTAATTTTCTAAATAATTATCACCAAAAATATACGTTTCTAAAAACTCGTGTTTAAAGTAATATTTCATTACAATCATTTTAATGTATTTATAACTATTTTTAGAGGTTATTGTGCTTCATTATGTAACATAAAAAAAGAAAGCAGTTAGCAAATATTGTACTGAATTGTTCAACATTTAAGATAAAGCAATGATTAAGGGATGATGAAAATAATCCAACAGGAAGAGAATGTATAACAAAGAGAGAAGGATACGTGCCAATGCCACCTTAATCTTCTATTTTATAGAATAAATGCGAGGTTGCAGTATAAACTATATCCAGAAATCACATATCCCATATTAGGCAACCATCACGTAATAGGGCACTTTCCTGTATACAAGCCCTAACACTATATACAAAACCATTAAAGAAGTAAGTATTGACACGAAGGTTCTTGCAGACGAGTTGGAGGGTAATTTCAGATGGCGGAAGCACCTAGCCTTCTTTAAAGTTGACCCCTCTGATGAAATGTTTTTTAAGCATAAAAAAAATTTACTTGTTTTTTTTAAGTGAAAAACCTTTTTATTTGTTGGAATGCCTCTTTAACTAAAGAAAATAAATAAAGTAAATTCGGGAATGGAAGCAGTGTGACCCCAAGAGTTGGTGAACTGTAGAAGGAAAGGCAGAGGAGATTGCTGGAGGAGTTTAGATTGATGGTCAAACAAGGGAGCGAGTGAGAGATTAAGACGAGGCCCGCAGATGTTGACTGACTCCGTGACGAAGGACCCAACTTTGACAAAGCCGACCCTGATTTACGGGATATGTTCTTCGCCTAATTTATCAATCGGGCGCAGAACCTCCACCTGCTGGGCATTCTGATTGATTGTTTTCAACCGTGCACTTTTGGACTTTTCCGTTTCCTTGGATAACTTTGAGCACTAGAATAGAAGTCTGTAAGGAGTAATGCGATGCATACGAAGTCACAAAAAGTATGTTATTAGGATATACGTTCATTATAGCGCCTTCAGAAAAATCAGTGCAGGCTAAAACTAAATTCAGTCCTTCGAGAAAGGCACATACACAGACTCCCAATTAAAGTATTCGCATCAAGATATTTCTTCATAAAACGATGATAAGACCAGCACTTTAATATGGAGGACCTTTACTTAAGCACATTTCCCCAACACGCATTCAAAAGTTTACATTAAAGAAAGGAATAAAAAAAACGTCTTTTAATAAGGGAAAATGCTTGGGAATCCGATAAAAAGTATGATGTATTAACTGTGAGTGAAATTATTAACAAACAATATGTCAACTTTTATGATAATGTGCGTAACTTAAATTGAATTAACAGCCCAACCCTCCAACGTCTTAGGCAGGAGGTGGCATTATAATTTTAATTGTAGTATTCAAGTACTTATGATAAAAATATATGCAAAGAAGTGGCGACCCCATGTATAATGAAAATAATAAACTATGAATGAAAGGATACATTGAAATGCATTGAATTGAATGCAGTGTCTGGAATTAGATTAGCAAGATTTTATTTAAGCAACATTTAAGATACAAAAACTACGGACGTACCACTTGAAAGTACTAACTAACAAATATAAACTATTTTGTCTGAAAAGTGAACATGGTGGTGGAAAGGGAGCGCGCTAAAGGAATGGGTAGGGAACTTTTCTGTTACTGCTACACCCCCTTTTTTTTTTTTTTTCATAATTTTCCTGAATTACGAATGGGCATAATCTTCGAATTTATATATGGCATAGCCAAAAAGACCTACGAAAAATTCAAATCCTTCCAATATATTACAAAGCAAGAAATAAAAAAAAAACATGTTACGTGACTAACAGAACAATACACACCTAGTTTATTCCACATCCTGCAGCATACTGACTCACATATACACTTAGGGTATAATATCACTCAAATAGTAATCTCATAGTAATAAAAGTTTTCACTGCAATTAATAGGCTAAGAGTAATAATCTAAGAGGAACTATGGCGCTTAAGGCGGTGGTTGAGGGGTTTCTTTTCTTTAAAAATGGATTATTGAATCATGCCATTTAGAGCTAATGCTGGGTGGCATCCTTCTCCTTACCTGATATTTCATAATTAGATTAGCTTATCATCCAGACAATTTTTGACAGTTTGTTGGCAGGTGCAGATTGAGTGAAGTAAGAAAAAAAAAGGATTATCTTCTTCAATTGTTTCCCTCAGGAAGGTTAGAATGGAATTTATGGTAGTGGCGAGCCAGAGATGAAGAAATCTACTTAAGGAGAAACATTTAGCAGATCTTAAACTTAAGTCTTCGCATTCCCAATACCTAGAAAAATATCCTATGCTTTCTAATTCAGCGCAGAATATTTAACTTCAATATTATACCTAAATAACATAAATTTTAAAAATAAACGCACTGATACTATTTAACCTCCAAAACCAGCGTGATTACGAAATGGCAGGCCAAAACAGATTCAGTCAAGCGTCTAAATTATATATTACATTATACATTAAAATTGATTATTTTAATTATGAGAAAATACATACTATTTATACTTTTATTATATTGTCAATACGAAACAACTTAAAAATGATTTTATAATTTGAATAAAATCTACCGTTTCACCCACATCATAAAACATCTGTTTAAGTACTGATCCCTTTACTCTACTTACTATACCCCTCTAAGTACTGATACCCTTTACTCCCTAAGTACTCTTAGGTTTCACTTTTACCAAATTCTTTAAAGGGGGGCATCATATCATCAGGTACTTGGTAAACCAACGAATCTGCGAAAACTGAAAATTTCAGTTCAGGAGAGCTCAAAAATCATTTTCCTACTTAGCGCCTTCCTTTCTGATTTTCATATATTATTTTTTATGATTTATTTGAAAATTCGTTAGTCAACCATAAACCCGTCACCTAGTCACCATTAATAGTGATCATGTCTGGATAAATTAGTAAAACATGATTTTGGAAGTGAGGAAACTATTCTGATCCAATATATGAGAAAAGGGTTTTTTTTTTTTCGTTTTTTAAATAGCTACGAAATTAATTATGCTGAATGGCGTAAATGTAGAATTTCGAAACCAAGTTTTAGATATTTTATAAAATATCTGTATTAATCGAATGGATCGATTCATTGTAAGCATTGAATTCGATTACACATTAGGATTTTCATTATTCACATTATCGTTTCAGGTCAAAAAAGATTCATAACCATACTTTACAACATGCTTCCAAATCATTGTATAAGTCGCGAATATCTGAAAAAGATTAACCCCTATTATATTTCTCAAAGGTCAAACACCTTTAATTCTTTTCATTATACTACATCCGTAAATTTATAGACAAAAGATTATTTAAATAAAAAAGTTCTCTTAGTAATTTATTTTAAACGTCGAAGCTTGCGAAAATATTTTTCAGGTGTGCAGATAAATAATTGGTTTGCTTGGTGCGTTCATGAAAATAAAATCGATATAAACCAGAGGTAACGCGATCAAAAACAGTACCAAAGGCCTTCTCACAAAGTAATTTCGCAACAATACTAAATTCGAATTTTCTTTATCAGACCATTATTTTCTTTGCCTCGCATGGGTTTTGACATCACCGGGTAGAGGGAAAAAAGGAAGGCTAAATACAGTTTTCCACTGTTTTCCAAACAAAGTGTAAATGGCAAGATTAATTACGAGGGAAAATCCTTCTCCCTAAACAAAAAAAAAATTCCAGCTCGCTCAGGCGTAAACCGAAACCCGCTTTTCCGCTCTATACCAGAGAACCAAGCTCGCATTTCAGGATTCCCGGGACAATATAATGATCTCGCTCAACACTGGACAGGACACTTCTCTGTTTTCAAGAATAAATTTTATCAATTAACGGAAACTTGATAAAACATTATTTGATTGCCCTTTCAGGTATCAGTTACATTGCCCACTTGTAATTTTATACGGTTGTGAGTTATAATTAATTGAAGACATGTACTCGTCCGTTTAAAAACAATATTGATTTTTTTTTTGAAGCCAGTTAAAACAGGAATAAATTAATATATATCTATACATATATTCAATCACAACGATATGTTTTATTGCATAGAACGCAAAATTATTATTATTAGCACTATCAAACTAAAGGTTATTTCGGTAAATGTTACGGGATTCATTTATGTATGTAAACCTAAAAAGGATAAGGGATCTAATTAACACTTTTTAATTAAGATTTAAATTGTCCATATCTCATCATGTTATTTACAGTTGTTAGTAATGCCCGTTTGATTTGACTATGTATAGCACTTTTTCGTTTGGGATATAATAATTGTACAGTGATATGAAATACAACTGTTCGCTCTGATTGTGTTGTTTTCATAAGCCAGTTCAAAACTGGAATATGCCTTGCTGAGTGATATATCTACAAAGTTTTCCTTAGTATTGCTGAATGAAAATTAGATCAAACGGCTTATTAAAGCGAAATATGATAAAATCTCATCGTACCTGACCTAGCAGATATGAAAAGAATGTCCATATTTCATTTTTACCGTCCACTTAAAATTTATTTTCATTTCACTTAGGATTTTGGTGGGGCGTTGGCACGTATCGCCCCTTCTTTGCGATGATTTCAAGACGTACAAAATAAGTGCAGCATCACCATATTTGTCATCCCTAAAGTACATAAAGATGAAAAACAGATTTATAAGGTTTTTATTTTTTAATCTAATGCGTAAACTAACAACTTAAAAGTAATTCGTACAGCAGTACGAAACTACTTAAACAGATAGCACAAGATATTTTGAGTAGTAGAAACTTGGGCTTGCCTACTTAATGGCATTAGAAGTAGCAATAATGCAAACTTTGTCGTAGTAAAAACGTTGAAAACAGATTTTTTTTTTTTTTTTTTAAACCAGTCTTTTTTCGTTTGAGCTAAACAAGACATTCTGTAAAAAAAATATTAAAAAATAAATAAATACAATAACTAATAATTGAAAGCTCAGAAAAACCTAAATTCAAGGAAACATTAAATTTACTAGGCATTTATTTGAAATTTTTTGAAAGAGATTTAAAGCGTAATCGGAATATATTTTAAACCAGTACTGAAACCGGACCAAACTGTATAATATAAACACGTATATGACTGGAACAGGAAAATATTTATTTAGAAATATTGACGTCCGCTCATCGCTGAACATTATTTAGAACGTTTCGAACTGAAATAGTACCAACACATATGGACAGACCGACACAACCGAAATGTAAATAAAATAACGATTTTTTTCAATAAAAAAAATAAAATAAAAAAAACACCGTAACCAGTAAAACCCCTAGAGTGTCTTAAGTTTATCCTTACCTAAGTAAGGAACTACAGTTAATCGGTGAGGGTCGTGCTTGAGATAATGTGTTTCCAGGCTTCTCCGTCTTAATTTTTCTATTTGACTATCCACTTTATAGAGGCTAGGCCTGTCTCAGGAGGGTTCTAGTCCCCAAAGAAAATCCAAATCTGCAAAAACCAGGTTTGAACTCGGTACCTTGAACATAGCAGTCAAGTAGCACCACTGAGCTGCCTCGCTCCCAAATTTAGAAACATATAGAAAGTCATCTAGACTTCTAAGATAGATAATGCTAAATCCTTATTGCTATGGGACATTGCATTATTTTAACAGGCAAAACCCTAGATCGATAAATATTTTAACACAAAAATAATGTTTCAAGTAGGATTGTCATTTCCAAAAATTAGGCCACTTAAGCAAATGAACTATCTTATTCTACATTTAATTCGAACCAAAATATGGCTATTATATACAATACTAATAAACTGAATTTTTAAAATGCATAATATTGCATACAAGAAAGAAATGGTTCAATGTTAGATCAAAAAAATCAGATACAAATAAAATATTGTGATACTCGTATTTGTTAACTCCCAACTTCATTAGCAGGCGTGAAATAAGGTAACAGCGTTGTATAGACAATCATGTTTGTTTGTTTGTTGTTTGTTTAACGTCACTTTATGCTTCTAAGGCTAATCGGACGATGCTTCGGTAGGAGTCCTAAATTTTGCCTATCCATAGATAATTAGGATAGGGATCTTTAACGAGTTCCTGACATCGTACAGGCTCGGGACCTCCATTTTACGACAATCATGTTTCTCAAACACCTCAAAATGAAAAGAAACACTAAATTACTTACTGAAATTACTATTCGTTGTCCTCATCTTTAAAATTGAAAATTTGACAAAAGTAAATAAATAAACATATTATTATACACAGCGCACACAGATATTTCCCTTTCAGATTTAATACTGTATGGGTAATAATGTGGGTTAAAAAATTTTTATTTAACGAAAATAATAATTTACAATGCCACATAAACTATGAAAACACAAAAAACTAGACAGGTTACAAAAAGTATCACTTTGTAACGACACAGTAACAGGAAAATAACCATATGACTTGAGTTTCAGAACCAGACTAACTTTCCAGTCCATCGCTCCTTATATTTAGACTGAAGAAGAACTGCCTGGAAGGTTCTAGGCTAGCCTATATGGTACTCGAACATCGTATTCACAAACACGTACCAAAAAGTTTGTTCCAACAGAGAGTCTAGAACTATTTAAAATCATATGTGTTGTGTTTTGTTTTGTTTCACGTTACAATACCAAACAAAAAATATTGGCTTAGTAATCAAGAGCTGTAATGTAATCATTAATATTTATTATAAAGACAAGAGTTGATTAAGGTTCAAAAAGCTGATAGGTAGTCTGAATATTAGTTTTTTATTTTATTTTTTATTGACTTTTGTTCAGTCACGCCATTAATATTATTCTAGTTGACGTTTCCCTTATAAAATCATTATTCAAACCCTAAAAAAGAAAAACTAGAGAAAAATTACAGCTTTAACATTTATGCAGATTCATTTTAAAATAATAGATATAAGCCTGAATAATAATAAAACACTATAGATAACAATCATCTTACCTAAAATTAACAATTCAGGATTATCTAAAATAATCAGGATTTTCAGTTTAATTTTTTATTTATTTTCGAAATCCAACTTGTGGATCTTCATCAGGGCTAAAAGAAAACAAATATATGAGTATCTATACTAGATGATGACAATAAACGATTACTTTTCAGAATTGATAATAATATAAAAGATTGTAAGCATTATACATGAATATTAAAATAAGTGGCTGGTTAGCAAGATAAAATAGAATCTGATATTTACCTTCTGAGTCCAGGTAGATACAAAGACTGGAGGTAAAATAAGGTAAGAGGTAGTGGCATAGGTAACCGCAATTACCTGTATACCTCTTGTATTATTATCATCTTTAGTATTGTATAACTTCCTTCTGTATATTTTTCAATTTTTTATGCATTGTTACCTTATGTATTATCTCAATTTTGTGTTATTATTGAGTCCAGACATAACCATTTGTATACAGTTCCATCTTTGTTAGTTTTTAATATTTTATTACCACTTAGTTGTCATGAAGCCTTTCACTTCAAAAGCGTTGGGTTTCCCCGTCATAAACCTTTGAAGTCGGCAAACTACCGCACTACCTCTTACCTTATTTTATCTTCAGTCTTTGTATCTACCTGGACTCAGAAGGTAAATATCAGATTCTATTTTATCTTGCTCCAGCCACTTATTTAAATATTCATGTATAATGCTTACCATCTTTTATATTATTATCAGTTATGCAAAGTAATCATTTATTGTCATCCTCTAGCATAGATACTCATATATTTGTTTTCTTTTAGCCCTGATGAAGATCCACAAGTTGGATCGAAACGTTCGCTTTCGAAACTATTTTTTTTTTTTTTAAACTGAAAATACTGATTATCATTTAACCTATCGTAAAGAATAACAGTTGATTAGTTCACCTCTACAATTAAAATAAATAATATTAAGACTACTTTTCAGCTTTTTTAACCTTAAGTAATCATTAATTTATTATCGCTGTATACAACATTTTTTTTTTAATTCGCGTAACTGAATAGTAAAAGTTGTAAAACGCTGGTAAATGTTAGGGGCAAATGGTTAAATTTACTAGTCGCTGTTAAAAGGAGCCGCATAGGGACAAAAAGCAGGCCGCAATGCTGTTTTAATTAGTTGGGGGCCACGGTTTGGTTGAGGGAGTCTCGGGGTCCTAAACTCTCTCATAGATCCAACCTTATTTATTGTTTCCAATATAGCGAATAATTCTCTCCCTATATAGTTTGTTATTTCAACCCATCTCAGCTTACAGAAAATTTTCCAATAAGAAACTATCTTTGATCTAGATTAAACAGTTGTTTTTTTTTTCTTTACCCAAGCAAGGATGCAATAATAATAAAAATAGTTCATTTTATTTCAATAAGAGATGTTCACGTTTCAAAAATTCGTAGTACACAAGCTATCAATTAATTTAGGAATGAACTATCTTAATAAAGAATTAATGATAGGTTAAATGATGGTCAGGATTTTCAGTTACAATGATATTTATTATGGTAAGCCAACGTTTCGATCCAACTTGTGGATCTTCATCAGGGCTAAAAGAAAACAAAAATATGAGTATCTATGCTAGAGGGTGACAATAAATGGATACATTACAGAACTGATAATAATATAAAAGATGGTGTATACATAAATATTAAAATAAGAGGCTGGTTAACAAGATAAAATAGACTCTGATATTTACCTACTGAGTCCAGGTGGATACTAAGACTAAAGGTAAAAATAAGGTGAGAGGTAGTGGTAGGGGGTTAGTTTGCCGACTTCAAAGGTTTATGGCGGGGAAATCCAACGCTTTTGAAGTGAAGGCACATGACAACTGAGTGAACAAAAATATTTAAAAACTAACAAAATATATGGTACTGTATACAAATAGTTGTGTCTGGACTGAATAATAACATAAAAATGAGATAATACATAATGTAACAATGCATACAAATTTGGAAAATATACAGAAAGAAGCATACAACACAAAAAATAATAATAGTACAAGAGTTATAGAGATAATTGCAGGTACCTATGAAATCAAAACTAGGATTTGAGGATGCGGAAGATGTTAGAATAAGTGGATGAAATTATCTCTTTATCTGTTTTGTGATTTACCGGGTTATTAGTTTCTAGATGGATGAAAATGGATTCTGAGAGGAGACGTTTGTCGTGGTTAGATACAGTTGCTAATATGGAGGGGTTCTCTAAGTCGAAGGAATGGTTGTGGGCAATGGCATGTTCTGCTAATTTAGATGTAGACGAATTACGCGTGGAAATACTGTATTTATGTTGATAAATACGTTTTTTTAAATAATTTTTGGTTTCACCTATATAGCAACTGTTGCAATTAAGCGTGGAGCACTGGATACGATAAACTACATTACACTTGTCTAGGAGAGGTACAGGGTCTTTGAGTTTTGGAAAGATTTTTTAATTTATTGTTATTTTTTAATACTAGGCGCATGTGTGGGAAACTCGATGAGAAGGATTTTTTAATTTTGTTTGAGAGAATGGGGATATATGGGATAGATCGGTATTGGAAAGTAGAAATCGGAGGTTGTGAAGAGTTGTTAGAGAGATTTTGAGTTTTAGCATTGTTATTGATAAGTGTTTTTACTTTTTACATTGAAGAACAGTTGACCATCTCTCATCTCTAAAGAATTAATGGGTACTTACGTAGAATTTTGTAATATTTTTACTACCACGTGAACGACGTTTTGAACCATCTGTCCATCATCAAGCACCTAAAAGTTCATTTTATAATCCAGTATAAAATTCATGTATACATACATATAAAACATGATTATTTATATAATCAAACCATAAAATACAAGCTGATATCTTGCAGAAATATTTTTACATTATACTGAAAAACTAGATACTGGATTACAAAATGAACTGTTAGGTGCTCGATGATGAACAGAGGGCCCGAAACGTCGCAAATGAGATAATAAAAATATTATAATGGAAATGTAGTTGGATTTTAATCACCAGAAACAAAAGACAAATAATGAATATCAAGAATAATCCAAAGAAAAATTATTAGGAAAAGATCAAATTAATAAAATATCGAGCAATGTAAGCAACAAAATATAATTTATTTATATTCTAATTTTCAAAAATGGAATGGGACAGGAATAAAAAGCTAATAATTAATATTTATTTTGTTGATCTGGTAAAAGTAGGTTAATGCTGTTAAATACAACCGTACAATAGTCCTGTTCTTTCAAAAACAAAAAACTAAATTGTTCATTTTCTGTTACTGTTACATTAATTTCAAAGAAATTTATGTAATAAAAACATAAAAAGAACTCGAATAACAAAATTATTAGTACGAACAAAACAGAACCATAGAAAATAAGTAAGCACAATTGAGGGGATGAGAAAACAAGATAGTAGGTATAAGGAAATGACTTGTGTAAGAAGGAAGGTTGCGATCCTGCCAGAATCCGCAGAAGTACCATTATGTATTTTATTCTGTATTATTTTATTTTTTTACTTATATATGTACTGATATAAAATAAAATATTATAGCAAATAAATTATTGTAGTTTTTTATTTAATTGTAGTCATGGAACAATAGGCTTATATTTATTCCTATGATTCCATTGTGCTTCAAGTCCTTGTATTCTAATCTGGCTTGGCGATTCATTTCTTCAACTCGTTTTTCATGTCAATCGCTCTTTTTGTGAAATTTTCAATTTTCCCCCATATAATGATTTTTTTCCCCGCCACTTCGATAAATAAAAAATTAATTCCAAAGGAACAAATAAAATGCTTAAAAAAACGAAATGTTAGGAATAAATTTACCATATCAATTAATTTTGAAATTCTATTAAATTCTCCAAAGTAAGCATTAATATTAATCAATTAAATCACATTTTCACAACTATATAGTCCAATAAAAGTGGCAAGTAAGACATTAAAGAAGGGATTCCGTTCCTTAATTTCTAATTATATATTTTTTTACTATATTTTATAGTAGCCAGATGAAGTAAATAAATAGATTTATTGATGGTTTTGATACAATTATTTGCAATTATATGCAATGGTGCTGTAGTATTTTAGTAATTAAATAGTGAATAACATTTTTTTCTAAAATTGAAGTGATCTAAAATTTAATTTAGCGATATAATATTATTGATGCATGAAATCTGTTTACAATACATCGTTTATTCACTTAAAGGTATATTAAGTAATAAGTAAAATAGTATATTAATGATGAAATTGAAGGTTAAATAAAATAACGTATACATATTAGCGAGACTCCAGTTAGCCTCAGTTGCATCTGTTACTTGAATTATTCAGGCAATACAGCTAAGCAGGTTTTGCGCCTAATTAAGTTTCTGAATAATTTATTGTAATTTAGCGCGTTAGTAAGTAGGCGTTTAATTAGTAAGTCATACACAAAAAATAACACCTTCGCCCCTTCAGTTTTACAAATAAAAAAAAATGCAGGCATTGGAATATCAATTTTATTTATTAAGCATTTCAAGAATATATAGTGCGGTAAAATTTGGTTAAAAACCCTTATAATCAGGAAATAAAATAAAAAAATAAAAACTGAAACTTGTTTTCGAGTTTCAGGTGTCGCGATGGATGGCCCACAGTGGTTGAAAATCGACTATTTTCGGAAAAAACCTTATCAAACCTGATCTGTTAGCCGCAAAAAAATAAAGTTGATATTATCATAACCACGATTGAATTTACTATAAAATGTATAGGTTGGAGTCCCGCATAACCGGCAATTCGGATTAACCGGCGGTGTTAGGAAAATCGAAAAACAAATCACACATCAATTTTCGACTCGAGATCGGCTATTATAAGCACTTTTGCTGTTTCATGCTATTAATATCCTTGATAGTACTTGCAGTATCATTTTATTTCATGATAACACCCAAGTTAGTTGAAGAAAACAAAATCATAAATAGGAACAATCCATTATTTTTTTCGTTATATTTTTATTTTTAACTTTTAAATGTATTATCATATTAAAATATTAGATTGGGGTTATTCGGCTTTAATATAATTTCGATAGGAGATGGTGTTATAGACTGTTCAATATAGACAACTCTGGGTTAAGACATAGACAAAATAGCATGATTTTTATGGACGAGTAATATGTAAGATCGCTTTTCATGATTATGAAGGAAAATTGCACCAAGAAACAAAAATTCGAGTAGCAAAAATATTAATAGTATTATAAATTTTTCGTTGAAAAATAAACTTTTTCAATGATCGATTTTCAAAGGGTCATAATAAGTGTAAAAATCGGAATAACTCCGAATAAATTGATAGAATGTGTCAGGTAACTATTCTATTTATTAATAATGAAAAGAAAAAGAATATTCCGACACCTTCAAAAAATAGGTTGTTTCTGCCTTTCAACCACTGTGTGGCGGTACAAAGAGAAAACTAATTTGTTTTAGAAAACGATTCATCACACAGAACGTTTTTTCTGTCGAATGAATTAATAAAAGTTTGAATCGGTTTAGTCGTTCCACCAAAATCGATTATCGTAAATAGGAAATTTCCACAATTTCAGCTAAAATTTCGAATGCCAGCATCTGACCTATTCCCAGTATCTCGTATGTTTCCGAGCGGTAACTGGTAAGGCCAGCTCGTTTGCTATCTCGAGCTGTGTAACCAACCCATTATTGAGAGTAATGAGGGACTGCTCAAGTTATATCATAGGTAGGTAGCATTAAGTGGAATTCCATCATATGCAGCCGGGTGGTACTAATGACATATAGATGACAGAGGCTCTATAAATATTTCATTGTCCGTTATAAATAAGTAAAGCGCTTAGGCTGGGGACTTTGGCTAAGCCGAAACACTTTGACAGTCACTCATCCCGCTGGTTCTGCCTGCATAACTCGATGCTTCTCTGTCTCTCTCTCTCCTCTCTTTGATCTCTCAGTTTAGTTAGTTATCTTTTTATACCCTATGTCATCTTCTTTCCTCTTTTTTCCGCTTTTCCAATGGTAAAAGGTTTTTCATTTCTCTTTTTGGTCCCGCTGATGCGTACGAATTTCAGTGCTATTTTTATTTATTCATTTAATTATTTTTTTATTTGGTGCAAATCCAAACTAATTCTATTATAATATAGAGTTCTAGGCATTCTCAAAGCTTTCAGCATATCAGAATTCAACATTCCTACAATTAACAGTTGTATAACGGAGGAGCGGTTATGAAGAATAAACGTTGGAGTTAAGTCCAACACTTCCAAACACAAAAAATAGTAACAATAAAAGACTAAGCAAACCTTTTTACCTGAAAATGATCCATGTGATGTTTTGTAGTCTACAGATCCTACCTCACGGCCTGCATCTATCTGCCCTCCCTCGCTTTAGTCAGCGAGTACATCGGACCTAGCCGAGAGGAACTTCCAAAGACTTTCAATTGGTCACCATCACATCCACCAATAGAGAAGTGCTTTCCCCTACGGGTCAGCACGATCTGATATAATACACTGATCAAAACTCAAAATTATAAGATTAGAAAAATAAGTACAAATAGGGCAGGGCAATCAAAACAGAAAAATTGTTGTATATATACAACAATCAATATATATTATAAAGCAAAGTGTACAATGTGCGTGCCGAAAAGGCTCAAAAACGACTACACCTACTATCAAGAATGTTATGTTGTCATATTGCCCTATTGCCCCTAACGATGAAGAATGTTTCAGTTTTCATTTTAAGTGTGTAATGTTGAAGGGACAAGGGCTGTAATTTTAAGCCTCTCGCTACATTTAATTAGCCCTCTAATAAGCCCATGCGAGTTAATGAATGAAAAAAATTAGTTCGACATTTGGAAGCCAGGAGCGCTAGCTAAGCTCAATTCATAAGGTTATCGTTCAGTAGTTCGCTTTGTTATGGTTTTAGCTTCAACAGTTTTCTTTAAGTTACACAAGATTATGTATAAATAATTATTTTTTCCTTTTTATTTTTCAATAAGGTCATTACATCGCTGCAAAGAAGTGAAATTAAAATTAAACAAAACCAACTGGATTCATAAGCGAATTAAGTTTTATAGAAGAGGAAAGAATTGGTCAAAACATTGCCTTTAATAAATATACAATATAAGAGTAAATTTACAACAAAAGAAAAATTGGTTATTAGTGTAGTGAGCGAATAAAAACTAACACTGAATAGATAACCTATAGATAATATGAATAAAAGATATAACCTAATAGAATATATATCGAAAATAAAGTGTTCATATCATATTTCTGTTTAATAGTTCTGTTCTGTTTTAAATTTTCATCCGAATTCGAAAAAGGAGAAGTTACTCAACTTGATAAGGTTGCAGTACCGTCATGAGAATGGTCTCAATGGAATCAGAACATAGAAACCATAACAAATGGTACATACCAGGACATATTTGCTGCCAAAATAATTTTTCTTAATCTAGAAAAGGGAAGAAAACGCATTAAAAGGACCGCATTAATAGGGTCTGTGATACTCAAACCATATAATATATGGGCGGACTCAGAGGTTTCGAAACTTACCACTAATACTAAACTGAAGTTTCAGGACGGTACAAATTTTGTTTTAATGATGATTAATTTTGGTCTATTTTTCTGGACTATTACATTTTAAAGTTATTGTTTCATTCCACCTATTCCACAACTCCCTGAGCGAAGTCGGGCCCCAAAGCTAGTATTCTATAAAAGTTTAAATCGGTTTAGTCGTTACACCAAAATCATATATATATATATATATATATATATTTACTTTTAACATACATATACTCTTTAGTAGATTATTATTAATGAAATTAACTATTGCAAATGCATACAAAATTGTTTGAAATGATGAAACCAAGCTGTGTTTTACACAAAAAAAAAAAAATGGAAAAAAAATTGTATTAATAAATAATATATATCCTCAGTACAGCACGGAATTAGCTTAGTAGGAGATAAAACCTTATTGTGAAAAGGTAGGAATCTGCACTTGGGCAAATCGGAGGAAAATAGAACATATAGTAGGTATAATTTTATGTATGATGTATGATATGATGTATTGGAACGTATGGTTTAGACATGAGAGGAACTTGATGCTTTCCATAAGTTAAAAATGGTCATATCAATTAGGCTTTTGTAATTGATGGGAGTTTCGAATGTGATTCCAAACATGGCTGTAGAAGTTTCAATCTTGTATTCAATTAAACGATCAGCAGGGGAAAATTGTAAAAGAATTACTGTATGACAGGAAATCGCAGGTTAACGAAGAAATCATATAAATCTGAAGACGGTTTTACTTTTAGCCCGAATAAATAAGCTGTTATTCTGAGCTGGTTTTCATGTCCATCTGTTCTAAGATTTTTAATCAATATAACAGTAGCTTGCCGAAAGCGCTAAAACATTTCTCTGTAACTCAATAGATTTGATAAAACCTCGACAATATTGATTGTGTTTTTGGTGTTTTAAAGCTAATGTGTTTATGAGGCATGAAAAGAGAACAGAGATGTGACTTTATTAAATATCAAAGGAATATACATTTAAGAAAAAATACTCATAAATTAGAATTGAATTAATGTTATTGAGCTCTGAATTAAACCTTTGCAAAGACTATATCGATCATTCAAAGAAATTATATTAGAATCCGCCTGAGGGATCGGTCAGGCCCTTCATAAAAGTAACATTGAAAGGAGTCAAATGAAACGATATCCTCTTTGTAAAACGGAATTTCCTTGTTTAAGCGGATTCTCCGATTGGGGTCGTATAATTGATTTACAATTCTATTCTGGATCTTCCTTTTTATTCAATCTATAAAACCAAATCTCCCTTCCCCTTTTATATTACCTTGGGAGCTTTACCCCTCAAGAGATGAATCATAATTTCTAATCGGAAACCAATAATTACAATATTTTATAAAAGTGGTCGAATGTCCCGGAGAGGGGGTACCCTTTCAAATGATTCAGGGATCATAGCTGGATTATATATATTACCAAGTCATAAGACCTCGATCGAACCAACTTTACATTCCTTATAAATAATATCTTTGTTTGTTCATTTATTTAATATGATAGAAATGTTTGTTAGTAAGGTCTAATAATATGAGCAATTATATTTTATACGTAATATGTGCAATAATATATATTGCGCCGATTTTTCGACCCTAGAGATTCAGGTCTTCATCAGGGCTAATTATGAAACAAGATAACAACCAATGAAAATATATGAAAAGAAAAAAAAGAAAGAAAAATATTTAGGAATATATGAAGAGGAGAGATTGGCTCGGCTTGGAAGAGAGCTCGGACGCAGTGGATAGCGTACTAGGCAGGTCGCGCGGGAGACTTCCGATCAAGACCAATCTTTTATCTTCAAAAATCAAAGAGTTAAAATTAATATAAAATAAAATTAAGTGGTTACCCACAAGAAAGAATTAAATTTAAATATATACATATATGAAAAATTAATTATTAATAACAAAACAAAAGATTACCAATTAAATTTTCGAATTAGATAATGAACTTGGGCTTCTTTTAAAATTTGACGAAATAGCTCTGGTGTTTCTTTTTTTTTTTAATCTATTTTTTTTGTTTATTTAACGTCGCTTTCACACATTTATTCGATTTCAACGACGAATTACACACTTCTTTATTTAATCTTTACCAATCAAAAGCGTAGCATTTTACTGCCATATTCCACACGCAACTCGATATTTTTCCAAAATGTCTTAGACTTAGACCCTTTCTTTTCTAAACTTCACATTTATCGTTTACAGCCTAAATATTTTATAAAATACAAACTATAACCCATAGTAAGTTATCGCCACCACTATTTTTATTACCAAGCGCTATTGAAATATTTCCCCCAAAATACCTCAGTATTCATAATTTATCTAATTTTTGATTATATAGTGGGAATTATTTGAATATGTCGGAATAATAAAAATCTGTTTTATATGTATTAATCATTTAGTCGATTCGTGCTCTGGTAACAGAATGAAAATGATGTTATTCC
Organism: Aelia acuminata; assembly: GCA_911387785.2. NCBI lineage: Eukaryota > Metazoa > Arthropoda > Insecta > Hemiptera > Pentatomidae > Aelia > Aelia acuminata. The sequence continues at coordinate 118,367,389 of OU426982.1, read as the reverse complement.
TGACTAGGCACAACAAACCCATCTGATAGAGAACAAACAACATTAGAAATCTGTTTACTTCGGCAATATTGTGCTTTGGGGGACAACATGTTCCCGATCTAGAAATCCCATCTATAGATTAGCTGATGAGCCGTGTAGGAAGATAGGGGGGGGGGGGAGAACAAGGCCCCGTCACAATCTAAACTTCCATCCCCAGCCCCCCTCGGCATTCATTGAATTCCGGCAAACTTCTTCCCATAGCCAATTCCGAGCGGCGTCCTCATAACCGTGGCCCAAGTTTAAAGCGAACGGTTCGAGAACCGTGTTAGAAACTATGCAAGGCAAGCAAATAAAGCGGCAATAGTTTCCTCCTACAATGAGGAAAGTCTTTATCTTATTGATAAAGATTATACATAATTCTCAAGATCCTCGGGCTTTGAACATACTGCACAACTAACTTTCATCACAACAAATAAACAACAAAAACATTCCATCCAGGGATTCGCCATTACATGTAAATTATTGATCTGTATAGTCTAAGATAAATAATCGAAAATTATGATAAACAATAAATGGTAAAAATATGAAATTAGAAATCAGAGCTTGAAGTGCTAATAAGTTGGTAAAACCAGCCATATAGTCCATGAATAGTCCATGTCGCGCCAAACCAATATAACCTACATTAGACTAAAATAAACATCAAAAAGTTCAGTTTTTATTTAGAATGAATTAGAGAACTGAATTTTCACAGATAGATTTGTAGTAGTTAATAAACCAATATTCAACAGTCTCCCCACCATCTCCTATCAAAATTACATATAGTATGGAGCGATACATGCCTCCTTCAAAGGAAAAAAACGGATAACCCGAATCGCACTTGAAAACTTATATTTTAATACGATAACACGTTTAATAGTTCAAAATTAAAATATAGGGAAAAATTAATAAGTAGCTTGTATGTATAATCATTATTTTTTTTTTTATACAATTACTGCCAAGGATATTAGCATAAAAAAGTAAAAGTATTTAAACTAGCCGATCTGGAGTCTATAATTGATGTATCATTTTTTTTTTCTATTTCCCTTACACCGCCGGTTAATCCTAGTCCGTCAAGCGGGGCTTCAACTTCTTTTTTTTCGGCTAACAGATCAGGTTTGACAAACATTGTTCCGAAAATAGTCGGTTTTCAATTACTGTGCACCATGGTTTTTCAGTCCTAACGTGACTTAAACCAAAAAAATGATGAATATTGAAGAAAAGAAATAAGAAAAAAAAATAAACTGTTAATGAATCAATCGCTTAGGAAACCCGAGATCATGTGCAAAAAAAGTCGATTCTGTAATATATTGATTGCCATGCCGAGATAATTATTTCATCAAAATAAAATAATATTCCTAATTCCAAGTTAAGTTCAAGAAAGTTTTAGAAAATGAAAACTTTTTTAATTGAAAATAAGAATCTTGTACATTCAATTGCATTTAATATTAGAGAACTAAAAATCCATTCATTCATAAGGGCCTATAGAAGAATAAAATTAGAAACAGTAAAATTTGGAAATATTGTTGGATACAAAAATGAAATAAAAAAAACAGAAAAATATATATGTGAATGCATTTTTTCATAAATTTAAATCTGTGTAGGCATTTAGGGTTTCTCATACGACTGGCACAAATTTTATTAATATTAACTATATCTCCTTTCTTATTTTAGAAATTAAAGTGTATTAAAGATACAAGCTAAAAATTCTTTAAGCTCAAACTAAAGAATACAATTCCTTAAGTTCTACTTTAATAATCGTGCAAGTAAAGAATGGAATCTTTGCTTGTAAAAAATCTATGTAATTTAGGCGAAACATCTCTGGTTTTATTATTTCCATACATCTTTTCTAAAACTTGGTTTCCTTGATGCTTCAACAATTAAGTCCATCATTTTATAATAGCCTTTTCTACGGTTCTTTAAATTGGGTATATTCCCACAAAAAAAAAGTTATAATCGAAAGAAAACGCATTAATTTTCATTAATACGTATAAATCTAGTCGTAATCGTTCATAAACACCGAGGTAAAGCAACATAATTCTCTTTGAGCAAGTAAACTTAAATTGATAAACCGAAAATAATACTTTATTGAAGAATTATAAAGATTTTCAGATCAAGTTTCCAATGGTTGCTTGATTATGACATTAAGATATATATTTTTATTGTTATGTATATTTAATAGTTATTGTTTTAATTTTTCCGATAGTCAAACATGCGATTGCAGCGGCTAACCCAGAAAGCAGCTGACGCTTTCTTCAATTAGAATGTCGCTGTCCCTGAACTCAAACTCCAAGCAGGTTTGATCCACTTTAAATGTCAGTGTATGAAGGGATTGAGCAAGGGCTTGTTTCCGGAGAGTTTGACTCAATGTTTATATTTATATCGAATAATATTATATAATATTGTTTATTTATTTTTAGATAAAGACAAGAGGGTTGAATTTTTTCAATTTTTATTTATAATTTATAATAGGATGATTATTATAATAGGTTAGATCAGAATTTTTTATTTTGAAAAGCCAACGTTTCGATCACTACATGTGGATCTTTATCAGGGCTCCTGAGTCCAGAGTAATACAGAGGCTCTTAGAGGTGAGAAATAATGAACTGTTATTCATTACGATAGGTTGATTGACAGTCAGGAAATAAAAACTGTTGAACTGAAAATCCTGACTATCAATCAATCTTTCGTAAAGAATAACAGTTGACTACTTCTCACCTCTATAATTATAATTTAGTAAGAATCCTAGTTCAATTAGGTTTCAACAATAGCAGCTAAATTTTTATCGAAAGATCTTTTTTTTTTTTTTTATTTATTTATTTATATCACATGTTTTAAATTTGCTATCTGCAAAATTATTTTTTTTGCAATGAGCAAAAAATTTTAAAAGAATTTTAAAAAACTGAAACATTAACATGTTAACAATACTGTGGATTGTGCGTTATTTTTGTCTGTTTTCTACTATACTAGAAAAAAAAATATGTGGGCCGATAAGTTATACATAATCAATATATATTATAAAGCAAAGTGTACAATGTGCGTGCCGAAAAGGCTCAGAAACGACTCCACATACGATTAAGAGATTTATGTTAGCGTGTAACTGTATGTCCCCTAACGGAGAAGAAGGTTTCAGTTTTTCTCTTAAGGGTGTGAAATTGAAAAAAAAAGGACTGGAATTTTAAGTCTCTCGCAACATGTAATTAGCCTACCTGAGGTTGACATACGAGTTTATGAATGAAAAATTTAGTTCGAGCTGCAGACCACCAGGAAGCGCTAGGGTGTGTTTCACTCAATGTTTTTTGTTCATTCATTCCGTTATATTTGTAAAGGTTATATATTTTGTCAGCTGTTCTTTTTAAATTACTTAAAAATCAAGCGAAAATAATTAGTTTCACCTTTTCTTTTAAAATAAATTAATGATTTTACATATCAGCAATCAATTGGAAAACCGACTGGATACTTTACAAAATTAATTTTCTCATAAGAAGATTAATTGATAAACACATTACATTTAATCAATATCTAACATATACTTAAGTAAATTTAATGTAATATGAGTGAGCGAGTAAAAACAGACATAAAACAAAAAGGAAGAGCTGAATAGACTGATTATAAACCGAAAATAACAAGTTTGAAGTGTTCTTATTGTATGTAGTTATGAAAAATGGTGTTATTACTATGTATGATGAGCATTCCAGTTGACAAAATGATGAATTGACTCCAAATATAATAGTTTTCAATAAGATTTTATCACCGCTCATAGTTCAGGATAAAAAGAAATATGATGAAAAAATTGTGCCCTCATGATATTTTGGTTTTCACTTAGTAACAGTAGTAAGATTGGAGAAGTGCAGAGTTCGGCCAAATTAGGGTGGGTGGGGGGATATATTAAGGGAGGTTGAACTGGAAGAAAGGTCTTACAAAAAATGTTTCTATGAATCTTCGGTATTTTCTAAACTTCTGGATCTAATGGGACCATCACAGTAGTCGGCGCTTAAGTTGTACTCCAAATATAGTTTTTTTAACTAATAATCTAATAACTTATTATCTACTGACTGCTTGAAATGGGCTTAAAGGATTCATAATCACAGAAACCATCAAAAACGATGCATGACTCGACAAAGTTGCAGCAAAATTAATTGTTCATCCACCATTTTCAACACCCTATAAAGTATATAGGGTTCCTTATTTGGGCGGACACTGCAGATCTCGAATCTTAATATTGATATAATGTTAAAATTTTCAAGGAAGTGCTAATTTTGTTCTATATTTCCTTTAATTTTAAAGTTTTTCTGTTATTAAAACTGCCACACTACTACCGGAGCGAAGCCGGGCACCCTAGCTAGTATATGTATAAATGTCTATCCTTTAAGTCATATGTGGGGAACAACCGGCCCCCGAGACATTTTGAAAAACCCAACTTAAAAAAATATTATCTTTGTGTGGATTTGTGGTGAATTTAAGTGTTTCTGCTAGTGGGTTCATGTTGAGAGTTAGTCTTTGATGGAAGTTATTTTAGTATAATGTGGCTGTATCGATTACAGTTTGGATGTTAAGGTCCTTGTGTATTAAGTCATTAGTCACGTAGAACGGTGCATCTACTATCCTCCTTAACACTTTTGATTGAAAGGATTGGATCCTTTGGATATTTGAGGACTTTGCAGTGCCCCATAACTCTATCCCGTATGTACAAATGGGTCTAATGAGCATGTTGTATATTGTAAGTCTGTTGGTTAGGGATAATTTAGAGCGTCTGTCAAGTAATCTTGATAACAGTCCATATCGTTTTCGTTTGTTTGGTTGCTTTCTGATTCGTGTGATGTGGGTTTTCCATGTCAGTCTTTTATCCAGGTGAAGTCCCAAGTATCGTATTTCCTGGGAAGTAGGAATGGGAACATCATTGAAATACACCTGAGGACACAACACCTGATTAAGAGTAAAAACTATAAATACGCTTTTTAATTCGTTCATTTTTACTCTTCATCTTTTTGCCCATGCAGAAATATCGTCTAAATGATAAATATTAATTTTTTTTTAATTATTAATGTTATCGTGATAATTAAAATATTTATTACGAAAACAGCCCCCGATTCAGGTCTTCATTAGGGCTGTCAGGTACAATGCTATTTAATTTGAATATCATTTTATATTTAATGTTATTTAATTTAATAGAACGACTGCCTAATATATCAGTGGACTGGACAGCCCTCATTAAGACCTGAATGTCGGGTAAAAACGTCGGCACAATATATGTTAATACACATACAGTGTTGTTTTATTTGACCGCAACACCAACCATTTTCATTACATCAACTATAACAGTCAACCATCTACCATCATTTCAAATATTTACATTTCAGAAACATAAACTTTAATAATTCACATTAACTTATTGGTATTTTTAGAATATCATGAAAAATAAATTTTTAAAACTTTTTTTAAATGTTTTGTGTACAGTTGGCAAGCAACAACTTAAAGCTTTTTTTTTTTGATGCCCTTATTAATCTTAATCTTCCTCACTTGGAGTGAGTATGAGTAAGTAGCGTATGACTTAAAGGATAGGCATTTATACATGTATATTGTAACACTTCTGTTGGTTAACAAATATTTATTTAACGAAAATATGACAATATCAATGCCAAAGAATTAATACAACTCAAATATTTGAGCAGGTTACAAAAATTATAACTTTATTGCACACAAAGCATATGGCTTGAGCTTCACAGTCAAGACACGGACTAAGACTAACTGGCCCAGTCATTGGCTTCTTAAGTATAGTCGTAAAACGAACCTTCTGGGAGGTTCGAGATCTTCATGAAAGGTGGTGGAACGGCGTAGATGGAGCTCGAACAATCTTGATCTAAACAGTTCGCTCCAACCACTTAGTTTGTTCCAACAAACGGTCTGGGATTTTATACTATCTGTTTTTTTAATTTCATTATCGATTTATCGTTACAATATAAATACATTAGAAAACAGACAAAAGTAACACACTTTTTTTCTTTTTTATTCTGCAATAAAAAAGCGAAACGTCGAACAACAATAAAATAAAATGAATTTGACAAAATGGAGGTAATTAAAAAAATATCGAGAGTTCTCTAAACTATTTTTAAAACTTAATAATTAAAATAGAAATAAAATAAATTAAAAAAAATCACTAATTTCAAAAGCCCAAAATTATGAAAAATTGGCTCTCTCGTAAATTAAAAAAAATATGACTTCCTGTCTTTACCTCCGAAGTAGAGATATCGTATCCCACCCATTGATTTATTTTGAATACGTGTTTAGAAATAATAACTAAAGCACAATCAGCTGCGAATAATCTTTAATTATCGTTAATTATTTAGAGGGGGATTGATAGATTTCATATGAGAAACTTATAGAAATATTATTTTTCTGCTATGAATTCCTCTCCATTCACTTAAACTATCTTTCCGCCTTCATCTAGTCGACTCATCGAGACTTTTAGGTTAAAGTGTTTTCCGTTACGACTAAAAATGAATGCAAATAATTCTCGCCGGTATCCTACTTATCTAATGTCAGAATGCTAAATTCGCCTAATTTAATATTCTGACATTAGATAAGTTAAATGGAGGGGGGAATGTTCCGGGATCTAGGACATCTTGTGCGATCTATCGTGTGATAACATTCTGCCTTTGTCAAAGGAAACATTTTATTTTATACTTAATCTATCAGTCATCCCCCAGTCTTATATTATATATATATATATATATATATATATATATACATTTTTTTATTAAATACAACTTTTTTTTGTAATTGATATAGGTACCTGATAAATTTTTTTTATAGTCTTCTATCACTTATCGCTTAGCAGGTAAGCTTATTTTTTTCTCGGAGAAACCTATCATGTGATGATTTTAAATAAGTTAAAAACGTTTCGACAATAACAATGTAAAATTAGGAATTCCTCTGACGTAAGGTATTTTGTTTTGTAGCGTTTAATAAGAACTCGCAGACCCGTGCGAAGCATTAGCATCCTAACCTACTTCCATAGGTTCCTAAATCCCACTTCATTAATATACACACTGTATATTTAGTATCGTTTCTTTCATCGCGGGGAAGGGTGGAAAACAACAGGAGGAGCCATGAATTACCTGTAATATAGAGAAGAGGTGAGGTTGGAAGACGGAATACTTAAATACACATATCGGTTTCACGGAAAGCGAGTGCGCTGATTCTATAGATTGAAATCGCGTGTTTTTGCTTATAACTCGCAAACGACGGCGACAATCAGAAAAGTGTATGTAAACAAAAATGTTCGTCTCGACAAACTGAAAAAATGACACCTTCGAAAAAGCCGCGAGACCAATTTGAAATTTTCGCTGAGAATTGTAGTTTTTCGCTTACAACTCGCAAACTGAGGGTTTAATCGAAAAGATTTATAAGACAGAAAATGTTCTCCTTGAAAAGATTGACTCGCAACCGAAGGCGAAATGATTGATTTGTATATTTTTTTCGGTGTGGCGGTTAAGGAAAGCTTTAAAATGATGCCTCATTCATGAAATTTGATTAAGTATTAAGGAAGTTATGGCATACCGACAAAAAAAAGCCCTTGAGAAATAATATATGTGATGACTAAATATGGACGACAGAAACAGTTAATACCTCTCGTTCTGCATTTAATAATCAAGTATCTATACCAATCGAAAAAAAAAAAGTTGAGGAAACAAATTTTTATTTTTTGTTTTTTCAACATACAATTAGATTATAACCTAAACTCATTGATTTCGATCATGTTCTTTATTGATTCCTTCCGGTTGTTGAAAAAGTAGAAACAAACTGTGAAATTTTATTTTGACGTGAAGGGACCTTGTACCAGAGGTGGAAGGTCTTTCCAATCCTCAGTGACCTAGAGTAAAGCACCGACATTAGGCTGTCCCTGGTCTAAAACCGTTTTCGGGCTGTTCTGCCTGAGAAACTGGGTTGTGGCATCGATTTCGACAGCTCATTTTTTTTTTCCCCCTATTGGTCTTAAAATTAGTGCTCGGGTTAGAAAATAAACGACACGTTATTTTAAATGAGTACATTTTAAATGATTCTCAAAATTTAAATTACAATTGAATCCTCTGGAGCAGCTGTGTATACGTTGTATAAAGTGCAGCAGGCTTAAAAAAAAATAAAAAAATAAAAAAAATAAAAAAAAAAACCTAAGGAAATAAGAAGTTTCAGTGTTATATCGTTTACCGAATGATGCATCCGATGCACCGATGTATTCGTGATTGTTCGAGAACCTTCCATGCTTGTCGGAACCCATCTGGAATGTTCTAATTCGGATTAAATATAAGGAGCAATGGACTGAAGAGTTAGTCTGGCTCCGAAGATGGAATCCTATCGTTTTTTTTTTTTTTTTTTTTACAGTGTCGTTACAATTTGATTCTTTTTGTAACCTTGTTGATCATTTCTTTTCAGTTTTTTTTTTGTTTGTCTGAAATTGAGAAGTGTTATTTTCATGTCATACAAAATATTTAAACCCACACAGGTGTTAAAATAATAGATGTATACACGGGGCTATTTTCAAAAAAAAAAAAAAAATTATTTGTTTTAAAACAAATGTAATACAAAGGCCGAAACGGACCACTCTAACAATCGAGTTTCAGAAGTATACCGTATATCATTTTTTTATGATATATGGTATATTTTTTTGTTTGTTTTTTAATTGGCCCTCCCCTTCCTCTCCTGTTAGGCTATACGGGGTTTCCCGAGCCAGGGGAGTGGGTGGGGGATTGATGCCGAGTATCATTAAATGTCCCCTGGCTCCGGGTTTTGAACTTGCTATCTTTCGGTTCTCGATCATACGATGCCATGGGCAACGCGTATTTTCTGACGCGGTTGCCCACTCGGCCATCCCGCCACCCTGATATATGGTATAAGACATATATCATATGTTACCGATAAAAGTGAGTTCCAAATTTTTCTTGAAACATTCAACGACAAGGACGTACCACTCGGCGAGCCCAGGTGGCCAACCAAATACTTCTCAGGGACGTACTCAGGTATCTTCTATCCTATCCATTTAAAAGCGATTGCCGGATAGGAAAGATTTTGAATTTAGTTGGTTAGCCACCTGCACTGGTTCATGAAGGTCATTTCAGCGTTTTTGGTTTCCTCATAGCTGCTTCATAGCCAAAGTTGTAGGTTGTAGGTTTTAAAGTTTTCACTCAACTTTTGTCTAATTTTAAAATTATTCTCACTACTTATATTATATTTTATTATTATATTACATTAACCAGTTACAGTGGATTAGTAAAAGAACAAAAAACAATATATATACAAATTTTTAGGGACAAGAACGACGAGATTTGTCGAAACTGCACTTGGGCAACCACAAACTGAATATTTTTGTTTCGTTTTATTAAATATTTTTTTTATATATTTTACTTTTTTTACTTTTATAGGCGTTCCAACACGGGTTGCCTTTCTACACCAGGGCTGAGCTCCAGAGATCGCGGTCGAGCCAGTCTCCATCCTGAAGGCCTCGGCCCGCCATTTCCTCTTCTACTTCACTTATCCATCTTTTCCTGGGTCGTCCTCTTCTCCGTCTTCCTGGCGGCTGCCAATCTAAGACTCGTCTCGGCCATCGCTCGCTGGACATTCTTCTTACATGGCCGTACCATCTTAGCTTTCGCTGTCGAATTCTGTGGTTGACAGACAAGGGGACCTCCATCCTGTCCCGAACAACGTCATTACTAATCCTGTCCATCCTTGTTACCTTTAGGCATCTCCTCCAAAAGTCCATCTCCACAGCTTGAACCCTTGAGTAAAGCTGGGATACCATGGTCCAAGTTTCAGATGCATACGTTAGGATGGGCTCGACGATGGCGTGGAAGATCCTTCGCTTATTTTCCTTAGTAATGGTTCCGTTCCACAAAACCGGGTGCAGCATGCGTGTGGCTTTTCGACCTTGCTCCACTTTTTTTCTCACATCTGTTTCCGAGGATCCTGAGGAATCGAGGTAAGATCCCAGATACTTGAAAACATCAACCTTTGTACATTTCTCAGAGTCGACGAGGAGATCACCGTCATTACCAGCGCAAATAGCCATATATTTGGTCTTTCCGAAATTTATTTTAAGCCCCATAGATTCATAGCAGTCCTATAGTGAGTACATCATTATTTCCAGATAGACCTTCCTCCGCGCAAATACAACCTGGTCATCCGCAAAAAATAGGGAGATCAGTTGGTCATCGTCGATAAATGGCCCCACATCTCCGCACCGTGCATACCATTGCCTTACAGACGTGTGGAGGTAAATCTTATCTCAGGTAAAAGCTGCAACCCTGTTTCAAACCCTTAGTGCCTGCGAAAGGTTCCGACAACCGATTTCCTATTTTGATTCGGTAGATGTCGTATCGGTAGAGTTGCCTTACTGCAGATATCAAGTTACCGTCGATGCCCGCCTCCGTCAGTGCCGACCACATTCCGCTTCTCGGGACACTGTCATATGCCTGTTCAAGGTCCACGAATGCCATATGGAGCTCCTGGTTCATCTCCTGGGATTTCTCGATTAGTTGCCTTAGGACAAAGATGTTGTCATTGCAGGAACGCCCTGCCGTGAAGCCCGCCTGCTCTTCTGGGGTTAGGAACTCATCCTCTAGCTTGTCTCGGAGCAGTCTTCCAATAATTCTACTTACAGAGCTCTGCACACAGATACCTCTGTAGTTTCTGCATACTTTTCTGTCTCCTTTCTTGAATATAGGTGATATAAAGCCAGTTCGGAGATCTTCGGGTATCCTGTCTCCTCTCAATATCAGCCTAATTACTTCAAGAAGGATGGTCCTCATCTTATCCCCTCCAGACTTCAGCAGCTCCATCGGGATCCCTCCATGGTAATCTCCACTCCAGCATCCTGTGTTCGTGTAGCTCTCTCCTCTGCCATGAACTGGGGGCGGCTCTCTCTAAGGAGATCTTCAAAGTGCATTTTCCAATCCGAATCGCTAATTGGTGAGAGCACATTTTCTTTTCTGGGTGCACGCAGCTTTTTTAAGATACCCCAGGACTCTCTTACTCTGTTGTATCCCAACGTGCTATCTATGCGCCGGCAGCATCTTTCCCATGTAGCATTTTTCTCGTTAGCTACTATGATTTTGACCTCCTTATTTAATTTTCTATAATTAATCCAGTCTTCGCTGGTTCTTGAGGACAGATACCTCTGGTATGCTACTTTCTTTTGGTTCACCAGTCCAGCCACCTCATCTGTCCACCAGTCCGGCTTAGGGCGCCTCTCCCTCGGACCGAGAGCTTCAGCTGCCGCTGCATGAATGCACTCCTTCAACTGTGCGTACTTTTCTGAGGCACTCACTCCTATACTGAGATCTAACTTCGCATCTAGTCGTCCCGTGTATAGATCTCGGATGCTTGGATCCTCAAGTAGATCAAGCTGATAATAAGGAATGGTTTCTGCTTCCGTCGTTGTTCCACCTTTGCATTTGTTTCTCCCCACAGTCCAGGGAAAGTAAATCTTGGCACGTAGCATATGATGGTCACTTCCGCATTCCCATCCTCGAAATACACGCACATCCTCTACCTTTAGCGTGCTTGCTTGCTTGGATATAATATAGTCTAGTATTGATGACTGGAAACCTGGTTTATTCCAAGTAGCTTGGTGGATCCATTTGTGTCTAAAGAAGGTGTTCTTTATCGAGAGGTCGAAGGATTCGCATATATCCAGTAGCCGTCTTCCGTTATCCGTTACTATTTCTTCTCCATGGCGTCCAACCACTCGGCTACCCATTTGACGTCCGACTCGAGCGTTGAAGTCCCCCAACAAAATAATCTCTTCTTCGTGTACCTTCTCGAGGGCAGATCTAAGTTCCTCATCAAAGGCGTTCTTTACGTCTGGAGTCTCGTTATTTCCGGGTGCATACACTCCGAATACGGCAATTTTTCGACCAAGATAATCAAGGTCCACCCGCATGAGCCTCTCCGATATCTCTTCACATTGGCTTATTTTTCGTCCGTGCTTCTTTTTGATCAAAAAGGATACCCCAGCTCTAGCCCTCTTATCCCTGTCAACACCACTCCACATATGTATGTATTCCCCCAGGAGTTCCTGTCCTTTCCCTTTGATCTTCGTTTCGGTCAAGACCACTATGTCCAGCGCTGAACGTTCAACTTCTTTTATTACCTCAGTTTTTTTGTTGCTGATACTCTGTACATTCCAAGTTGTAATTTTTTATATATTTATTTGTGTAATTAATTAAAATCTTGTAAATAATCTCATTATTTAATATTATTTGTTGTTTTTTGTTACACCTGATTCTTTTTAAAAATAAAATTTCTAAAGAAAAAAATTAATGTATCACAGTAATTTGATGATAATTTTTTAACGGAATGATTGCCATGCTCACAATTAGTTTCACTTTCAAAGGAATTACTCTTCATTTTTTTCACTTCAAATTCATTCAGAATTGTTTAATTATAAATTGACTAGATCATTCTAACGAATTCTTAATTTATTTTTATAGCAGTAATATGAAACATAAAAAATATGATAACGAAAATAAAAGATAACAGCGCTTTTTACTGGTGTATAGCGAGTTAACAAACTCTTTGGCGACTCTGATGGCCAACTACGTCCTGGAGACGTACCGGCTCAATGATGACCCAAAACCCTCCGTCTACCTGGCACAGCTAGAGAATATGGGGTCTGCGTTGAATGTGTTAATATGTTACAACAAGCACTTAAAAGGCATTGACAACTCTGTCGCATGCGTAGTGCGTCTAACAGTGCGGCTTTATTAACAGTGGGCTGTTACTAAAGCCGTACTTTCACAAGCCAAAAATTTGTAACGTGTCGCAAGTGCTTGTTGGAACATACCTCATTACAGTCGACAGTAATATCGGAAAAGTTCAAATGACCGTAATTCTGATACTACTTGCTTCAACAAGGCGAATTTTAATATTTCCTCTTATTTCTGTATAAACCTAATAAATGCGAATATTTATTAAAATCTGAGGGTGAGGATGTCGGCCTCTGGATTTTTTGGCGTTGAATGATACGTTAATATTTCATATATAGGTAAATGAAAGTAAAAATACCCAAAACATTTTGTCTTATACCCAAATACTAAAATCTAATACTTGTTGACTTTAGTAGGCTCTATTTAGACTAATTTAGTCTCATTCTTGGAAGAACTAAACCCAAATTCTATAGACTCAGGTGACAAACAGGTAGGACAAAGGTAGAGAGAAGCCTTAATTTAGGATCTTAATTTCTTAATAAGTCATGTCAGGGGTTAATGACAGCCCCCCCCCCTTGGCGCCCCCTCATCTCCACCCACCCCCCGCCTCTGGTCGATATTATCTCGGCTAAATTAAGTACCTAATACAATCACCTAATGGCCGCTAATTACTTATATCCAATTACTGTCTTTCCAGGTAATTTGTGAATGCTGGAGGCGGTGTCTAGTAGCACTCTACTTTATCATCGATATAATTTTTTCTCCAAAAATTTCTCAAGCCTATCAAGATTAGGTAATACCGTATTGGCGATTAAATAGCAAAATAAAATAAAATAAATCAATGATATTTTTTATATATTTAAAGCTTGTTCTAGACCATCTGTGACAAAATTCTTAAATCGATTCTTGAGTCGGAAATCCCTCCAGAAACACACCCGCTATAAAATCGGTAACTTTAACTCTGGATAAACCTGGTGGATGACAGACAATATGGACCACATCAACTCCTTGTGCAGGTATTAACCTTAATCTCAACCTGGATATACTCACTGGTTGAATGTACTGGAGAGTTGTTTTTTATTTATTTAATAATTATATCGATTAATAACTAATAGTTGGCCAATCCGAACATTTTTCTTGAGACATTTGACAATGCTCAAATGGTAACGCAATAAAAAAGGACATAAATTAACTATTTTAGAAAAGATCCGATTTCCACGATGTTTTAGATAATTAAGACACTATTTCAAAAAATAAATCGCTATTAATTGGCAAGTATAAATATCCTAGTTTTTACTTATGACAAGTTTAAAACCTATATGCATTTTTCTGGGGATTATGCTTTTTTTTACAGATCAGAAAAATTAATCTCAAAAATGTTAATTCAATTATTAACATTGAATGATGCCTTAATAATTATTATTCAAATACCTTTGAATAAGGTTTAAAAAAACACTTCGAAAAATATCAGAGCATTCATTACTAAATATGATCATAGATCATGAAGTATAATTCAAGAAATATAAAATAATTAACCAGTTCTAAAATTTTTCTGTTCGAATACAGTTGGATATAATTTAAAATTAATTTATGTAGTTTGCTATGTATTAGGTTAAGAAGTAGCAAACTTTTTCATATATAATTGTCATAGCTGATAATAGAGCCACTTACCAATAAGAAAACTTAATAATTAATCAAATAAAATATATCTTGTTGGATATCAAAATTTTTCATTTTTAATAAGGAGTCTAAATTTAAAATCAGATGATCAATATTTTAATTAATAACTAAATTAGTAGAAGGACTAGGTGCTGATTGAATGCGGAAACTTCATTTCCTTCCAAGTTCCTTTTTAGGAAGATAATGTGCTAAATTCACGACATCCTGTTTTTGTTTACCAGAGTAGAGCCGCTAAAATAAAAGCCGTTAAAATAGAATACGAGTATAGTCCCCAAGCTATCTGTTTTTTATTAATTATAATCTTAATAACGAGAACCATGCAAATTAAAGTTTACAGGTGTTTTCCCAGGTAGAGAAACTACAAATATATCATTTTTGTTTTCATTTTAATACCTTTTTAATAAATTTGTCAGTGGAAGAATATTTCCCCCTCCATTCTTTAGGTGAGGTAAGGGATGTTCCAGTGGGTTACTCTTGGATGTGACTTCGGACAGTGAACATCATATTATCATGATAGGAAGTGGTATAGTGTCCCTTCAGGACGTACAAAGTCCGATTAGTGACTTGTTAATTTATATGATAATCCATAGTGAGTTTTAAGGAGTTGATTAGTTAAACATTTTAAAGAGTGTTTCAAGTTAGTGGTGTAAAGATGGTTATCAGGCTTACAGGACTCCAAGCCTTTTTCTATCATTTGGTACTATTGGATAAATGTTTCTATCAAAGGCTGCACGAGTAGAGAGAGCTGTTATAGATCCTGGGAGTATCCAGATGAGTACCCAATATGTATATACGTTTGATTATTTTGTAATATGGTAGTTTTAGTAGATGGTTGCATTTGGTTTAATAATATTTATATTATTTGTCCATTATATCTTATTTGTAATGATTGTAAGCTGTGGCAGTGTTGATCACCAATTTAATTAAAAACTAATTTTTATTCTTCAAAGTATTCATCATATAAAATGTCAGTTCCTTTGATATAATGTTAATAAAACTATAGTTTATACATTTCTTTTTTTTAATTAATAATAATATTACCATAAGTACACTCATGCAGTTATTTTTTTATTTTTTATATTTTATTTTAATCATATATATACAAATTCATATTATAAGCATGCAACATTATATTGCCCCACATATGCTTGTGAGAGAGGAATCCAATTCTTTATATTCTATTATCTTGATTCATAAAAAGGGGAATCATGCTTATATTTTATCATCAAAAGGGGAAGGTATTGTGTGTAATCAGGGAAAATATATATTTTATTGGTTTGGTCATTGGGTTGTCCGGAAAATAATGCATATTGGGTTGTCCGGAAAATAATGCAGGATTTGGGTTTTAAAAAGAAAAAAAAACTTTTCCAATCGCCTTGAGGTGGTCATCGACGGTCGATTTGCTTACTTGAAGTTGAAGTTCAAGTTCTCGAACAGTTATTCTGGGATTTTCTTCCAACGATGATCGGAGAATATCGTCACCAAGAGAGGAAGGCCTTCCACGACCTTCTTTATCTTCGAGGCTGGAGTCTCCCTCCCGAAATTGTTTAAACCACCTTTGAACAGTGCACTCAGTAACAATTCCCTCGCCCCATACTTGGTTGATGTTGCTAGCCGTCTGGGCTCCACTGCGGCCGAGTTTAAACTCGTAAAAGAAAATTGTACGAAATTCACGACGTGACATCGTAGGAAAGACTGGATTACTTCCAGCAGCGAGATGCTATAGAGATAAACAAACATTGTCGTTTAGAAGAGGATTAGCAACTGTTGACACTCATACAAATAAATAATCCCCTAAAAGTAAACAGATTACTATATATAGAATGTTTTAGAAGAAAACTTGAAAACCTGCATTATTTTCCGGACAACCCAATAAAATGCTCTGGCATCCCATTAAATCATTAATCACTTCTTAATTAAAATAATAATAAATTAACCCCATTACATAGCAAGTTCTAGACATATAAACAAAAATTTGTTTGTTTTTTTTAAACACAACTTTAAATTTTGTTGTAAGATTTACCAATCTGATAAAAACCGTATGAATAACTACTTGTTGGACATTAGCTGGGATAGACAGAAGGAAGAGTGATTATCCAGAAGACAAAAATCCAAAACCGAATAAAAAAAATTCGAAATAAAATTTTTTTTACTTCTGCATGACTCAAAAAGTTTAACAGATATTTACATTCGGTAATTACCATTTTTTCCTGGATATATAAAATGAAAAGTTATAAATAATCAAATTTAACTAATCTGAACCGGCAAGAGGAAGGAAAACCAATGAAGTTAATCAGAAATAAACTTTTACTTTATAAAATAATTTGAAATTGAATTACTAAAGTTATTTTCAAGTTGTTCATATGTTACTTAAAATATTTTATATATTTTATTACATTATTTGAGGTGCACACTTACTTTTTAAAAGGATCTTCAAAACCATCACGGGAAGTTTGAAATGTTTTCGACTTCATCGGAGCAGAGTGGAAAAGCTCAAATGAACACTCGTGGGAAAAGAGCTCCCATATTGGATTCCTGAAGCACCTAGGACCACCGAGAAACAGCTCATAATCTGCCGATATTACATAGCCCCTAAATCTTCTCCTCAATATTACAAATTCTCACATTTCATACGACAAAATATTTCCTGGTCTATATATATAGACAAGGAAATAATTTTGTAGAACATAAATAGTACGGAGTGGAAAAGATAACGACTTTGAATGAAACCCCTAAAAATAACACTTAAACAAGTTTAGAGGTGAGTAATACTCAACTGTTTTTTTTTTACGATAAGTTGATTGATAGACAGGATTTTCAGTTTTTTATTTTTTTATTTTGAAAATCAACGTTTCGATCCCTCGATACGTGGATCTTGGTAAGGGAGTCTCTGGATTACTCTGGACACAAAAACCCTGATGAAGATCCACATGTAGGAATCGAAACGTTGGCTTTCCAAAATAAAAAAAGGTAATTGAAAATCCTGACTATCAATCAACATCCATAATTTTTTATCTCTTTCTTATATTTTTATTTTTATTTTAACATAACATCATTAATATTAATCTGATGATCTCAATAGATCATTATCATTAATTTAATACCGCACAACTTGGTAAGTAATAACTATATTTAATAAAATCAATAAACTTTGTTTAAAATGTAATTATCAAAATTTTATTTTTTGGAAAAGATAATTATAGACTTCAAACCATGCCTTTAATATACCAGAGAAGGGACTTTATTTATTCTACAAATATTTTCTTAATGACCGAAAAACTTATATGTATGTTTTTTTTTCAACATCAAACACTTTATAATGTTAATCAATCAATCAAATCAAATCAATAAACATCGAAGATCGATGGAGCACGATTTTTAAATTGAAAATAAAATGTAATTACTATTATTTGATTTTTTGGAAAAGATAATAATAGACTTCAAACCCTACCAATTATATACTAGAGAATCCTACAAATATTTTCTTAATGACAGAGAAACTTATATGTATGTTTTTTTTTTTTTTTTACATTAAACCCTTTATAATGTCGATTTTTTAATTTTATGTATGACCCATCAAAGGAAACTTTTTTTTTGTTCGGTACCCGTGTGGCATATGGGGGGTTACTCTAGAGGTGTAACCAACCTATTCTAACCATGGTGGGTAGGTCGAGATTTATTCCTTGGGGCCTCCACGAAATAAAAGTCAAGCATCCCAGAGCGGATTCGAACCGCCACCGTTCGGCTCGAGCGTGCTAAAGCGGGTCGCGCTCAAACACGCTCGGCTATCCGGGCCCAAACCATCAAAGGAAACCGAGATTTTTATGTATGAGTTTATTTTGAATTTATTTTTATTTTGTTCTTTTCCCCGTTAAGTTCAAATATTTGCTAACTCCCCCCCCCAAAAAAAAATCGAGATTCCCCCAATTAAGCGACGCCCACTAGCAGTATTCAAAGCTTCAGTGACGTCAATATTGGTTTCAGCTTCTGGGAATCTAACCTAGACTCGGAGCCGGAATAATTAAGCACACCGCAAACATAGGTCTCAATATCTATTGTGAACACATTTGATTCTACTGTTAAACTTAGAATTCAATCTCCTGAAAAATCATGTATTTTATTTCGTTGTGAGGTTTGTGAATGGAGTGCGTGATATTGTAACGCGAAACAAAACACAAAACATACGGTTAAGAATAGTACCTACTATGTTGTAACGAACTAACAGTTAAAACCAACTGTCATAGTACCTACATGTTTGTGACTACGATGTTCGAGTACCATCGACGTCGGCCCAGAATGTTCTGGATTGTTCTCCTTACGACTATATAAAAGGAGCGATGGACTGGAGAGTTAGTCTTGTTCTGAAGCTTAATTCATATGGTTATTTCTGTGTTACAAAGAGATAATTATTTTGTGTTTCAATAATTTGTGTATTAATAAAATTGTATTATACTATGTATTAATAAAATTGTTTTAACCCACATAAGTTCTACAATAAAGTATAGCCTATAAATATTAAATTACTAAAAGATATTTAAACAAACTTAGAATATTTGAATTCACACTTGAAGTGACACTATAATTACATATTAAACGTTTCCCCTATTTTGAATTATAACAATTATTTTAGTTAGTACCAGGGCTACGTTAGAGGGTTTCAAAACTTGTTAAGTCAATTCAAGGTTTAATTGTTTAGGGAATATTACATCTGACTGAGGTAAATGGAATAGAATTCCACGTCTTGTCGATAGACTTGCAAATGAGGGAGCGATGAATGTTAGTAGTTGGCCAACTTTCTCAATGGTCCATGTACCCACTAACGTATATTTCCCCCCATTTATTCATCTCTAAGGAGGAGAGTTTAAATTTAATTTATGAATTGTAAATGTTTTAATGAAGTTGTTATGTATGGCAGCTGTATAATAATAATATTTCGTGTGTTTGAATGTTTTTGTTTGTTTAATGTCCCTTTATGTTTGAATGTTGAAAGTTATTCTTGAGAAGAAATAGTATTCTAGAGAACCAAGGAGATTTAAATTTATGATACGAAATGAAATAATTTGAAGGTTTTGTTTGTTTTATGAAAAAAAAAATCTGGTGCGTGCGCGCAACACACAACTTTCACTTACCAACTTACTTAGAATAGAAATTGACGTGTTTTGTTAATTTCCACTTCACAAAGTCACAAATCTTTCCACATTCATTTCTAATTTTTTCCCTTTATGAGTAATTTAAAACACACGTGAAAATGATACAAAATTTATTAAATAAAGTACCCCCTCCATTTGATCAATGTTGATGAAATTTTTACAGTCATATCTCGGGCATATTAATACATCAAATACTCAGTTTGATCAAAATCGTGAAAACCGTTTTTGAGTAAATAAAAAAAACACGTGAAAATGAGACAACATTTATTCAGTAAAGTGCCCCCTAAAATTGAACAATTTTGATGAAATTTTTACTGTCACATCGCGGGCACATACATATACTAAATACCAAGTTTGATCGAAATCATTAAAGCCGTTTTTGGGTAAATGAAAAAAAACACATAAAAGTGGGACACAATTTATTAAGTAAAGTACCCCCTCCGGTTAATCAATTTTGATGAAATTTTCACAGTCGTATCTCGGGCATATAAATAGATCAAATACTCAGTTTAATCAAAATCGTTAGAGCCGTTTTTGAGAAAATCGAAAAATACTTAAAAAGTTATTAAATAAAGTACCCCCTCCCTTTGAGCAATTTTGATGAAATTTTTGCTGTCACATCGCGGGCATATACCTAAACTAAATACCAAATTTCAGGTTCGCACGGTTTATAGTTTTTGAGCTAGTCAGTTCACACACACACACACACACACACACACACGCACACACACACACACACACACACACACACACACACACACACACACACACACACACACAGACCATTTCGCGGGACTTGGTCATTTGGACTCAGGGGACCCCAAAACGTGTATTTCCGTTGTTACTCCGTTAAAACCGGAAGTCGAAAATTTTCACGATCGCAATACTTCCACTTACTATATATTTCATATATAGGTAAGTGAAAGTAAAAAAAGGCAATATATCTTTATATACCGTAAAATGAGGTGACTTTGTGACTTATGGGGTGACTTTGTGACAAGCCTATTTTTCTACAGTTTTTGAAGTTCCCTCCTTAATCAGGTTAGGCAATTCAGTGTACTTGTCAGTTGATCAGTAATGTGCTGCAACTTACTGGCCACATATAACTTCTTTCATTCCATTTACCATGGTCCATTATTTCAAAGTTTCAACTAAATGAAAACAATCAAACATATATTAAATAAAGCACCATGGTAAATGGAATGAAAGAAGTTATATGCGGACAGTAGGTTGCAGCACATTACTGACCAACTGGCAAGTACACTGAATTGCCTAATCTGATTTTTTTTAAGGAGGGAACTTCAAAAACTGTAGAAAAATAGGCTTGTCACAAAGTCCCCATTAGTCACTAAGTCACCTCATTTTACGGTAAATGAAAATCTCGTGTCCCGATGTTTGTCCAATAAAATTTGGCTCATTGTGTGTAGTTTTGTCCAACTTAAAAGATAGAGTAGTATTTTTCTCGATTATTGGCCTCAATATTTCTTTTATTGCAAATTAAATTATTTTCTTAAATTCTTAAAATTTAGTGTGATTATTTGTAAGTTATATAAATTTCCAACAGATGGCAGTGTAACTCGATTTATTGACACAACACTTCATTTTATTTCGATAATTAGGGTGGGTAAGCATCCAGTAGCCAAATCTATTTTTTCCGGCTTGGACTAGGAAAATCCGTGTTTTTCCCATGGGCAATTATGTGTCGCCTTTTCACGTGTGGGGAAAACATTTAATCTATTTGTTTCTATTTATACATTGGTGTAATAATCCACCCAACAAAGACTTTTGATAAGTATAATTAATTTCTTCTCACTTATTTGCTTATTCTTAAAAATTATGGGGAGGCCTATCATTTTGTCGCGTAGTGCGATTTTGACACACTGGATTTTAACACATTTAATTAAACTTATTACCTTCATCAAATCCATCTCTACCAATCAAACAGTGGTATTTTACTACCATGTTTACCATTATTACATTACATTATTATATTATATTATTTCCATGTTTCGCAACTAACTCGACTTCTTAAAAATTTCACCAAGACTATTTATTCGTCTCTACTGCTCAAGCAATCTTCATACAACGTATGAGTCGATCATGCAATTATGCTAATTTTTATAAACTATATTTACTATTAACTCTTCTCCTATAAGAAGCGTATTGTACACTCGAAGAAGTTAAATGTAGGAGATGAGATACAAACTGGATAAGGGAGGCGAAAGCTTTACAAATTCTTGGCGGGGTAGGATGGGAGTATTGAATGGTGCGCCGGGTGTTCTGTCGCTGCAACATAATACCTTCTTCTAGGTCATTTCCTCTCAAAGAGAGCATCTCCCCTTCCATACGGAATAAAGCATCTCTCAGGGGCTACTTATGCTGGAAGAACCTTCCTCTCCAGGAATCTTATAGGCTCTTTCCACCTTTTTTCTTTTCTGATACCGAAAGCGTCGGAAATATAACCTCTTTGTGGCATAAAAAATAACTAAAGTTCCAACGACTTGCCTAGAGGAAAAAGAAAGTTTATAATATAACACTTCTGTGGGCTAACAAACATTTATTGAACGAAAATATACAATTATTAATGCCACACGAATTATAACAAAATAAATATTCGAGCAGGTAACAAAAACAATTCACATGAGCTTCACAGACAAGATAAACACTAAGACTTAGACTAACTGGCCCAGTCACTCGCTCCTTATATATATGTATGTAGTCATAGTTGGAAACTTCTAGAAGGTTCGTTGGTCCTCCTGGGAGGTTCCATGTCTCAGTCGAAAAGAACTAGGCCCATCCACTTGCTCCAACGGTTTGTTCCGACCGATAGTTCGTACCAACAAGAGGTTTGGGATTTTAAGCCATGTTTTTATTTGACGATTTAACTTCACAATAACATAATAAATTGATTTAGATAATATATTTGAATACTTGGTAAAATTTCCAAAATCTGCTTAATGTATTTTGTGATAATGTAATTACATTAATTGATTAATGTGGCCTTAATTGATCCCAGTTAGTGATATAAAGCTATCGATAGTTTCAATTCTATTGGATGTAAGGTATCGATAGTTCTCAAAGAGTAGAAAGGTGATGACCGTAGGGGTGGATCCTATATTTTTTTTTTTTTTTTTTTTTTTTTTTTTTATAAGGCATCAACCACGATGTGTTTTGTGAAATCTAGGACATTATTGACTGTAATTGTGCTATTTTGTAAAATCGTATGAAGATGTTCTGGAAGATTTAACATTAGTCTTGAAGAATCGTAGGACCGGCATTCAGGCGGTGAATCTTGAGACTTAGATATCCGTAGGTAAGTCGGGATAATACGGAGCCGTGTAAGGATCACCTCATCTCTTCTTCTATCACGAAACGACGAGACCCAGGGAGAAACGTCCACGTTTAATTCCATTAACTTTATTCCGAATTAAGGAAATATAATCATCCACGGGAACCTTCCGATATGGTATGCCATCGCTGATCGCTCTTTTGGCAGCCTGATCCGCTCCCTCATTCCCTCCTATCCCACAGTGTCCAGACACCCACACAAAAATCACAGTGATATCTCTCCTATTATCCAGGGACTTTATTGTCATCAATATATTTTGATTTATGATACTACATGTGAAGATATCTCTTAAGGAGAGGGGGTGGATCCTTATAGGCTTCTTATAAGAGTGGTATCTAGGGTAGGGGAAGAGGTTATTCCTCTTATTAAAACAAATTTTGGGGTTTTCGACAGTAAGGTGGAATGTTATAATTCACGATTGAGTTGTTTTTTTTATTTCTTTTTGTTTTGTTATCTTACCCTTCGTCAAGTTCAAATATTTGCTAACCATCCCCCCCCCAAAAAAAAAAACGAGATTCCCCCAATTAAATGACGCACACTTATAACATTCAAAGCTTCAGTGACGTCAATATTGGTTTCAGCATCTAACCTAGACTCGCAGCAATCAGAATAATTAAGCACAATGCAAACATAGGCTTGAATATCTATTGTTAACGCATTTGATTCTACTATCAAACTTAAACTTCAATCTCCTGAAAAATCGTTTTTTTTGGAAATGTGAGGTTTGTGAATGGAGTGCGCGATATAATCCAATAAATAAAGTATAACGTATAGATATTAAATTATTTTTTTTTTTTTTTTTAAACAATCTGACAC
Organism: Aelia acuminata; assembly: GCA_911387785.2. Taxonomy (NCBI): domain Eukaryota; kingdom Metazoa; phylum Arthropoda; class Insecta; order Hemiptera; family Pentatomidae; genus Aelia; species Aelia acuminata. Next base: position 118,343,675 of record OU426982.1, on the reverse strand, counting down.
CATAGTTACTCATTTTTACGGTTTTTATGTTAGGAAATAAGCTTTAAATTATATTGTGACAAAACCATATGATTTTGATTTGTTAAAATATTATAGTCACTGGTACAAAGAAATTTAGACTCTTATGAGGATAAGGGTCTGGCCACACATGTCCGCACCAGATCCGCACCGGATCCGCACCGCAGCACTTATATAGGTTATGTTCAGAATATTTTTAATTTAACTTACATATTACCTTTAGTTATGCCTAAAGGTCAGGCCACACATGTCAGACACAGGCCACTTTAGGCATAACTAAAGGTAATATGTAAGTTAAATTAAAAATATTCCGAACATAATCTATATTAGTGCTGCGGTGCGGATCCGGAGCGGACATGTGTGGCCAGACCCCAAATTGGATTCATCGGACTTAGTAGTTGCCTTGTTGGAACTTAAAAAAGGTAAAGGTGTTTACAATAAACTGTTAAAAAAAAAAAAAAAAAAAAAAAAAAACAAGAGAAAAATAAAAAATAAAAATATATTAATGAAAATAATTCATGTTTTACTTTCACTTACCTATATATGAAATATATAGTAATCTTCTCTCTTGGGAAAGTATTGCAATCGTGAAAAATTCGACCCCGGTTTTCAATGGAAATACACGTTTTATCACCACATTCCTAATAAAATTAAAGCTAATCATAATCAAATTTTTCACTAATTGCCCGAAAATGATAATTTTATTTTTATATACCTCCAGATCTTCATTAATTTTAATCTCTAAAATACATAAAAAGGGGCCTCCTGTGTTAAACTGGATAGCATAGCAACCTACAGTAAAGGTAACGGGTTCGCGTACCGCGGTGGGCCTAGTATTTTATAAAGGGAGTGAAAAATCCTTGGCTGTGTCGTGCGTCGAATAGGGCGTGAAATGAAGGCTCCGACTCTGTACGATGTCAGGTACTCGTTCAAGAACCCCATCCTAATTATACTTGGATAAGCAAAATTTAGGTTTCCGACAGTAACATCGTCCGATTAGCCTTAGTAGCATTAAGTGACGTAAAACTTTTGGGATCCACAAAACCCGTCTCCAAAACCAAATTCACAAGCCCCAATCCAAAGTTTGTTTTTTAGTTTTTGCTTTAAGGCGTAAAACATTTAAAGTCATCAACGCCTAATAGTTTTATTTTAGCAATCGAAAGTTCTTCAACATATTGTGGATTGTTTTTGGTTTATTTCACATCATAGAACACCGCTATAAACATACAGCGTAAAACACAGTAAAATCTTAGTCTTCAACACAACCTCTCCCTAACCCACTCATTCTGTTACTCTCTTCCAACCTTATTTTGAAAGATAGTTCATTAAATAGACATAGAAAAATAATTTTAGATTTAATCCATATAATGGTTTCTTCCACTTGTATTTGACGACGGTTGAATGTCGGGAACGCATCATACTCACAATTTTGGGTTTGCCAGTTTCGACCCCATTTCTTCAATCATCATCTCCTCTCACTACTGCCAAGGTTAGCTCAAGAGAACACAATATCAGAAGAGGGTGAATGGAGGGGGACTACAGATTGTACTGTGTACGGAAAGGATTGATGACAAATTGGAGGGAGTGATGGAAGTTGATTGATGGACCACCTTCCAACAGCCCGATTATTTCCTCGGGGCCGGCCCCTCCAAGCATTTTCTTACCTCCTTGGATCGTCTGCTCTTGACGGATAAGATTTCCCTTTAATGGATAATTTTATAATTTATCACTAGCTGGCTACACCAGGCCTGCTTCAGTATGTAGCGATTCTGATTTTTTTATCCATATTAATTTAAAACTCGTCATGCGATGAAAACATTTGAATAACTATGTATATTTTAGCTTTTTTTTTTCCAGTATTTACTTTTAATTTTCCTCTACTATCTCTGTGCAAGACTGCTTTTAGACCGTATTAGTGATGATTCCTGAAACACATTAACAATCAGAAATAGCAGAAGACGCATCAATGGGAAAAGAAACTCGCTCTCCCAAGTAATAATTTTTTTTTTTGTTGAATCAGTCTTGCACTGGATGAGCAATATGTGAGTGAGCCTTAGAAGATAAGAGGTCTTAGAAGATAAGTGAAATTTTGGGGAAAAAAAGTTAAATAAGGTAAATTACAGTAAAAATTCCACTGTTTTGTTTGATAAAGAGGTTTTTATGGCAATGAAAAGTTCAAAGAAATAAGTGTAATAAAAAAGCAATGCATTGAAATTCGTTGAAATCGGACAAAGTAGAAAAAAATTAATAATTTTCCTTCATTAAATGAAATATGTTGAGATATAATGGTAATAAATCGACCCTTCCTCCTATTTTTCTTATAATTTCATACTTATCCTGCTATTTAAATAATTTGTGGGGAAAAAATTTATTTATTTATATCACATATTTTCAATTTGCTATCTGCAATTTTTTTTTTTGCTATGTGCATATGTGTTAATTATTGTGGTAAGTCTCTAGGCCACCGCCTCAACAATAGTAGGGATGGATTGTGTGGATTTAAGTATTTCTGCTAATGTATTAATGTTGCAAGTTAGTCTTAGGTGAAAGTTTTTGCAGTATTGTGTAGTTGCATCGATGACTGCTGGAATGTTGAGCAAAAATTGAATGAATTAAAATAAAAATTGAAGGGTCTTGGTTTCAGTATTGTGTAAGTCAGTACTGTTTCTTCCTCAGCGATTGTGGCAGGAAGTGATTTTATAATTATAGTGGTGAGATAAATTTGGCGGTTTTAGAATAATAGAAGGTTTTGTTCAACCAAAAAATAAACAAATAAAATAACTGTCTTGTGTAGGGAGTGAAGCTTGATCAAATAAATTGCCAGGCCAGGGAACAAGGACTGGTCGTAAATAAACAAAGACAAGTAAATATTACTCTGTATAATTTATTCAGCGAAGCCCGTCCTTACAGCACAATTCTCATTTTCTTTTTCTTTTTTTTATTTTTCATAAAAGCTACTTTCATTTTATATTCTGTTTTGTTTTATTTTCGATAAGGGGATTCAACGGGCCCTGCTACGGGAGAAAAGCTCATTTCCTTAAAAATGTATATATTGTACGCATATATATTTTGAGGAAGACATTGGAGGCATCTCTAAATATGCTAATACAGTTTATTAAATTCAAATAAAAATAACTGAGTTGGGAAAAATATTTGTATATAATATTTGTATATAAGATTTTAAAATTTATAGTTATATATGGAAGAAAAGAACATTAAATCTTGATAAATTACCTTAAACAACAGAAACAATAAATAATGGAGCAATCACAGTTCTCAAGATACAAACCAATAAGTAGATTCGATTCCCAAAAGGCGAAATTTACAGTTCCCCCTTAGATTTAGGGTCGTCTGTACCTTAAGGTTAGGGTTTAGGTTCAGTAACTTTATCCCTTGAAATATCAATCATTATACGCATTTAAAAAACCTAGCAGAGACTAGCATCCGAAAATCTTCTATAGTGCTTATATTTTTTCTCTCCTCGTTGTCGAATGATGGTTATTCCCTTTTCAATGGGAATATGATCAGTCATATTTTTATTGGTTTTGCTGGTGAAGGATCATGTGTGGACTGTCTAAATAAAAGGTATGAGAAAATGAATGATAAAAAAAAAAAAAATCAATGTTGAATTGGTACCAATGATAAAAGAGTAAACAAATTCAGCTGCTCATGGACAGTATAGATGTATATTTGTGGAGATAGGTGAACCCCGTTGAAGAAAGTTCAGAATAGACATACTTGGTGATTATGGCGCATGGTTAAATACATGCTTAAAAAGGTTTAAGCTAGAGAATAATGATGCTTTATTTCTCCCCAAGAAAGCATCCTCTTTACTCTGTTTGGTTCTTTGGGGTTATTAAATTGTTCCATTTCGTTTGACCAAAACGGACCGCTTGTCATTCCTTATATAAAGGATTAAATCTAATAGTCCTTACATGGAAACACTTCGGAGGATTACAATCGCTTACTTTAAATTGTCGTAAAACAAATCACGAATTGCCTTGCTTAAACTAGTCGGCGATACCAAAGTTTTACTTCAAGAAAATCAAATATATCGAGTAATCAAAGTAACATGTATCTGATTTCTTATATATTCAAGGTAAGTAACCCCTTGTTCCAGTTCAATCCACTCCTTTTCTGACGTATTTGACATTATTGGCAATTCTCTACCACGCAAGTTAGTATAAATTTAGTACAGGAAAACCTTCATTAAAAAAATAAATAACGATAGCAAATTACTGAGGACAAAAAAAAATGGTTTGCAAGCCGTACTTATATAACAACTTTTTTTTTTAAAAGCACCAAGCTAAAAAATTTTAATTATTTTGTTTATGCTATGTTTGGCATTCAGGGCCGGGATGGTCGAGTGGACAAAGGCGCTTTCAATAGGTAATCAAAAGTTAAGCAACGTCAAGCGTGGTTAGTACTTGGATGGGTGACCGCCCACCATTGAACGCCATGCAGTCTAAGCCCATCCCGGCACCAGGGTTTGTGAGCCCCATCAGCAAAAGGTACTTTATAAGAAAGAAACAAACAAATAAAAAAGGCCCCCCCCAAAAAAAAAGCCCCCTCAGAACATTTTAATAATAATAAAGCTTACCTGATATTAAGGAAAACCTAATTTTCATTAAACATGACGAATTTGATAAAATTCGTTAAAGCCGTTTTTGAGATAATCGAAAAAAAGTCATGAAATAAAGTGCCCCCTCAGTTGGACCAATTTTGATGAAACGTTGGCTTTTACATATATGGTATATACATACATCAAATACCCAGCTTCTTCAAAATCGTTAAAGCCGTTTTTGAGTAAATAACAAATAAGTACACGTGAAATTGGTACAAAATTTATTAAGTAAAGTCCCCCCTCCGGTTGATCAATTTTGATGAAATTTTTACAGTCGTATCTCGGGAATATACATACATCATATACCCAGTTTGATCGAAATCGTTAAAGCCGTTTTTGAGTAAATAAAACACGTGAAAATGATCCAAAATTTATTAAGTAAAGTCCCCCCTCCGGTTAATCAATTTTGATGAAATTTTTATAGTCATATCTCGGGCATATAAATAGATCAAATACTCAGTTTAATCAAAATCGTTAGAGCCGTTTTTGAGAAAAACGAAAAAAACGTAAAAAGTTATTAAATAAAGTACCCCCTCCCTTTGAGCAATTTTGATGAAATGTTTGCTGTCACATCGCGGGCATATACCTACACTAAATACCCAATTTCAGGTTTCCATGGTTTATAGTTTTTGAGCTAGTCTGTTCACACACACACACACACACACAGACACACACACACACACACACACACACACACACACACACGCACGCACGCACGCACGCACGCACGCACGCACGCACACACACACACACACACACACACAGACACACACACACACACACACACCACCATTTCGCGGGACTTGGTTATTTCGACTGAGGGGGTCCTAAAACGTGTACTTCCGTTGAAAACCGGAAGTCGAAATTTTTCACGATCGCAATACATCCACTTACTATATATTTCATATACATATAGGTAAGTGAATGTTAAAAAATCGCTTGATAAAAATTAACATTAGGTAACTTGATAATATAGAAAACTGACCTTTCAAACATCGATGTAATTTTTGCATATAAAAACTAAAGCTATAGATTTAAAGGATAGAAAGGATTTTTAAAACTAAAACTACGAACTTCGTGCGCTCCTCATTGACTCATAATATAGAAACTACAATTTCATCTTTATAAAATAATTAATTTCTGACCATTACTTAAGTTCAGTCCGCTGAAGGATCAGCTAACAACTTTACAGAAGCTGAATCTACCCAGAAAGTCCTTTCAAAACTAAAGTCAATACACAGCAACATCTGCCACATCAAGGCTCGAAACTTAAAAGTTCTGAGTATTGCACCGGCTCACCCACAGAGCCCATATAACAATAGTTAATAATATATTTGGTCCTATATTCCATAACCACCACAATTTTTTTTTTTAAAAACATTACTTGTTACCGAGATAACCTTCTATTATCCATTTTTCGGTTGGTAGCGGTTAAGTATCTGGCACCTGTCCGAATATTCATGTCAAGGCTACGTCCATACTTCGGATAATATCCATTACACTTTTCCTTGAAAGCTCAAAGCTGTACATTTAGTGTTTTTGAGCTGGATATTTTTCAATTTAATCTATTAAATAATTAAAGGGAAAAATCTATACAAATTAAACCAAGATTATATGCTTGCCTATATCTCAAGATGACACGCATAGATATAAAGGCACTCACAGCGTTAAGATAATATCGGAATCAATTTTCGGATCTGAGGTCACATATGATATGAATCTTTTCTTATGCAAGGAGAAATATGGTCGTTGAGAATGGGACGCATTGAAGGACGGGAAAGCTAAGAACAATAGATATGTACGAGAACAGTTGCATCCACTTATGTTGGCCTCATACCGAAGCAACTCAACCGTAACCAACATGCGGAATAGGATGCATTGTGAACGTATCAGCGTTAAATCGTCAAGGAAATGCATTCAGATAGAATATAATTTTCCTGGGAGTCGAGCTGAAAAGATATGCATCTTATTAAATGTTCTTCTACACTTCAAATATATTATGGGCTCTTTAACAAGTTAGGAAAAATGAATTATTTATTCCATGGTTACTATAATACCATTAAATAAACAAAAATCTCACATAAATATATAATAACATATCAATCATCTAATAGAATAGTCGTCAAAGTAAAAAAAAATATTTTTCGGAAGAATCAACTAAAGTTTCAACTAATACCTTCCGTCAAGATACACATTCTAGCTTTATCTGATTGTTAAAATTTTTCAGGAACCATCGATATCGCGATAGTAGAAGCAATAAATGAGAAGATAGTCGTGAACTTTTTTTTTAAAAAATAAGCTTTTGAGTTAGAACATATTCATTCCGCACTCGGTATGAATATCGATTGTACTTTTTTTTTACTTTCACTTACCTATATATGAAATATATAGTAAGTGGAAGTATTGCGATCGTGAAAAATTCCGACTTGCGGTTTTCAACGGAAATTCACGTTTTGGGGTCCCTTGAGTCCAATTAACCAAGTCCCGCGAAATGGTCTGTGTGTCTGTGTGTGTGTGTGTGTGTGTGTGTGAACAGACTAGCTCAAAAACTATAAACTGTGCAAACCTGAAATTGGGTATGTATGTATATGCCCGCGATGTGACAGCTAAAATTTCATCAAAATTGCTCAAAGGGAGGGGGTACTTTATTTAATAACTTTTTAAGTTTTTTCGACTTTCTTAAAAACGGCTCAAACGATTTTGATTAAACTGAGTATTTGATCTATTTATATGCCCGAGATATGACTGTAAAAATTTCATCAAAATTGGTCAAACGGAGCGGGCACTTTATTTCACAATTTTTTTCCAATTTTTACCTTTTTTTCGATGATATCAAAAACGGCTTTAACGATTTTTATCAAATTTGTCATGTTTAATGAAAATTATGTGTTCTTTAATATCAGCTAAGCTTTATCATTATTAAAATGTTCTGATGTTGTTTGTTTGTTTCCTATAAAGTACCTTTGTTTTTGTTTATATGGAGAAATTAACTGTCTCTCGTTACGCCTAAAAATAAGAAATGGCTAAATATGAGATACGATAATAATAAAGAAAACATAAAGAGGAGAAAAAAAGAAAAATATTCAGTCAACTCGTAAAACTCGTTGAGCCCACACATGCGGAGCACGCCTTTAATGACAGACCATTGTTCATAATTAAAGCCGTTCTGTTCGAGAAGTGGCAATTAACAAAACGCATTAATTTCTAATCTAAGTAAGTTGGTAAGTGAAAGTTGTGTGTTGCGAGCACGCACCAGATTTTTTTTTGTTTTTTCCTGAAGCAACTATACAATCTTAAGCGCTTTCTCATAAGCAATAAGTGCTATGTTATGTGATTAAAAAGCTGCTTGACTAAAGTTACCTTTACTTGGTTTTGTTGCCTAAATCTAACCAAGGCCCTTTTTTACTGAAAAAGAAGCGATGTGAGTTCGATAATAACACGGCCATACAATCTCTCGAAATTTGCCGTTCTTCAAAAGTTTTACATTTTTTTTCGGTTGCTTTGACCTAAAATTCAATGACATAATTATGTTAACGATTATTATTTTAAAATATATTACCTAAAAGACTGATCGAATTCCGGCTTTTATATAAGATAAAAGAAATGAAAAGGTAGGAAAATAAAACGTAACTTTATATTTATTTTCAAAGCTATAAAATTTGTTTTTGGGTATTTTTGTAACACCACTGAGTTTCTATGAGAAAAATATATTTAACAGTTCATAAAAAGCAACAGGAAATTTATTGAATTTTTATTATTGAAAAAAAAAATTGAGGCGTATAGTGTGGCCCAGATCACGACTGAAAAGGACACATTTGGGGTTTGTTTACCAGTCTGAGTGGTTGTGGCGACAAGAAGTCGAAAACTTTGATATAACAGAGCTGATTAAGGCCCTTTTTAACTGAAAATGATGCGATAGGGGTTCGCTAAAGTAGTGGTATGCCCATTTCAATAAAGTATCCTCGTTAATGATTACCGTGTTGTCCTGAGCTATAATAGTCTTATCTCTTGAGTTTTAAGATCAATATATATGCCATCAATTGGCATATCGAGTAAGTCTGCTCAAATGAGAATAAAATAAGTATAATTTTTATAAGTCATGAAAAACGGGAATGATATCCGATTCAGACGGATTGTGGAAGAATCCGCCTGTTACTGTTGCTTTCGTTCCAGTTTTCAGGGTCAGTAAGTTAGCGGATTCATTGACCGGTTATTGAGACACGAAGAAAGAGAAGGTGGGAGGTAGTGGGGCTGCAGTGGCAAGGACGGCCGAGACTAAAAGTGACAAGGATCAGTAAGGACCGGGAAGCATGGCGTTGTGCAGGGTGTTGTGTTGTGTGCTCTTCTTTGCAGCCTGTTCTAGTTCTGCAAAGGCGCTTTACATCTTCCCTCCCATCCACTTGCAGGCACTGGCCACTGGAGGTTTGAAGGCCTACATGCAAGGTGGGCCCATAGTACCAACAGTATGGTTACTTACTGTTATCATTAGACCCTATGCATATTGGATAACTTTTAAAATATAATTAATAATGAAAATCAAGAGTAAATTTAGTGTTATCTTATTTTTGTTTAAAAATTAGATTTTTTAAAAATTCTATATCAATGCGAATGATTAGCAGAGTTAAAAACTCGCCTAGGTGCATTAAGCAAAATTACACAGAAGCATGCTAAACACTATCGTTCGTTACCACGCATGAACTTAAGTTAGCTTTCTTGTGGTTGAGTGTCATAATTTAATACGATATTGTCGTTCGTTTGTTCATTTGAGGTAGTTAATATGCATATATATGACCTTTGTGTATTTTCTCAGCTAAGAGCCTGTAGAATTGAATATAAACTCGTATATTTGAATTTGTTTTTAACAAGTTTATTCAACGAATATACCATTAGCATTGCCTAGAAAGCCAAATACACCAAATGAAGGAAAATATGTTTAACTCGTTTTGTGATGAAAACTAATTTGGCCCAGTTTTGAAATAAGCTTCAGATAAATTATTGACTTTTTTACTCACAAAAATATTTCTTAAAAATACATATTATTTGCCATGACCTCAGAAAACAAAAAACCACACTACTTATTTTCCGCACAACAAGCATGCATTTAAAAGTATTAAACCGGACATCCGGTAGCCAAGGAATCAAGACATATTAATTGCGTTATATGTGCAGTATGCGCTATTCGAATACCAAAAATAAATTATAGGGGAGAGCGGGGTTGGTTGGCAACAGTTTTCGATTTTTTGATTGTTGAGTCGTTCCTGTTAATATAATACCAATAGAACTGATACCACTGTAAACTCCAAGTATTAGAGTATTTCAAGTATTTTTTTCACCACATAATATTTAATACTAAGATCATAGAGAATTGAAGAATTCTTCAATCCTGAGTATGTCAATTAATCCCCTATGTGGGGCAGGTTGGCCTAGAAGGTGGGGTTGTTTAACCTTCTCATTCAAGAACTGACACATATTATTGTCATTAAAAGCTGCACTATAATGGTATACTAATTTTGAATCGGTTATAATTGTAATATAAAAAATCAGCCCTACAACGAACGCGTGAATATGAATATGAACACAGCAATAGTTACGAATATAAAACAGAAAAATAAATATTTCTGATTTCGATAAAGAGAAAAATCGTCCTAAAAGAAAGATATTTGAATCTATGATAACTTGTGTATAATGCCTTAGTTCGTGTACTTTTTGTTCTTCATTCTTCTGTTATCCATTACTATTTCTACTTGTGGTTATCGGATCTTTTTTCAACGAGAATTTTGTGATTTATTAGATCATGTGTTTTATTGTACGCTTACTCAGCTTTTATATTCCTACAGTTTTGCTCTTTTGGTGTGAAGTAACGATATATTATCTCCTAGCAACTACCCTTTTTATAATGTTGATGAGAGTATATGTTGTTTTATTTGTATATATGTGACTTAGTTAATCTTTATCCTGACGACCCTGCAGAAAAAAAAATACGTCGAATGATTAGTTTGTGAACCGGTATGGAAGGAATTTTCCAATTAAATCCAAGCCTTTTTTTTTTTTTTTTTTCATCTACTTTTTAAAGCAGTGATACTGGTCCAATTCAGAAAACAAAATTGAAAATTGGTTTATTAATGGATAGCGAATTCTCACCGCTTCAAAAAACTGTTCATATCTTTTTTTCATTCTGATGCTTGTCACAACTTATGGAGTCATATCCCCAATACCCAACAGCTACTGATTTTAAACTGTCATGTTGTGCTCCATTTCCTCTGCCCATTTTTTTTTTTTTTTTCCTTCCGCTCTTACTTTTTTTTGGTGGTACATAGCTATGAATTTTTCTTTTGCGCTAGTGATTTTCATACGTATGGATTAAATGGCCATTCAACTTTAAACTTTTATCTCGATCCGGTAAAGCATGGTTTTATGAACTACGATTCCATGTCTAATTACCATCTTTGGGATTCGCTGGATTCCAGATATTCCTCGGCTTCTCTTACATAAATCCATTTCTATGTAAAACAAACTACTCTCTGCTTTTTTTTTTTTTTTTTTTTTTTTTTTGATACAGTCCTACCTTCTGATCCAAACACTACCTACCAAGTAATAGTAGTTCTTCTTTGTACATACCCTTATTTCTTTAATCCATAGGCTTGAGTTAATGGAACAGTAAATTTATTTTTAGTGATTTTTTTCAATGATATTTTATTTTTTATTTTATCCCGAATGATAATTACTCTCAAAAAAAAAAAAAAATCTGAATTATTCACATCTGAAATTTAAAAAATCGTTCTTAAACAAATGAGGATTGATTAACTGTAGAAACATATTTTTCACCATACTACGATGTAATACCTGTTTTACACACCTAATTTGCGGTCCGAAAGCTACACTTCGCCGCCCTAGGGCCGAAAATGAATATTTCGCCCTAGGGCCGCAAAATCAGCTGTTTATTATTTTAATTCATTCATTTCATTATATACATTACATAAGTTTGTTTTGCTCGTATTATTGTTTAGTTATTTAGTAATTATGGCTAATAATATATCAGAATCTATAAATAGATGAGCAAAAGAAATCATAGCAGATTTGTTACCAGCAAAATCAAAAATAAACGAACTAACTTTTTTTAGCATTTTGAAATATATCATTTGTATTAAATGAAACACACATATGTTCATCTCTCTTTATTAACTTACATAATAACATAACGTAAAACAATCCATACATTAAACATTCATCATGTCCCCATAACCACAAGATAACCTTCTAACAAAGAGGTACACTTAACCAAAAGAAAATCCTGTTTTTGATTAATGTTATATCGTATTAATATTTATTGTAGTATGGTGAAAAATAGCGTTCGTGCCTCGGGCCAAAGTGCTTTTGCAGGCCCTCGAACTTTTCATGACCTCGACCACGTCTCGGTCAAAAAATATCTCGGGCCGGCAAACGCCCACTTTCGGCCCTTGGTACGAAATATACTAGTTTGTTTGTATAATTAACTTCATGCCACTTAGGCTAATCCGACGATGTGGGAATCTTAAATTTTGCCTATCCACGTATAATTAGGAGAAGGATCTACTAAATAATCACAAGTAAAATTATTATAAAGGAAGATCATGAATTATATAATAGATAGATTGTTGAATGTCATCTTCCAAATATCATTTATTTAAACATTACTTAAAAATAGTATAACGCCAACGTTTCAGACAATTTCGTCCATCTTAGGGCAATATTCTTCTTTATCATACTTTCTTATAATTTTTCTAACTAATTCAAACCTTTTATGGTATGTAAAACAGTCCTAATGGCGTATTCAAATTTCATCCGTTAGTTCGATAGCTGGAATTTTTAATTTCTTGAAAATATCACCAATAAAAATCATATACTATAATCATATAGGCACCTAGGTCTACATAGGAGGTTTGTTTGTTTGTTTAATGCCCCTTTATGCTACTAAGGCTAATCGGATGATGCTACAGTGGGAGTCCTAAATTTTGCTTATCCAGGAATAATTAGGATAAGGATCATTAACGAGTATCTAGCATCGTTCAGGCCCAGGACCTCCATTTTACCTCCTATCCAAGGAATTTTTACTTCCATTAAGGAGGGTCTACTGCGGGATACCAACTCGCGAACTTTAGTATTGTAGGCTGCTATGACAGCCACTACACGACAAGTGACCCGAACATATTGTTTGTTCATGTATGATATTTTTTATTCTGTATTAATTCAGATTCTTCATACCTACACTATATGAAACATGTATTTTAATATATAAATTCGTTCATAATTAGTTTTAAAAACGAGAGAAGAGGAGGCAGCTCGAATGAATAAATTAATATAAATTAAACAGAGAATGTCATAAATTAAAAAAAAAAAAAATTGGAGCGTGCGGGCATTGACCTACAGATAAATAAGTTACAGGAAAAGTATAAACAACAATTGTTTGCATTGAAATGATAATTAACAATACGCTTAATTAAATTATTTGGTAAAAAAGCTAATTGAAATCTACCCATATTTCTCAAATATATATTTTTTTAATCACAATTATTCAAGTCAAACAATATGTCTCTGGCAACACTACTAATATAAGGAAGGGGAATAAATATTTTAATATTAAATAGTGTTTACCCTTGACATATGGGCAGAGTACATTGTAGGTCTTTTTAAAATTACGCTTGGAGAGGAGCACTTTATTACAAAAATGTAAATAAGGGAGATATTACAGAGGAAAATTGAATTGGTCTAATAAAAGAATACCGACGTTTACAGACAGGGTAATTTCAACAAATATAGCTATACATAAAAGGCACATATTTGGCGCAGGGATGATATGAAAATGTTAGTGTATAATTCATTGTCTTCTTTTTTTTTCTTTTTTTTTTTATTGAGTTTAACTTATTTAATGAATTCATTTTAATAATAATATAAATTAATTAATTAATATCAGTGTTGTCGTCGGAGTTGACGGTGGGTTACCAGGTGTGTCGCCGGTGCTGTTGCCTACGGCTCGTCGCAGAACCGGCTTGATGTCCGATCAGAAGGCGACGACAACCTGCATACCAGGAAGAAAGGAAGAAGGATAGTGTCTCGAGGGTAGCTAGGGAGTCGTGGGCGAGAGCCTCGTCCGTAGCTAGACCTGTCACGGACAGGATGGGAATTCCACCTCGGAGGTACCTGTGGTGTCACGGGCACTGGCCTCGACCGCAGCTAGACTCGTCACGGGTGATAGAGGAGTGCAGGAGGAGAGTGCCTCGGGGGTAACAGTGAAGTCACGGTCTCAAGACTCGTTCGCTGCTAGGCCCGTCATAGGCGGTAAAGGAGAGTTACCTCGGAGATTACTGGTGTGGTCATTGACAAGTGTCTCGGACGCCAGTAGGCTCGTCACGGGTAACAAGGAAAGGAAAGGAAAGGAAAGGAAGTTTGAAAAATAAGAAAAAACAACTTTTAAAAAATATTTTATTAAACGAATGCTATGTAGTATACAAGGCGGAGAAGGAGAGTGATGAGTAAGAGAGAAGGCGAGAGGTCAAGGAGAGGAAGAAGGTGTGAGAGAAAGTGGGGTACCTTCTCTGGCTAGAGAGTAGACGGCCGCGGTATTTATACTGGCTGGCCGCCCCCCACTCTGCTTAGTGCAGGTGGCGCGCCAAGTGGCTCTATTAGAAACCTCCTTCTCTGTTAGTGCCGCTACATCAGTTTCAAAAATAATTATAAATGAACTAGTGACAATATCAATCTATCGTACCAATAATATGCCAAAAAATATTAGATTTAAATGTAACTTTTCACATTATGTTCGAAGTCTATAATTTTCTATATCTATAGAAAACTATCTATATCTAATTTTCTGTATCCGGTCTAACAGGGACAAACGTTAATCCGAATAATCTGAAAATTTGGTAATAAAAATATAACAAATCCTCAAATAAGTTAATTAGAATTTGCTACACTCAAAGAAAATATGTTTACATCAAAATTAAATGAAACGGTTTAATCTAATGTATAAGTTAAAAATAAAAATGTTCACATAATTTAATATAATTTATTTTTTTCCAATTTTCCACAGATGTTTTAAACGCGTTTGGGCGTAATAATAAAGCTTAGAGCCACTTAAACGCTTTATTACCATTTTTTTTTAAATTATTATTATAATTATTGCTACCAGAGTTGAAAATAATTATCTATGTGAACATTTATTATTACTATTTTGATTCCACTTTGTATAGCTAAAACGGTCTGAGGAGCAAGTCTATACAGATTCCTAAATATGAAAATATCTGTAGTAATTAAAAATATCTGTAAATCTGGATAAACGAGGTTTTACAGTATAACAGAGAGATAATAAGAATCTAAGCAATTCATTACTCATTAATAGTTGAACATTTACCTTGTCTGATGATAACGGTTCGTTCTGTTCTTACTCCTACTTTGTACCCCAAGGAGACGTTCTCAGTCCCATTCTTTTCTATTCATATACTGAAAATTTTGCAAATTATTGATATTATAGTAATATTATTATTAATAATATAATAATAATTGTAATTACTATACTACTTTATATGATGCTTTTATTAATGATAACATTATGCCTTTTGATATTTAGTTATCATGGATAAATTCACTGGTTAACAGTATATAGCTGTGGAAAAAACAATAAAAAATACATAAATAAAGATAAAATCCAATAAGGAGGACATATTACACATGGCACTTTGCTCTTTTATTCATATGGAAAATCAATGTTTCTAAAAATGAGCACTAAAACCACCATTAAATCAACCCTTGAAAAATCCATTCAATTCCCACTAAAAGAAAGAGGATTGCGTGAAAACATATATATATATATATTATTGATATTTGAAACAAATGTCAAATTATTCCACTTTAATTATTCATAGGTATTGTTTCTACTAGGAGGTGGAGGGGTCAGTGAATTATGATTCCAGGGGGCCAGGAAGTCATACCTTAATGTCATGCAGTAAAGTGAACCTGATGTCGCTCCCGCAACTTTATGGCCCCCTTTAATGTCTTCTACATTTCAGTGGTTTTATGTCACAAAGCGGGGGCCCCCACATTGTTGTCCCATATGTTCCGCTCATATAAACTTTCGGATGCGGGGCAAAAGATCCCTGCTCTAATATCTCTTGTATCTCTTCCTGCTTACGCTCAACTTAACTACCTTATTTTTCTTCTCTTGAGGGGTGGGTCAGAATGGGAAGAAGGATATCGATTCGTGCGTTTCGTTGGGAAGTAGCACATCACTACGCTATTTATTAAATATTACTAATTAATAATTAATATCAATTTAGGGTAAACCAGGCAGTTATGGACACTCAGTACAGTTATTGACACCCCAAACTTTAACTTAAAGAAATAAGTAAACAAGTAGTAATTTTGTTTCAAGATATACATGGATCTAATGTTTGAAGGGTCCTCTAAGCCATCTATGAAATAAGTGTTTAGCGAATTAACCATAGGAAAGATTTCACAATTAAATCCACAGGGTATCAATAGCTAGTTTTTGCACTTTTTACAATAAATATTGCCATTTGGTAAAAGTATTGAACTTTAGGCCCAAAAAAACCTCTTGAGTGTTTATAAGGATAGATAAGGAGGATCTATAGGAAGTTTCAATTTGATCCCTTCAAAAAAAAAAATTTAATTTCACCACAGACATGTAATCTTAAGGGTGTCAGTAAGTTTCCGGTCTACCCTATTTATTGTAGAATTATAATTTTAGCAGTACTGTACTGGTCTGACGCCTTCTGATTATTACTTGTCCGGTCCAATCTAAGATCGAAGATTTACCTCAGACGAAGAATTAAAGGAAGCAATGTATGCGCAACTTGTTTCTTGACCAAAAAGCGTTGTAAAATTTGGATATAAATAGTAATCAACTATTACATGTTCTAGAAGAGCAACATTATAGAACCTTCCACTAACCATCCAGGAGATGAATTGGCGTAAATGCTATTGATTGTGGAAGAAGATGTAGACTTGGGGCTTATTCATATACCTTGGTTTGTTTTCTTATCCTGGTGTTTCATATTTTAATAAAAATTATAATGTCAATTTTTATTTTTATTTTATTTTATCAGTATTAGCTTTTTGGTGCCTGTCTCAATCATTTCGAGATTCAGTTGAATACAGTGAATGGTACCACCGTCCTTTATTTAATTTTCTTTACTTTTGGCAACTATTGGTTAAAGGGAGAACTTAAGGATATATGTAAACATTATTGTAAAATTTATTTATTTATTTTAAAATTTTGATTTCTTTAAATCTACTTCAGAATTTCATAATCATGGGTTTCCTATTTGTATTTCAATAACATTCACAACTCAATGGCGGATGATTATTGACTTAATATCGATTACAATGTTTAACAGTATAAATAACTAATCAGGGTTTGAACAATTATTACTTGAGATAAAATTACAACTATTTCAAGCAAAAGGATAACACTAACCAACATCAAATTGAATAAGTTAATTTTGTCAGTAAACGAAACTTAAAAAAACTACTAACTACTAAAAACTATTCCTCTGTACGTGTTAAACTGGTCCCCTCGCCACTTGGGAAAAAATCAAACAAAATTACCTCGGAGTTTTGTGGAATTTTGTTTTGTGAAAATTTGGTATGCTGTTTTCTCCGGTATGATGTTTTCAGACTTACGCCACTATGGTTCTCAACAGGCGATAAATCGTTTGCTGTCGAACGTTCTGGAATGATCCAAAACCTCCAAGGGCAGTAGGAACAGCAGTCGGAAACAGTAGTTTCCGAACGTTAAGAAAAGTCAGGAGGGGAAAGGTGGGTACACATGAGACCGGTTGAAAATAAAACAAAAAAATCATATAATAGAACCTCGTTAATCCGATCTAGAAAGGGATGGATCGGAACGGCAAAATTGACGGATAAACCAGCGACGATAAAAATACGTTTTTTTCGCTAAGTTACACTCAGACTACACGGAGGGCAAGGTAATGTTCAACTGTACATATTAGTCAATATTTTATCACAGAATTTATACAAACTAAATTTATGCCGTACATTATTTTAAATAATAACGATGTTTAGATTATTTAAAATCAATGCTTTCAATGTAATAGTTGTTTTTATTTACCATTTCCCGTACAATGGATTTTTTAAGACTTTGTGTGGAGTGAGATTTTTTAAGAGTGGAAGACTTTCGTTTCAAAAGGGGTGACAAAAGTTGGGGAACCCCTGGCATATATGATGATCCAAACATGTGACCACGTGGTAAGAATTGTAACCATTCAAGGCGTTTCTAGGCTTACTTACTTACGAAGTTATTAACCAAAACTTTTTTTTTTTTTTTTTTTTTTTTTTATGAAATATTTTTACCTATAAATGTTTATGTTTAAATCCCCTCTTTTTGTTCGAATCATTCTTCATTTGAATGAAAACATCGTATTCAATGCCTTACTCATCCAATACATAAGCATGTTGAGCAGTTTTAATGTTAAATTACCCATAGTAGAATAATCATAGTACATTTAATTTTGCCATAAAAATAGAAAATATAATTATTTTAGTGTCATTAAGCAGTCTTCAATTGATTTGCTATGGACCGGGAGGGGGAGGGGGATCGAACTTTTGATCATATATAATTTAGAGCAATTCGAGCACGTAAAGCAATATAACAGTAAATTGAAAGCAAAATACAGCGAATTTATTTTAATTTTTTTATAGGCTTAAAGATTTAATGGATAAAACCTTATCGCATTACTCCCATCGCACTAAACGTCGCCCGATCAGATGTTGAACATTTTACCACCTTAATGTACGTTTTCTGAACACCAATTAAAAAAAAATTACAACTCTTATATATGATATATAATTAGGGCAATTAGTCCTTAAAATAGCTCGCATTTTGTGAGAAATAATTCATTGTGATTATAAGCTACATTTGCATGAGGCACTTCCCATGCCGTGATTAAACCCAGTTTTTAGGCATAAGAAAATATTATTCAAGCAAACTTTAAATACTGGCCCGCTATAGAATTCAAGCAACTTAAATTTTTCCTCAAATATTATTTTCACCTGAGAAATAACTATGATATTATGCTCTGTAACTCTATCCTGAAACAATTGATATTTTCTGTAACACAATTATTCTAATTAATTAATAAATATTTTAACCCAATTTTTTCAGACAAATATTCCTGATCCTTATATTTGATTAATAATTTATTAACACTGCCAATGTTTAATCAGAGTTAGTATAAGATAGGCTTTGAAAGAAATAAAAAGATTTCAAAGAAATAATTTCAACAAACAAAGCTTTGTTTTCCTAGTAAGAAACCACAAAAAATCCGACAACGGCTCAAAAAATTTCCGAATTCTTTTAATATAACCGACGGCATTTAACAGATGCCGTTAACAGTTGAAAAAAAACCATAAACTATGTAAAAATGAGTTAAAGATGGTTTTAAAGGCCAACAGGACTTTAAAACCAAGAGTACGTCTTAGCATAAGTGTGCATTGTTAAAAACATAAAATATTTTTTTTAATGGTTTAGCGTTTTCTAAAAATTTACTTGAGTTTTATTTGAAGATGTGAGATGTGAATTTATTCTTATCAGATAATTAGAGTCCAATTATTAAGTATAATTTGTTAGAAATTCAATATTTTGGAATTATATAATAATTTCTATGTTGGTAATAGTAATAACTTTTACTATAGAATATAATCATAATATACTAAATAACAGTAATTTATTTCTACAATTATTTGTAATCCAATAAGACGTATATTAAAATAAGAAATTATAAAAAGGTGTCTTAAACAACAGACCAACAACATTTTCACCTAATTATCTAAATTTCAATAATTAGTCTTATTATTTTTAAAAACATGAACGGTAGAAATACTTTACAAAGTATTTTCATATGGAATTTCAAAATTATTCAAATTGAACGGTTTAATATCATTCATAATTTTTATTAATTATTTTCTACTTTATAATTAGTTTCCCAGGAGTACCCGAAGGTTCAGAGCTCGCACCACTACTCTACATTACCTACACACACGACATTCCATGCAGCTCAGATATATTAACAGCAACATATGCATACGACACAGAAATTCTAACAAGACACGTAAATTCATCATACGCATCACAGATTATTTAATCTGTGATTAAACATTATTTATTTAACATTATTTAACAAAATTACATGACTGGTTTAGGCTTTGGAAAATCCGACTAAATCACGACGAATCCCTACACATAACTTTTACTCTTAGACGTGAAACATGTCCTCCAGTCTTTCTCGACAATATACAAATACCGCAGACAGACACAGTTAATTACCTACGACTAACATTTGACCGAAGAATGACGTCGGGTCCACATATTTAAAAAAAAAGGGTAACATTAAACCAAAGGCTAAAACTTCTATATTCACTCCTCTCAAAATAGTCGAAACTAAAACTTAGACAGAAATTGAACACCTACACCTACTTACTGAAACCTATTTGGACCTACGCATCACAGATATACGGCATCGCCAAAAAGATCCAAATTAACAAAAACTTCAAATCTTTCAGGCACAAGTTTTAGAACAATTACAAAAGCACCCTGGTATGTCAGCAACATAACATTACAGAATGACCTTCACGTGCCGACAGTCAACGAACTCACTACAAAAGATTCCACGAAAAATTACATGGACACCCTAACTCACTCATTAATATTATGGCCACAAAACTCATGCCAGATAACACGCGTAGAAGAGTGAAGAGGAGCTGGATGAGGGACCTCCTCGTCTAGTAGTCAATCCAAGCAACAATCAAGCCAGTAGGAGATGCCGCTGGGCGATGCTCCCCCCCCCCCATGTATCTCATGCCAACGTATTATTTCAAATTCACTGATTGTTGATGTTATTATTGACAGGTGTGAATAAAAGTACTCAGTTAAAAAAAAAAAATAATAATTATTTTCCATGCTGAAGTTATAAAGTGGAAAAACACTCATTACAATTCAAAATTTTTAGACATCTAACTTGATTCAGAAACTTTGATTCATGGAATGGAGAGGAAGGAACTACACTGAAAATGCTAAGACTCCCAAAAAAGAACTTCTCCAACACCAACTTACGTTATGATTCCTCAAAACTTGAAAAGCAAGAGCAAAAACAAAATCAGAAAACCGCTTGGGGCACTTTTTTAAAATTAATTTAATGGCATTAGTCTGTAGATACTCTGAGTCGGCGTTTCTCTATATACAGGCACACTACAAATCTCCGTTGATCTAGAATCCTGTTGTACTATGTTCTGTAATTTTTACACTTTTTCACAACCATCGGCATAATGCAAAAATATTTTCTTTTTTAAGAATATCCTACTAAAAAATTATTTAAAAGCTTATTCATATTTTTTAAAACATTTTGTACCGGAAATTTCCTAGTTAGTTCTTGAAATCATTTATTTTTAATTTTTTTGTGGTGAAAAAAAACAGAAAATAAATTCTCATTTATTCTAATTTCCTTAAAGCGATCCTCACCCCTACATCCCTATTCGTTTCAAATTTTAAAATACAATTAACGATCGTTAAGATCTTTCATTAATGGATTAAACATTAAAATACGACGTCCATTAGAGAATTAATTATCAATGATTGCAAATAATTCATGAATATTATATCGCTTTCTAATATAAAAAAAAAAGTCTCACGGGCCATTAGAAGCTTTTAAGATTATTGGGATAATTTGTTGCTTGCCATCAATTAAAAAGATCGATCATATCAATAATTCGGGGTGAGTAATGATATTTTTTTTTTTTTTTTTTTTTTTTTTTTTTTTATAGAGGAGCCAACCACTAGGGTCATTATCTCCTCAGGTCATTGGTTATAATTTAAATTTTGTTGTATAGGTTAGCTTGTCTTAAGAATTTTAAAAGTGTATTGGTCATCTCAACGTTGTCCGATAAAACAGAAAATAGATTGTCTGGGATGTTGAAATGCGCTCTCTCAGATTCATTAGCTCTACATTCCGTCAACAAATGCTTTACAGTTAGCGGGCACCCGCATGTGTGACACTCAGTGAGAGGTTCTCGTGCCATTAGGTAACCGTGGGTCAAACGAGTGTGTCCTATACGTAATCTTGTCAAAATGACCTCCTCTCTTCGCTTGGTTCGGATAGAAGACTTTCATTCGATAACAAATGATATTTTTATAATACCTGGTAAATGGCACCTTTCAAGTGAATATCATATGAAACTAGAATATTTTTATTTTAAAACATGGCGACCTCTGTAAAAGGGAATTCTCCTATCTTCCTCGCCATTACCTGTTTATAATAACATATATGAGGCACTATACTCATTTATGGCATTTATGATATATTTTATTATACTGAGAAACATAAAAATTACATTACATACTAATAGATAACGATGGTAGGATATCATGTTTTTGTCTGGTTCATCTTCTACTACTTACGGTCCTAGAAGTGGAGGAATTGCTATTTAATATTAATTATAATATTTTAGGGTGGTCTGGATACATGTTATCTTTGTACCTTTTAATGAGCAATTTTATTATTATTCATTAGAAAATAATAATAAAAAAAAAAATAGAAACAAAAAGGTCACATGGCGTTGATGACCAGTTCGGTTGTACGCCATTAAGCTCTAACAAACAAACATAATTATAATATTAAAAACTATATTGCTTAACGCTGGTTCTGGTGATCTCATAAATAGGATAACCATCTCTATGTTAATAGATTATACATAAATTAACAGCAGATTTTCACATGAAAATGTCCGAAAGTCCGAACACTTCAAATACTGAATTTAGTCGATGTTTAATGAGATTATTGCATTTTAGTGCAGAAAATGTTGCCAACATCTGAAATTCTGTTGATTTTTAGAATCGGACTCCGAGGTCCGATTTTCGATAAAGAATTGCGTAAATCCTGTATCGGCCTGTCCTGCGCCTTTTATGTCTAGTTCCAAACCTTACCAAGAGATAATACCCTTGAGACACTCATTTTATTCCCTTTTAACCAAAAGATAACGCTTTCGTCAAAGTATTCCCATCGGACCCCGAATTCCGAAATCATCTGTGGCTCATGCGAGCAGTCGGACCCCGGGGACCGATACCGTCCAATTCAGGATACCCCTAAAATTCGCCACCGCACGTAACGTGTTAAAAATAATTTCCTAATTCTCTGATTTAATTAAATATTGAGAAAGATATGCCAATCTCTGGGTATATTGTTTATTGCTATAAAAATCGTTTTGAACTCGCTTAACATTGGTTTTACGAAATCGACCGTTTGGGTCCATAAAACTCTCACTTTATAGATTTTATCAATAAAGTGAAGATAAGATTTTCTCAATTTATAGAAATTCTCCGGGTGAAACTAATATATACAGTTAGTATTTATTAAATTAATAAAGGTGAGAAATAGTATTATTCTAATTAGTGTTATTCTAATACTGTTATTCTTTACGATAGGTTAAATGATTATAAGGATTTTCAGTTAGAACTTTTTTATTTTGGAAAGCCAACCTTTCGATCCAACTTGTGGATCTTCATCATGGCTTCTGAGTCCAGAGTGATACAAGGACTCATTCCTTGACGTTGGCTTTCCGAAATAAAAATGTTTTAACTGAAAATCCTGATAATCATTTAACCTATCGTAATAAATTAGTAATGTTCATTTTTTTTATCATTCAAAACTGTAAAAAATTACCAATATGCCCTTCAAAACGCCACTCCCCAATGAGAAAAATTATTAAAAATACAATGAATTTTTTCAGAACATTAAGAAAATCAAACTTTTATAAAATATCTTTCATATGTCTCACTCTTTTCAACTGCGTCATATCTCAAAAATCGGCTATTTTTAGTTATGGCTGTTTTCTGAAAGAGCTGGAATATCCAATGAATTATCCTTGCAATACCGCCAAAAATCCAAGCAACATCTATTAAATTATTAATCCGAAGATTATAAATATAAATGTAACTGTTTGAAATTAAAAATAAATAATAATTATTCATCTCCACACAGTTATTATCTAAAACGATCTCCTAAAAAGTTCAATCTTAGCCTTTATATATATATATGGATCAAATTCTAAGCTGTAATATACGTTTCTAAAAAATCATGATTTTTTGATAAATGACGTTGTTCAAAGAATGAGCGATATCTCACCGCCATACTAACGCGCATATCCGTATCAATAGGACGGAAAATATGCTAGCTATCAAAAGGTCGTTGATGGAAATTGCGCAAGAGCGAAAAAAGTAATATCACAATGGAAATAACTTCAATCCTTGAGATGTTGAGCGATTCCCTCAACTTCGTATCAAATAATTACCGGGACCTTTAATGAGTTTTTTATTATTATCCCCTTTCGGTAAATACTCAACAAGGAAGTACAATTTAACAGATAATTTCCGCCTGACAACAAGGTTCTAATAATGATCTATATCGGTTCAAAGCTTTTAGAAAAAGTGCTAGTAAAGGGTCCTAGCAAAACCATGTTACTATCACCAATAATCATGGACTGCGACCGACAAGGTAAAAAATACCATTTATTTCCCTATCAACCTTGGACCTTACAATGACTTTAAGTGCTGATTCCGGCAAGTGATTCATTAGTTACCAAACTTGGCTGTATCACAAATCCTTGATACTTTATGGCCGAGCGCACATTGAGACACTTGCGACGCAGAGCAAAGCAGAGCAGGTTTTGTGGTAACTGAAATGTATAGGGACCGCGCACATTGGGACGCAGAGCAGAGCAGAGTAGAGCAGGCCGATGTGGCACTCGTGGATCTGCCACATAAAACTGTGCCGATGTGACGCAGTTTTCAATATTTGATTATTTTAATTCCTATTATTATCATTTAATATTAGTGTTTGAGAAGTTCTACTTTTCTCTTAAGCAGGTTAATGAAACTAAGTAGGTCTTCTGTATTTATAGGATGTTCTAGATAAAAAAAAAGGTTTTAAAAATATAATAATTTAAAAGGTATATATATGTTCTGTTATTTTAGATTCCAAAATCGTAATATAATTTTAAAATTTTTGGCTATTCCAAAAGCGCATGATACGAGTGTTTTGAATTTTTAAAACTAAATAATTTCAGCATGAAAATGTAGCTGTAAAATTGTAAAATTAGTTTTAAAAAAATATATAGATATATTAAAATTTAGACGAGGGCCTTTCTGAAGTTCTAAAAGCAAATACTTTTGTTTAAATATTTTTAATATTGTTATTTTATTTGAAATTCCTTATTTCGGTTTTCGTTAGTTTTTATTCGTCTTACTGTGACACGTTTAAAAATTAGAAAAACAATCTTCTCATAGATACTAGAAGTTCATTAAACGATTCAACAATTAATGATCTTAGGAAAATTTGACTGATATTATTTCACTGAAAAAAACATAGGCTTTATGGAAATTTAGTTAATGGAAATGCTGGTTACAACCAATAATGTATATGTAGGGATTGCAATAAATCAAATCGATTTATCCTTCACAAAAGTTCGTTAATTTTGTTGAGTCCACCAAGCTCAAATTTTTAAGAAACAAACTTGAAGTGCTTTACATTTTAAATAAACAAGTCAATTAAATAATTTACAATAAACAAAAAACTCAATCAAATCATTTAACCTAACACGTTCAAGAGAACAAATTTAAGCTATTTAAAAATCGAGCTTTTGGTTTAATTATATTTTTTAATTCATATGGCCATCTCGATTTCTAACAGTATATTTCATCTTTCATTAAATATATTTGAGTAAAAAGAAAACTGCTAGGTATTTAAAAATCAACCATGTGTTGATTGGAACTTTATTAATAAGAAATTTTATGTGAATATAACTCTTCTCTGTTATATTATCCAATTAATTTTTATTATATCCTCATACAGAATAGAAAAGAAGAGAAAATAAATTTTGTTCTGGGACAAGGTCCCTCAAGAATAACAGACTGGAACAAAAAATAAAACTACAACTGGTCAAATAATTAAAGTAATTATGGATAATTAAAGATAATATTTTCATTAAAAACCCATAATAAATAGTTATAAAAAATAAAAGTATACAAAGTAGTGAATATTATATTGATTTATCAAATAAATAATAACGGTAATAAATTACAATAAATTTCCAAGGAAAAAAAAAAAGAAATTAATGAAAACAAAAAAAATTCCATAATGATATAATGCTGTTAAAATCGTATCCAAGGATTTTAAGAGATTTGTGCCTAATATAATTCTACAAACTTAGAGCATAACCAGATCTCTCATTACCTGACTTTATAACATCAAGATAAGTAATGGTTTTAAGCTTTGGATCCCTTAGACTAAATAGTAACTTCAATGTAATTATGTAATTCACCAGTCTCAGACGTAAATATTTAATAGATTGTTAAGAATAATCTGTTTGCAAATTCTTTCGTGAGATGGTACTTTCTCCATTTCCTCATTTTATCACCATCTTTTTTACCTTGACTTGTGATAACGCAAATTTTTTTGTGTTCAACTCTATATACGAATCAAATTCTGATCTTAAATCCAAGAAATCTAACATGCTTTAACTAAAAAAGCCCCAGCCTTCCCGAAACTGCGGCACAGAAACTGCTCTCCAATGTGCGCGGGTACCTATGCGAAGCAGTTTTTTTTTTCGTGCCGCCTGCTCTGCTCTGCGTTACCTGCGTGGCACAGCTCAATGTGCGCCTTACCTATCAGTTACGTTTCCAGGGTTCTGGGTTCCACTAACACTAAAGAAAAAAATGATTAATTTATGGTTAGAAGGATATCTTATCAATCTTCACAGCTTAATTGGATTAATAATCAGATAGTTGGATAATAATAAAGGCTTAACGAACTTCGAAGCCAACACTACCAATCGGCCCTACGTACCTTCACTCAACGCACACGTAGATAATTCTCTCCTTCGTTTCGGCCTCCCCTCGGATGTTATCATTAATCTTTTAGTTATCATTCTAAGCCTTGCAATTTTGCAGGCTGATTTTAACCAGCGTACGGCTACTATTTATATATATTAACATGGTGAAATTCAAGCGATTCGTAATTATACGTTTGAGAACATTTTCCTGTTGATTCAACCTTCCTCGGTCCAAATATTCTACGCAAAACTTCATTTTCGAAATCTTGAAGCATTGATAATTAACGTATTGGCCTTGTTTCACTGTTAAAAAAAAAAATGTTGGAAGTGTGATAGTTTTTATAAATTCTAGTTTTTAGGTTTCAAGACAAGCTTTAAATTTACTTTCCTAAAAAATAAGCTTTACGTCGTTCAAAGAAATGAGCGATATCTCGCGCCATAATAACGCACGTATCAGTATTTCGACAGAGCTAAGTCGAGACGAAACCGTAAGCTAAGTACTTTTTAATAATAAGTAACTACAAATAATAAGAATTTGCCACCTTTAATCGAACTTTAACTATATATTCAATTTCGTTCATTCTGGTTGTTACACAGCCTAAATATCTGTAGGAGTTTAAAAGTTTTATCTTTTGCCGAAACATCGACAAAATTGTAACCGTTTTTGTAGGTAACCATATATTTTGCAGTATCTATTTTAAGCCAAATTCTTTACCGACTTTCATCAACTTTGTATCGTATTCAGTTTTATAATTTGCGTGGCAGTACCAAATATTCGGCATAACAAACATAATTCAAACCTTGTGTGGTATGTAAATGCAATCCTAATGGCATATTCAAATGCCATCCGTTAGTTCGATAGATGGAATTTTTATTTTCATGAAACTATTTATTTATTTGTTACAGCTTGTTTTCAGGGTCAAGCCGGCATCATAAGCAAGCAGGGTCAAGTGGAGTCTGGCATCATAAATATTTCTTCCGTAATAGTAATGAATTTTAAACAATAACAAAATAAGCTATACATACTGTAACGATAAATCGATAAGCAAATTAAAAAAAAACATATAACATAAACTCCCGGACCGTTTGTTGGAACACAATATGCGATTGGAACAAACTTTTGGAGTCTAGATCTTTCGCGCCTAGTCCACAAAGGCGTAGATCTGCCCACATTGTTCTAGAATGATCCAGGCCTGACTATTTACGATTATATGTAAGGAGCAGTGACTGAACGAGTTAGCGGAAGTTTGTGTCTTGACTGTGTTGCTCAAGTCATATGATTGTGTGTTATAACGTTATCAATTTTGTAACCTGCTCAAGTATATAAGTTGCAATAATTCGTTGGCATTGTGATAACTGTATATCTGTGTTAAATAATTATTTGTTACCCACATAAGTGTTACAATACAAAACTATTCTAACAACCTACATCTTGTAAAAATATGAACAATAGCAATATATTAATCCTCCCCTTAACAACAACTAATAATACCATATAATAAGTATAATTAAAATGATAAATATAACAGTAAATGTATATGTATATATATTACAATTCGAATACATTTGGAAAACATATAAAATAAAATGTACATCAGAAAAGCTCGGTTTAACCACCCTAAGTTGTCTATTTTACCTATTTAAGGTAATATGAAGCCTATTTTATCACATATTGTTCGATTTTTTTTTCGGCTAGCTTTCTATACCCTATTATGCCTGTTATATATAAGAAGAGTTTCTTGATATCATTTAAATTGGTTGGATTTCATATTTCATATAGAGGTTGGGTATTTATTCCTGAAAGAAAAGAATTTCTTAAAGAGCTATATATTGGGCATTCAAATATTCTAAGGTATAGTGTCTCCTTACCCTCATATTGCACATTTGACAGTCTAACTGTGGGTTATTCTTGAAACTATTACCTATAAAAATCATATGCCTAGGCACCTAGGCACCTAGATCTACAAAGGAGGTGCGAATGTGAATGGCGGTGCACTTCGAGAATTTTTTTTTTAAATAAATGAAAAATATAACTAAGCTTTTTGGTAGTTTTAGCCTCGATGGTATCCGGAAAAAACGCGAATGTTGATGATATGTCAGTAATTCAACGGGACAACTACTGATATTGCTAACCCAAAAAGGTATATTTGATATTGTAACACCAATGTGCGTTATATTTTTTATAATATATAAAACTAATAATACAAAAATGGCAAACAAAGATTTAAAACTCAAACTAGTAACAAAGTTACAAACAGTGACGGAACAGTGACTCAAAAGTAACCAGGTGCTTCGATCTTCAAGGCAAGATTTAAGCCCCTAGTCCATCGATTCTTATATTTAGTCCAAAATGGAACAGCTCAGAAAGGTCTAGATCATTTCAAAACATGTGGTCACGTACTAAAACAAGAACGTAATGCTTCCAGAAGATTATATTATTCTTTCAGAGTAACAGAAATAATCATCTGTTTTTGTTTCACACCATATTTTTCAGCCATTTACGATAATACATATTTAACATGGATTTATGCAAATTTACTGTGTATTTAATTTTCGGATCACTAACAATTAAATTTTTATATGGTAATACATATACTTTAATATCAAATAATAAAAATACTTTAGTAAGTTAGTACAATCAGCGGCCAATCCTTATATATACTGGGTGTCCCAGACCTAGTGTAACTTGCACTTCACCTTTTGAGTCTAAAAGAAATTTTTCTGATGTAAAACACGCTAGAGAATGTCACTGCTGGGGCAATGAGGAAGCGCGCTAGAGCCTGCAAACAAAGTAATGGATGCCGAACTTCCCATGAGTTAGAGTTAGTTTTATATGTTTAAGACTAGAAAGAACAATATATGAATCCTAAATAATATAAAAAGGGTAATAATAATCTAAAAATAAAATGAAAAATGTTGAAGATAAGCTTGCATCCAAATTAATGGAGGACATTTTGAACACGCCGAACTTCCCATGAGTTAAAGTTAGTTTTACTTTTTTAAGACTAGAAAGGACAATTTATGAATCCTAAATAATATAAAAAGGGTTATAATAATCTAAAAGTAAAATGAAAAATGTTCATATTGGGTATTATGCTTTCAAAATAAACGCTCAATCAGCTAGTCAATATTTTAGAAATGGGGGATTTTAGATACCTTAAAACGTGTTCTCAGAGTTAGAATTTTTTTTTTTTTTACTTTCTTAAGACTAGAAAGAACAATATGAATTCTAAATATTATAAAAAGGGTACTAATAATCTAAAATTAAAAAAAAAACTAAATTTAAATGAAAAAAATACTTTCTTTAAAATAAATTGTATTATTTTATAAATCGCGTGTTCAAAATGTCCTCCATTACTTTGGATGCAAGCTTATCTTCAACATTTTTTATTTTTATATTATTACCCTTTTTATATTATTTAGGATTCATACATTGTTCTTTCTAGTCTTAAAAAAGTAAAACTAACTCAAACTCATGGGAAGTTCGGCATCCATTACTCTAGCGCGCTTCCTCATTGCCCCAGCAGTAACATTCTCTAGCGTGTTTTTCATTAGAAAAACTTCTTTTAGACTCAAAAGGTGAAGTGCAATTGCATCATTGGTCACACCACTAAAAAGCAAACTAAATTCCGCAGTTTTTAGGAAATTTGACAGCTTCTAGGGTGCTCCAGTGGGGAGTGAGGAATTTTCAAAAGCTATTAAAAATTTAAGTTTTAATAAATGTTTTGTGTTTAGCGCGTTAAAAAGCCCCACTGATAGTGGATTAAAAATGACTAAACCCATCTCATCTTTTAGAAAATTTAATGCTGACTGAGAAAATATCATCGTTTTTGTTTCTACGCTAAACCAAAGTAGAGAAAACTGTCATTTTTCAGAAAAAAAGTAAGATTTAAAAAATAAAAACAAACAAAATTATATCTCCTCAACAGATTGAGATAGGAAACTCATTTATGCGCTATTCTACCCCGTTTAACATGCAGTATAACCCATTTTTTTTTTTTTTTTTACACTAGGTCTGGGACACCCAGTATAATCCTATAATATTTATGAGTTATAAATCGTTGACTATTATTATGAGAGGGAAGAGGTGAAAGAAAGTGTTGCAAAACAGAATTAAGCCCATCCCTCCAGACAAACACTTTAGTCTCTGTTTGCATAAAAGAAAAACATAAATAAGTCGTTTTACCAACAAACAACCATCTTATTGTTCATAGGATTATGATTATAACTGATTTTTTTTATTTATTTTTTTTTTTTTTATTGGCGAAACATTCTTTTTAAATTATCATTATATTATTCTTATATAAAACATTATTACCATATAATATTAAAACACCATTCTATTCGTGGGAAATCTTCGATTATTATTAGGAAAACCATTCTTAATGAGACATATACAATTAATATTAATCTTTAATTATGAATTAAGTCAATTATTAAGTAACATTGGAATTATAACACTAATAATTCATATCAAGATAATTTGAAGCTAGCTCATACATTGTCGCTCAGAACAAAGCCCCTAAATAATGAACACCTGTACTCTACTCACATCATATGTAATTTTAACACGTTGCAGACAATCTCACAACAAAGGGATGCCAATGTTTTGTCAACCGCAATCAAAATTGTTTAGTCGCTTTTAGGTAGAAGCTTTTATGAGAAATTAAAAACAAATAAATAAAATAAAGCTAAAAGAACAATTTCGGGGAGCCCGTTGTTTTAACTGTAGAAATAATTAGTATCAATACCCACTTAAATCATGGAAAATTTAATTTTATTCACAAACATTTTCTTTACCAATTAGTAGAGAAAATATTTTTCTCTCACAACTTCATTACTAACAATAACGAGCTTTAAAAAAAAAAAAAAAAAGGAAAAATAAAGGATTTTAATTGGAAATAGTGAAAAGTCTGAGAGGGATTCGTAATTTTACAAAAATAAATGGTTAAAAACTTTTACCTTTTAAAAAAATTTTAACCATTTCATTTAAAAAAATGAAATTTAAAGAAACTTCATACATACAGTATATGATTCATTGAAACTGATTATTTAAATTTATATTTTTTTCAGTTTGAAAATTATTTTACGCGGTCGTATAAACATCAGGAAAAGAAAATTATGAAATATTAGCAAAAAAAACAAAAATAATAATAATTCTTTTGTAAAGGCTAATCACAAATTTTTGTTTTTATTAGAAATAATTATTTTTCTTTTACGTACACTACCAATAATTACCGAAAAGCAGAGTTATTGACTATTTAATCAATAACTCAAACTTTATTTATCAGCTTAAAAAACATACTTATGTTGTTTAAAAATCCTCTCATTCACTCGATTCAGGTGATTCTATTCTCGGATCACGGATTTTCCAAGGTCAAAATGAAGGACAACATAAATAATCATTTTCCATCATTGTAGCAATCTTCCAGAAAATGAATAATGACTGGAATATTAGGTTTTTCTGAAACAATAATTCTATTTATTTTTTCATAACTTTATTTCTATTTGGTCAATCTAGATGGAAATAAAGCTAAAGAACAACAATTTTGGCCAGATTATTATTTTTTATCGTAATTGATCAGGATATAAGTACTTGTTGTTTTTTTATTACTTAAAAAATTAATAACTCAAAAACCGAAGTTCTAAAAGATCTAAAATATCTTTTTTTTCTTAAAGTAACAAAGAATAACATAAAAAATAATATCAAAGACCTATTGGTTCAAACTCCTAGTCGATTTTGTTGCATTATATCATTAAACATGTATGTTGAATATAAAATGTTGTCGGTTCTTGTTTGCTTGAAAATTTATTTTCCCTTTACTGAAAACTTCTCTCTAATGGACAAGTTTAACTGTATAGGACGGACCAACATTTCTTTATTACTTTAATCCTTTTTTTAATAACTACTAGAAGTATTCGCACTCTACCTTATTTAAATCCCACTTAATGTACACACCGTATATTTAGTATCGTATAGTGCGTATTTATTAGTGCGCCTTGGGCATAGGGGAGGGTTGAAATAAAGAGAAGATGTATTTAAATTTTAGATTATTTATTTTTTGAAATATAAGAGCAAAGGTATTTACATAGTACATACGTGTTTACAGGACCTCTTTGAACAATATGTTTGAACTTACAATATGGTCATCTGTGAGTTTGTGAGTTTGTTTTACACAGACATCGCATGTTATTACTTGTAACTCGCAGACGACGGCGACAATCGGAAAAGCTTATCTAACCAAAAATTTTCGTCACGACAAACTGAAAAAAATGAGACGTGCGAAAAAGTTGCGACCATTATCGCTGAGAATAGCAGTTTTTCGCTTACAACTCGTATACGAAGGAGTTAATCGAAAAAATGTATATTACCGAAAATGTTCTCCTCGAAAGCCTAAATAGATTGACATCACTTAGAAACCTCTACGACCATTTTGATTTTCTGGCAAAAACCTTTTGCGATTATTATTCGCAATCTAAGGTGAAATGAGTTATTTGTATATTTTTCCTGTGTAGCGATTAAGGAAAGCTTTAAAATGATGCCTCATTCATAAATTTAATGTAGTATTAAGAAAGTTATGGCGCGCCGACAAAAAAAAAAAGGCCTTGAGAAATAATATATATAATTTATTACTCTTAATTATCATCTTAATTAATATTAGTATTAAGGACAGATTTAAAAACTAATTTTCCTTGTTGAGTATATTTAACTTATTTAATAAGGGCTCTTTAATCGTGTGAATCGGCTCTTAAAACATGCTTAGTGCCAATTAAAATTGCTTCCTAGGAATACAATTATTGTCGGAGAGTAAATTTCCTCCGGGAATCGACTGTAATTATTGTACAACGTTGTAGAATAATTGTGTGTCAGCTACAATAGGCCTAGTATGACACACCGCTGCCTTTGATGCTCTACTAATCAGACTGGATATCCTCTAGTAATTCCTTTTCACAGAGCTAATTCTTCTCGATCCTTTCCTTATACAATAACAATAATAATAATAATAATAATAATAATAACAGTTTATAAAATACATTTAATATAAAAACATTTATATACAACAAAAATACATATATATAAAAACATTTAATACTTTATACTTCCGTAAGAAATCGTCCATCAAATTCAGCAATGGACGTTTTGAAATATGCTGTATAACGGTGAGTGGCATGAAGAGAAAGAAAAATTGTAGACAACCTATCTCCATCCTTAACACTGAACTTTTCACTTAGCTATCGGAAAATGTATATATACCTTATATATACTTTTCCTCTTTATCTTCCAGGCCTTTCTGGCCTTAGATTACCTAGTAGATATCATATCCTAAATATCATATAGGAAAAATGTTCAATATATTATTTCTAAAAGATTTTTGTGTGTCGATATGCCATAACGTTTTTGATACTAGATCATATTCGATGATTGAGGTATAATTATAAAAATTTCCTTCCCCTCTGTATGGGGAAATAGTACAATTCTCCGCGAGCAGAAAAGCTATTAATAAAATAATACTTTATTTGTTTTTAACTCAAAAATTATCGATTTTTGTTTTTGTTTTTTTTTTTGCAAAATTGAAAGGTCTTTCTCTGTATTCCCTAAACATTAAAAAAAAAACATGAAAATCTGATGTGTCTTTCTATTGGCAGCAGTCTCAAATATTTTCCATGTTGCGAAAAACACTTTCTTCCAAAATATTTTGTAAATATTAATTAAAAAAATAATAAGTTAAAAACTAAGAAAATGCAAAATGGACTGTCTGCTAAAGGGAAAGGAATATAGGTCCTCGTGAGCCAGTTGACTCTGAGCAGCCATAATCCATGGACCCACAACATCCTCAACTCTCCTTGAAAGAGCTGACGCCATCGGTGCTAGTATCCTTTCACAAGGGATTAACCTAAATTATTAGCCGGTTATTTAAAAAAAAAAAACGGCTTAACCGGTTAGGTTATGTCTTCCGTTATAATTCCTAAGATTTTTTAATAACCTACAAAATCCACCCAAGCCATGGTTTCTACAAATGTGAGGATAACTCTGAGAATAAATAACTCTTTCAGAAGACCATATTGTTCGGCCAAAGATTTACTATAATACCAACCGAAGAAAAATTAAAATAATATATAAATATTTCAATTGTATGTTACTGGCTGTAGAGAAGTGAGAAGTGCTGTAAATTGTAAATTTCAACAGTAATAGTTTTGTTTTTAATTTGATTTTGTTAAGAATGACCGTCACTTATAACATCGTCTACTTATTACAATCATTGATTAAAATCATTCAAAATATATTTATAATTTCCTGAACTGAATTCCGCGATAACGCCGGCGTAAAGCTTGGGTTATTTTCATAAATGAGTACCTACATCCCTAATACATACATACATACATACATACCTAAAAAACGGTGTTGTTAATTGGTTATCCGTTAAATGCTTCATAAGCTAATTTTGGTTTAAATTTTAAGTGTTGCTGGAAGTAATGCACTGCACTCCTATCCTCAAGTTTTTGGGTTCGAACCGAGATAATTTTCTATTCTTCTGTGCATCTATCTTGGATTTGAGAAGCCTCCTGTAGTTCACCTGCTCTCTATAAAAGGAATGATCATTAATCAAAACATTTGTTTTGTCAGTTTGCTTTAAACTTCCTCTCATGGGCTTAAGCCGAATTTTATAAAACATAAAAGCTACGATAAAGTTTATTTAGATTTTTTTTTAAACCGGAGTAGTTTTTCAAACTCAAACGGCTTTATATAACAGCATAGCCAGATTAACAGTTTCCATTGCAGTTAAAATAATTAAGAGAAAACTAAAGCAAAAGAGCTAATCCCCCAATAACAAACTCCGACTCATTAAAACATAGAACAAGCTTTGATTAAAGAGAAAAAAAAAGAGGGGGGGGGACCTAGGACTTTGGCCACTCGCTAAATACAAATGTAATGTATGTACGGGACCCGGAGTTGGAAGTTTCCAAACTGCTTTGCATCCTTCAACAGCTCTGAATTAAGGGACAAACTAGGAAGAGCTTTTCCGGTTAAAAATTAACAGCCACGTCCGGATTAAAAATTCACAGATACTGAGGATGGAATTCGTTAAAACTTTTCTTAATCTCGGCGGAACAAGTTAAGTAGTTGAGAACTGTAGCATTTCTATTAAAAGTGAATGACAAACACAGCGCGCTAACTTAATACAAATTAAACTATGTAACTATACTATTTTATGGCTGATACATTTTATCATATATATAAAAATTACAATGCATGATTTTTTTTTTTTGTGAGTTCATCTTCAATACTGAGTGCTCCTAGAAGCGGAGGATTTAACATGTAATATTTAAAATTATTTGCTTAACGAGCGATGCGGCGATTTCAGAAAAATTGAAAATAGGTGTGGGAGCCTATCCATAATAAAATTTTGGAGCTATATAAAATCCAATGGTTCTAATTGGCCTAACAACAACTGTGTGCTAAAAATCGCTAAAATCGGATAAAAAGGTTAAAAATTAATAATTAGCTCCGATTATACATAATAACATACATGAGGAATTATACTCCATAGACTTTTATTTAACATATGGTCAAACAGGGTGTTGAAATCGGATATACCTACATAGCTTACAATTTGCAACCCTTGGTAGCCCTAGGATTTTGTAATGGGAGTAAAAAATCTTGGCTAAGCCGTACCTCGGATTGGGCGTGAAATGGAGGTCCCAAGCCTGTGCGATTCCAGGTACTCATTAAAGATCCATATCCTAATTATACCTGGTAGGCAAAATTTAGGACTCCCGCTGTAGCGTCGTCCGATTAGCCTTAGTGGCATTAAGTGACGTTTATTAAACAATTTCAGTTTCAATTTTGATGGTTTTGAAAAAAGTGAGAATATGTTTTCAGACGTCTTCGAATATGGGCCCAAATTCAGATGTGCTATGAATGGGCCCCAAGTATTCCACCTGTCGAATCAAAATCAACAAATACGCTGCTGAGTTACATCCAGCAAACTGGTATTAACCCACGAAAAGGTTTTCTGGTTCAGATGGGCTAAGAAACGTATATCTGAGCCCACAGCAATAAAAGAAATGTATAATAAAATATAAATTTGGATTTATAAAAAATGTTACTAATTAGCATGTATTTATTTTATAATTATGAAAAATGATAAGATTCAAGAGACGTTCCGTTAAAATGGCCTCTACCATTCCAAACGCCTCCTCCTATTTCTAAGTTTAAATTAAAAGTAAACATTTCCAAGATAATGGAACTTAAATTGAAAACGAACTCGATAAAAGGTAAAGAAAACACTAATTATGTAATTATCCGAAGTCTTGTCTTTTTCCCAGAGAAAAATCAACATCCTCCAGTACCAAACCAAGCTTTTCTCTTTTTTTATAATTCTAAGAGCTCTGATCTGGATCCTATTTTGTTTTCATATACTTGACTAGTATTTAAAATTGCCGAACTTTTATAATTTGCTACTAAGTACTAGTAAAATATGAAATATTTGTGCCTCCTGATATTTAACGAGATGTCTTCATTTCCATCGAACATGCAATCCATCTCCCGTAAGGAGAGGCGATTGGATAGTATGGCCTTAAAACTGTGCCTATAGAAGTTGGTCAGCAATAAAGTTCTGCTCCCAACGGTACTCTTTTCAACTTGGCCAAGACAGATAGCACCAAACAAAGGCAGAGCTAACTTTTTGCCTTTAGCTTCCAAAGCCTGGAAGAAGGGGCTAGGATTTTTCTTCTTCTTTGGTCTATATAATCTTGAACATTTTTTATCTTCTTGCCTTGAAAGGTTGTACTATTGTACTATTTTTGATTTTGTATGAGTGGCTTTTCAAAATTATGCAGAAGCTGAGCTTTACGACGGCAGTACCGGAACTAGGAATTTGTCTAGGCCTCGATTATCATTTTTTTTTCGTTCTCAAGCCTTTCAAAAATATAAATTATCAGTTTTAATAAATCGTTTATTTATAATTCAATTCTTCATTCGAACTCAGTGTGCAACGTTGAACTAATATTCGACAGGTGGATTACTGGGATTAATTATCTTTATTTATCCCTTTTGTATAAATTTAGGGGATTCTTTTATGTATATCGCCGCGATGTGACAGCCAAAATTTCATCAAAATTGATCAATTGGAGGGGGCACTTTATTTAATAAATTTTGCCTCATTTTCGCGTGTGTTTTTTTTTTTTTTTTCTGTAACTATTTTAATCAAACTGGGTATTTGATGTATGTACATACCCGCGATGTGAAAGCCAAAATTTCATATCCCGTCTTATCACTGATGAAAATGAAGCTTTTAATTAACGATGAAAAAAGTTTATTTTATTTTAGAGAGTAAATACGTCATGCTCAAATTATTTAAGGCATTTAATGTGTGACAAAAAGATGGTACAAGATAATCTTTAATTAATTATATTTTATTTTAGAAACTTTTGTTCCATAATAGATTTCTGAATGCAATACAAAGTGATTTTATAAGAACAGTAATCTTTCTCGGTTTCCAGAAAGGCATAGGAGACAAACTTTATTAAGAGACGTAAATACACCTTCTATCCATTCACATTCAAGATATATTAAATAAATAAAAAATAAAAAAAATAAATAAAAAAAACTCGCAGTAAAAACCAAACAAGCAGTAAAAAAAACTCTGTCTGTTGATGAAATTTGGTCCCTTAAAAAAAGAAATAAGCAAAAATGAAAGAAAAAATACTGAGAACCTTCAAGTTTTGCAATACAAATGCTCTAATATATTGCTTATTGAAATATACAAATATAAGAATAAAAATGTGTGAAGTTGAGGAATGTCGTTTACATATTATCATAACACTGCAATTTCTAATCTACGTAAGTTCGTAAGTGAAAGTTTTGTGTTGCGCGCATCGCACCAGATTTTTTATTTATGTGTTTGGTCTATGTGGGGGTGGATTGGATTTCATTTCATTAGCATCCAGCAAAAGGATCAATACGGTTAAGAAATAAAAACAAAAATATATCAACCAATTTTCCAAGATGAATAGATAAAGCGACTAAATCACATTATATAATGAAAATATTTGATGGAGTTTAATTTGATGCGATATCGGTCGGGGAGAGTGGGTGGATCTCACTCCATGATGGATGGTTTGTCACGGTTAGAAAGATGCGGTCCGCAGGGCCCTGAATTAGCAACGAGCTTCGGCCTCTGATAGCGATCAAATATTCAGCGTCATCGACACCGTGTGTGTGTATGTCCTACCCTCAACGGAATTCCTTTCAGTCCGATCCACCCCCGGTTTTATTCTTGCAACCAGGACTCCCCGACGAGGCACCATCTTAAAAATGGCTATTCAGCTATAAAACCAGTTATATTTTTCCAAGCGATAACCGGCATTACTACTTAAGAGGATTTTTATGTGCCATACTCATCCTCAGTTTTATTTCCCCATCCGAACTGAGACCGACGAAATAAATCTGATAGTTGGAAGGAGTCGTAAACATTAGGGGTCAGATTCCGAACACATTAAAATGATATTTTACGCTATATAAATTTTACAAACCTTTTGAGTGCCCTTATCTTGTTTATTCAGCGAATCTTGGAGACTTTCAACCCATATAATTGGCCATAAACTCTTAAATTTAAAATAAAAAGAAAGCTATATATTATTATTAGTTCATCTGATGTGGTAGATGTTTCATGCACGATTACCATTTAACTTCTATCGTTGCTTAGAAACAATAGAAAACTTTAGAGCTATATTTTTCATTCGCAATTACATGCATAGATGGATTAATATTTTAATATCGCTACATTATAGGTATGTTAGAACAAGCAAATAAAAGACGTTAAAAATTTCAACAAAGAGACATTCATAACATGGCTATGGATTCTCACCCATATCAGATTTCTACAATTGAAAACATCTAGAAGTATCAGATCCAACATGTCCAGAATTGATGTAAATGTGAACTTTTGAGATATTTGAAGTTCCTATGAGGATTTGAGCTCAAAATTAGCTTTTTGTTAAGTTTGGAACTGAAGTTATCAAAAATTCGAAAACCTCAAGTTCAAATGGTCATAATTCTTGAACTACTTTTTGGAATAGACTAAAATATGGATATGGCACTATCTTGATTATTTTATATCGCTTATATAAATAAAAGTGTTTCCCTAATAAGGTTTATCTTCTAAACATATTGTAACGTTAAACAAAAACATATGGTTTTTGTTGGTCCCAGACCTTATGTTGGAAAGAACTGACAGTTGGAACAAACAATCATAGAACGTGTTTGTGACATTGAAGTTCGACTTACATCCACGCCCTTCTACGAGGTTCTAGACCATTCTCCTTACGACTGACTATATATAAGGAGCGAGTGACTGGACAGTTAGTCTTTGTCTTGGTTGTGAAGCTTAAGCCATATGATTAATTGTGTGTTACAAAGTGATAACTTTTGCAACCTGTTCTAACATTTGTGTATTTATAATTCGTTTGGAATATTTTTATTTTTATTTCAATAGAAATTTTTAACCCACATAAGTGTTACAATATTGTATCTAATGTGAGAGTTCTCAAAAAGGTATACTAATACTCCAAATTCGACTACATAGGCTTCTCCATTATTATTCGCCATATTCAATTGTATTGTAACTTACTCAGTGTTGTACTGTAAACTTACTCAGTGTTGAGCTGAACAAATTTTATTCAAAGAAAAATAACAATTGTCAGTGCCACAAAAATTATGAGAACACAATAGTTATCACTTCGCAACACTAAAATAAGCATATGATTTTAGCTTCAGAAAAAAGCTAACTCTCCAGTCCAACGCTCCTTATATATAGTCGTCTTCTGGGCTGGCGTCGATAGTATTCGAACATCGTATTCACAAACATGTGCTATGACAGTTTGTTCCAACAATTCTAAACCATATGTTTTTATTTAACGTTACAGTATATTTTATACTCAATGAACTCGATATCATTGTTTAATAATCATAACGTTATTTACTATTTTTCTTTAATATGTTATTATTTTTAGAGCATATTCTCATAAAATTATTTCCGAATGAAAATGGATTTTGGTGGGAGAGTGGCGGAACAATGACAGGTGACTCCGGCCTCCCGCTGCAGTATTACAGGACAATACAAATGAAGACAGATGTGCTCATATTCGTCGGGGCGGGAGTATCATGAATGCAAGAGGTTCGTTAGCCAGTGGAGAAGTGGCCATTACACGGCCCGGTATAATGGACCCTACCCCGACAGATATGAATGGAAATTGTTTTTATTTTTTTCGTTCCGTCCGTCCTTTATTTTATTTTTGGAACCACAAAAGGCAGTGGTGGTCCTCGCCGGAGAAATATTGCCTCGGACTTTTGTTGAAGATGTGAAGGGTACTCCCGGAGCTGTATATATTTCACTCACGATTCTGCATGGTACAGGCAGGGATGGCCGTAGGATAGTCGGTTCTTCACTTCGCTAAAAAATATTTTAGGGGGCACAAAAAATGGTACTTTTATGAGTTATTATTCGGTGGCGGTCGTTACGATATAAAAATAGTACGATCTGAGTAGCCCAAAAGGTAATCTGAGCACTCCAGAAATAGCAAAAATGTGAAATGTTTCGTTCTGAATATTATAAGTGGGCTCTGCATATTTAGTGGGTGCTCATAAGCTCTCGTACCCCCTTGTGATTTAATGAGGTTATTTTTCGAGAATTCATCATATTTCCAATAAAAACGGCTTAATGGAGTTGAAGGAGACCCCTTTGGATACGGAATTTCACATAACAAAAAGTGCTATTTATTTTTCCTTAGCACAGCACTAAATCTAAACACAGAAGGTAAACGCAGAAAATGTCAATTACGTATCTCACAAGGAGCCTCTAACGAAAGACTATACTTTCAAAAATCAATTCTTAAAACTCAAAATCGAACTTTAAAACTATATATGGCAATGGGACAAAATTCGCATAAATACAAGTTTGCTAATTTTTCCGAGTCCATGGACAGTAGAATAGAATGTGACATTGTTCCCATTTTGAATAAATGAAAGTTGGAGTTTGAAAAAATATTGGTATATGGGTTAGAAAAATTCATTTTTTTACTAATTCTTAAATCACAATACGGTCATTAACTTTTAATATCAGTTATGGTTAAAGGAAGATCTTTAAGTCCTACACAGTTTCTTTAACAATTTATATATATATATATATATATATATATATATATATATATATATATATATATATATATATATATTTCAGGGATCCATCTTGAATACTAAAAATCTTATAAATTAATCTAATGCCGCTAACTTCTTATAACAAATGCTTAATATATATAATCTTATTAATTTCAATGTACAAACGATCTATACATTTAAATTAATTTGAGATCAGCAACTTTTTTTTTTTTTTTTTTTTTTTTTTTTTCTCTTCATACATTGATTCGCACCTGTCAGCGATCGGCGACAATCAGCGAATTCGTGGTCCGCAGCAACGCATTAAAACGTATGGCATTAAGACATGAGGAAAGGAAGGTGCTCAGCAGCACCTCTTTCCGGGCTTGATACTAATTCAGGTGAGGAGGTCTCTCATCCAGCTTCTCTTTAGCCGCCTTCTAACAGGCATGTCAGCTGTGGCCATGCGGTTAATCAATCTGTTGTTGTGTCCTTCCAATTTAACAAAAAAGCGTGAGTAAAGCGTTCGTATGTGTTGTTGGATAGTCGGTTGTTGTAAGTCTGTATGTAGAGTTTGGTTACTTACGTATCTGGGAGCGTCCGTAATTAGTCTCAAAATTTTTGATTGGAAAGTTTGGAATTTTTGTAAGTGCGTCTTTTTAGCTGAGCCGAAAATTTGTGAGGCATATGTCCAAATGGGTTTAAGTAAGTAGGTGTATGTATTCAGTTTTTGTCTGATTTTCAATTTAGAAGATTTAGAAAAAAGTGAGTAAAGTATTTTTAAACGTATGTTCAGTGTCTTTTTCTTCATTTTGACATGCGGGCCCCAAGTCATCCTTCTGTCGAACAGAAGTCCAAGGTAACGTACAGTGTCTGTCTGTGGAATTTGGTCGTCGCCGATGAAAACTGGGGGGCAAGTATCTCGTCTGAGTGTGAAAGTTATGTGTTGTGATTTATCGTGATTTAATTTCATTTTCCAGAGTGAGTACCATTTTTGTAATTGAAGTAAGTGGTTCTGTATATTCAATGAGGCAAGTCTAGGGTTATGATGTCTTGATAAAATTGCTGTATCGTCAGCGTAAGTTGCAGTCAAAATTTTAGCGTTGGTAGGTATATCGTGAGTATATATGATGTAAAGTAACGGAGCCAGTATTGATCCCTGCG
Source organism: Aelia acuminata (assembly GCA_911387785.2). Classification (NCBI taxonomy): domain Eukaryota; kingdom Metazoa; phylum Arthropoda; class Insecta; order Hemiptera; family Pentatomidae; genus Aelia; species Aelia acuminata. The sequence goes on along the minus strand of OU426982.1, from coordinate 118,300,821 downwards.
GAACTCCTGCTAAGATTGGTCGGATTGAAGAAATCTCTGACCCTTGCCGGATAGAGAAGAATCTGTCGGAGAGGTAGGATTGGAGTATAAGATAGTATGTGTGGGGTAGTATGGTTTTAAGTTTGAAGAGAAGCCCCTGGTGCCAGACTTTATCAAATGCTTGGGCGACGTCCAGAAATACACCAGTTGCGTATTGTTTTTGCTCTAGTGCTCCAGCAATGTAGTCAGTAACTCTGTGTAATTGTTGTATTGTAGAATGGGAAGAACGAAAACCGAATTGATGGTCTGGTATTATATTGTTTTCTGTCAGTATGTCAACTAATCTTTTGTATAGTAATTTTTCGAAAAGTTTAGAACAAATGGGAAGAAGACTGATTGGTCGGTATGATGATGAATTGTATAAGTCTTTTTCTTTTTTGTGAATCATTTTGATGAGAGAATATTTCCATTGAATGGGGAATTTAGTAGTCCTGAGTATACAGTTGTATATTGTAGTAAGGAACACTAGAGCTTTCCTAGGCATTTGTTGGAGCGCCTCGGCTGTTATTAAGTCATAACCGGGGGCTTTTCTTTTGGGGAGGTGTCTGATGTGGTGAGCTACTTGTGAGGGAGTAAAAGAAGGAGGGGGTGGTGTCAATTGTAAAGAGATTTCCAGAGTGTCAAGTACAATAGATTCATGTTCTATGTTTGTGAAGTCAGTGAGTGGAGTAAATACTGTGGAAAGGTGATCAGCAAACAGTTCAGACTTTTCCCTATCCGACACTGCCCACGAACCATCTTCTTTTCGCAGGGGTACTGACACCTCTCGATGCTTTAACAAATTCTTAGTATGCTTCCACAAACTCCCATCGTCCATCGATAAGTTTGTTAAGTAAGTATCATAGTTTGTCTTGTTTATTTTTTTGATTTGTCGTTTGAGTTCATTATTCAGTTTGTTAAAATTTTTTCTGTCTGATGGTAGTCTGTTAGTCTGCCACACCTTACGAGCTCTTCTCTTTGCTCTGATCAAGTCCCTTACATACTGTGGGTATTTGGGTAGGTGATTTTCACTTGATGCCCTTGATATTGTTGACGACCAAGCGGCCTTTTGGACACTTTTAATGAATGTTTCCACAGCCTCTTCTAATTCCTCTGCAGTTTTAATAGAGCCTGGAACTGAAAGTGCGGAATCTAGAAATGCTCTATAAGCATCCCAATCAATTGTTCCGTTGATTAGCTTTGGTGGTCTTAGTGCGTTGTTGGGCTCATCAAGAATAACCAGCTGTACTGGGGAATGATCAGAGCAAAGATCCGAGTTCGAATTTATTGTGTAAGGTATGGTCCGTAGTCCTTTAGTAATGAAAAAGTCTAGTAGGTCTGGAGTTTTCCGTTGTGAAGTTGGCCAATAAGTAGGTGTGTCAGGTGATATGGTGTCTAATGAAAGTTCGTGGATAGCAGCCTTCAAGTTTCTTCCTCTAGGTGTGCAAAGCCGTGACCCCCAACATTGATGCTTAGCATTGAAATCACCGCCTACTATAAAGCATCTTCCTAGGCTCCGAAAATAGTTGCAAAACATCGAAGGTGTTAGTACGTATCTAGGAGGACAATACACCGAAGCTATGGTTATTGTATGATGTTTTGTGTGTAGTAGTATGCCTGTAGTTTGAATGTCAGGTGTAGTTGGTAAGTACAATGGGTTATGTGAGAGTGATGTCTTTATCAGTATCGCTGTACCGCCATGAGCTGTGTTGTCTGGGTGATCTGTTCTGTATGTCATGTAGTCAGAAATTCCAAATCTAGTACGTGGTGTAAGGTGCGTTTCTGTTATCAGTGCTATGTCTATACGTTTTTCGTGTAAATATATGTCCAATTCGGTTTTATGTTGGGTTAGTCCGTTAGCGTTCCACAGAAGGATTGACAGAGAGCCTACAGTTAGCTGATTAGGGGCCATTTGGAGGGCATAGGCTTTGAGTTAGCTGCGTGAGCTGTTGAAGGAGACTAAAAAGAGGCTGGATGAGGGTGTTAAGACCGTTCAACACCTGGGATAGTTGGGCTGGGATATAATAATCGGCTGAAGTTGACTGCTGGGCAATATCATGTCGAAAGCCAGGCGAAGGTTGTATATGAAGTGGCGATTCTTCAGACTGTTGAGCTGATCGTTGAGACTGCGCCTGATTTTGCCGGTGAGATGGCTTCCACTGATGGGCAGGTGGCTGTTGCTGTGGTTCCTTATCTTGCTGGGATTGAATGTTCCCCTTTTCAGGTGCTTTTAGGATTGGGAAATCTTTTGGGTTGAATGAAGCGGGCGGAGTCCCAGATTCCCGTTGGTGAAGACGACTTCTCAGTTTCTTCTGGGCTCTAAGGTCTTTGAGCATTTGACATCCACGATAATTGGCGGGATGATCGCCTTGGCAGTTGGCACATTTCGCTGGGGTTTCTCTTGGTTTATTACAAGAGGCGGTTTCGTGCCCTTGCCCACATCTTACACAGCGTGGTGAATAGTTGCAATAGGACCGAGTGTGACCGTATTGTTGGCACCTTAAACATTGTGGTATATTTCTCTTCCTTCGAGGTTCCTCAATTTTAATTTTAGTATAAAATAAAGTATTTATATCGAATATTTTTTCATTAAACGTAGCTTTACTAATATCAACAAAAAACATTGGGAGAGGTCGTTTGAACCGTGAGATTGCGTTTGTGATATTCACTGCTTCATACCCATATTTTTGTAGATCGTGCCTAATTTCTTCGATGGGCGTACTGTGATGTAAATCCTTAATTACTACGCGTGGATTTTTGTCCTCTGGAAGCTGGTAAGTGTGAAATTCAGCTCCACAGTTCCTGAGGCAGGTGACTAGCTTTCTGTAATCGTTAGGGGTGTGGGGATAAACAGTTACTCCTTTTGATGTGCTTTTGAGGGTAAACGAATTAGGGCTGGAGTGTACATGTAAGTATGAGACCAAAGCCCCATAATTTGCTACATTACTAATAAATATCGGCGGTGGTTTCAGGTTAGGTTGAGGATTACTAGTTTTCACTTGACTTGGTGCATTAGAAGTTGAGGATTCGTCAATTGTATTTTCTAGAGACTGAAAACTATTATTTAACGGTACCTCAAATTCGGTCCTCTTCTGCTTCCTTGGATCCCGGTCGGCAGCAATGTTCCTCTTCCGGCCCGTTACTACCTCCCAGGCAGTTCTCGCATTGACCGCTTCGACGTCCTCGTTGCAGTCCATAGCCGCCGCTTGGGTTGCTACGACTTCGTTCGGACAAGCGGCAAGTTCCGCCTCACTCATTGTTTCTTCTTGAAACAAACACTATATCGTTTGGATTCTTCTTGCAATTTACGAAATAAATGAGTCTTAAACTGCAGTTAATACGTAAATTTTTTGGAAGAAATCAATTAGAACTTTTATGATTCAGCAACTTTTGACTTGAGATGACTTTTGAGATCAGCAACTTACTGCTAATTATTCGTCACATTTAATGTAGGGGAGAGCGGGGTTGGTTGGCATAGGGGGTAGGTTGGCCACTGGCTTATAGTTTCCGTCACACCTGTTGTGAAGACCCCACCATTGTACCATGTGACCCGCTCCAGCTCGGAAGTCTTGTCCTGAGTTTTCGATCCGATGCTGACAGTGTAGATAAGAGTGTGCTTCATTGATTGATTTTACAACATGTAAGTAAATTTTTATATTTTCAGTAAAGTTGGTTTAAAGGCATGGAAAAACATTTGACTCCGATTCTGTTCATATAGCCCCAAACTGCTTTGAAAAACCTAACCTTTCGACTAACCAGTTTCTTGTTTGATGGTTCTCCCCTGTCCTGGCAGTCATCTTTCATATGATCTCTCCTGTGGGGTTAGTTGGCTCTCTTCAACTTTTTCTTTGGCGCAGTAGCAATTCACAAAAGCAAGGTAAACATAATCAAAGTCGAAACTACCAATTGTCGTTAGTTCCAGCGAGGTAGATGAGAGCAATTTTTCTTATGCAAAAAGTGACGACAGTCTAAACTTCTATCTTCTTCTATTGTCATTCTATTTTCCCTTAAAAGCTGTTAAAAACCGATTCAAAATTATTATAGTGCAGCTTTTAATAACAATAATATGTGTCAGGCAGTTCTTCAATGGGATGGCTAAACAACCCCAACTTCTAGGCCAACCTGCCCCACATAGGGGGTTAATTGGCGTACTCTGGATTGACGAATTCTTCAATTTTCTATGAGCTTAGTATTAAATATAATGTTGTGAAAAAAATACTTGAAGTACTCTAATACTTGGAGTTTACAGTGGTATCAGCCCCATTGGGATTATATTAACAGGAACGACTCAACAATAAAAAAAGTGGAAACTGTTGCCAACCAACCCCGCTCTCCCCTATTCGTGAACAACATACAGCTAGGGCTAACCTAAACATCGTCACATTTTGTATAATGAACACTGCCTTCTGGTATTATTCTATAACTGTTCTAAGAAACCAGTAGATTGTTTGTACCATAATTTCTCATTGTGGATGTATGTTGAAATAAGAAAAAGTATATATTAAGAATTGATGTATGAGAAGTTAACTCCATTAGATTAATGTTTTATGAGACTTTTAGTACGGAAGATGGCTCGCTGAAATATATCCGTTGTTAAAGAAATTATGTGGGACTTATTCATCTTCATTTAACCATAATTAACTAAATAGTCCCAAAAATCATCTTTTTATTTAATATCAGTTTTAACTTTTTTAGTGTTTTTAGCAGGGGTCGAAAATATAAGTTAACTTTTATTTTTAAAAAGTTTATGTTAAACTTATATTTTTTTTACCCTACTTTAAGTTTTTAATGAACATTAACTTTTTCATTTCGAGAACTTTTTGATAAAGTTATCTTAAAACTTTTATCCAAATAACTTTTTTGCATAAAAGTTCATTTTAAAAAGTTATTCTGAAACTTATTCATAAAAAGACTTAAGTCAAAGAAAATAATTTCGGAAATGCAAACATTTATTTTAATAGATTACAATTTTTAATATTTTGTAAATATGTGTATTATTTGTAAACTACAAAATTATGTTTAATAATACCATGGAATCAGTACAGTTAATTATCATAGATATAAAATGTATAATATCGTTACTCAATATAAAAATATTTAGATTGTTATTCAACAATCATCATTTAATTTAACAAGTAAAACAATTTAAAAACATTTTAATTTACACCTATAATCGTCAAGAATAAATTTCAAAGTAGCCCCATTTTACACAGCTATCTAATAACATTTCTTTGTTTATTTTTACTCATATGGGTTTTAACTTGTTCTTGCTACACTTCAAGTCACTATTACAGTCATATAATTCGTAAAAAAACACTTTAATGGAACCTAAATCAATGGTTTTTTAAATTCTTTAAAAGATTACCTTTGGTTATTCTTTCACAAAAGTTGTTAAGACGTATTTGAAAAAACTCCGAATCACTCGGTCTTTTTTGCGCACCTTCCTAATTTGTGAACCGCTTACTCACAAGTTATAACTAAAACTAAAATGAAATGGTCCGGTGAGATGAGATAATGAATGAACACTAGACATGTTTTGATTCGAGAAGAATGAAATAATAGGATAGGATTAAATATACTTTTAACTAATCCAACATAGGATTATTCATCAAAATAAACAACAGTATAAGTAAACAATCTCTCTTCCTATGATAAAAACTATTATGATCACAACCTAGGGCGAAAAAGTTATTGTTAAAATCACATTTTAATTGCTCAACTTTTGAAGAAAAACTTTTATAGTAAAGCTATTTGAAAACTTTTATTGAGCAAACTTTTTCGTAATAAGTTTTTCAAATACTTTTAAAATGAAACTTATTTAAAAAGATTAATGACCTTTTCGACCCCTGGTTTTTAGTTTTAAGCATTTCATGATTTATTGTAGATATATAAAACAAAGTCGGATTAATTGCAGCATTTATACATCAAGAACATTTTTAGTCACTTAAACCATTTAGTGCTAATTTATGCTTATTCACTGGGATGATATTCAATGATTTTGAAACCCGAGCTGGTTCTAAAGCATGAAATACTTAATTCACCTGCTGGATTCTGGTTTCTTTAAGCCAAGTTTACACTGGTCGACAAGGTTTTTTTAACAAGAGATCTGAATAGTGAATCTAGTGGCATTTTCCATCCTGAATTCAGATATGTAGTCAGAATTTTCCCATCAGGCATAGTTTTTCTGTAAAAGCTACTTTTCAAAATATGATTTTAGCGTTTTCTTTGACCTGTCGTAGGAACCGTTACCTCATATGTAGCTATTTTACTCAAGCTGTATTATTGAAATTATTTTCAATGTCATGCTGAAGCGCAATAAAACATGACTGTGCAGGTTCATTGTTGTTGTTTAGACATGTTCAGACCTCTTTGGCATTGTGATGTGTCAGTATTGAGCTGACTGTGAGATTGTTGAGTAGTGAAATATTTCCTTCCTTTCTGTTTAGAAGTGTATTGTGTATGTTGTGCATGTTGTATTTCTGTGCTTTATTTTTTCATCATGCCAAGAAATTGTGTAAATCATGCAGATAATTTCTGCTATATTTGTGGTGAGCTGACCTTCAAGTCTCAGAAGCGAAATTTGACCCCGCTTGTAAAGAAGTGTTATAAACTTTACTTTGGCTGTCAAGTTGGTGATTTTGATAAGAGCTGGGCCCCAAATACATGCTGTGTTTCGTGTGTTAGACTGCTGACTGGGTGGAAAAATGGTACACATCATATGCCATTTGCAATTCCCATGATTTGGAGGGAACCGAAGGATCATTTAACTGACTGTTATTTTTGTTTGACAAATATTAAAGGAATCGCATCTAAAACAAAATATACAGTTAAGTATCCGAATTTGCAATCTGCAATGAGACCTGTCTTACACAGTGAAGAGTTCCCCGTACCAGTATATGCAGATACAACCTTAAGTGATAACTCTGGTTCTGACCTGACTGAAACTCCAAATGATTCAGATGAAAATAAAAATGATCTTACATATGAAGCCAGTAGCTGTTCATCAGAACCATACTTTCCCAATCAGCAAGACCTTAGTGACCTGATTCCCGATTTAAATCTGTCTAAACAGCAAGCGGAAGTTTTAGCTTCCAGACTCAAAGGGTGGAATCTACTCCAAAAAGATGTAAGAATTAGTAGATATCGTAGCCGCCATAGTGTTTTCAAAGTATACTTCTCTGAAGAAAATGGTATTGTGTTTTGTAATAATATTTGTTCAGTTATGGAAACTCTTGGGCTTCAACACCGGCCAGATGAGTGGCGATTGTTCATAGACTCCTCTAAAGTATTTTAATTCTTGTGAAAGAAAAAAAGTTAAATTTTGTCGACCAGTGTTATTAGCAAAATATTGTAGTAATGTCCACATTCAATGGTAGCAGATATAACCGAGCAACATAATAGAAACTATTTAATATTTATCCTTTTTCTTTCTTATTTACTTCAATCTGCGCAATCCGTTCGCAATTCTTCCATACACACCAACATCATTGAATACCATCAACGAAAAGGATACAGCACTAGAGCTCTAGAAGAGGGCGGATAGGTAGCCCTGTTAGTAGTCGATAGTGCTCTACATAAGGGATAGAGATTAGAATTAAGAGGAGCTGTTAGGGACGTGGGAATGTAATAATCCCCTCAGGACCCAGGTCCCAATAACTACGTCCCTAATAAACGTCATCGTCCCCACAAACACTCTCCCATCTTCCTTTATTAAACCTAAGCCTCGTGTTGAAGGAGTCCCACTATGTTCCATCATATGTTATTCGCATCTTGTTGAGATCAGGAAAACTTGTTTAGCTGAATATTTATAGGTTTTTTAGAACATTCGGACCCTTTATCAGGACAACATTTATCAGAATATTGGAATTTCATTTGTAGAGCCGAGCTTTTATTGCGTCTTATACCTACGGCCTCTGAAAGGAGGGGTCATGTCGTCGAATATATAATATATATTCGACATATATATTATATATTCTTGAAGACAACTGGTTCGTTTTTTTTTTTTGTTCCATCGCATGGCCTTTTTGGACTGCTCATTCAGTGCCGTAAGTTTTCATTTGCGTCAATTTAAAATCCATAATCTGTTAACGCGATCTGTCGCTTGTTAAGACGCTAGCTGAATAGGTGCATTGTATACAAATTAGTCAAAGCTTCAGGCATGTTTTACGAAACAGATTTCCTATTTAATATCCTTATAAATCAAATCTTGTCTACAGTTTTAAATGTTTCACACTGACACGAAAGACGTACTTATTATACGTACTTACTCAAAAATTATTAAAAATTGAAATACTTATTTATTTTTTTTTTTTTACCCCAATAATATTTCTTAACTTTTCAGATACTTGTGGAATAGACGGCTTCGGCTTTCAAATAAAGAGGACGAACGAGACGGCTTGGAAAACAGGGAACGGAACCAAAGAGGAGATCTTCTGGACATTCTGGGACCGCGGAAGGCAGGCCAAAGTCGGGGATGTCTTCGACTTCTCTGCAAGAGTTTGGTACGAAGGAGTACCCTACACCTACCCTTCCAACAAATGGACCGTTCCGGGTGGGTAGAAATTAAAATAGTTTTTTATCAGGGATTGAAACAGAAAACTTTTAACTCATTAATGAGTTGTTTTTATTTCTTCCGATGTTTTGGCTACTAATACCCATCCCTAACTAAGCGGCTAGGGTATTACGTCCATACGTACCAACATGGTCACAATCACACTTCCAAACCATAACAAAATTACCAAAGGGGAGTGACCGAGGGCGGCAATTTTTAATTGTTTAATTTGAAAATATGTTCGTAAAATGGATGAATAAAATTCCCGTCTAATTCCTGCAATTCCCTTATGCAAGAAACCCTACTCTACTCAAAGCTTAACAAAAAAAAAAATAATAATCTTTAAAGTTAGGTTAAATAAACTGCTCGATAATTATTTAACTTAATAAGACTTAATTGTTACAGAACTGGTGGAGGAATTCACCGATCCACCCCATACAGAAGTGGAAGACAACTGTATCCAGACCACCGAACCAACCAAGAAGAAAACCAAAGAGGAACCCAAAAACAAAGAATCGGCGAGGGAACCGAAGAAGGTTAATAGCGAGGAGCAAGATCTCCAGAAAACGGTACCCTCCAGCGGTATGTGCACCTGGGTCGAACCCCCCAAGAACGACTCTACAAGGAAAGAGGTCCTGGAGAAGCAGTTGGCCATGCTGCAATGCGAGATGTCCGCCTTCCTCGACAGGACTTCCAAACTCACCGTCGAACTCAATAAGGAGCTCCTCGACCTGAAGAAACTCAATTATGCCGCTGTCGCTAGGATGCAGCGACTGGAATCCCTGATCAGGACGATCCCGAGGTCGATCCCCTACCCTTATGTATAGTCAATTCCAGCTAGTCCTTCCTATCTTGACTGCGTTAGGGGTATTTCTAAGTGCGAATAATGAATAACTCATTAGTATTTATCAACACTACCTTTTCTACTATGTTTGATCTCAAGTGTTGAAGTATTTTTATGAAGCTATAAGTTACCCTTATTGAATAATGAAAGTTACCTGATAGTGAAACTCATATATATTACTAGAGAGAAAAAGAGAGTGTGTGTGAGAAAGACAGTATCCGAAAAATGGTAGAAGAAAGTGCCACATTTTGAAGGTTTTAATTATCAGCTCCTATTCACCTAGTGTTTCCGAAATTTTACTTAAGTTACCCTATACACCTCAGCTTTCAATTCAGATATTAGGAAACATAACATGTCATATGGAGAAGGAAAATATTTTTTCAGAGGCACATTTTTATCAGGGTTGGTAATAGCAATGTACCATCCATTATTTTGCCTCTGAGACACACAGAATATCGAACGTGAAATTTTTTTTTTAGGCTTTCTTTACAATCTACAGTGCATACATAGTTGTCTTAATTTTTTTTTTTTTTTTTTTTTGTCTTAAAAACCAAAACTTTAAATTAAAAAATTCACTTTTTCATCTAATTGTAACCTACTAGCTGCATGTTATTAAATTATTCTTTGATGATTATTTCACATTATAAAACCAATTGTGTGGTCCATTTTTGAATATATTGTAAGAATTAGAAACATTCGATAGTATAAATCTAATTTTATACAGCACTAATACATTTTTCCTTATTATTATTATTATACAATTTACTAATAGCTTATTTATTAATTTTTACACAATATCATAATTCCAATATATATACATAACTCAAATTGGAATTATGAAATTGTGTATAAAAACAAAACAAGACCAACAGACACGCACAGGAACACCTTGTTTGGGGTTTATGAAGTATAAGCAATTTAAACGGTATGAGTGTTGTATTTGTAGCAATTTAGTTGTATGAAGGATTATGAAAAGGTAGAAATAATTATAATGCAATGTTAAAAAACAAGATCCTGAGGATGGAGAAAGAACCGAAGCAAAGACAAAAAAGGAGATAAAGTTTATAATGAAGATGAACAAGTTCATTCGAATACAAAGAGAAAGAAAATTTTAAGAAAAATCATCTTCGAAAAATAAAAATAGTCTATATATTAAAAATATAAATATGAGGAATAAATTAGTAAAATGAGTTAAATGGTCTACTTTTCCATTTATCGCATAATTGCCTCTAATCTAATTATTTGCCCAGATTATAAAAAATAATTGTAGCTTTCATTGCACTTTATCATTGTTAATAAATTAAATCTGATAACATTTAATGCATTCTACTTTGAAATTATATCTAATTTATTTTATCAGAAAAATAAATTAATGTTTCATAAAATTGTCATAACTTTTTTAATAACCCTTTATATATATACAGCAAAAATGATGCAAAAAATGAAGATTTATATTTCAACTGCTAGTTACTTCATCTTTGTTTAAAATTTAAAAACCAATGCACATGGGGACATAACGATTCATTGTCATACATTAAATTTATATAATCAAATCAACTCAACAGCAATTATAGAAACAGAAAAAAAATCTTCATTAAAACTCACAGGGATTGAAGATCACAGTGAAAAAGATGAAATGTTTACTTCCGTTTAGAAAAAAGTGAAAATAACAAGTATTCTTCAATTATCGGGTACATATGTTTACTAACCTTTTAGTCAAACATATGAAAACAAAAATAAACAATATGAATTTAAGTAATAAGTCTAGTTCGATCTTTTGATTAAAATGGAAGCGCATACAACTATTTGTGAACGAGAAATAATGATTAACAATTTTAAAATGGGCGAAACACAACAAAAAATCACCTCTATTATAATAGGAGTTATGCCATCATTCAATAAATTATAGAAAGTTTTAAAAAGGAAAATAGAATAATAAGAAAAGCTAGGGTGAGTGCAAAAACATTTTTTACTGGTAATGATGAATGTTGGACTTTGCTTTGAATTTTGTCTAGCTCTGAAGGAAGAAGTTTCGTCTGGGGAAAGGCTAATGAAGAGCGCCATGAAAAAATCTTCGCCCAAGCCTTAAAAATTGGACTTGGTCATGTCATGGTTTGGGGGTGTATTGCTGCCTCGGGGGTAGGAAGTCTTCATTTTATTGATGGAACAATGGATAAAAATTTATATTGTCATACCCTGACAAAAAAAAATTAAAGCAAGTTCAACTGAGCTTGGAATAATTAATAATTTTGCTTTTTATTGTGATAACGATCCTAAGCATTCTTCTTATCTTGCAAGAGATTGGTGTTTATATAACCCCCCCCAAAACTATAAAAACACCTCCCCAAACACCAGACCTAAACGTCAAAAAGAATTCATGGAGTAAATTAGAAAGTGAGAAATCGTGAGACATCAACCAGAAATCTCAAAAAGATGCTTCAAGAAGAATGGGATAAGGTAAGCCCACCTCACTCAGAAAAGCTTGTCCACTCCACGCCCAATCGTTTGAAAGAGGTAATAAAAAATAAAGGCTTACCTAGAAAGTACTAAAATTTAAAATATTTTTGATTTTTGGATGTTTTTAATATTGCATCCTTTCCATTGTACATTTATTCATGAAGTTTTAGTTTAATTTTATGATTTGATCTTAAATAAACTTTTAACTACTGTCAATTCTAGCCTAAGTTTTGTACTTCATTTTTTTAAACAAAGATATTTGAAAATCAATTTTGGCTTGGTATGATTTTTTTTTTTTTTTTAAATAAATTCCTTGCACCATTTTGACTGCGAGTCGCTATATAATAAAAAATTATATTGCCCTTGCAAAATCTATAGTCTAAACTGTAACTTATTATGAAGTAATGAACTTAGGGTTATTTATAACATGTATCTATATATTATACCTATTTGAAATAAAGATACACATATATAAAGTTATGTGTATTTACCAGTAATGTTCAGTATTCAGTAGATTAAATATTAATTATAGGATAAAGCAGTTTTATAAACTAGTAATTTGTATTAAAATTATGGAATACTTCTCTCATAATTATGTAAAAGAAATTCAAAAAATTCTAATTTATGATGACCACAAAGTGATGCAATAAATAAAAACTATTAATAGAAAAAATGTTTTATACCTAAACAAGACCTGAAACAGTAAATATAACAACTTGTTTTAACATCAGCCATCAGCATTAATTGAAAAGTCCACTGCCTTACTAATAACATTTTACATGTAAGTACATTTTAAGTTAAATTCATAAATATCAGAAATAATAAATTATTGATATTTGTTGAATTAATTTTAATATTGTTTAAAAACTTGCATAAAATATATATTTTCTGAAAATAGCTCCAAAATATAACTATTACAGCTCCAGAACAAAATTATTATACTTCATTTTTTTTACAGAAAAATTTTCGTATCTTCTATATTCATAAATAACGAATTAATAAATAATTATTTTGCTGATAACAGTAAATGAATTAATAAATGAAAGGTGATCAACAACAATTGTCCTGTAGTTTAATATCTTAAGTAGTCTAAAAATATTATTTATATAAGTAAAATATTTTAAAGGAGTAATTAACTAAATATTGAGATATATACCAATATTTAAATAAATAATGTTATGAATAAATCGTACCTTAGCTTAATCTGTTTGGTGTTTTCTTTCTCAACAGGTCATTGAATACCTTTTTGAATTTAGTGCATGATTGCAATAATGAACAATTGTTGATATCAATAATTATTAATTGTAATTATGTTTATAAAAAATTTATTACGAGGAAAATATACAATAAACTGATCGGCAAAAAGAACTTACAATTATATAAATAAGTATAAGCCTTTCCATTTCCAAGTCAGCTTCAGTCCAATGCCTCCTAAATAAATAATGTCTTCTTATTTTTAATAACTTTTAGCAAGATTTTGGAATATTTATAAACCAACAAAAAATATGTATAAAATATTTAATAAATATTCTTAAATCTTCCTAAATATGGATGTTAGTTCTTTTGTTTGCTTAACGTCACTTTATGCCACTAAGGCTAATCGGTCGATTTTAGAGGGGGGGGTCCTAAATGATGCCTATTTCCAGATATAATTAGGATATGGGTCTTTAACAAGTACCTGAGATCGTACGGGATCGGGACCTTCATTTTCTGTCCTACCCGAGGGACGGCATAGCCAAGGATTTTTTAATACCTTTGAAACATCCTGGGGCTAGCGCGGGACCTCTCCGCGTCCGATTAATTTAAGCTTGAAAGTACAGACGAAAGGTTTTTTTTTCTAATCAAGTTAAGCCATGGTTTTACGAACACTCATAACGAGTCAGTGATGAAAAGTGGAGCTTGTGCTCAATCATGGGTTGAAATACAGGACTAATTGTCATGATTGAATAATCAGGGAAAGCTTTGAAATCGGCAGAGTGCCCTCTCCACATTTTTTTTTTTTTTGTCGGAATTGGGTTGAACCATTGGATTTTCAGATTTACTACATAAATGAATGATAAGCGAGTTTCAATGTTTTAAATTAAGAAAAGGGATCTGGAATGAGGTATTTATAGCAATTTTAACTTTTTTGAAGGGGTTAGCCATAACAATTAAATAATACACAATAGAACCTCAAAACATTCAGATAAAACCATATTCCCCTCTTTTACAGAAAATATCAATGAACCAGGGAGTCTTTATTTTCTTCAGCAAGGCTTTAATATCGAAGAGAGAAAACTAAACATACCAGACTATGACACACATCACACAGATCCATATAATTACAATTTTTTTAAAAAATCCTAGTGATTACTTACTTTACACTTAAATACTAAAAATATCGAAGACTATCGTGAATAGAAAATTGAGACAAATATTAGCTTGAATATATTATGGATATTAGCTCCTCCTCAATCCTACCTGAAATTCCTTATTGAGAATAAAAAACTTTAACAGTACAACAGATTACTTGATAAAGTTCATAATGTCACTTGACCATGTTATTTGAAGATTTGATGAGGTGCCAATATTGTCTAAAGGTTGAATGCACTCCATAAGTAGTGTACCCTGGCCACTTTTTGATCGATTACTGATATAAATAGTTACCTGTCATAATTAAAATAAGTAAGTTTTCTCAGTGAAGAGAGGCTTCAGGCATTTTCTGAGGGAGGTGTTGCAATTTAAAGTTCAGAATATAAAAAATGGTATCATCATGCTCATATATTGTATTTCCAGAAAAAATGTTTAGATCCTCAGGATGAGCTTCAAGTTTGAACTTTTTGGATTAAAATATAGATATTAATCAATATTAACAAAATATCTGATCTTTATGATGATCCACAGAGGTTAATCTGTAAAGGGTTAAACGCTTGTTCCTGACAACACATAAATGATAACCCTAAAATAGCCAGTTTAAAACCCAGAGGCAGGGGGACATTTAATTATACTTGGCATTAATCCCCCACTCTCTCCCCTGGCCAGGGAAACCCTGTATAGCCTAAGAGGTGAAGAAGGAGAGGAACAAAAAAAAAGATGATAATCTCTCTGACTAAAATAATTTAATCAGACAGTTACTATATGAAAACCCAAAACTAAAAATCGATGAGGATCATTCAGCTTTCTCTAACTCATTTTATTCTGTCAAGTATTCTGATTCTAATATAGTGTAAGTAATCTAATGTTAGCTAGGTGTGCACAAAAGTATCTATATCTTCAATAATCAAATCATGACTATAATGTAGGTACAGACAACTAACAAACATAACAACATAACAACATAACAACACAGAATTTTTTAACAAACATGAAATAAAAAATAAAATAATAGAAATAGGAAATTAAAAAACTAAAATAATTTATATAACGTTTAATAAAAAATATTATAAAAGCTAATTTATCACACCATTTTTCATAATAAATGAACATGACATCAGATAACTATCCCATTTGAGTGTTAAAAACAGTCAGAGTTATTCAATAAATGAGAATTAATAGAACCGCTATTAATGGAATGTAATGTATAATTTAGTAAATTGAAAGCATATAAGCAGTAATGAATATTTCAAAAAAAGCTTATTAATTTTATGCAATTTACAAAATTAAAATATTAAATTAACTCGTGAAAATATTTTCAAAAAATATAATAGAAGTTACATCCTGTCAAATGGGATTCAAGGGAGAATTAACAATAAATAAATTACTAAATATCAAAACAATCATTTTTTTTTCTTAACCTAATTTTTTATGAAACAAAAGGAACATGAAACCAATAATCAATAAATATTAAAGATGTATAGAAAGTAGAGAAATTCCGTTCTTATACGTTTAAAAAAATCTAAAAGCTACATTTATATATTTGTAATACAAAGGAATCACAGTTAAACATATCATTGATTTTTTTTATTGTAGATCTATACCGATTTCAAACTAGCTAGACCTCTTTACAACAATCAGCTCAAACAGGCATCTAGGTGTGCATTTATGTCATCTTCAAGACACAAAATACCACAGCTAGGACACTGCACTCGATTGCGTAAATCAAAATCAGCCTCTTCATCAATAATCTGAACATTTTCAAGAACCGTTTGAAGGCCAGTACATTCATCAAGATGCTCATTAATGAGACTGCCTAGTGTCTTGAATCCACAAACCGGGCAATCAACTATCTTGTCTACAGGCTCAGCGATATCATCATCTGAATCCGAGGTAATAATGACCGGTTCATCCTTAACTTCTTTTTTAATCGGTTCTTTTTTTATTTGGGTACCCGATGCACGAACTTCTTTGACATATTCTTTAGAAGTAGAGGAGCCATCATTTGGTCTATCTTTATTCACCTTCTTTGAAGATGAACTATTGCTTCCCTCTGTCTTGATTTTTAAACCAGTAGAGTTTCCTGTTTCATGTCTACTTGAATGTTTAATTGTATCCCTTCCATTTCTCTTTATTTCAGGGCTAGATTTTGAGCTTTTCTTCTCTTCAGTTTTACTTTTCAAAGAAACCGAACTGCCAGATTCTTGCCTCTGAAAATTTCTGTTTATTTCTTTTTCGTTTACTTTTTTTTCAATAGGTTTATCAGTTTCACTAGTTGTTACTGATTTTTTTTTGTCAAATAATGAAAGTAGTACACTTTTGGAACGATCTGCTACAGCTCCAGGGGCCAGGACATGACCAGTACCGGTGAAAGGAATAATTTTCTCTTTGACTGGTGAATCTGAAGTTTCATTTGAATTTACAGATGAACCTGGACTTGGATTCATAATTAATGTTCCTCCTTTATTAGATTTAAGACCGGTACCAAATCCTGCAATGTTAGCCTTTCCAGTATTAACTTTACCAGTACTTGCAGTACTCCTCGATGGCGAATCACTTTTCACAGAAGAAAAAAAACCATGGATATTATTGGTTTCAGTTTTCTTTGTGTCAGAATTGGCACCAGTTTTATTTAACTTGTTTGATTTTGAATCAGGAGTATGAGACGAGGAAGGTGTACTAGAAAAAAAGTTATTCAAAGAAGAAACATTACCTGTGAACAGAAAAGAAAAATATATAAGTTTTTTTCTTTTTCATGAGTCATGATAAACATAACAAACATAATATTACAAAAATTACTTGAAGGTTTCTTCAAATTTCCAGCTTCATTTTTCTTAACTGGTTTTTTTCTGTTTTGTTCAGTTTCTGTTGCTTTAGAATTAAAAGAAGATTCTGAGTTTTTCGGAAAATATTTAGTCAAAGAATTGCTTTCATCTAAAAAAAAATTAACATAATTAGGAAGAAGTAAGATTTTTAAGAGAAATTTAAAAACTACTATAGGGAAATAAGATTTTGGAGAGAAAATTAAAAACTATTTCGTGAAAATAAAATTTTTAAGAGAAATTTAAAATATATAAAATAGGAAATATAAAAGGGTATAAGATACAAAAGGATGAGCATTAAAACAACTTTTATTTTAAAAAATACTCTCAAATGACCTTATTTTTGTTTTCGGAATGATACTAGGATCTGATGTGAGGCTTCAATCTCCAGGTTGAAGGAAGATGTTCAGGCCAAATTAATAGAAATTGTAAAAAGATAATTAAAAGAAAATGCTGAAAAACGTGTTAGTATGGAGAAGATTTACAAAATCAGTAAGACACAATAGGATGGCAGGAAAAAAGGGAGATACGAATGAAATTAAGATATTGTCATAAGCATTATTTTATTATTTAAATTTAATTTATTAATATTTATTGCAGTATTAAAACAAGTACATCAAGTAAATGTGAACTGAGTAATACATGAACAGACTAGTAGAAAAACTTCCCATTGTTAGCATTCCAAACCTTAATTAGATTAATTTTTAATTAATTAATAAGAAACCAGGCTCTTACGAAATATGATGGAACAATCTTACCTAATAAGACAAAATATTATACTACTTGGGAGAACACACTAAGTACACGCAAAAACACAGGAAAAAGAAAAAAAGAAAAAAAAAAAAAAAAGGCAAAAAATTCTACCAGGGAAGATATGAAATTGAAAATAAAGGTGTTGAATTTATCATATGAAGGGGAAGTCAGAATGAAACTAAAGAAAAAATAAAAGAATCAGTAAGAACAAAAATTAAACAATAAATATGTACAGTTTAAACTTAATTTAGATTTTAAAAGATGCGATAATTTAATTTTTTAAGTTATATACAACAAATTTTGTTCCAGAGTCAATGAACATCCCAATCTCCAAGTAATCTTCGATGACCTGATAACGTTGTAACCGACTTTGTATGCTGTAATTCATATTTTTTTCACATTTGAATGAAAACCCTATTAGTTGATAACTATGCGGCTTAAAAATTGGTGAAAATAGAGATTTAACTAAGGAGGATTTGTGCTAAATTTCAACCTATCCAATAAGACATTTTCATTCAAATTAAAAAATATACCAATAAATTTAGGGCAAAAAAGTCAGTTATGAAGGTATTGTAAAAATTTTAGAGTTATTTAAATTATATTTTGGTTAAATTATTATTGTCATAGTTGATCATGTCAACGATAGATTTTTATCATTTATCATTATTCTAAAGAACCATAAGGAAATGCCAATATTTAGCAATATATAACTTTAATTGAAGATCGACAATTTTAATATTGCAATTATTATATGTCTATATAAACCAGAAAGTATCTAATACTAGAAAAGGTTAAGATAAAAAGAAGTAGGTTCCAGGGTTAAAATGATACAGCTACAAAACATATAGGTATGAAAATCAAAAAGTATTAATGGATTATAAGTCCCTCACTTCATGATTCAGCGACTAAAAGAAGAATCTAACCAAATCAAGTCTCAACAAAAAATTCATTATCCAACAAGAAATTTATATTGAAATAAAATCATTTACATTTTTGAGAGATTTTGAGAAAATAAAATTCATTAAAAAAATTTCTATTTTTTATAACATCTATCAGTTACTAATTTTACTGAAATAACACCTTCAAAACAATTTTTAAACACATATTGAAAGGAAAATGATATGTACTAAAACATTCTTCATTTTGGAAACATTTTCTATATAAAAATATTTATTTAAAACTAAAAAACACTGAGGGCATAAATTAACACATTTTTAAATCGAAAAATATGAATTTAAACACTTTGAATAATTAAGAATAGAAAATAAATAATGAGCTGTGGTTTATAAAGGTACCAAATGTTTTAAAAGAAAAAGGGTTTGGTAAAAATATTTACCAACAAGAAAAGATCACAAAGAACACGCACAATCACCAAATCGAAGACAGGCAGGAATTAGTATTAGAATATAAGTAAGCTGGCAATGCCATTAAATTGTGAAACACTGATATTTATAGCTTCTAAGGCCTGGCAGTGATGACTAATGCATGATTTCTCTCTTTGATTCGTTACCGATATGACCTGTTTATATGATATGAAACTATATTAGGAAATGCTGTTCATAGAAGTAAAAAAAGCTAAAGAAAATTTAGACTTCAATCACGAAGTAAAATTATATGAATAATAAAATGTTATTCTTTAAAATAAGAAAACAATATGTATATTACAAAAAATACAATTAAATATAAACAAGATTTTAGATTTATACTTTATAAAATCAGTAGTAATAATAATAATATAACACGATAATATTAACTAATATACTATAAATTCTAGTAATAATCAGTAGAACTTCTATCAGTGAATGTTTCCATTTTATTACGTAATGATATTACTTCTTGTATGACTTCTAGAGCAATGGAATGTATTTTAAAATATTGTTTATGCAAATTTATAATGTATTTATGTTATTTTTAAAATCTAAATCACTATGAATATATGCGAGGATACTTTAACACTAACAAAAAGAATAATGGTTACTCACCAGGCATATTATGGACTATCATAAATCTCTCGATAAAATTTACCTAATATTCTTTGTAATTGAACACAATAAATATTTATTGTATATTTTTTAAATAATTCATATTCATATTCCAAATTCTTGGCTACTACAATTAAATAAATTTAAGCCTAATAATACATAAATAATTTATATATATTCAATATCATTCATTACCTTTAGTTTTAACTCGACTTTTTCTTGCCTTAAAATTTTCAGGTTCTTTAATTTTAATAAATTCACCACCACAACTGGATTGGTGCTCAGCGAACCAAAAGTCATGTGGCCCTGGTGCTCTGTTCATCGATCTTTTAACAAGACCAAAAAATGGTTTCCTACTTTGGCAGGGGCCGTTACACCTCCACCAATGTTGTTTATAATGGGCTACTTCATCATGGAACGAATGATATACCTAGACATGCAAAAATATTAAAAATTATTAGGTAATCCTGATAGAACAAGGAATACGGAATATAAAGGAAGTCATCAAATGAATAAAGTAATTGGAGATATTGATAATTAAAAACAGGCTTTAACTATGATAAATCATGTGTGAAGTGGTTATTTATTTATTTATATAAATGTACCAAGATAAATCTTAGGAAGAATTCATATATTTATCTAATAATACAGTAGGGTTCTGATTAACCAAGATCCAGTCAACCGAGGTCCCGATTAACAGAAGTGCCAAGTCTGAAGGAGGGGGGCTATGTATATGAATATGAGTTCATTTAAACAAACTACATTAAAAGATTTCTTTTTTAAATAATAGTTTTATAATTTCTGTTATTATTATTGTTGTTATGCATTATTATTATTAAATATTTATTAGGTTTTTAAGCATATATGTATAACTTACATTTACAGTTGGTAGTGGTATGGTTCCGATTAACCGATTATTTTTATTAACCAAGGTAACCTTGGTCCCCATCGACTCGGTTAATCTGAACCCTACTGTACTAGAATAATTATCACGATGCCATATTTATTTGTTATCAGAATGGGCCAATAAGAATAAATATAGATATTAAAAGATAAGCACTAAATCTATAGTTACTAAGCTTGGTTGTCTATCAATGAATACTATGAGGCTTAATAATATTTGAGCCTTAAATATATACAAAAACGAAAATGAATATGATAAAAAATAAAACAAAAATACAATATATTAGAAATGAAAACCTTACAGAAATTTTTGTTCCTGCTGCTTTGTTTATTCGATGCATGTGTTCATGAAACAGAGGTCCATGTTCTTCACGATCTTGCTTGTTGGCCGTGAGAAACAAGTAAGCATGGATCATTTCATGCTGTAAAGGAAAATTGTAATGGCAATGCCATTTTTTTAGAATTGTAATGATAGCATGCTTAATAATTATTATACATATTTAATAATTGAATTAGTGCATTAATCGAAATTACCAATAGAGTTTCGACTAAATCTTTACGAGGCCTCAACTGCAACAATGGCAAACTTAAACTTATACAGCAACCACCTCTTTTTCCTTTATAATAGCAGATACCCGCACATCTAAAATTGTAGACAAGTAACTTAGTGAAAACAATTGCTAACTTTGTTTAAACTAAAAATGTGATGCTAGGAAACCACCAATGTCATTCACAACTTACGAATACATTCGCTTACTCCATTTCACTTCAACACTCTGAAGGGCACTCCAAAAAAATTTCTTGTCAAAAGTTTGGAAAAGGACATAAATGTCAGGATTGGGATCCAACTTTTCCCATTCAGCGTCTACGATTGACGTGTGCTCTTTTTTTTGTTTCTTGGTCTAAAAAAGAAATTATCTAAACAAAATCTGAATAAAATTTAAAAATGAAACAGAACATACAAAACTAAAACAATTACAGGGACAGAAACATCACCAAAGCCACCATTTAATTCATTCTGTAATCGCAAAGCTAGCTCGTAATCAGATAAACCAGCCATAACATAAAAATAAATTAAAAAAATTGTACAGAACAACAAAAATCAAATCAAATTTATTTGAACTACATAGGACTAGAAACTATGACAGAACGTTCGATAAGGAAATCAACATCGAATTTGTGTCCGATTCAGATAGTAATAATGTCAAGAACTATAATCAAATAGCAACTTTTTTTCTAAAGTATTTACAATATTAGCATATCACTAATCTTAATCAAAATCAACTGTTATTTTTTACGAAATATTCCCTTTGTTACCAATTTAGCCATATAAGACATTCGTATCCGAAGTCCGATGTTTATTTGATGAAAATTTTATACTCTTCAACCAGTGTTCATAGAGCATGATAAAAAGACTAATGTTAAGTTGAGATATATATGTTAAATAAATTAGAGGAATCAATGAAATAAAAAAATCGGAACGTAATGCTGTATTTCTGTTTCAAGGATGATAGATAATTTATTGATAAGAATCTGGAATTTCCTTCACGCTTTAAGTCAATTGAAAGAGTAAGGTAAGGCGCACATTGAGATGCAGGCGACACACAGCAGGGCAGTTTTTGTGAAACGTATATTAAAAAGAAACCGCGCACATTAGGACGCAGAGCAGGTTAGTGCAGTTTCGTACCTAAGGTAAGGCACACATAGGGACTCAAAGCAGAGCAGTTTTTGTAATAAGTGTCGTAGGTAGGAAACTGCGCTGCCTCCCAGTATGAGCGGTTCCCTTCTAACGTACGTTTAAAAAAAAAAAAGCTCTGCTTTGCGTCCCTATGTGCGCCTTACCTTAGGTACGAAACTGCACTAACCTGCGTCCTAATGTGCGCGGTTTCTTTTTAATATACGTTTCACATAAACTGCCCTGCTGTGTGTCGCCTGCATCTCAATGAGCGCCTTACCTTACTCTTTCAATTACCTAAAAGAGCCTCGACATTCTACATACATGTAAGATCATGATGCATGATCGGGATGAGCAGATCCCGATGAAGTGTGTATACCTTAGTAATGATTAGCATCGTATACAACCAAAATACTTTCTCGATACTACACTCATTTAATAACTAAATGATTAGTTATTAATTTTTCTCCCTACTTCTTGAGACTATCCAATTTATTAATGAGCATTAGGGCGACCAATTAAGTCTCAACTCTATTTTTTCGTTAGAGCTTAATTTATGCATACGTTTCGGCCAGTTCGGCCATCTTCAGTGCTAAATATGATCGATGATAAAAATTGTCTTCTAAAAATCCACCATCAGTGGTTTGTCAATAATTAAAATATATAGGTATCTGCTACCCTGGTCCAACTAACTATCTGTTAACATTAAACAGGTAGTTGGACCAGGGTAGCAGATACCTATATATTTTAATTATTAATTGACAAACCACTGATGGTGGATTTTTAGAAGACAATTTTTATCATCAATCATATTTAGCACTGAAGATGGCCGAACTGGCCAAAACGTATGCATAAATTAAGCTCTAACGAAAAAATAGTGTTGAGACTTAATTGGTCGCCCTATTCCACATTTATTAATAACTAAAGTTTCTCATTCTTGTTTCTCTACATTTGAACACACTGGATAACTGTGATTTTTAAACAAAAGTGGTTCGTTATTTTAAACACTGCTTACTATCCGCTTATGAGCCTCATACTTCGTTTTATTCGATCACACATAGTTGGCATTAAATATCACTGAATTGATTACCTTGAGTTCACTTACCGTCAACTATTTCCTATAAATTAATATTAAATTCTTGAATTTTAATCTTGAAAAATTCTATTAAATTCTAAATTACCCAGAGATTGTGTAAACCAACCTGATAACTTACGTTATATTTGAGGGTAACTGACTGTTGAAAGTCCACATCATAGTTTAAAACCTTTAGTTAATGAATTTGTTTTAATCATTTTGTCTTTACGGCGCTAAATCCGGACCAAACCTGGACTCCGCGTGTTTGCCGTGCAAATTGTGTGCCCAAAATATTGTCACGTGGAAGATGTCCATTGAAGCTAGGAGACCCTGAGAGAGAGGGGGGACTCCTAGAAGAGGCTGGCCCAGGAGAGAGGGGGCAGTCTGGGAGAGTCTGAGGCAGTCAGCTGAGAGGGGCAGTCAGAGACAGTCAGAGTCTGGAGCGGAGGCTGGGTCTGTGAGGGGCAGTCTAAGTCTGGGACAGGCAGAGTGAGCCTGGGGCATAGTGGGATCCCTATTAAAGTACCCCCAAGAGATTTGTGAGTCAAGGTACCCCCCCCCCCTTGTGTAGTTGGGACTTGTAAGATTATTTATTGTACAAAATACACGATGTAAATAGTACTTAGTTTGGTTAATCACCACACAACCCTTGCCCAAAGATCCCTGTGTCACATTGGACTGGGTAAATTTGAGAATAGGGGTGACAATATATTAACATCATGGGCTAAAAGAGGATTTCATCGTAGTCCGTCCGCAGTTCCAATGATATGATTCGAACCGAATGAGCGTTCATCGGATTTTTATTTCTGTCAAACCTTTTTAAAAAGTATTAATACCAAATCTAAATATAGTATATATTATCCGAATCAACAATCTTCTAAAAGACCTTCACCACACCCTGATCATTGCCAGGTCCTCAGCCTTCAGTAAATGTGACCAGGGTTCTGATCTCTAACCCACAAAATCAGTAATTTCTAATCATGAGGAATACCTTCCCATAACTAATTAAATCAATTAATTTTCTTGTTTTGACAACTTAAAAATTCCGACTTTAATTTTTAATTTTTTTTTTTTTTTTTTTTTTATAAGAAGAGAAAAGATTGGACGTTTTATCAAATCTTTACAAAATAAAAAAATTAATGTGAACACCCAAAAAACCTCGAGCGGAACAAAACAAGTAGAGGTAAGTTATAGAAATTAGGAGGAGCCATCCAAAAAAAAAAAAGTTTATATTTATAAGCCAGAGAATTAACACATTGTCTTTAGACCTGCTTGATTATTGTATTATAATTAGGAATATAATTAAAATATTGTTATTTTCAAAGGAGCTATATTCTCATAGGTTGGTAGGGTGCCTGGTAGCACTTGGATTTTTTAAAGGGAGTTAAAATTCCTTGGCTATGCCTTCCTTCGGATGATGTAAAATGGAAGTTCGAGCCTTTATCAGTTACTCATTAAAGATCCCTATCCTGATTTTACCTGAATAGGCAAAATTTAGAACTCCCGCTGTAGCACTGCCCAATTAGCCATGGAGTACAAAATATTCAGTTTAGCAGGCTAACTGTAACTCCATTAGCCTATTGTGCTGATTAAAGAAGATTATCAAAGTTTTTAATATAATTTTATCTAATTTGACAACCAACCATTATAGTATTTGATACTTCCATAAGGTAGGAAAGTTGCATGAGTACATACAGTAAACCTTACTTGAAAAAGTTGGCTTGAAAATCTGCACAAAAATAATAATATTGCTCTTCTCTTCAATCCTAATAATTTCCGCTTCAATCTTGTTATTATTAATCAAATAAATAATAGGTTCAGCTTGATGTTTTGGTTTCGAATTTTGGTTAGTTTTTAAGAAATAGGAAGAAAAGATATAGTTAAATAAATTATAAAGGAGAGTGAATTATTTCACAGTAATGTCAAAGCTTCAGATTCATGTGCTGCTTCAATATTTGAGGGATTATATATGTTTCTCATAATCCTGATTTAAAACCTCATTTGTAGGCCTAAGTCACATATAATGATTTTTGTTCCCTATTTGTCAAAAATTCTGAAAATATACTATGGTATACAAGAATTGACTAAAAATCTGGCCTTGGTATCTATTAACAACTAAGCAAAAACAAGGCCAAGATTAATTATATTAGAATTAGGAGAGCTGCTTTGGAATACCATTATACCTACTCTATAGAAGTTATTTCAGTTAAAATAAAATATATATATCGATAAAGGTTATTGAAAAAGCAAAAAATTGATAGTCCAATAGAACTTTTTATTTGAGTCTAGATAGTGAATCACTATCCAGACAGCTGTAATTTTTAACATAACAAGAATTTAACTTTAAATTTTGTTGTAGTTCAGGATCAATTACTTCTTAAGTTTTGATTTCCTAAATACATTTCATATTTTTTTCATACTGGTTTCAGTTTTTTTTAAGTATAAAATGATTATATAAAAATTAATGATATAAAAAACAGGAAATACAATTTTATTATAAAAATGTATATATTTTAAAGATGTTATACAAATAGAGAAAACAACTGAAAATACATTTATTTATCTTAAACCATTAAATAATTTTACAACTATAATAAATTTATTTACAATATGTATGTGCCCTTTTGCATTTATCCCTACCAATCCTAGAAACCTTATTGCTCTGCACAAACTTACACTGTTTATATGTAAATAAAATTCTTTCAGTTAACACACAAACTGATTGTTAAATAAAATTTACTCACTATATTTTATTAAAATTGTAAATATTATTTTATCAAAATATATATATATGTATATATTTACAAAATCGTACAAACACATGAGATGAGCATTAGAAAATCATTAATTTTTTAATAATGTAAAATAATCACAACAATCTCTCTGAGCTACTTGTGGTTTGTAAAATTATCATAAAACATGAAACAAAAGGGATAAACTTAAGGGGCAGTTTTAACTAACTTTAAATTATAATGAGAACACTTGAACATTAATATGAATCGACCAACTTCATGCATTTGTAGAACATATTGGTTGATTTATTTAAAAAAAAAAAAAAAATAGTATTTTTAAACCTTTGATTTCAAACTATCACATACTTAATAAATAAATTTAACTGTACATAGGTAAAACTGAGCATAGAATTAAAGCACTAATGGTTAAATAAACAACAATCATTATTTTCAGGTACTACAATTACACAAAAGGCAACTGCAGATTTTATAATTTAAGCAGCATTTCGGTGAACGTAAATAATATCAATTATTTCAATTCAGAGACCTTTATTAGTGTACAATAATATTTAAAAAAAATATTCTGCAACATTTAGAGGATAATATTCCTCTCAAAAATAAGTGACTAGAGAGGATTGTTAACAGGTCTGCCGTTGAATCGTTTACGACAGGATTGTCTTATGACAAGAGAGATATGGCAGTAATATTAAGTACTCACTGAAAGAAATGAAAAACAAAATTGATGATCAATAGGGTGATAATATGGTTCAAAAATCAGCAATCATATCAATAAACAATTTAAACTTAGATAAAAAATGTCATAACAAAAATACATCAGGAAACAGTTTAATAAAATTTCATAAATAAATAAATGTAACACCTCATCCATTTCACACAAAATGCAAATTCATCATCTATCAGGCAGAAAATTATACACACGACTCTATCAAGCAACTGTTAATAACAACTTCTAAAGCAATGTTACTTTTGTGACAACAGATTTCTCAATATATAAATAAATAAAAGATACCCCCCAATTAAAACATTGTAATTAGAAAAGTTTGTTTTTATTACTTCATACATTAAAACAATTCATAGTGCATAGAAATGCTCACAATTTACAGTTATGTTTTAAGAGTTAACTCCTCTCGATTTTATTTTTCCCAGGTGCCAATCAATTACCTGCTCAGGGTGTCACCTCGATTCCTAGGTGTAGGATTTAAATCACAAACTAAGATTTCCAAGTAGGCAGAAAAAGAAAGAATGCTGCCGAGGTAGGTCGGTTCGGCTATACAAATAAAGGCCTTAGTCTATATAATGCAACTTGAGAGTAACAAGATACAAAACAAATTACAAAAAAAGGTACTAAGAGCTCATGTCGGCTTGCCAGGATGAATGACCGTTGGAACAGCTACTAGAACTCTCTTCAGCACCTCCAGTGTTTCCGCTCAGTGCCTCTCCTGCTCCGTTTCCTATTATAAACATCAAATATATATGTAACAAATAGCAAATAATAAAATAACAGATTATAAATTATCATTTTGTAATCATAAATAGTATTTTCGATTCACAGCTAACAAATTAAGCTTACTTTGAAAACTTAAAAATGAAATATGTACATATTTCTTTGAAAAAATAAAATAAAATAATGCAATGCAGCTTATATCACCCAAAAGTATTCAATTTAATTTTTAAATGTCAATATCAAATCGATGTATGTTTCTGAGCTATTTCAAGATTACCAACAGAAATTATATTTGAAGGAAATGTAAACAAGGGAAGGAGGGGGAAGGGAAGAATGTAGGGAAGCAGGCTCTATAAATAAGAGAAAAAGTGTTGAGTGAGGGGACGGGTGATGACGTAAATTTTGGTTTAAATCACCATGAAACCATAGAAATATTTTATAAAAACAATAACTGGTTATAATGTTTAAATTTCTGGGTTTATAATTTCAAACTCTAAGAAAACCTAATGAACAGAAACACACTCTAAATAAAATTTATAATTATCTGAGCATATTGGAAGAAAGCAATAAACACATAGTATTCCTCTGGATACCAGCACATTCAGGAATTGCAGAAAATGAAGCAGCTGATATGGCAGCTAAAAAAGCAGCCGAAATGAACGGACCAACACTTGAAATTTATGAGGCTAAAGATGTCTCCACATACATGAAACAAAGGGTGCTTAACAACTGGGAATCCTGTGGAAAGAAATTCCTGTAACAAACAAGCTGAGAAATATAAAACCTACAACAAAAAAATGGTCTAGTTCTTTCAGAGGCAACTGTAGAGAAGAAGTGGTGCTGACGAGGTTACAAATAGGCCATTCAAATCTAACCCACGCTCATCTCATAACAAAGGTCACCTCATAACACTCATAACTCTCACCTCCACAAACATGTAACCTCTGTTTAGTTCCTCTAACAGTCAAACATATCCTAGAAGAATGCAAAAAATAAGATAGACAATTTAACAAACTAGGCATCATGCGAATCGTTTCGGAGGCACTACAAAACTCTCCCTCTCTCTGATTTAATAAAACTAACAAAAGAAATAGGCATCTTCAATAAATTATAGTTATTTTTGAACCACATCTTGCAACATAAATATGTAATTGTAATATTATCAACTAAAAAAAAAAAAAAAAAAAAAATATATATATATATATATATATATATATATATATATATATATATACATATAAAATAATAAAAAAAAGATAATTAAATTAACAAAAAAGAAAAGAAAAAGTCTGTATATATAAAATATAATTAAAAAAATGAAAAAATTATGAAAATAAAAATAAAAAATAAATAAATAATTAAATAAAAATATAAATTAAAAAAGATAATAATAATAAATAAATGAATAAAGGTAATCGCTTAAGTA
Source organism: Aelia acuminata (assembly GCA_911387785.2). NCBI lineage: Eukaryota > Metazoa > Arthropoda > Insecta > Hemiptera > Pentatomidae > Aelia > Aelia acuminata. The sequence continues at coordinate 118,271,766 of OU426982.1, read as the reverse complement.
AATCCATAGTTGTATTTATATTCCTATTCATAAGTATAAACATCAGTTAAGCATAAGAGAGAAAAACTAAATAATTCAGCCTCATAAAATGTAATCCCAATATTGAAGGGCATAATAACACTTAAGTTGATTGCCTTACCAAAATAAGTCTATCTATCTATCTATCTGGGGTTATATAATTCAACTTGTGAGGATTTATATATTTTAAAGGTGGAATAACAGAAATCCTCAAAATTTATACACAAAAAAATATTAGTAATAAACAGTCATGGAAATTTAATCTATTTTGTTTTAAAATAGCATAAAACAAATGTATAGTTGTCTTGAATAAAATATTCAGATCAATTATTCTACAGCAAGAAAACATAATGAAGGAAGTACTGAATGAAAATGTTTCCCAATTTTTTTTTTTTTTTTTTTTCATGCTGTTTTGAATCTATTAATTTTTTTCTTTAGAAAGACATTCTTAATCATCAAAGAGATAACTGCCAGCTATCTAAAATAACTCTTAGGGCCGCTTTCCCTAATATAGTTTAAACGTAGATTAGCATACACCGGATTATCTTTAATCCGAGGTTTAAAGCCTGGTTCACTTTGTGCAGCCTTAGTTTAGTTTAAGCGCGCGATTTAAACCTAATCATGTGAAGGTTATTATGTTTTTTTTAAAAGGTTGGTACATATTTGTTTACATTTCCTACATTAAGTGTTATGGAAAGGTTATTTATTCATATTATTTTGTTTTACAAAAAAAGAAAATAAGGTGAAAGTTATCTATAAAAATGGAGCATAAAGAATCAAAAAGGAGTAAAAACTTTTCTCAAAGTGAAATTGATGTTCTTCTGGCTCTTGTGGAAGAGAAGAGAGACATTTTTGAAAGCAAAAAATCAGATTTCATCACTGTCAAAGAGAAGGAGGATGAGTGGAAGAAATTGGCAAATAAATTCAATGAAACGAGCAATGCTGTATTCAGAGATTGGAAAACTCTAAAAGTTAAATATGAAAATATAAAAAAAACGTCTAAGAAGAAATTTTCGGAAGAAAAAAAGTATATTCTTGGAACGGGAGGAGGTCCTTGCCATCAAGGTTCCCTAACGGGGACAGACCTGCGAGTGAGGAAGTTACTAGGCGAGGTACAAGTAGAAGGCATGAGTTCAGAGTTTGAATCTGACTCAGTGATACCAGTCAATAATGAAGCCGCCCCCTTGCCTATCATTGCAGACTTTGTGGGCTTTGAAAACATTAAAAAAGAAACGGTAGAGGACATTACTTCGCCTACCATAATTGCAGAAGATAATCAAATAAATGTTCCTGTTCCTGTAAAGTCAGCTCAACAAGACCACACCTTCTCAGTGAAAAAAATAAGAGAAGCTCCATCAATCCCTCTTCAAGTACAGAAAAAAAGAAGAGTCTCACTTGATGACACTGCTGCAGGAAAAAAGATTGATGAAATTTACGTAGATAAGAAAGAGCTTTTACAATTACAAAAAATTTTTTATGAAGAGCAACTAAATATACAACGTGTGGAACACGAAATAAAAATGAGGCATATTCAAGAAGAACATGATCTTAGGATGAAAATATTGAGAGCTGAGCTGGAAAGCAAGGAATTAGATGTCCTCATTAAGAAATCCAAGATGTAATGTTCTTTATTTCCTTTTGAGTTTAATTTGTATTAAGTTTAATTGTATTACATAAAATTCATTAAGTTTAATTTGTATGTAAATAAAATGTTCTTTTTAATTTAATATTATTATGCCAAGAATAATAATAATATCTACTACATTTCAATAATTTTTTTTCAAATAATGTTGAACCTTTTTATTATTATCATCATTTTGTTTAAATAATAAATGATCTAAGTTGAGCGTTATATAATTATTATAGCTTAATAATAATAAAATTACATCATTATGAGGTATTCAAGTGAAACTTGATTTACAACATAACCTTGATATTAACAATGAATCAATTACAATGAACTAAAATGCACGTTAAGAAACAATGTTTTTTCATCACAAATCTACTTCACTGATTCAACATATTCTGAATATATTCATGGATTAACTGATAGCTTCTATTGTTGTGCATTGCAATTACCGAATTATTATCCAATGCTATCACATTTCGCAAATCATTCATATTATCTATAGCCCTTAATTGTTCCTCAGTAACAGGAGGGATATCTTCACATTCCTTGCAAGCTACATTGTGAAGGACGGAAGTTGCAATTATTATACTTTCAATCATGTCCAGTTTGAGTCTTATTCCAGTTGCTAGAATTGGAAATCTGCATTTCCAAACGCCATAACAGCGTTCAACAGGATTCCTTGTTCTTGTTATAGATTCTTGGAAAAGTACTTCTGCTGCAGTTGTAGGACGGGTTAATGGCGTAATGAGGTAATTCTTCATGGCATATCCACTGTCACCAACAAGAACAGAAGTGCCTAACTCCCCCAATTCAATAAGTCTTCTAATTATTGATGTATTAAATATACTTATTCAATAAGTAATACCAATTCAATAAGTCTTCTAATTATTGATGAATTAAATATATGTGAATCATGGGATGAGCCAGGCCATCTAGCAATAATGTCTCTAATTATTAAATCAGCATCACTCACTGTTTGGACATTAATCGAAAAATAAACTTCCGGTTCATATAATTTTCTGCCTGCTCTCCACCTGGAGATTGTATTTTCACATGCGTACAATCGACTACACCAATTCAGTTCGGGAATCTGGCCTTCATATAAAACCCATGTTTTACTTTCTCCTTTTCTGCAGAAACGGTTGGCATGTGTATGAATTCCTGCGATAAACTAGCAAGAGACTTAGAAACTTTTTTTATTATCTTGCTAGTCATGGACATGCGGATTCTGCTGTGATCCCCAACATTTATTAAAAAGCTGCTGGATGCATAAAATTTCAAAGTTACTAGGAACATTACCTCTGGAGTTAAAGCTTGGTTATTTGGTGTTCTAGTTTTCTTATGGAGTCTTCTATTTTGTGTAAAACCATGTTTGCCATTTTTTTTTTTTTTTTGCAACCTGAAACGATTAAAAAACTGTCTCGTCCCACTTCTCAAAATGGTCTACTCTAGTTCTAATAACTCTTTGTCTCTTTGGCAACAAAAACACATCATAATCTTCTTCTTCGATGTCATTTAAAATTTCAATTATATCATCCATTTTTGTATTCAGTACAAGTGCAAAACAATAGTTTTTGAGCAACAAGAGTGAGTATGTTATCACACAAAATGTTTATTTATATTTTGCAGTTTAAACCTAATCTTAAATCGTAATCTTCTTCTTCGATGTCATTTAAAATTTCAATTATATCATCCATTTTTGTATTCAGTACAAGTGCAAAACAATAGTTTTTGAGCAACAAGAGCGAGTATGTTATCACACAAAATGTTTATTTATATTTTGCAGTTTAAACCTAATTCAGAGTTTAAACCGGGAAAAATAATGAATTAACTTAATCTAGGTTTAAACCATGAGATAATCCGGGTTAAATTAAAACTCGGTTTAAACTAACTTGGAGAAAGAGGCCCTTACAAAAACTAAAAATATTTTCATTTTTTTTGAAAAGTTACATTTAGTTGCAAGAAAGAAATATTAGCAACTTACGTTTGAGCATATCTGCAGGTGCCCATATCCTTACAGTGCAGTCATCTGACGCAGATACCATCATCTTATGGTACACTGGGTTCCAAGAAACACAATTAACAGTTCTTGTGTGGCCACTTAATGTTGCGATCGGTCTTTCCCTTTTAATGTGCCACACATATACTTTATGATCTGTACAAAATCCATTATCAACATTAGTAAAATTGTCAATAATACTTTGTCACATTATATATATTGAATATTATTCTCTTCAAATTTTAAATGACTTCTATTCCAGAATTTTATTTTCAATGCAATTTTTAAAAATTATAAATCTTGTTAAAACTCGCCACTTCTTATGACTGAAAACCAGCTATTATCTTCATTTTTTTTTTTTTTTAATTGACTTATCCTACAACTATTTTCATAAGATGGTATAAAAATTACCTTCACTGCCTGAGGCAATGAAGTCTTGATTAAGGCCTCCAAAACAGCTGTGAATTGTAAAATGACCCTGAGTAACTCCTTGGAATTTTCTTATAAGGACTCGATCCTCCAAGTCCCACAAGTGGACACCTTGAGTAGCGACATTCAGCAGCGCAAGACGATCCGAGTCATCCACACAAAAGGTAACCACAGGTTGGTCTTCAAGGAGGCTAAAATATAGACTTATATTATAAACATCAAATAAAATAAATAAACACAAAGTTAAAATTCCTCCAAGTTAAAAGTTTAAAGCACAGAATGGGTGTTTATAGAAGACCAACAAGTAGCCACTTATTCAAACTCTAGGTAGATTGAAAGGGAGATTTAATCTCATAATATTCCACACAATCATTTTGTTCAAAACATTATTGTCAATTAAAAAAAAATAGTCACACGACAATTGGTAATATGAGTCTCAATAGAGGAGAAATGTGACGAAACATAACTAAATCAGTAGTTTTATAAGGTGATGTGGTCAGAAGCAAGCAATCGGGCCTAATCCATTGATGCTGGTAGGTTGACAGATACCTCGTTGATTCGAGGCTTATATGAAAAAAAGAGGTGCCTCAGAATTTGGGGCCAAGGGGCAGATTCCTAGGTGCTTTATCATTAATACTGTAGCCAGCTCTAGCATTCTCGAATCAGAATTGGACTTTGAAGGAATTTATTTAAAGCAAAACTAAAAAACAATCTCAACCATCCCATCATGTTCAGAACAGGTAAGGATATACGACTAGAATTAAACCCCCATATTCTGCACATGACAGAGAAAAACAATATTCTGGTCTGAGAGAACTGGAATTGGAATACAATAAAGCAGTACCTTACAATTTTTTTTTTTTTTTATTATTAGTTAGGTTGAGAAATTAAAGTAAAATAGAGCACCTAAAAGAAAAATTCCCAAAATCAGAGCATTTTACTAAGCATATTTTAATTTAATTATCATTTTTAAAGTATAAGAAATGCTAGTACTAATGCTATGCAGCTTCTAGGCATGGCCTAGGGTGCCGTTTATAGAGGCCTCGATTTTAACTTAAGTGATGAAAAGGACCATTATGGTGGTTTATTTATCACTGAAGAGCAGGCGGAGCGAGCGGGAGTCGAAAGCTTAGATCTAATCATGAAAGAAATAAACTTAATCACGACCACATAACCTCTCGAAATAGGCCATGCCCAGAAGGAGTGTAGCGATAACTACCAAATAAATTTATTACATAGACACATACTATTGAACAAAAAATTTTCAAAACGTTTCCTAAAATAATAAATAAATAAAAATTACTCACATATTAGCATCAGAGAGATCTTCAAAATTATATGTCCTAATTCTATGGTGAGTATCAGCTGCAAGTATGCTCTTTCCATCAGATCTACACCACAGGCTGTTGACTCTTACACCTTCCCAAGAGTCCAATACATTTCCAGACAAATCCTGAACAATAAAAAAAAGTAATTTAATAAACATAAATTTATTATTTAAAACCATTAAATTCAAAGGGTCATAAGTTTTAAGTTGGCGTTACTACCAAAATAAACTTAAATGAAGAGGTAAAAAAGTTAGTAGATTAGAATGTGTAGCTAAAAGGACAATCAGTCCATTCTTCATCACATATTTATTTTTATTATTTCAATAAATATAAATTACATAATATAATAAATATAAATTGATTTTACAGGAGCTTTTAGGGAATTTCCTCCATTGAAATGGGGGAACCAAGATAGGCATTAAGAAGAGATTATCTTACTCTATCTTATTCCTCAACAGTTTTTCAAAACCATTCACGAATTGTTCAAAGTCCATTCACGAATATCACACTCCTGGGAAGCCAGTTGATATAACGGAATAAACTCTTATTTCAAATGGATATGAAATTTAGCAACATAACATATATTAGACAAACCTTGTTGGACCACCCACTTTGATGGAGCTCTCACAGTTAATGATGAAAAAATTCAAAGCATAATTTTATTCATAAAAGACCTAAAAATTAATAAATCCATTTAAACAATGAAATAAAAGTTTAAAAGTTTTGCCTTGTACACAAGATGAAAACTACTATAAAATTTCTAAGACCAGAACTGATTTCAGAAGACCACTAATGACACGCCTGTGTAGCTGTGGAATGTAATAAAATAAATATAGAGATTTTTAAGCTCTAAAGTATATTTAGGATGTAAATACAATAAAATTATGATAAACTGTTTAATGAAGACTGATAAGAGGTACATTCCAAAATCAGGCGAATCAATCAAAAGAATAATGTATATGATCTAAAAAGTTTCTATTTTAATAAATCAATTCACAAGGTAGGATTTATGTTACATGGACACATAAGAAAAAATTAAATAATTTCAAGTACAGTAGAACGAACCTCGTTCATCCAGACTAATTAGGACAAACACAATCCGGATAGTCAAATCCAGAAATATGGGCATAAGAATTTAAAAAAAAAAATCATTAAATATGAGAATATGAATCCATTACAAAAAGAAAACATGCTTATGTTAAAATTACATAGAATTGTTACAAAAATCATCATATTTTCACATTATTTTACTTCGATGAATTGATCCACTGTCTTTTGTTTCAAGCAAATGTGGAATTTAGGGATTGAACTGAATAACATGTAAATGTTTTTCCGTATGTTATGACGCTGCCCTTCAATTAAACTGAGTCAATCCACTTCAATGCCCTGTGCCACTCCTCACTTTCTTCTGATTTCATCAATATAAAAATGAATTATTTTTCAAAATCATAATAACATTATGTCTGTCAGTGTGAAAAATTATTATTAACGTGAACATTTAATAAGAAAAAATATCACCAAATTCATAATCCAGCGATCCAGATAAATAGGGGTTTACTGCAGTTAACACTAGGTTTATGGATGTTTCTTATAAACCTATCTCTACGAACATGTGTCAATTTGATGCATGAATAAATACATTAGAAAGCAATGTAATTATACACTATAAGAAAAACATGAAGATATGAGATATACATTTATGGAAAGTTTTATGAAATAGTTTTATTATTCATTATTTCAATATTCTACATTTATTTCATGCATCTTTTACACAAATACTCAATTTTGTTTGTACACTTTTTTCATCTTCTTCAGGGCCTGAATAGTCCTCACAAATACTGATGTTTCGTAAAATTTTATTTCCACTTCTAGAAATATTTAGATGATAAAGGTTTTTTTTTTTTTTTTTTATTTGTATATGATTGAGGTTCACAATAATATTACTAATTCAAAAAATATTCTAGTATTTTATTTTTCAATATACGAACCAAGCAACTGAAACCTTCAAAATCTCTTCAGACTCTGACCTCAATTGACATTCTGTGTTGAGTTCTTTCTATTATTGCTTGACAGCAACAGTTGTTATCGCTTGTTTCATTTGAGATAACGATATCGAATAACGGATCAAACTATTGTCAGTATATTCCTAATTATTATTGATGTAATGTTTGCATGTTTACTAAAAATTTTGTCTAAATTATGATCGTGTCCGTAAATTGATGCAAATCCTTATGTGTAGAGATAGATATACCACATAGAGAATTTTAATACTTTAACGCTTTTGAAGAAAATATATATTTAACTTGATCACTGGATAAGTCATTAGAAGAGATGAAATAAAATTTTTGTAATTTTCCTTATAAAATTCGAAATGCATCAAAATGGCATGCCCCGTAACCTAGCGTTACTAAGAAAATTTTATATAAAAAAAAATTTGTGAGAGTAATAGAGTAATATTTAGTTTAGGAAAATATCTTGAAAAGCACCACCATAGAAACAAAATATAAAAAAAAAAAAAAAAAAAAAAAAAAAAAAAAAAAAAAAAAAAAAAACAGAGGCAACAAATTTCTTAAAAATTAAAAATAACTTACACATTGATAAAACTGCCCACGAATGCCACCAGTCACAAAACGTGTACCATCCCGATGCCATGAGCAGGAAGTTAGAGAATCATCAGGAGAATGAGACAACTTCACTCTCAACTCTTCAGTTTCCATATTCCATAACCAGAGTTCAGGACAATCTTCTGGTCCACATGCAATTAAGTGAGAACCGTCCGGGGACCAAGCCAAAAAAGCAACACCATATGAATGTCCCTCTAGGGTTTTGCGATGGGTGCATGTAAGTGTGTCCTTGAAAGGAAAACATAATAAATTTATAATATAATTAAGTAATAGAGTAAGTAATACATTCAAATTCCAGTAATCTAGTCCAGATAGGACAAGTTTATCATCTAATTAAAACTTCATAGACTAGCTATATGTTTCTATACAACATTCATTTAATAGGTAAATCGGTTACAGTAAGGTTTACCAAAATAATCATTGCGGCGCAGCATTAACGTAAATGATGTTATGCTTTTGGCAAAGCTTACTAATTATTAATAGGGTGTATAAAAAAATTACCATATTTCAACAAAAAAGTAATATATTTTATTCTTTGTTGTAACATAAAATTCAAATTCAAACCGTAACCCATAGTGGAGCACTTCATCTGAGGACAGTCAGTAGGTTCAGCCCCGTTTGACCATTGTTTAAGATAGCTATTGGAATTCCTCAACTACTGCCACGACTTCTTGAAAGGTATAAAAATTTTCTTTATTCAATAAATGGGTTGTGGATCGAAACAAATTAAAATTTGATTGAGCTAAGTCCAGACTATGTGGTAGGTGTGGAAGAGGTTTAATCCCCTCAAGAATTTAAAACTTTTCCTTTTATCACCGCTGGACTCACGGTTTCCTCGTCAAAGACACTTTCTCCTTCAGTATAGAAATTTCCTGAACCCCTTTGGCAGCAGAACAAGATTTTTTCCAATAATCTTTTCGAATACCAAAAAATTTGTAGAAAACCATCATGTAGTTTTTTTAACAAAAAATTAGCGCTCTAAAAAAAGGTTTATAGTTTTGGGGTTATGGATCGACAAAACTTACTTTTTTACATTCTATTATCTGTGTGTCACCAGGCTTCTGATAAGAATTATTATTTAAAATATAGCAACTGATGGATTATTTCATACAGCAATTATTATAGTTATTTGAATACCGAAAAAATATTAGAATAATAACTATTCCAATTTTTTGTAAAATAGTGAAATTCACATCTTCCTTTGATATATATGTGTGTGTATATATATATTTAGATACAGCAAGATAGCCTAAGAGAGAGGTGTGATTGACAATATTTAACTATTGAAGAGTTTAAAAACATTGATGTATTTTTTTAAACTAAAATATTGTTAATAATTAAAATTAGTGAGCACCTATTGACCTAAAGATGGGTCAATAGGCCTCGAAACATGGTGAAACTTTAGTTGTAATGAATTGATAAATGTTTGTATCAAAGGAAGATATGAATTTCACTATTTTACAAAAGATTGGAATAATATAGATCAAGTCTTCCAGTAGGTTAAAAATTATCAACATAGAATAATAACATACTTAACGGTATACATATTAGTTTTGATTTTATTGAATTGAGAAGTATGAGGCATAGAATTAAGTTATTTTTATTTATTTATAGATTTAAATAATCACTAAATAACAATAAAAACTTACCGAGAATATACTTGTAATCAACTAACATGGATCAAAAATATTTAAAAAAAAACATTAAATATCAACATTTACCGGATCTACATCCCAAATTATAACAGTGGTATCCTTCGACCCCGTGGCAAGCTTCAGACCATCTGGAGAGAATCGGCAATACCACACCTCATCGCAATGGTCGTTCAAAACTTGTATGGTCTCACATGGAAACTCTTCCCTAGAAAGTAATAAATTCTACACATAGTACAAACTTATCGAACATCCTTTTAAAAATAAAGAAATAATAAATAAAGTAGTAGATTAATTTTATTTGACTTACCATTCAAATTATTACATAGCATTACCTCGTATAACTCATGATATGGAAAATATAGTGACAGTAACTATTTTATCATTGATAAAAAAAAAAAATTCACATACTTATACAACAATTCATTATTTAATCATTCAAAATTACTCAACCCTCACTAATTGAGTGAAATTATTATGCAATTACCTTGAGCACCGATGATCAACAAGGAGGGATATGTTTTCAATGCCATCCTCAATTTTCGTGTTATGATAAGGGCATTTCTCTTTCTGAAGCTCAACAGCCTGGCTCAAAAGTGCATGGAGCCTAAATTGAAATAATGAATTTAATTTGCGAACACAAAAGAACAATTATGTAAAATTATCTTAATACCATAATCCCTACGTAGTAGCTTAAGTGTTTCAATCTTTTAAAGAAAAGTGGGAAAAAAAGTAACTAAAAGGGAGCATGCCACTATTTTCAGCAAGGCTGTAAGTCTTTGCCCTCTCTTCTATGCTGATTTCTTAAATTGAAGTTATTTCAAATTAAAAAGAAATAATTTGATTCAAAATTACTATTCCAAAATTCATCAAACCTAAAGTTTGTATTAAAATTACAATAACCAATACAAAATTCTAAATGCAGTATATACTGTAATTAATTTAAAGAAATAGAAGAATAATCATCGGTTTGGAGAAATAATCTAGGAAGTAAGATAAATAGGTACTTATCTGCGCATCCAGCTAACATGCATTACACTATTTCTTTCTGTATTACCTTCTTTAAATCACCACTTTTAATAAACTAGTTTAATTAGTCAATTAATGTCATATTTTCTCTGCACCCAACATCTATATCCCACATACCTTTAATCCCGAACTCGCATACTTCTGTATAGGTTTATCTGCACATTAGGTCCCTTCCTTTTTTACAATCCTTGTTTTGGTGTCTCCTATATTTTTATTTGTTTTAAAAACACTCCTTTATAAATGATTTACCTGTTATTTTTTTTTGTACGATTACATTGCACTAAAAGCATATGTTTTAAGTACAAGGAGTTTAACCTGGAGTGATCAAATTGAAATTGAAGTAATTAAATTATAGTTTATACCACTATTTATCAAACTTGGAAAGTCTTGACAAAAAAAATAAAATATTAATTTATAAATTCAAGAGAAGATGGTCAGAGAGAGAAAGGGGAAGAGATGCCATCAATGAAGAAAAACATAGAATAATCTTTGTTTATTTCATTTTTTATTGACCACAACTCTAACTTCTCGTTACATTGTACCTGTCATATTTAATTTTCTGTAAGAAAATTATGCATAATTTTTTTCTCATCATCTCGGAAAGTAACTTAGCTTCTAAGACTTTTTGGGAATGAACACTTTAAATAATTATAATGGATTGTTGACAATGTTTTTTTTTTTAATACTGATTCATCATTTTTATTCTAATTTTCGAAATCACAATTTTACATTCACATATTATTTTTTAAATATATAGTTTTATTTTATAAAAGGAAAAGTTATTAGATACACAGATTTTTTCCTGTTAAAATTCTTGATGAACATTAGATGATAGAGATTTTCAGTATGTGAGAGCTCAATACAAAAAGAATTCAACTGTAAAAATTGTTTTCGTTAAATTGAAATTGTATGCGAAATAAATTAAGTATATTATAGAAATATATTAAATATATTTTTATAAAAGGAGATATATTATAATAAAACTGACATGATAACCTAAAGCTAATCTAAATCAGCCTACCTAATCTTAGAAAAATATAACTTAAAAAGAGACTATTAAAATACTGAAATAAGTAATAGCAAATTCTTCTTATAAAAATTTAGTTTATAAACATTGAGTAAGAGACAAAAATATAAGGTTTTAAAATATTAAAATTATTCACTAATACTACATACAAAGATCATTTAAATCGAGTACTTAAATCAGTAATAAAAAATGGCAGGTTAAAAGTTTAAATCTAGATGGATAAGAACTTGTAAATAGGAAACAAATTTCTAGGTAAAACTGAAAATTTAACATGATTGGTGTTTAACAATGTATGAAAATAATAAATTGAAGAGAATCATTGCCATCTTATCTTCATCAACTTGATTATGCAAGATTTAACAATGCCATTATTTTATTATTAACGTAAGTACAGGTGATGGAAAGCTTAACTCACCTTCTTGGAGGAAGCATAATGGACGGAGGTAGGAACTGTTGGAGTCGATCCATAAGGTGTGCCCTCGAGGCCTCCCCTTTACCTTCCCAGTGGGCGACTGTCCTAAGTTCTTCAGGGCCTCCGCACATCATAAAACTGTAATGAGAAATAAACCGTAACAATAGTTTTCCTTAGGTAATGCGAAAACTGCACATACAACATCTTATACATTAATTTTTTCTGAATTTAGCTAATAGCCAATGTTCTTGGCGATATCTGAAGCAAATTAGTGATTAACTGGAAACAAAAAATTAAGTCAAGTTCATTCCTTAATTTAAATTTTCACTGAAATTAAGACTCATAAAGATGGAAAAATAATTCGAATACAAGATTAGATGGCAGTAACCCAAAACCAAAAGAAAAGAATAAAAAATGAGATGAAGCAGATGGAAAAGTGAGGTGATTTTAAGATTTTATAGGAAGACTACTTTTAATCTACAAACTAGCACTGTACAGGAACTGTAGCACAGGAACAGCACTGTTTTGTAAATAATGCTAAATAAGATTATCCTCAAACAAGCTTTGAAGGCTCAACTGCAAAAAGTTTTGGGGTAAGTCCTGTTGTCTGGAGAACTGATCTGATAATCATGTGATTAATGATCTGGAGTAAAGTGTCGAAGCCATGAGAAAACGTCATATGGAGACTCCTTGAGGGGAGTGACATCTCAGAAAAGATAATGAACAATATGAGTCCAACAATATATGAAAAGGGTGTGGTTGCCATGTTACTATTAACTATCAATGTATGGTAAAGTTTTTGAATCTAATGAACAAAAAAGAAAGAAAAATAAAATCCAAGAAAACTCTTGCTTAAATAGATCAAAACTAGATTATTTCAATCGCTTCCATAATATTACAATGCTATCTAATAGGATAGCATAAAAACATAAATATTATAAAATATATTTATTTTATAACACATAAAATAGGATAAATGGAGTCTTTCTGCTGTTAAGGAAGCATTTCTAAACTCTAGGGGGAGGCAGCTCAAGTTGGGCTGGTTATTAATGAAGGGAAAACAAAGTGTATGAGGACGGATCCCCAAGGTAGAGGGAGGCACCCACTGAGATCAATATTGGGACAGTATTCTTGAGTGGGTTGATGAATACGTGTACCTTAGAAAGCAAGTGAACTCCAAAAATGGCATAAAGCCAGAAATCCAAAGGAAGCCAATAGATGCTACTCCGGAATGCTAGGATACTTCCTTAGTCGAATTCCAACAAGAACCACTAAACTCTGCCTGTATAATAACGTAATAAGGTCAGTGCTTACATACGGCTCTGAAAGCTGGACAATTCCAAAGGCCCAGGAACAAGCTCTCCTACCTTTTGAAAAAGGAATGCAGAGAAGGATCTTCGGTTTCCTTATGCATCAAAGCTTGAATGGGGACTGCACACCAAAACAGCTCAAAGAAATTAATACTAAAGTAGACATTGTGAAATTCATAAGGATTAGGCAGTTGAGATGGTCTGGTAATATCGCCTGGATGAGGCCAGATGAATTGCCTGACAAATTCTTGAAGAGCAGCTTTACAGAACGAGTTGGCAGACTCAAATTACGATAGGCTGATGGTACGGCAGGCAGTGCCTAGAGTCTCTTAGACATCCATAATTGGCAATGAGCCGCATAAGATTAGCAGATTAAGTTGCAGGCAGCACTTAAATGTAGTCGAATTCATTTAAAGCAAGGGTGACTTTCGCCAACTCTCTTTAGTTGGTTCTTGTAAGCATCATGAAAACAAGTTTTGGAGACAAAGGCTGAAACCAGGGTTGGGTCTAGAAGAGAAGCAAGAAGATTAGCACTACGCTTATGATCTTTGCACAGCAGTTTGGTGGTTTTCTAGACAAGTGAAATGCTTTTGGCTGAATTCCCAACATAGTAAGACTTCAAATTAAAGTTGGAAAATCAAATGAGATTGATATTCATAGCGATACTAGGACCTACTTGTTCTGAGAATAAATAATCTTTGGATTGAGATTGAATAAGCTTCTATACATCATCACTAAGAAAGGAAAGTATCAGAAACAGGAACTAAGGTGTTTCTTTAAATAGTTCATATATTTATGACCCTGCATTGCTTTATATCTAGCTCTACAGATTACAATAGTAGGATATTACTCATGCATATTTAGTAACCCACAGCTGCATTTAACAGTTCACATTTTTTCATCCACTATTTCCTTTTCTTTCTAAATTAAGTTTAGCTAGTCTTCTTCAATATTATATTTTTATAATTTTTTTTTACAATATTATATTTTTAATTGCTTCTTTGGTGTAGCTCCATCTCTCATTCTTATACAGATGAGAGTACTTGCGGAAAACTTTTTTGCACTATTTTATTTTGAGATTACTTGACTATCTTGCATTATTTTAAGGTTTATGATATCCAGAGACTTTTTTTGAAGCTTCAAAAACGATGATTTCAATCTTGGAGCAAAAGAACGCTATGGGGCACCAAAAATGTTTGAGGAAAAATAATTTAAGGAATTAAAATCTATGTCAGACATTACCTAAACTTAAAAAATCATAATTAGCAGATAAAACTATGGTTTGTAAGCATTTGAAAGCAATAGTAATGATCCAGAAGAAAGGATATTGGGTGCAGTATGAGTTAAAGACGAGGGACACTTAACATTTTCTCATGGGAGAACTGTTGCTACAACAGCAAAAAAGGATGTTCTTGGAATCGTATCATAAATAGCAATGAAAAACAGATAGCATATGATGATCTTCAGTTAAAAAACCTTGTGGCAAAGCTTATCTGCATTTGGAGAGAAAGAACGGTATAATTTATCATGAGATGCTCAAACAAAATGAAACAATCATTGGAGATTGCTATTGACTGTAGTTAATGTGTTAGAGACTCTTGGGTAGCCTAAAAAGACAAGTTGTTAATCAGGTATGGATTTTATATGCAGATTTATGGGAGAAAGGCACCAATGATAGGCGATATGTTGAGAAAATGCATTTGACCGCTTAATTCATATATGCATTCATTTCCACATAAAAACAGCAAGAAATTATTCAAGGTCCTAATTATTTTATGAATAAAATGTTTGAAGTATCAAATTCAAGTAAGTTTCTAACTGCAAAAGGAGGGGTATGGTGATATGTGTACCTTGCTTTCACTTTAGAGAGTCTTCAGATATATTTGTTTCAAACTATTCATATAAAAAATTGTTTGGGAAGGGCTAGGTTGTTTTTATCTTTATATTGAGATTTGTTGATTAGGTCTAGGTAATGAGAGATGGCAATTGAATCTATAACACATTCTATATGTCTAAGATGCGTGATAAATACTTTCTTTGGTTATGGAGATATATATATATAGACAAACCGACCGTGTCGTATTCTAGTGGCTGTCATATTCATTCATGGTGAGCGCCAAATTATTTGACATTTGCCAGAATTAATTTCATTCTAATGCAATTTTATTACTTCATATTCTTGAATATAGTAGAGAAGTGTAATAGATTCAGAAATATAGAACTCCTTAAAATATGATACAATGATTTGATCCTCATAAATAAGCCAGCCGAACAAATTCGTTTTGATTTTTTGTCATCATTCAAAGCTTTTTGACTTCACAGTACATTTTTTTTTTTTTTTATCTCAAAATTATTTTTGTTAAAGATTCTTAAAAAATCATAAAGTTCTGCAGTGAATCAACAAAACAAAAAGAAATTTTGAATTCATCCACATGCTATGTTACAATTGATTGATCCTTTTCACACTAAAATGACCTGAAAAGTCTGGAAGATTATATGTATAAATAACTGCAGGGAAGAGGACTTGATTCATCTTCCTAAAAAATACCTAAATGTATTTAAACAGTTAATATTCACTTTTTCCTAGTTATGATGATCAGATACACTTATTAATAAACACTCTTGGTTATAACTACTTTTTGATAAAGGCATCATATCAACAAGAATAGAAAATATTTAGACCCTTCAACTCCCAGATTAGTAATAATAACAGAACTCGATCAAAAACTTGCAACCATACAACCACATCCTCAGCAAAAATCCAGCCATACTTTAGATGAAAGGTATTATGTTACAACCTGAATAGGGGCTTTTGAGAATGTAGTAAAGCAAAGCAATACTTGATACAATAGAATAAATACTTTTGTCCCCTTTCTCAGAAACCATTTGCATTTTATGTTATCACAGGATTTTGAGAGTCGCTAGGTATTCCTTCCATAAATATAAACATATTTAAAAGAAATACCTATTCCATTCCGAACATGAAGTTGTATGCTTTAATTAGAGTTAGCTGTAATCCTAATACAATTTAAGTTTACTTTATTTTTTTTTTTTTTCTTTCATAACCTCAGATACATAGAAAATGAAATATTCTTCGAATAAGTGAAAGGAGGGAATTCAAAGTATTAATCATTTCACAATTCTGTAAATTATTTTTATAAAGATATAAACTGATAAAGGCAGAGGTAGGCATAAGAAAAAAATAACATGAATTATACCCACATACTAAATTTTCAATAGAATCATATTAAACACTAGTGAAATAAAACCATAATTTGCAAAAAATATTTTTATAAGCATAAATATTATAACTACAATATCACATTCAGAATTGGAACAATTTCATGATAGTAACAGGTGATTAACATTAATTTGATACAGCCTTAAATTATAATAGCCAACAAAACATTTTTTCAGCACTCCATAACTTTCTAAATAATATTGATTAGTGTGGCTGATAACTATATTAATTTTGTTTGATTAGTTCCAAGAAGGCTTTAGGCTTGAAAGTTGTTGACATTACATATACTCTAAAATGTAGTTAAAGTCAAATACAAATGAAAAACAAATTTATTAACAAAATAAAGATACTGATATCACAAGAGAAGAAAAGGACTTCAATTAATGATGTAATCACTCCATCAAAATCAAATCACCATAACAAATAAGAACCATAAAAGGTTCAACATAACCTATATCAATGAATTACTGACCAAAAACCCACCATTGACAATGAACACTAATTATGAAATAATCTACACAAGAGGTTATTAATATTAGAATATATTGCCTAAACAGCTCAAAAAAAATTTCAGGTTTAAAGATGAGATACAGAACCCATAAAATACTCACCTAAGATTGTTACAACTACAAAATTAACAACAAAACAACTATGCTCTCTCATAAATCACAGACACACAATTAGACAAAGATGGAATAACACCTTTCATTATTATTTACAATATATTTGTAAGCAAATCTCAGTTGTGACATAATACCTGCTAATTTCATGAACCCTAGATGTATTATGTTGAAGCGGTGTTAATTCTTCACGTAACACGTGAAGGGCATCTAAAACTCTTCCATCTTCTAAAAACTCCAAGTATTTTTGTTCTAGTATTAGAAATTTCATTTCCTGTACAAAGAAAAAAAAATTGACACGATAAGAAAACTTTATGCAATAGTAAATTGCATTTTATAAAAAATATAAATATTGAAGTCATGACAATGAAACTTACAATTAAAAAAGTTAAAAAAAAAATTACTGAAATACACTTTGCTTACAGATAAACTGTTAGATGATTTTTCTAGAAGAGGTTTCAGTTCATTAAGATCATTGTCAGCCTGTAAACAAAAGATGAAGTAAATGATGAGACATGATCTGTAATCCCAAATAATAACATTTGGGCAATTTCATGGATTATGGTGGATTAAAATTCATGATCTATTGGAATTTTCTCACCTTGCTCCACTCTCCATCCATAATATGCTGCCTAAATTTTGCAGCAGCAGGATGATCCAATCGACAACCCGATTCTTTCATAAGCATATCAGCAGTTTGCCTAATTAAGGAAGTATAAAATGGTTATTACAAAGAATGTAGTAACCCCTTAATGTCAAAATTAAATTTGCCATTATAAGCAAACTATGTTAAGAAAAATAAAACTTGACAACTACTTACTGAAGGCCAATACTTTTAAGATGTTGTCCAATTAGCCTGACAATATCTTGGTCAGTTTTGCTGAATATTCTCTCCAGTTCGCCATTCGCTTCAGTTTTGATCTGTGTCTCACCTTTCGTAATTGGTTCATCTTTCTCTTTATGCTGTAGCTGTGGAGAACAGCCATTAGCTTGCATCGTAGCTTCTATTGAAGTACGAGACTTTTTTCGCGGTGGCGGGTCCAAGCCGCCGTCCTCCGAATCGCCCTTCGAGTCCAGGCTGCTATCGGACCTCCGTCTTGGATTTGATTTGCTTCGTCCCCACCTGGTGCAAAAATTCAACAAAATTTTGATACTATGACCATACCTTGAGTAACACAGATGGCAGACAGCTGAGCAATGTTTAGATCCGTGACGTCACAAGGATATGGATTCCTTTGTTTTGCTAGTCGTTTACTAGGTTGCGCAAAACCAATCATATGTTTAATAGTAATATATATTTATAATTTGGGCTAATTTTAGAAGCTTAAAATACTTTTTATTAACCGGGTTCCACTTTAAAATCAGTTAACATCATGCTGATTTATGTTATTGCGGTAGCATTGAATAATTTTCAAGCTTTTCGTTCTGATTTTAATTGGAAATTACCTTGTTACAATTATATATACTCGATTATCAGATATTTTAACCACCTAATATTCTTCCTTCATAAAAGAATTATTACGATTTTGTAATAAATCGATAGTGAAGTTGTTTAAATTACAGGTTTCCATTCTATTCGATTCCATCTAAATTATCTATAATGGGATGATTTCTAAAAGATTAAATGATTCAAATAAAATTACTATGTCTACCGAAAACATCTGAGATCTCTAATAAATGATTTGATTATTTACAGAAATATAGAAATACTTCCTTCCTGAACTTCACTACCGCACACGAAACATTTACATTATGGAATTAAAAAAACATCTGACAATAATAACATTTTAAGTACAGATATTCACCTATTTATAAATAAAAGAATGTTTATTATCGAATGCACTTGTTTTAAATGTTAAAATCAGCTGATTAGGAAAATACTGCCAGCTGGACAAGGTTTTAAATTAAATGAAAATATAAATTACTGATTACAATTACTAATTGTAATTGTAATTATAAGTAGGTACAAAGTTTTATCTAATGTACAAATGTAAATAAGAGTTCTTGATAACTTTACTGTTAATTTTGAAAGACAATGAACAAATAATTATTTTGACTGGAACGATGGGTATTCAGGAAGCTGAAAAAATTTAAACTCTAAAAAAATTACAGTTTAAAATAGGAGGATTTCTTGACTTCATTATAACTTTTTTATTTATTTAATGAAATTTACTACTGTATAATAATTAGAACAATAAGTAAATGTAACGGTAAGAATTGAAGCAATCCATTAGTAGCACTAAAACATTGTTGAATCTAAGTTAATAGGTCACGACGCCATCTTCTTTTCAGACACCTTAGGAGATAGTCAAGAATAGAGGTCAAAGCAAAATTTCAAGTAAACAAGTGGTTATGATGGGTCGGGTTTTTTATTGTGAATGGATTGGTATCTAGTTGGGGCCAAATCGGTGACATATGGAACATAAAGGTATAATTTTTTTGCGACAAAATAAGGAGCATCCAGGATTTGCGGAGAATTGGGAGTTTGGTGCGTTTTTTTATAAAATTAGGTTTCTAGTCTTTTCAGTCCCTTATCAGTTTTCCAGGTGAGACGCTTGTCAATATGGAATTCAAGGTAGCGGATCTGTTCCACGGGGGTAAGTGGATTATTATCAAAAAGTTCAGTAGGACATGATGCTGTAGGCTTACGACATAAAGGTGAACGCGATTTAATGGGCTTTTTTTTTATTTTCTCCAATTTTGATACCATTTACGTGATCTTTGCCGGGCAGGTGGCCCTAGGAATTTTGAATTTCATTATCCCATATCCTAAGTATACCGGTATTGGTGAAATGTAGGGCTCCCATTGTAGTATCGTCCGATTAGAATTAGTAGTATAAAGTGACGTTAAATAGAATGTTTTTATACCATTCTTCAAGGATTAGGAAGTAAGAAAATTTGAATTATGAAAGTTTGGATTTCTTGTTTCATTTTACAGCATTTGGGTAATTACTCACAGATACACACATATTTGTCAACAGCGTTAACATTGAGGATCATAGGAGGATAGGTTGGGATTTCAACTGTATAAACCATGTTGAGTATAGAACAGAGCATATTGCTTTAAGAGACACCTGTATATTGGCAAAATATTGTAGTTTTAGGAATATCTAATATTGTGGTTTACTATCCATGTGGTAAGAGATAGAGTTCTATCCATGAGTTAAATCAATTATGAGATTGGACGACAGGAATGTGGTTATCCCAAGAGTAAATATTTGAAAGGGAAAGCGGCGTCGTATATATAGCATTCCCAAGTCTATTTGAACCTTTTCCAAGTCAACTGTAACCCTTTCCAAGTCACAAGAAACCCTTTCCAAGTCAAGTGTAACCTTTTCCTAGTCAACTGTAACCCTTTCCAAGTCACAAGAAACCCTTTCCAATTCAAACGTAACCCTTTCCAAATCAAATGGAACCCCTTTCAACTAAATCGTCACCCTATTTATTTCAATTGTAACTGTTTCTATTTCAATTGTCACCCTTGAAAAAATCTATTGAAGATGGTAACATTTCTGATTTCTTTCACACGGGAGTCCAATTATATGTTATCGGGGACGGTGTTTTTAAAAAAAAAAATTCATTTTGTATTTCAGTGGGGGGGGGGGGGGGGAGGAGGGCGCACTATGAAAAAGTTAAATATTTGTCTCATTATTTCCAATACAATGTCAATAATCTGCAGCTTCGTGACTTTAAAATAGTAACTCATATGGTAGAAATTATTTAATCTAAGACTTTCCTGATTTATTCAATAGCAATTTTCATTTTCATTACTTTTCGGATTTCTATAGCATTTCCAAGTCTATTTGAACCTTTTCCAAGTCAACTCTAACCCTTTCCAAGTCATATGGAACCTTTTCCAAGTCAAGTGGAACCCTTTCCAAATCAAGTGTAACCCTTTCCAAGTCCCAAGAAACCCTTCCCAATTCGAGCATAACCCTTTCAAAATCAAATGGAACCCCTTTCAACTCAATAGTCACCCTAACTATTTAAATTGTAACCGTTTCCATTTCAATTGTAACCGTTTCCATTTCAATTGTCACCCTTGAAAAAATCTATTTAAGATGGTAACACATTTTCGGATTTCTTTCGCACGGGGGTCCAATTTTATGTTATCCGAAACGATATTAAAGAAAAAAAAATATTCAATTTGTATTTTAGTGGCGTAGGGGGGGGGGGGGGGGCACTTGACAGGGGGCACTGAAAATAGTTTGAATTTTGGGTTTCTTTCACATGGGGGTCCAATTTTATGTTATCGGGGACGCTGTTTTAAAAAAAAATATCTAATTTGCATTTTAGTGGCAGGAGGGGCACTCTATGAAAAAGATAAATATTCGTCTTATTATTATCAATAAAATGCCAAAAATATGCAGATTCGTGACTTTAAAATAGTAACTCATATATATAGCATTTCCAAGTCTATTTGAACCTTTTCCAATTCAACTGTATCCCTTTCCAAGTCAAAAGAAACCCTTTCCAAGTCAAGTGTAACCTTTTCCAAGTCTACTGTAACCCTTTTCAAGTCACAAGAAACCCTTTCCAATTCAAATGTAACCCTTTCCAAATCAAATGAAACCCCTTTCAATAGAAAATGTAATAGATAGGGTGACGATTGAGTTGGAAGGGGTTCCATTTGATTTGGAGAGGGTTACATTTGAATTGGAAAGGGTTTCTTGTGCCCCCTGTCAAGTTCCCCCCCCCCCCTACGCCTCTAAAATACAAATTGAATATTTTTTTTCAATAATATCGTCTCGGATAACATAAAATTGGACCCCCGTGCGAAAGAAATCCGAAAATGTGTTACCATCTTCAATAGATTTTTTCAAGGGTGACAATTGAAATGGAAGGGGTTCCAGTTGATTTTGAAAGGGTTATGCTCGAATTGGGAAGGGTTTCTTGGGACTTGGAAAGGGTTACACTTGATTTGGAAAGGGTTACACTTGACTTAGAAAAGGTTCCATTTGACTTGGAAAGGGTTAGAGTTGACTTGGAAAAGGTTCAAATAGACTTGGAAATGCTATGTAAGTGAAGTGTAGAATAACTTTTCGTAGGAGCTGTTTTACGATTTGTGGTGTAATGAAATTGAGTCCAGGAGTTTTTTTTGTGTTTAATTTCTGAATAATATCAATTTTTCTGAAGGATGGAATACTTTGAGAGGAAAGGGAATTTGGAAGTTGTGTTTCAACATGGTCAAGATGTATCATCGTTCTTTAATAGTAACGTCAATCCAAGGGCGGATACAGCCGGTTGTAAAGGGAAGGGGCTGCAGCCCCGAAATTCCTTCACATGAAAAATTCTCCCAGTTTACTGATCCTGTAATAATATAATCCGAATAGGCGGGCGCAAGCGACGGTGCTGCTTCTGTGACGGCGCTGCAGGAACTAGAGAAACGGGGATAAAAGCGGGGCCATTACCTGGGATTCATAGGGTTTTTTGGCGTTTTTAATTTATTTTTCCATAATTAAAACCCGATTGAGCAAAAAATAATTTGAAAAATATCTAATAGGTATTGCTCGGTCCCTCAGTGTTCAATTAGAAAATCAAAAGACGTGTCATTCCCTTTTATTTCCAAAAAATAAAAAGCTTCTTAAAGAGTGGATTGTAAAATTAAGAATAGATAAGCCTATTTCGAAACATATGACGATATGTAGTCTTTATTTTAAAGAAAGAGACTATATTTATCCAGGTAAATATTAGTATTTGACATTTTATTATTCCAAAATGCTAGTTTTATGCAAATAACATTGAGACCATAGTGTCATAGATTTGTTTTTCTTTTTTAATTTTCCCCATTTTTCTATTACATCCGTTGTGCTTAATTGTTCCATGTTTTCAATGCGAAGCCTGAAAGTTTTGACTAATAAATAAATAATATGACAAAGAATCTAAGCTGTCATAACAATGATTGTGTGAATAGGTAATTAATGTTATTACTAACCGAAAAACGTCGAGTAAAGTTACGTTAAGTGTGTTTGCATTTACCAGAACTACCAGCTTTACACGTACAATGACAAGAAAATTGCTTATTATTATTAATAAATTTGATTTCCACTTTTATTTGATGGGGCAGTCCTTTAAGATTGCTAGTTTAAAGGCACGAGACTTGTAAAATAACTGTTTTTTTATTTTTAGATATTATTCCACATGTAAATATGTGGTTTGCATCAAGAATAGCCTGCCCTTCAATTAATGGTCTTTTAAAATTACCAATTATCTCTATCACATCATATATGTCTAACACTGTTCTTTCCGACATTTTGCAAAACTACTAGCGCACCCTATATTCGATTGCGCCCGCCTATAGAAGGTTCAGGAACAGCATTTGAGTGATTGTGAAGCAGAACAGAGCTATGATCTGATAAGAGGACATCTATAGGCGGATCCAGAAATTTTCTGAGGGGGGCGCACTTTTTTTTTACATTTCATGAGTGATGAAGGCCCTAATTTAAAATACATATTAATAGATAATAAATTTGCGTTGTAAATTACTATAAATGTTTAAATACAATTCATTTTCAATTAGTAGACTTGAACAATGACTAAATATAGCTCATATTATATAGAAATAGTAATACTTTATGAGTATCCTCTCCTCTCAGGTTCGCCCCCCCCCCCCCCCGCGCCCCTCCCCTGGATCCGCTACTGGGTTTGACTGTGGATAGGAAGAAAGGAGTCTTTGATAGAATGGAATATGTCAAGGTTTTTTTTTTCTTTTTGGATGCGGGCCAATAAGTAAGATTCGTATCTGACAAAAAGGAGTAATTATTCGTGTTTGTGACGCTGGAAAGATTTAGTCACGAGTTTAAAAAAAAACCTTTTTCCAGGGTTACGTTTCTGGAACAAAATTTGGAACACAGCGTTGCTTCACTTTGACCGCCATTGGTGATGAAATGGACCAAATAGACCAGTTTTTACGGACATCATTAGTACATTTATGATTAATTAACTGATGGTTAATCTACTATTTTTT
Source organism: Aelia acuminata (assembly GCA_911387785.2). Taxonomy (NCBI): domain Eukaryota; kingdom Metazoa; phylum Arthropoda; class Insecta; order Hemiptera; family Pentatomidae; genus Aelia; species Aelia acuminata. The sequence continues at coordinate 118,247,480 of OU426982.1, read as the reverse complement.
TACGTAAACAGATAAACATATTTACCAGCACGCACTTCGCCTTCTCTTGCAACAAAGCTCTCGGCTTCTCTCTAAATAGACTTCTTTTTTTTCATTGAAAACGGAATTAAAAAGATTTTTATAATTTAGTAATTTGGTGGCGGGAAGGCCCATGGCAACGCATGATTTGGAAAACGAAGGTAGCAAGTTCGAATCCCAGGGTCAGGGGAGATTTAATAATAATATTCAGCCTCAATCCCCCACCCTCTCCCGTGGCCCGGGAAACCCCGCATTGGCTAACAGGCGAGGAACAAAAAACATTAAACATAAACGTGATTAGTCCGTAGCCTTATAAACAGCAGCCCAAGAAGGATGTCTATGATCATCAGGATAGCAAACTTAGGAAAGGCGCTAGAGGAAATGGAAATAGAAGTTGGAGCTATTCTCTGTTTATTATATAGTGTTCCAGATAAAATAACCACACTTGAAACATCTCAAAGTAATGTTAATATCAAGCAAAAATTAGTAAAAAAAGGAAGACCCAAACAAAACATACTAAATCAGATTGTCAATAAATGAAAATAGAGCATATACCAATATCGGCCCTAAAGTTCCAAACTTCTCATTGCATGATTCTTCACCGCCGCAAACTAAGGCCTAAAGGAGGCTGTAGACAGGCGAGGTTTAAAGTGAAAAAAGGAATCAGTTCCCCCAGGATCGATATTTGTCGATGAAGCTCAATGAACAAAGTACTGTGGTAGAATAGGAACGATCAAGAAGAACAAAATTTATATTCAGTTGTTGCTGTCGCATATATTCAAGCTCAAAGTTACATTAATACAAGACATACAGCTAAAGGGAAAATCCGAATGTTGATTTTTTGTTTTTTATTTTGTCAGTCTTCGATTAATTCAATTCCTCGGCTTAGAGGCTGATATAATTGCTCTATATATGGCCGATTGGATTGGTGTCTTCCTCACGAGAATTGTTTTGATTTTATTGACGCCTAAAAAATTCAAGCCGATCCTGGTCGTGGGTATGCGCACAGGGTCGGTTTTGCATAAATATAAAATGATTGCATCTGGCATATTTTAGTATCTCACAAATGAATTATAAAGCTATAAGAACTGTTCGATAAAATTACTTAATATCCTCTTTCGAGGATTCCTCGTTTAAGAACAACAATCAAATATATACATTCGTTTGTTTGTTTAACGTCTCTTATGCTACTAAGGCTAATCTGACGATGCTACAGAGGGATAAATCGTAACAGTTAACTTCATGGTGTCATGATGGTACTAATTTAATACAAGAGAATTGGTAAATGGATACATAATATTTTAATTAATATAAATTGAATATTTTTATGTTGTAATATGCAAAGACCAATTCGTCCAATTTCATCCAATCTCGGTTAATAACGAGAAAAATATACTGATATAAAATCAAATATTTTTCTAGTAGGAGTCGAATAGTTGCTTAGACCTGGAAGCGTAGGACGTTTTATTTATATCTTGCCTCAGAATTATTTACGTATGCATGTTAAAATAAAAATAATCCTTTCATAAATTATTCCTTCACGATAAATTTTTTTTATGATGGTCATTAAAATTAACGTTACCTCTGCTCTCCCTTTTTAATAAATCATGTCGTGATATTATAATTAATGAAGTTTCCATTGTACTAATAACGCTTATAACTTTAAAAACCTAGCAGCCAAACCTGGTCGACTTGAAAAAACGAATTTTAAATACATAAAGAGGCTTAATATTCCACTTGCATTCATTCACGTTTTTCTTCCAAGCTGATTAGTTGTAAACAATGTGCAATGTGAAATACTATGGAAGCACCATATGTTATTGTTTGTAATTTAATTTATATGTATATACATTCATATTAATCATTTGGCGGTTATACTTATTCGTATCTAACTGAAATCAATTGACAACCTGGTATCTTTTGTCTTCCTTAAAGCGATTAACAGATCAAACTCCTTTTCGAGTTTCACAATTATCCTTCAAAAGGTCAACTGGATTGAATAAAATTTATCTCACCGCGATATTTATTTTAAGTATGGACTTGATTTATTTCTTTACACGTTACAAATCCAACTAGAAAACAGTTTTGAAAATGCACGTAATATGAATCATATGGTTTCCTCGACAAAACAAAATTTTCCTTCTTAAATTACGCCATCACCGTTAAAGAATAAAAAAAAAAAGAACATTGTCAAGCATGAAGTTTAAAAAACAAAAACCGCAACTAAACACGATGAAAGAAATGTCCTATCGTTTCTAGCATCGAAAGGTTATCAATATAAAGGAGTATGCTGTAACTGAAAGATTAATAATGAAATTAAATACAATCAACAAAAATTTGATCTAGCAAAATGTGGCAGACAACCCTTTAAACGAATATTTCAGAACACGTAGGAAGAATGAATCACGCCTTCTCAAATAATACCCCTTTAATATTATTTTTTGATCTTTTTTGTTGTACTATAATTAGTAAATAAAATAATTTTTCAATAATCTAGAGATACATACGTGTGCTACAATAATAATCCAGAAAAATAATCCAGAATGGGGAACAAGAAATTATTAGAACGCATGCCGAACTCCTGGGAGAGAAATGTACTGAAAAGAATAGTAGCTGAAATGGGATTTGGAGAAGGAGGAGTTGATGGAACTCCTTGCGGAACCAGGCATTATGGCATGATTAAAAAATAAACCATAAAAGATGGAGAGGAGAGGAGGATCCGATGCTGGTAAGTATTTGAAGATGGGAGCAGAGAGTTCAAGATCCTGGAGATTTGACTGATTTGGGGAGGTCCGGATTCTTCAGGAACCGTAGTGCCATAAATAATAAAAAATAGTAAATATTGTTTTTAAAAACATTAGAAGTGAAAATGGCTCTGCGGTTAAAAATATTCAGAGCTCTAAGGAAGTTAAAGGAAGTAAAAATGCTCTTGAAAGGAAGGATGATAAAACTGACTATATGGTATCCGAACAGACCCTTGATGGTGCCTAATTCTTAATCAAGTCACTAATCCTTATAAAGGAATAGGAATAGAGACGAGAAGAACTAATGGAAAACGTACCTACTTGGAGTTGAGATACCAGTTGTCAAGGGGAAAAACATTCTTCGGCATAAAACCCTTACTTTAATCAACCCTCACTTAGTGTGTATTTTTAACATAATTCGAATCCATCCTAGTAAACTGAAGGCGGAAAAAACAATTAAGAAAATAATTCCCAAAATTTACTCAAATACCATCCATCCTCTTATCACAATCACCAATTTAGTTTAAGACTGAAGATCAAATGAAGGAAAAAATGATAATCACCTAATAATGATTAAATTTGAATAAAATACTGGCTACTCGGTACTCAGAAAAGTTTTAACCCGTGTCATGAATTGTATGTCTCAATCAAATAGCAGATAGTTTTTTCATCCAGGGACGAAGAAGGGTTGGCATCAAAAAGGCATCTAGGTACAAACATGATTAGATTGATTTCTGATCCGGGGACGGAGTTGAGTTAAAAGTACGAACCAGGATACCAAGTATTAGGCAGTTATTGTTTTACGATGCCAATAATCAAGATATAATGGGTGTCTAACGAGAGGTTGTAGTTTAAAATTTAAATTTCTAATAAATTTTTATGTAGTTATGATAACCTAATTTCCCATATAGGTTCTTGGGGGTATGTACCTATGAGGAACCTATAGGAAATAAGATTCCGTATTTGTCACTTCTAGGTACAGATTTCTAGAAGACTGTAACAACATTGTCAGTTGGTCTGTGGGAGAGTGGGTGAAAAGGCAATGTTTTTTTTAATACGAAAAAACTAGCCAGAGAATTACAATTCGATTTTCATATATAACTACTACAGCCACAATTGACTGATTATGTGTTCATGTAAGACCGGCCATACAAGTGAGCAATAAAACCGAAATGCGAATAAAATAAACACGCTAGTTAAATGGCAAGCCCGCACACTGGAGCCATGACAACAGATTCAAATTTAAGAAACGTGTTTTTATTTTTATAATCTTATCTTCGGTCTTATCGTCGCTTAGTATGCGATCAGCCTGAGTCATACACCCGTCTGCCTCTACAGCCAGTATATTTCAAAACGTAACCATTTATATTGAAAGAAAATATGAAATATTCAAGCATATATTATTAAAGTCATTATGATACTTTTAACCCCTCCCGAAATGTTGCTCCCATACCTGTTAAGAAATTATTGCCCTGCCGTTTAAAAATATATCAAACACTAACCGAGAAAATAATACAAGAACTTACCTTGGTCCTAAACTAATAGGCTAACAAATGAAAAATGTGATCGCTTACCTGTCAATCGTGAAGAGTTTACAGTCATTGGGGCCATAACTGAATTCCTTAAATTTAATTTTGTACAAGAAATGAACATAAGTTGTAATGAAAATGAGTGATAGGCCTTCAATTCCATATCCAAAAGCAGAACACGGGACGGATATCATGAGTCTTTCATAACCTCGTGGGGAAAAAATATTAAACCAATCGAAAATCAACATATGATATTTTTACAATGATGTACAGGTAGAGATATGCCCTCTGTAATACAACAAAGAGGTTTAATGTATTAATCTTATACCTACCCTAGTTTATTTACTTACTTCATGGTAAATGTCCTGTTGATTTTACTAAAATAATTTCTAAAATTTAATCTAATCACATGTATGAAATATAATTTGTGATGTGTATTGTTATAACCGTTTTTCGTTATCAATCTTCATCATAATATAATTTCAACGAACTTCATATTTGATGAATCTTGCTTAATTTACTATAGTTTGTTCAAATCGAATAATATATTTTATGAAACTCATTTTAAGAATAATGTACATTGTAGCCCATAAAAACTAGTGAAATGTACATGATTTTATTATTTGTTCAGAACAATTAAAAGTATTGTATGAAGTGATACATTATTTTAACATGTTCACGCTGGCGCGTACCACTAGTCTTCGATCGCACAAGACTGCCTCCTTGGGCAGCGTGTACCACCGGTGACTAGCACATGTTTGATTGTGCTATTAGGCTGCTAATAATAAATTACTTGATATCGATACTCGATACTCGATAAGTCAATTATTAGACTTCAGGTCGGGAATGATTACGAAAATATCGATTTTAAGGTTACTCGCTCAGTATCGATTTATTATAACTTGTCCGATATGAACGATACTGGGGTTTACAATTAATTTATCGAAGCGCTGATTATGGCAATAATATCGATTTTAAGTTTACTCGTTCAGGTATCGATTTATTATAACTTGTCCGATATAAACGATATTGGGGGTGGAAAAATGATCAAGTTGTCGAAGTTGCCAATTATGAAAATAATATCGATTGTACAAACAATTTCTGTAGTTACATTACTCGCTCTGAGATCTATTGATAATAACGAGCGTGATATAAACCATATTGGGGTGGACTATAGGCGGGCGCAATCGAATATAGGGTGCGCTAGTAGTTTTGCAAAATGTCGGAAAGAACGGTGTTAGACTTAGTTGATGTGATAGAGATAATTGGTAATTTTAAAAGACCATTAATTGAAGGGCAGGCTATTCTTGATGCAAACCACATATTTACATGTGGAATAACATCTAAAAATAAAAAAACAGTTATTTTACAAGCCTCGTGCCTTTAAACTAGCAATCTTAAAGGACTGCCCCATCAAATAAAAGTGGAAATCAAATTTATTAATAATAATAAACAATTTTCTTGTCATTGTACGTGTAAAGCTGGTAGTTCTGGTAAATGCAAACACATCATTGTAACTTTACTCGACGTTTTTCGGTTAGTAATAACATTAATTACCTGTTCACACAATCATTGTTATGACAGCTTAGATTCTTTGTCATATTATTTATTTATTTGTCAAAACTTTCAGGCTTCGCATTGAAAACTTGGAACAATTAAGCACAACGGATGTAAGACAAAAATGGGGAACATTAAAAAAGAAAAACAAATATGACACCATGATCCCAATGTTATTTGCATAAAACCAACATTTTGGAATAATAAAATGTCAAATACTAATAGTTACCTGGATAAACATAGTCACTTTCTTTAAAATGAAGACTAAATATCGTCATATGTTTCGAAACAGGCTTATCTATTCTTAATTTTACAATCCACTCTTTAAGAAGCTTTTTATTTTTTGGAAACAAATGGAATCACACATCTTTAGATTTTTTTTAAGAACACTGAGGGACCGAGCAATACCTATTAGACATTTTTCCAATAATTTTTTGCTCAATCGGGTTTTAATTATGGAAAAATAAATTAAAAACGGCAAAAAACCCTATGAATCCCAGGTAATCGCACGGCTTCTATCCCCGTTTCTCTAGTTCCTTCTAGTTCCTCAAAGAAGCAGCACCGTCGCTTGCGCTCGCCTATAACGTTATCGAGGGGGAAGATTTTCAAAACAATATCGATTTTAAGGTTACTCGGCTAGGAATTGATTATCAGAATTAGCATAATATAAACGTTATTGGGATTGAGTATGGGCTGTAGAGGGTGCTGATTTTCAAAATTATATCAATTTTAAGGTTACTTGGCTAGGAATCGGTGTATTACACCTTACACGATGTAAACGAGATTGGGATTAACTATACAATTATCGAAGGTGTTGATTATAAAATTTATTTCGATTTTAAGATGATCCACTCGTTTTAAGCGGGTAAGTTGTAATTAATTGATACCTGAGCCAATATCGAGGGGGGGGGGGATGAAACCTCCCTCCCACCGATACCACCTCTGATTAGGGGCCCTTCGAAGAGAAAGGGGGCTTCGAGGGTGGGACCATTCTGCAGCAAGAAGAATAAAATGGGCGTGTAAAATTGCAAAACTTAGCTGTGAACGAATTCCGAAAAGATTAATAAGCGCGGTGCCGAATGGAAAACGTCCAAGGGGCAGGCCGAGACGGAGGTGGGAGAATTGCGTTAGGGCGGATCTATCGAAGTTAGGTCTGGAAGACGGTCGATGGATGGAGGTGTGCAGGGTGCGAGTGGTGGTGTCGGCATCGAACCTTCGGGTTCGCTAAGCCTTTATTATTATTATTATTATTTTTAAGTATTATGTAAACATATAACTTATAACATATAGAACCCTGGCCCCTAAAGTTCTAGGTACGCCACTGGTTACTGTTATTTTCAAAAAACTATTAATTGTTTAAAATTAATGTTAATTAAAATTAGACAATATTTTAAAGCTCAAATTTCATTAAAAGCCGATCTTATGGGATCAACACGGTTGGCAGTCCTGATTAGGACCAGCCTTAAAATTAAGGTATGGAAGGACCTTTGTAAACATAAAAAACTGTTCTTGATTTTGTCAACATTTTTCAAATCAAAAGATAAAGTTTAAGAAAACTACAATAAAAGTACCTCAATAGATAAAGCATCAATGATAACAACACAGTAAACATGGTTAAAATATACATTGTATGCCGCGATTCCGTTTTTCGTTTCATAAGGATTGGCAAAATATCAATTGTGTATTGCTTAATGCAAATCTATTTTCAGAACAGGATTGAAACCTTGGCTACGCATTTAAAGCACTTCCCTATTATAAAAAAAAACCTCGAATCAAAAATAAAAGAAAGCTAGGCTCAACCGGTTTTTATGATGAGTACTGAAATAAAAGTTTGTTGCTATCTCTTTCTTTCGAACCAATCTATTTTTATTGGTTATAAAATAGAGACCTCTGTAATACTAGGCTAAATGATTAATTGCTTTTATTCAATTCATTTGTTTTAATTATAATTCAGAAACTTCAACACAAAGGACAGTCATTGTTACCAACAAAGGCCTTTTGTGTTAAGTAAACATCAACATTTTAATTTAAAAGAAAATTGATATTGAAGGAAAGTTAAAACCTTTAGAGTTGGAATGTAATAAGAACACTTCTAGACTTAAATAATGCATAATGAGGATTGTATGCGGTATTTTCTGTCCAAAATATCAATAAAAATGAAATAATAAACATCCTTATCATGGTAAGGTAAATCAGTTTTGATGTGAGGGGCTGAGAAGACACTGGATTAGGTATAGATGAAAACAAAAACCTCAATAATTAAAGTTTTAAACAACATATATCAGAACTAAAAATATTGAATATGACAATGACAATGACTAAATGGCATTTCACAACTATTCACTATATACACTATTCACTTCTATACACATGTTAGAAATACTAGCAAAATTAATTCTCACCAGACTCAAGATTTTGTGTGTATTTTTGAATTCCAAACTCTCATAGTGTTAGATTAAATTTAGCCCTCTCGTCGATCAATGCATAAGTACAAAGAAATTTTAGCTATGATTCACATTTTTGTCAAGAAAAGTTCCAGTCAATACAAAAAGTGGAAGAATGCACTTGCAGAAATGTGAGCATTACATCATAAATTAGATAGAAAAATGAACGAACAATTACAATTTTACTTATTAGTGTCAGGATTATTTACTATGTACAATTGCATATTAATACCATTTTACAAGCAAGCTGATTCATTAATTGACAACTACTCAAAACAATATTTTAAATTTTGAAAGATTGAATTCTAGGCAAATTGCAATTTTCAAAATAATACTTATGAATCCAACAGGCCCATCAAACTTCAAATGATATGCAAAAATTAATTAAAATCAATGATAATTAAAATTATCTCTTTTATGACCAAATATTTAAGTCTCAAATAATAGTAAAGATGGTTAAAAAAACAAAACAATATATTAGTTTAGGCTTCGGGATTGATTGTAAATTCTCTGAAAATTTCACGTTGAGCCCTCATCACTAGAAACTATGATATTAAAAATTATAACATTACTAACTACAAAAATAAAAAACAAACAATCTATTTTATGACAAACCTTCACAAAAAAGGCCATCAGAAGTTTCCCCGTTCTGCTATTTTAACAAGTAAAAATAGATTAGTTAAATCATAGAAGGATTTACACAGTAACCACTTTCACAATACCACAAATTATTATAATCAACTTGATTGTTTATTTTTTTCATTGCCACTTATCGTATTTATTAATATATTATCATAAATTCTAAATGAATCAGCAAGCACTGCTTAATATCAGTATTAAAGAAATCTGATACAATAAAACAAGCTGATAAAATATTATCACTTTCTTTTTTTTTAAACTGAAATATGAACCTTGATAAAGGAATATATCCTGCAAACAACAATTAAAAGAACGTGTTCAATATATAACATAACGACTGAATGTTTATCTTGTTTATTATAAACAATGCCCTTCCAAGTGAAAATACCAGTAATAATAATTAGTTTTCATCAATCCAAAACTTAAAAATTGTGCACACTGTTGTTTAACAAATCAGTTAAATTGTAGAAGTTATGATTAAAAATTCATGAACGTGCAAGTACACCTCACATTCAAGCATATTGCAAAATTAAATAATCAATGAAGGGAAAAATATAAGATCTTATAACTGTTCTTCCCTCCTTATTATTAATTTATAATGATTTGTTACTAACATTTTTGCTAAGAAAACAGTTATAATTAACTTGAATCCCATTACCTTTACTCAACTAAAATACCTTAGACCACATATACAGAAATAAGAGACTATTTGAGAGGAACTACCATAGAAAACAGAAATCGACACACATTCAGGGTGTGTCTCTGACCTCATAGGCCTAGACGGTTAGTTGAATTCTAAACAAATCAATATTGTGAAAAAAAAAAAAGTAAACAATTCTTTTGGGTTTTAGCAGAACCCATAGAATATTTTGAAGAAGCCAATTTCAATATTGATAACCTGCATTTGGATAAGAAAAAATTCTATTCGAATTTTTCAATATAACAACAGAAATAAATTTAAATAGTAAAAATCCAATTTATATATACTTAATATTTATTTATCCTTATTTGAGAGACTAGACAGATTACTAGCAATAAAACTTGAAACAATCCTCTAGTCTCAACATATATATTTTCGGTTCACCTCAAACAATAAATTTGTCTAAGCCTACAGGCCATTTTGTTAAAAGATTTTCCCCAATAACGGCCTAAAAGCACAAATGTTGGAGCCAAGTTGAAAATATACAAGTCGAGATAAGAGGTCAATAAAAAAATCAATGCTAATGCCCTATTCATTACAATAGTTATTTTAATGAAGTATATTTTATTTATAAATAATAAATTTTAATAATAACAGTAACTAATAATCATAAAAAAATGGATATTTTTATAATCAAAAGAAACAGTTTGATAATAAAATGGACTTAGTTAAGGTTAGAGTACAACAATTCAGTAAATTGCAAGGATATAATATCATAAATATTGTTTTGCAATTGATATGAACGAAGCTGACAATGAATATTATTGAAATAAACTTACTTATTTCGTAGGAATTTTCTTTCTTCAGCAATATGTTACATAAATGTTCTGGATCTCCTTCTTCAACAGGCGACCAGTCAGAAATAGCCGAACAAACCTTTGTCTTACATGAATTCTAGAAGTCAGTGTTGCCGTATGGGATTCCTATGTTAATAATAATTTTTTTTTTTAGTTTTGTCAGAATTGACTAATTTATGAACTGTCGAAAACTTCCAATAAAGCAGAAATTAATGCTGAATCAAAACAAATTAATTTTAAATATATTGAGAATATAAACAATGAATGGTATGGTTTTAAATGAAAGCATTTATATAAATGCAAAGTTTACAAATTAAATATAAACAATTAATTAAATAGCTTTATTTATCATACATTCAGCTATTTAGATAAATGCCAAGTTAACGCAAATTTCACTAAACTGGGCAAACAAGATAATGGTGCTTAAGAAAAAGTTTAAAACCTTCAAAGCAAACATTATCAATATTTGAACAAGCGATTGAAATTTCTATTAATAATTTTACCTATTTCAATATAAAATCTTTTAAAAATATAAAGCAAAATCAGAAAGTGACCGATAACATGTGAATGATATGAAGTGTTAAATAATGTTTTGATATTAACAGAATATCTCTTCGAGAGGCCTTACTAAACTAAAATAAACATTTAAAAACACTATGACAATAAGTAACTATTTCATTTAGAAGAAATAATATGAAATAAAAGAGCAATAGTTCCGTAAACACTATAAACTGAATTGCTTTTATTATGTAAATAGTAAATTTAATGAATATTCCCTAATTTTATCATGAGTTTTTACCATAACAAAAGTCTTGTAAAACATTGGAAATAATATTTTTTTTCATTCACAGGTGGCCAAGTAATTGATCAGGATATCGATGCTAATATAAAAAATCATTGGAAGTAAGCGGAGGGAAAGTGAAAGAGACCCAGAATTTTAATTCAATAGTATCAAAGATAAAGAACTTAAATCGGGTTAGGGAACCATAGGAACACTTTGAGTTACTTGGATCAATAATAGTTTCCATTAATTTTAGTTCTCAGCATTTTATCTCTGATACAAGAAACTAAATTGGTTAAGTAGAATTGTTTTACCATTCCATTTGTTAGAATGGGCTGGTTTATGCCAGCAGAATAAGCCCTCTGGATGCTAGATTGTAGGGGTATCAAAAAAAATTCTTATTTCTAAACTGTGTTTCCCTGACATGGCTTCAACTATAGAAGAGTATTTGGCAAATCAGGGACCTTATATAACAGCTATAAGATCGGTGGGCTTATATAATACTGGTTTGAACTGTGAGGAAAGTTTTTAGAGAAGACGAGACTATGGAATATTTGTATATGTCATAATTTTAGTTTTATTTTTTTAAGATATCATCTCTAATAACAAGAATAAACTAAAAAATATAAATTAAATCAGGTAGAACCAGGCCACTATTGAGTCATACATTATTACAATTTAGTTGTTTTAATACAATTAATAATTGCAAAATAATGACTGTCTGCGATTCTTCAAATCAATATATACTTGAAAGTCTTGCCTGAGAGATATGAGTACAACAGAATCATTAGAAGTAGTTATAATGGGGAAGAACATGGGGGGGGGGGGGGATGAAGCCTTGGTATCGAAGTATGTTAAAGGTATTACCAGGTTTAATATTCTAGGATCGGAAGCTGCCTCGTTTGAATCGAGCTCAAGTAGATTAAAATTTATTTCCTAGACAATCCATAGCATTTGACTTGTCTACTTTGCCTAGTATAGCTTGATCACATGATGAATAACTTATCTTTCCTGCACTAGTTGGGGTACATGAAGAATGAAGAATAAATGAACTCTCTTAACACAAAAAAATTTTAATCCTTTCTTTCAGGGGAATAAGAAAAATACAACTGCATAATTTTATTAAAAATCCAAATTATGAAATTAACAAGGTATGGAGGTAGGAGGGAATGCAAATTTTGGTTTTTTAAATTAATATATTTTTAAACAGTCACCAAAGATAAGACTGAAATGTCCAACATATAATGATAATATAAAAAATTATTTCTGGTTTAACCTAAATGAGAGGGCTGTAACACTATTGATTTTTTTCAGCCTAAGTAAGATAATTGTACTCTTAAAAATTGTTGTTTCAACATTCAAATTATGTGTAGTAGTTAATTAGTAGAATATTCAATACAATTGAAAAATAATAGGTTGAAGTTTTCATTAAAAAATAATTATAGAGATGCATCTATTTCTAATAACGGTAAACAGTGCTGATTTTTAATATCTTACCATTTCAAATACACGATTTTCAATTTTAGGTTATTTAAAAAACTACCTAATTTTCTACACTTCAAACTTAACTTCTTCGCTGAATGTAATTTGTGAACTTTTAAGAGTTATCAATATGATATTATGACCCCAAAACTGCAAATTTTTTAAAAACAAATTTTGTGATGACATTTTAACAAAAAAATAAAATAATAATAGAGATGAAAGTTGATTCAACATAGAGGGAGTGGGTTTAAATCAGTACATTAAAGATGACAGTTACACAACTTTTAAACCAGATTAAACAATAAACTTTTAAAAAAAGTTTATTTTTAATTTTCAGATTTAACTATACAATATAAATGTCTAATTAACATGGTTTTAAGAAACAGTAACTATCAACCCAAAAATATATAAATACAATAATTCACTTAAACAAAATAAGGTATGAAAAAAACTATCCCTTTTGGCATAAAATAACAGTGATAAATTCCTATAATAGGGAAACCAATAGGGGACAAGAATATACAAATTATTTATTTAAACCACATCAATTTAGCCCTAGCAAGATTTGATTTTGCTTTATGAAAAAGGAAGGAATCACAGTTAAAAAAATTATTAATCAAATTACTAAAAAATTTAATTTATTATAAATTTCATATAATAAAACAAACAACAATCAACATTGTGCTCTAAGTTCTCACTCCACGAAACAGACTAGGGAGTTAAAAGATTTAAAAAAAAAATAACCATGCTGTTTCAGTTCACTTTTTAACAGATGACGGTGATGAAGCATTGTTGTCCAAGTAGTTGAGATAAGAATAACCAGTGTACAGAAGGCCACCGCTGGTTAAGAGTCCAAGGATAGTAGAAATGCAATTGCTTTTAGGTGAAACAGTTCTCAATACAGCCCATAACAATACAGAACCGAAATTGAAGATTAGAGCGTCAAAACCACTGAAAAAAATTGATATAAGCATGAGATAGTATAATTGACTGTCACTCAATAAAGATTTATATAAAATATCCAAAACAACAATTTATAACCTGAGAACAAGTTTGTATACAGTTTTGCGAATTACCACTGCTATATAAGCATAAGCAACATGGCACTGATTAGTCCAGCACCGATCTCAACTGAAAAGACCCTACGGTTTTTTTTTACCTCTATAGGACAAGCACAGAGAAAAGAGTCGAAGCTGGGATCTTATGAAGCTAATCAGAGCCCTTATTAACTTAGTGAAACAGTAAAACTATCGTCAGGACAAAATCTTACCTGTATAGCATTCTTGAGCTCATGTCAGCATCATGAAGATGTCTCCTGTGATAAATATACATCCCAGAACCAACAACTGAACTTGTGAGAAGAAAATTAGTAACATCTCGAGAAGGTACAATTCTAAAATAAATAAATTACATATTAATTCTAAACTCAACTAATAGGATTAAACTGTTTTTAAATTTATTGAAGATTATAAAGCAGAAATCAGGTGGTGGTAATACAGTTCTTTCAATAAATCTAGGGATTAAGATTGATATTATTGAATGTTACAGGGATGATTATGTACTGTTAATATAATATTTGGTCTTTTAAATAAAAGGCAAACAAATTAAGTTCACTTTATCCTATAATTACAATATATTTATATTATATTGATATAGGAGCATTAAAACCGATTAACTAACAACTTGGTAAGGATCAATACTTTCATAATCTTATGAAATTATCATAATCCATTAAGAACATGCATCGGTATTTATAATGAATAAAATATAAAAAATAAAGAATAGTAACTAACTTGGTCAGTAAACTAGGATTCATCACGTTAACCGATAATGTTGCGTAGCTAACCGAACCAAAAACTGGTACATAAAAAGCTGCAACATTTGTCATCGTGAGTGGTTTCAAAGGAATATATGAGCATATAGTACATTCTTTCTTTGACTCAGAAGCACTCATTTTAAAATTAACTAAATAATAATTCTCAAACTAGAACTTATTTCTATTTTGGAAAAGAAACCTCAAACAATGTTACCAAAGTGGGAGGTAACTTGGTTGATAACTCGTTCTCAAATCACAACTTCTTTTGTACTAAATATTTTATAATAATTATATGAATCTTTAGCATAAGATATGAAATTAACTTATATTATTATTATTAAAAATTGAAATAACATATAAAATAATAATATCCATCTAGGTATTGATATAATCGCTTTTACATCCAACGTACATAGTATTTTTAAATAAAAGCGATCAGAATTCATCAGAAGGAATTTTGTTTCTTTATTAATTAAATAAAGTTCCTTTAGTGAAATAATGATTAATATTTTATTGTGTTTTAGCAAAGAGTTCCTTTACTCTTTCAATACATTTACCAAAATGATCAATGTTGTGAAGACCGGAGATTGTAATTATTAATTCTGTTTAGCCTAGTGTGGCTTAATAATAATAATAATAAAGGCTTAACGAACCCGAAGGTTCGATGCCGACACCACTACTCGCTCCCTGCACACCTCCATCCATCGACCGTCTTCCAGACCTAACTTCGATAGATCCGCCCTAACGCAATCCTCCCACCTCCGTCTCGGCCTGCCCCTCGGACGTTTCCCATTCGGCACCGCGCTTATTAATCTTTTCGGAATTCGTTCACAGTGGTTGCAATTCTCCGATAATTTCCTCGGCGTGTTCAGTGATTCGACTAGTTAGGATTAACGTAAATATTTTATAGCAAACCGGAAGGAGTGAGATTCCGCGATAGTTATTGCAATCCGTTTTTGATCCCTTTTTGTGAATCGGAATGAGAATAGACTCTTTCCACTCTTCGGGTATCTTTTCTTGTTCCCAGATCTTTTTAACCAAAAGAAATATTTTTGATATCCCAGCTTCCCCGCATGCCTTGATTAGTTCGCTAGGGACATTATCTGTTCCCGCTGCTTTATGAGATTTTAATTTTCCAATGGCTATTTCAACCTCCTCTTTACTCGGTTCTACTACTAACGGTTCAGCACTCGGGTATTCCGAAGAGGAAGATAGATTATTATTTTCCGTATTTAAAATACTATCGAAATAATCCTTGAACAGTCTTAAGATGTCTATCGGATCGGCCAAGATATTGTTATTTTCATCCCTAATTCCAGTTGTAACCGGGCCCGACCGTTTACCGTTTATGCCTTCGTACATGGCTTTAACGTTATTCTCGATTTTGTTGCTTTCGATCGCTATTATTTTATTTTTGAGATATTCTCGCTTTTTAAATTTTAGCAGTTTAGTTGTTTCTTTTCTTGATGCTCGAAAGTTAGCAAGATTGATTTCGTTAGGAATATTTAACGCTTCTAATTTAGCAGCTTTTCTTTTGTCGCACATGTTAATACATTCATCATCGAACCAAGGTTTATTTTTATTTTCCCTTTTTCCAAGACACGAGTTACCGACTTCTTTAATACTATCCCTGATACCTTCCCCACAACTTATCAATGTATTCGTTATCCTCGTCAGACGATTCCAACGCCTCAAACCTATTTTTGACTTCCAGTTCGAATTGTTTTCTAACCGTTGAAATTTTTAACTTCTCCAAATTATAATTATCATAATTAAAACCAGCCTCATTTTTCCTATGTATTATAAGTCTCTGGCGAATTTTCGCGATTACTAGTTCATGATCCGACCCGCATTCGGCCCCACGATATGATCGAATATTAATTACGCTATTTTGCCACCTACTTTGAACCAAGACGTGATCAATTTGATTACGGGTTTGCGAATCCGGAGACGTCCAAGTATATTTATGTATATCTTTATGTTTAAACGTAGTACTTTTGATTATTAGATTTTTCGAGGTGGCAAAATTTATTAGTCGTATTCCGTTATCATTACTATATTCATGTAAACTTTCTCTACCGATCGTAGGATAATATACTTGTTCCCTCCCTACCTTTGTATTTGCGTCTCCCAGAATAATTTTTATGTAGCTTCGCGGTAGTCATAAATCGATTCAAGTTTTTCATAAAATTCACATTTAACTTCATCCTCGCTATCTTCAGTAGGTGCGTGTATATTGATCAACGCGATTTTAAACCACCGAACCTGAAATATAGCTACCGATAACCTATCTCCGTAAAATCGAATGTCCTTCAACGCGGAAAGTAACCTATTTCTAATCAGAAATCCGGTGCCTAAACAATAGTTTCCGCTCCCACCGTACCACAAAGTGTACTTCCCTTCCCTCAACGAACCCTCCCCTGGCCAGCGGACCTCTTGCAGCGCCACTATATCTAATCTATACCCTATTACCTCATTCGCGACCGATTTTAACCCACCCGCTGAATTTAAACTTCTTACGTTCCACGTCCCTGTGCTTAGATCTATATTTTTCAACTTGCGGCATGAGTGCCCTAAAGCAGTCCCCACCCGGAGACCCGAACGGGGGACTAGTTTACCTCCGGATAATGAGCGTTTTACTTTAGGGAGATCCATGACTTTTTTGCGGTGTTTGGGTGAACTAATAAAATGTGAGTAGGGCGTTCAAACCTACGTCACACCCTCCAGCAAGCCTGGGGGCCACTCTCATTGTTAGTCAGCGAGTCCTACGGACTTAGCCGGGAGGAACTTCCTAGGAATTTCCACCGACCATCCCCACCCGTGGGACGCTCCCATACGCGGTAATGAGACCCGCGCGAGGAGTGTGGCTTAATAGATTATATAATTATGATCTCTTACACCATACTTAAATTCTTTGTTGCCTTGGCTCGGATTCATGTTTTAAGCTCTTTTCCCCAATCTTCGACCGCCTGGACCATACACTTATGGAAAGGAAACGAATTCAAGGTAAGCAGTTACTGAGGGTAGATGTTTAACCGTAAAAGCTTATGTGATAGAAATGGTTAGTGGTGCGGTCAAATAAAACAACACTATATGTACAATAACATACATTATACCCGAGATTCAGGTCTTCATCAGGGCTAAGTATGAAACAAGATTGCAACCAATGAAAATATATACATAAATCTCGAAAGCTGGGCCCCAATAAAGCTGATAAAGGCCCTTTTTTACTGAAAAACGCGATGGAAGTTCTCTTTTATTGCGGTCACATAACCTCCCTAATTAGGCCACACCTAGAAGTAATATAACAATAGCTTTTCAAACTGTTTGCAAAAGTTTATGACGGATTCTTGTATAGTTTTTAATGCATATTCAAGGTTGTTTACAATCAAAATAAAGCCAAGAGTGGTAGAGTACTTAGACCCCAGTGGCATGGGGATATTTTTGAGATCCCTGAAAAAAATTATGGACCTTCTCATCTGGGAGTGAGGACTGTAGGAAGGTGGTTGATGACCTGGGGGGGGGGGGGTTCAGTTGTTCTAACCATTTTGGGACAATTATTAGGGTGCTTTATTATCTTTTCTGGGAGCCTATGCCTTTATACAATTTCCACACGATATCCTGATTGAGACAGTCCTCACTTTAGCCACGCCTTCTCATAATCTATTAATGTTAAGCACGAGGGGCTCTTCAATGCGACGTTTACTTTCAGAATTATTGAAAATATAACAAATCTAACAATAGACAGTACAATGACCAGACTTGGGCCAATTCTATCCTGTTGCGTGACAACGAAGAGAAGGTTTATGCATGTTTTGCCTACTTGGGAATTTCTAAGGAACATACGGGTTTTCGACAGAAACGTAAATCGGTTCAGCTTTACGGCAGCGAAACATGGAAACTTACATGAAGCATCACCCGACCTCTACAGACTTTGGTGAATCAATGCAAGATATTGGGATTGGTGGTCGGAACGAATATCAAATTAAGAGTTACGGAAGAGCACCAACCAAATTCCGAACAACCTGGCACACTCTGAGGAAATCATATGGTGCCATAGAAAAAACTGCCCTACAATGGCATCCCCAGGGAAAGAGAAGTCAGGGCTAATTAATACAGAGACATGGCACAGGTCCGCAGAGGGATCGTTGCTAACGTGTGGAGAACATTTGTCGCTATGTTCTATGAGAGTTGAATTTAAAGTGATGAAAGAGGAGGAGGGTTAAGTGGGGCCCAGGAAGGAACCTCTTCCTGCCTAACTTACTACCAATGAAAATACCAAAATAAGAGTCCTCATTTAGCATTATAGTATTTAGTATATATAGTATTTCTCTTTGACCATCACTTGGTAATTGGTAAACGGAGTGGCTATTTATCATGTGATCCACCAATTCTAGTCAGAGTAAATTAGACTAAATTCATTCCTTGGCCTAATCCGATATATGTTAAGGCCTGGTCACACATAACCACACCGCAGCATGGGCGTGTATCGGACATGATTCATTTACGAAAGATATATAGTAACCGGTCACACATGCCCGACACCGGGTCGACCGACCCGTTACTATCTATCTTTTCGTATTTAAATAAGATCCGATGCTGCGGTGCGGTTGTGTGTGACCAGACCTTAACCCGTATAAGACAGATCCGTTTCCGATTAGTGCTTGTTAGGGAGTTTAGAAACAAGTTTCTATTATCTTCTTAAGGTATTACCTTTTCACAATTATACTGTTGTTCTTTATTTAAGTAGATTTGACCATCCAAAATTTTCTTCCCAACTTGTGCAAAACTTTTACAGGTTTCACTAACTTCGGTAGAAAACGGGCTCATTACAATATGTGATAATTACTCATAAATTGATTCATAAATCAACTTTCAACGTCCCGCAATTTATCATATCTTACAGTAATTTTAAAATAGTTGGTGAACTAAATTCGTCTTTATTATTTTATTGATTTAGTATTTTTCTTGATGTTACGTAAACTTTAAACTTCTCATGGTCCTCGCTGTTCATTTTAAAGAAGTGAGCTGTCTTGATATTATTATAAATCAATAGTGAGGCGAAACATTTTACCATTAAACCACGCCTACTGATCTTACTAAGTAGTCTTAATATAGACGTTCGTTTCTCTATGGATTCTAGTCTGAGTTTGTTTACCAAATTAAACAAAAGTTACAAAGAAAGAATGACAAGATTGCCGTAGTTTTGTTTATTTTATGATGAATGATTGAATTTTAAATTCCCTGAAATGATTGATATGAGTGATACAATGCTGTCCTAAATTGTAAAATAAAGTTTAATCATTAAGTGAAATTGATGTTGGGAAGTTTTATTCCAAAGTTTATGTAAAAAGTTGTGTAAATATAAATATCTTCAGTTCATGAAAGGTAAACAGCCTTGTGGTTTTGGATGTGTGATTATTTATGAAAATGTTTAGGTTAGACCAATATTCTTTACCATTGAAAAGGATTATTTGTAGCATAGGCCTTTTTTTCAAATCTTGTTTTATTTCTCTAGAGATATCTTATGGTAGATCATCTATCCATTTTATATTAAGCATTTGTTAAATTAAATCCTCTTATATTGTTTAAGATGTGTAGGTATTAGGGAATAAATTATGCACTAAATTGTTTAAAGCGAGAAGTTTGAAATTCTAGCTTATAAAAACACTTGAAAATTGTATTTTAATAATCCTTCAAAAAAAAAAGTACATCATAGCATATGAATTATCCCGTAATTTTTGTTTCCCATGGCTTAATACTCACTTAAACTTAAGATTTTAAAAGATTGTTTCATGAGGGAAGTCATTAATTTTATTTACTCAACAAGCATATGTAATCCTTTAATATTTCACAAATCAACAAGGTTTTACATTTTAATAAGTGATAAACTTTATGAAGTTTTTTGAATTATAGTTGCAGGCAACTAGTTATTATTTTGAATTCCAGTCAAGATAATTTCATGAAAATTATTTGTTAAGTTAGTTGCAGCTATGTTACTCCAAAGAAATGATTTTAAATAAGTAATCTAAAATAAACCTCAATAATTAAAAAATTATCAATCAATTATTTTTCTTCAAGGTCATAGTGTTCTTTAATGCTGTAAGTTTCAAGAATAAACAGAAAACTTTTAAGCTCTAATTTTGGAACAAAATATTGATTGATTGTCAAGTACGATATAATTTTTTTTAAGGCTGATATATTTTAAACGTTATATTTTTATGTTAAAAAAGTATTAAGTATTTTATAGAATTCGTTACAATGAAAAAATGTTATTATTTTTTTTTTTTCTAATCTTCAGGGATATTTATAATTTCAAAATAATTGAGGACCATTCCAGCAAGGGCGGATTTCTTCTCTTTTGGTAAATTATTTTTTAAAAAATCATTAAGGTAGCATCTCATGTTAAAAAAAAATAGAAGAAGAGATACTTTCCCAATGGATCTTCTCTTTTACCTCAGTTATAATTTCATTAGTCCACCATCATGTTACTTCTCTTCCTTCTTTCACACTTTGTGGTTCTGCAAGCCTTCTCTACAGCTATAAGCATATCTCTATAATTATTATCTACCTAAACCTCATTGAAGCTTTTTTACCCATACTTCAAATTTTAAGATATTAAGAGGCTATCTCCTTCCTCAGCAATAAGTACTTTGTACATAACTTGAAACCACATATCTATATAGATGTGCATTGTACTTCCCTGGAGTAATTTTTCCAGCTTTAATTATATCTGTTGTAGTCACTACCAATTTCTGGTTCTTGCTTGACTTTTACATTCCTAGCATAAAATGACATCTCTTTCCCCACTAAGATATAGTCAATAAATATTTGACCCTTATCCTCTTCAAGGCTCTGATTTTAAGTACTTCAGTGTGTGGGTACTTTAGGATAAGAATAATTAAACCACTCATAAGGCAGAATTTCAGAATTTGTTATCCATTATAATATTTAGTCCTTTAATCAGACTTGCCTAAAACATCCGTTTACCATCCTATTTTATTTTTTATTCGGACATTTAGGTCTATAAGCACAATTACTTTTTCTTTGGTGAAGTCCACATCTACCGTGGGAAGCGTGGTGATCAATGCTGACATGTTAAGGCTGCTGAGCGAAACATGGTAAAAGTGTAGAGTGCTATGCCACAGTGGCACTGGAGAGTGAGGGTCAGCAGCCGCCCGCAGCTAGCTCCCACTCCAGCACTCCTTTGTCCTATCCATTCGCTCACAATTATTGAAGTAATAGTTAAAAATATCTTATTCACTTCATTAGGGTATTCAATTTTTAATTGAGCGTTTAAAAATATCAGCAATGCAGTGTAGTATTACATTAGTAATCCAGTGTACTTATACACTCAATTAATTTTCTGTATCACCTTTATTACTATGGTATTTTACCCTCAAAAACCTTTTAGTATTTTATCCACTAACAACAATCACAATCTAAGATCCTTCGTCCGTGGGGGCTTATAAATAATAAGATTATTCATCTCACTCTAATTTGCTCTGTCAGTAAGTATGAGAATTTGATTTTGTTAGCCCTGTAATATTTCATATACTGAAGTAAGATTTCAAGAGTTCTAAGTTCTAGGAGTAACAGGAAATTATAAGTTCTAGGAGTAACAGAAGTTCTTGGAATAAAAAAATTCATTATGTCTGAGAATGTATGTGCTTGAAAAAATAAATAAAAATTTCAACCTATATCACTACTGCTCATGAAGGGTATGGAATCATTACTTTAAAATTGAGGTCTGGCTTGACCTCCAGGCCAGATTTTTACCTTTACTATTTAATTTTATAGTACTGCATTTATAGAGGATGTTTATGCCCCATGAGATTCTCCTGGCCTCAGACTCGAAGCATGGCATAATAGAAATGTACCATTGCCACAGTTAGATTCAAACTTAAGACCTTGAGCTTCGAAATATTAGCTCTAACTCACTCAACTAGCCTCCCCTTTCTCTATGTTTAAAATAAAGTTATTGAAAGTTGGATAAGTTTTCAAGCAAAGAACATATGAAATTACAGAAGTTGAACTTGAATAGTTCATTTATTTGTCCACCTTTTATATTTTTTGGTCTTGTCTCTTTAAATCAGGTTTGGGTTAGGTTTTAAAATCACCAGCATGTGTAATGTTTTGATATTTTTCATATCCTCTATTGTATTAATAAACAAAATATATTAAATCCAAGGAAAACAATCCTTGGAGATTCATTGTTTTAAACTCATTCTTTCAACTTATGAGCTTCACATACCATGTGTATTAATTTATGAAATGGATATAATTAGCGATAAAAGGAATTTGTAATTTAAAAAAATAATTAAATAATTGAAATAGTTAACACTTAGGCACAATCTTATGATTTGATGTTAAAGTAGTTCTAACTTTCTTTTTCATGCCTACCTTAAGCAAACTAATATCTGTTTCAATCGGTTCAAAACATTACCATTTTCTAAACCAAACAATGCAGAACCTAGTAAAAAAATATGCAGGTATAGCATCCCCTTGCCGCATTTCAGAGCATTATTAGAATTGTTTGGTCAGTTCTCTGTTGATATGGACTTTTGCATGACTCATAAGGTCATACCTAAAAACCTATCAATTTTATGAGCGATGCCACACTCCTGCAGTGTTACCAATAATACAGCCTGATTCGTAGGAGATCTGTCAGAAATTAATAAACAATAGTGAAAGCCTACATTATGCTCCCAACTTTTCTCCATTGTTTGCCAGATGGTAGAGATCTGGTTAGACGTGCCAAGTCCTTTAAATACACATTGGTAATCACCAATAATCTGTTTTATGTATGTTTTAATCTTACCCGCTAGGGTGTTGGAAAATATTCTATAGCTACAGTTAGGAACAAGATTCCCTGGCAGCTTCAACATTGCAATTTGTCCCCCTACTTGAAAAGCAAATGGTTTAAACATGACGACCATTCCTCAGGCATACTTCCTTACATATCCTTACAGGCATACTCTACCAGCATACTTCCTGAGTCATACTTGCCCCAAACCATTGAAAAAAGATAGTGAAGCTCTGAGTGGATACAGTCTCCCTCATGCTTGGAAAATTCTGCTACCAGTATATCTTCACCTGCAACCTTGTTATTCTTTAAACAGCAAATATCGTCTTAGACCTTGTTAAGAGTTTGAGGAGATTCTGCTTATTCCTCCTGAGAGCATCCAGGATGTATGCAGGCGATCTCGTGTTCACCTGCAAGCATTTCACCAAAATTTTCAGCCCACCTATGTATCATTTCAGTCTTGTGTGCAATGATACTTCCAGTTTTACTTGTGCATCTCCATTCGGCTTCTTTTTGGGTTTCTGAATATATTAGGTTCTCTAAGTTCTGGTTTGTTTCAAGGGATGTTAGTCTCACGCCCAACCCCCTAACCTCAACCTGTAGGACCAGGAGCTTTTAATCAGGCTTTCCTGCCGAAGAGGGAATGCTTTTACTTGGTTGGCCCCAGGTATTTTATTCCTCCTTCGCCCTTAAATCTGGTGGGAATCCACCACTTGGGGAGGCGCCTGATGGGAGATTGGATACTCCTTATGGGTTGCCTTGTTGGTGTTTTTGAAAATTTTCTGGATTATATTAATATAATATGATCATATAAAATACCTTATGTCTAATCATTGTCCAGTGGTTAAAATTTTTCATGATTTACTTTATTGGTAAATTTAGCTACATTCTTGGGCTTCTTCAACTTCTCAGTTTCATGTTAGAGTCACACATCATCTTGATGCTTTCTGGATAGATTAATGCATCCTACAAATGATTATTTATGCAATGTTTTATTTATCATGATTAAAGGCCAACTGAGTAACATCCATATATCACACCCATATAATTTTGGCATACGTTGTCTTCTCGCTCTTCAATACAGATAACTTATTCATACAGGGTTAATTTACTTATATGCATATTTTTAATTTAATTTTATTTATTTGTTTTAGTGATGGATATTGTGGGAAGGCTTCCTCTTGAAATTGGCCAACACATATTTAGCCACTTACATGCTGATGATTTGGGTAGATGTCTCCGGGTATCAAAACAATGGCGAAGAATAGCTAATGACAATATTTTTTGGAAATATCATTGTTCAAAGTATGACATCAGTGATAAGGAAGAATCTTATTCGGGTAAATATTATTGGAATATATTGTTTTGTTTTTTTACTATTAATTTATAAATCATAAAGCATGGATTTTTTTAACCCTCGGGAGCCCTCATACAGGGGAGGAGTCACGTCAGTACCCGCGCGCTGTGTTAGTGCCGTACTCTCACATATCTAAGTATTTATTTTAAAATATCCGTCACTATCAGTTCTAGCAGTGGTATTTTTTTTTAGATAGTTTCTTTCTCAGGATCATATTTATACGTTCAAGAATAAATTCCTATAAATTACGATTCTTATGCACTTATAAATGAATTTAATGAATTATATTTTAGGAATGCTTCTAGTATCTCATCTTGTATTTTATATATTGTTCTTGTATATCATAAAAAAAGTTGTAGTACAAGTACTGAAATATATGAGACTTTCATGTTTTGTTTTAGAATTAGTAACAACAGGATTATTCAACCTTATTTTTTCTTGGTATTTTCCCAAGTGCACTTCAAATTCTTCATCTATTGAAATGCATTCCAACCAATCAGTGATAACTAATGACTGCTCGGAATCACTGTTGTAACTATTTGTCCCAATAATTTCTTCTTCATTACAATCTATATCACTATTTGCTTGAACATTACTCTCCTCTTCAAGTAACTCCCTCAAGAGTCCCAAAATTTCTTCGGGGGCTCTACATACTTTGCCATCCCTAAAAATAAACAAACACTCCTATCATACATATGCTAATATTTCTTAGAACAATTGAAATCGAAAAATATCCTAAAAAAATTGCTTTCATGACTGCCTGCGTAGCGGTGTAAATGCCGCAATCGTGATTTTCAGTAAAGAAGGCAGGATTGCAACTGGCACATGCGCAGAATTGATCCAAAAAAAAAGGCCAAATTTCCCGAAGTGTCTACTCTAGGAATCCCTAAAATCCGGTTAAAGTCATGCCACGCTACAGCACATGACAAAGCTCTTCCTCGGTGTAAATGCCGCTGGCGTGGGCTCTCGAGGGTTAAAACTCCTCTGAGGAGCAACTGGAGGTTTGATCATTACCGTAAAACGGGGTGACATTGTGACTAATGGGATGACTTTGTGACAAGCATATTTTTCTACAGTTTTTGAATTTCCCTCCTTAAAAAGAATCAGGTTAGGCAATCCAGTGTACCTTTCAAGTAGTCAGTAATGTGCTTCAACCTACTGACCACATATAACTTCTTTCATTCCATTTACCATGTTTGGAGTTCCATTTTTTTTTTTTTTTTTAATGGATTAACCACTATTATCATCATCCTCTTTATAACCTATGGTAAACCTATTCCTTTTTATTTTTATTTTACGTTTTTAAAAAAATATTTCTGATTTACTTCTTAACTTATTCATTTGAAATATTAACAGTAATTATTGTTTCTAGATAACTCTGATCTGTGTCATTGGGCTCTGATTTGGAGATCATTTGCTGTTTCCCTAGCTTATAAATGGATCTCAAATAATTATCGTTCGATTGAACTTTGTAAAAATGACTATGAGGGTTTCGCTTCGTATGGTCAACAGATTGTTGCCTTTTCAAAGACCTTTAATAATCTCGATATTTATACCATTAAGAAGAACACTAATCGAGCTAGACTTGTCATGTCTATCGCTCTCTGTTTTCCAAAAGAAGGGCCCGCCCTTCTTGCTATGGACTCGAATTATATAGCTGTTGCTAAGTACAATGTGATTCTTCTTTTTAAAAAAAATGGAGACAACTACGAACTGAGAACAGCATATGCTGTTATTCTCAGTACTGTTATACAAACCAACAGGGATTTCACAGCTTTTGTGAACAGCCATATTACTTATGGAGCTGCAGTCGAAATAGATGTGGTTTCAAATGATATTCTGTGGTTGTCTGATTTAGAAGGTTCTTTTGTTATAAATTTGCAAACCAACCACATGACAAATGTTTTTACCTACGAATGTTCACGTCTTCAGGGTGAGATTTATGTTACCTGGTCTGACGATTCTGTAATTATCTACAATATTGAAGGTACAAATGAAACTCGTCTTGAGAACATAGATGGTTTGGAGGACGTAAGTGCTAATATGACATTACTTTCTTTGATAAGAGGTTTTGTGCCTGATAATTGTCTTATTGAAGTTTATGACCTGGAATCAGGCGAGGAAGTATTGAGAAAAGAAATGCCAACTTACACTTGGATAAAAATGCACCCGAAAGAAGAAGTCTTATTTACTTTGGAAGCCTCACGTGATGAAAATGTGTTTAGAATCACATCTTGGTTTGTTAGGACTGGTTTTCGCAAGTGGATGTTTGAGTGTAATAATAATAATTTTATTTCCTTTTGGGAGTTGCATGTTGTTTGTGAAAAATATTTGGTTGTATGGCCTACAGCATCAGGCGATAAAAAATTTTATTTATTTGATTTTGATACTGGTAAGTGTATATATGAAAATTCGAGACCCTCTGGGTTTGTCAATTTTATTTCTGATTCACTTTGGATCTCTTGGCCTGATAATAAATCTATTGCTATCAGGTCATATCTGTAATTCCCTGTAAATTCAAATTAATTTTTGTGATAGAGGTTTTACGAAACTTCGAAATGTAATTCCCTTTTATGTTCATATTGTTTGTGTACATTTATATAATTTTAAAATGTATTATATATGTTAACTGTTATTTATTGGAGAATAAAATTGTTATGTTTGTCAGTATTTAACCTATTATCTTCTTATTTATTTCATCAACCTCATTAACTTCTTATTAAACAGAAGGTTGAAATTCTTAATGATGATGATGTTGCTATAAAAATCCTAACTGCAATATTGGAAATAAGATTTGTTTGCTTCAATACTGAATAATTTTTCATTTTTACCAAGGGATTCATGCATCTAATATGACCTCTGTGACCAAAACAATTATTTAAAAAGTAAGCTAAAAACACATTAAGTTTATCAATTGTCATATTTTTTTTAATGTGCATCGATATATTACCAAATAACATTCGAAACTAGAACTATGGGTCAAACACTAGCAAGTGTTTGATGTAATTTAAAGTTTTAAATAAAGATTTGTTAATCAAATGTCATTGCTTAGTTAATATGTATTTATCCAATTACTTAATTAAATCCATAAATATGAAATAACACTAAAGGTAAAAGGAAAACGTTTCCATTAAATTTGAATACATTTTTTGAAACCTTTTTGCAATGAAGTTATATACAAACTCTGAATTTAATGTACTAGGAGGGTCAGGGCGCACCTCCGCAGAGCTTCAGTCCTTCTCCAACAGATGGCAGCGCTGCCTTGAAAATGACCATAGATGTCTGGCTTTAAATTAACTCTCAAATTGGATAGATTTTCTCCTGATTGTAAATAATCATTTAAACAGTTGTGATATGGAAATAAATCCTAAAAAGAAAATTAATGGGATTGTCTCCGTAAATGAAATTAGTTTCTAAAACAAATTTCGGCTTAAAAACCTTTGAAATTGCAATCAAATACCGTGAGATTGGTAGTAGTTTGTAGAACGCGAATCTCACTTAAAAGAAAGTTTAGCTTTTTTTAAAGTAAGTAAAATTTTTGATATTCAATTGAAGACCTCTAAAAACAAAAGGAGAAATGTTTTCACCGATTGAAAATTTCAGGAAACAAGAGTGGTGTATCTTCGTAGTTTATTAGGCTATAAATGGTAATATATAATGAAAAAATACATAATATACAATCAGAATATATCGACAATAATCTAAAATTCAGTGGACCAAGAAAGTTTGAAGCCCTAACAGGATTCATATAATAAAAACTAAGAAAACAAATAAAAACCTGGCGAACTTTTCACCTTCTTTTCTTGTGTAATCATGCAGCGGCTAAACGTAAAGAACTGACAACTCTTCGACTAAAGGTTCACATTTTTAATTCAAGTTTAAAACTCCTACCAGATATAGAATAACGCATTAAAAAAATAGATAGCTTTAGAAAAAATGTTTATCTATTAAAATCTCTAACTGTTGCTTAAATGGGGGGGGGGCTGCAGCCCCTCATTCCTTCATTTGGATCTGCTAATCAGCTTTTTTACTTTTATATTCCCTTCCTACAACTAAAATTCTACTTGTTCTGCACATTATTTGTTTTTTAAATTGCTTCCTTACATTAAAGAAAGTCAAATTCTATCTATAAAAGACGAAAAATTTTCCAAAGGGAGGGGCTGCAGCCCCCACAGGCCCCCCCCCCCCCTGGATCCGCCAATGGTGTTAACAGACTAGCTCAAAATTTATGAACCGTACGAACCTGAAATTGGGTATATAGTGTATGTATATGTCCACGATGTGACAGCAAACATTTCATCAAAATTGGTCAAACAGAGGGTCGTATATTTAAAGATTTTTTTTTTAATTTTTACGTGATTTTCTCAAAAACGGCTCTAACGATTTTGATTAAACTCGGTATTTGATGTATGTATATGCCCGTGATGTTGGCGATGGCTCCAAAATTGATCAATTGGAGGGGGCACTTTACTAAATAAATTTTGTCTCATTTTCAGGTGTTTTTTTTTTTTTTTTTCTTTACTCAAAAATGGCTTTAGCGATTTCGATCAAACTGTGTATTTGATGTATATGCC
Source organism: Aelia acuminata (assembly GCA_911387785.2). Lineage (NCBI taxonomy): Eukaryota > Metazoa > Arthropoda > Insecta > Hemiptera > Pentatomidae > Aelia > Aelia acuminata. Next base: position 118,218,236 of record OU426982.1, on the reverse strand, counting down.
CGCGATGTGCCAGCCAAAATTACTTCAAAATTGATCGAACGGAGGGGGCACTTTATTTCATAACTTTTTCTCCAATTTTTACGTTTTTTCGATTATCTCAAAAACGGCTTTAATGATTTTGATCAATTTCGTCATGCTTAATGAAAATCAAATCTTCTTTATGTCAGGTAAGCTTTATCATTATTAAAATGTTCCGAGGGGCCTTTTTTGTTTTCCTATAAAGTAACTTTGTATTTGTTTATATGGAGAAATAAACTATCTCTCGTTACGCCTAAAAATAAGAAATGGCTAAATATGAAATATGAAAAACATCAAGTAAACATATACAGGAAAAAAAAAATCTGGTGCGTGCGCGCAACACACAACTTTCACTTACCAACTTACTTAAATTAGAAATTGGTGTGTTTTGTTAATTGCCACTTCTCAAAGACACATTTTTCCACATTCATTTCTTATTTTTTCTTTTTGTTTGCTCTACAAAAAACACTAGTTTTTTATTATTAATTAAAAGCTTGTGGTAATTCGGCAAGCATAATACTCCAAGTAGTCTGATTTTATAATTCTCTATGTAGTTGTTGAAAACTTCATTTACCATGAAACAAATAATTTCTACAAAATGAACAGATTGGCTTTAATTATGAACAATGGTCTATTATTAAAGGCGTACTCTGCATGAGTGGGCTCAACGTGTTTTATGAGTTGACTAATATTTTTCTTTTTTTCTCCTCTATATGTTTACTTGATTTTTATCATATCCCATATTTAACCATTTCTTACTTTTAGGCGAAACGAGAGACAGATAATTTCTCCATATAATTGTTTAAATGAGGAAGTTGTCTTTTTTTTTCATATTATGAAAAAAAAAAGACACCTTCCTCATTTAAGCCCCCTCTGATCATTTTAATAATAATAAAGCTTACCTGATATTTAAGAACACCTAATTGTCATTAAACACGACGAATTTGATGAAAATCGTTAAAGCAGTTTTTGAGATAATCGAAAAAAAGGTAAAAAGTTGTAAAAGAGTTATGAAATAAAGTGCCCCCTTCGTTTGACTAATTTTGATGAAATGTTGGGCATCACATCTTTGGCATATAAATACATCAAATACCCAGTTTGATTAAAATCGTTAAAGCCATTGTTGAGTAAACATAAAAAAACACGTGAAAATTATATAGAATTTTAAAGTAAACTCCCCCCTCCGGTTGATCAATTTTGATGAAATTTTTACGGTCATATCTCAAGCATATACACACATCAAATACCCTGTTTGATCAAAATATTTAATGCCGTTTATGAGTAAATAAAAAACACGTGAAAATTATATAAAATTTATTAAGTAAAGTCCCCCCTCCGGTTGATCAATGTTGATGAAATTTTTACAATCATATCTCGGGCATATACATACATCAAATACCCAGTTTGATCAAAATCTTTAATGCCGTTTTTGAGTAAATAAAAAAAACACGTGAAAATTATATAAAATTTATTAAGTAAAGTCCCCCCTCCGGTTGATCAATTTTGATGAAATTTTTACAGTCGTATCTCGGGCCTAAACATACATCATATACCTAGTTTGATCAAAATCGTTAGAGCCGTTTTGAGAAAATCGAAAAGAACGTAAAAAGTTATTAAATAAAGTACCCCCTCCCTTTGAGCAATTTTGATAAAATTTTTGCTGTCACATCGCGGGCATATACCTACACTAAATACCCAATTTCAGGTTCCCACGGTTTATAGTTTTTGAGCTAGTCTGTTCACACACACACACACACACACACACACAGACACACACACACACACACACACACACACACACAGACCATTTCGCGGGACTTGGTTATTTCGACTCAGGGGGTCCCAAAACGTGTATTTCCGTTGAAAACCGGAAGTCGAAATTTTTCACGATCGCAATACTTCCACTTACTATATTTCATATATAGGTAAGTGAAAGTAAAAAATAAAAATATTCCGACGACTCATAAGACCCGTTTATACATTTATACTCATAAAACACACAGCCATATCTACTTTTTATGCCAATAAACTATAACTAGGAAACTGTGAAAAACTAAAAGAAAAAAATCTTGTGCGATGTGCTCAACACACAATTTTCACTTACCAACTTACTTAGATTAGAAATTGACGTTTTTTGTTGATTGCCATTACTTATAGTCACACATTTTTCCACATTCATTTCTTATTTTTGTTTTCATTTGCTCTCTAAAAAAAAAAAAAAAAAGAAATGAATGTGGAAAAATGTGTGACTTTGAGTTATGGCAATTAACAAAACACAACGATTTATAATCTAAGTATAAGTTGGTAAGTGAAAGTTGTGTGTTGCGCTCATCGCACCAGACTTTTGGATGTTTCTTTTATGTAACTTCAATTTTCTTTTCTTAAAAAAAGAGTTGTAAATATTATGTTTATCTTTTATAAAAATGTCTTATTTAGTACCACTTTCGATGAGTATTGGAATTTATAAAACGGTTAAAATATTTCAAAAGTCATTTTATTTTTATATCAATTTTATTTGTCTTAGCCGCTTCTTCATTTTTTATTAATGACCGGCGGACATAAGGAACTTCTTTCTTCTTATAGAAGAACTGTGTTGCTGCACGGAGGGCATTTAAAGAGTGTTTTGTTTCAATTTGATGTGTTAGGTGTCAGTCAGTTACTACAATTTCGTTGAACCAGTTAGGTTGTTAACAGCCCCTTAAGTTAATGTAATCTAAGGCCGTCGACACGTGTTTGCGTCCTCTGTTGCCGTCCGGTTGGTGTGAGTGAAATAGTGGGTTAGTACATTCAGTTCATTCATTTAGTATTTCAGGCTGTCAAGCATTTGTGGCATACACAGTAATTGAACTTGGGAAAACTAAAAGTCAAATAGATTCGATTGAGATAAACGGGATTGTATCAAAGTTATTTATCATTTCTAACCCTAGATGCTCCCAATTCAAAATAAATCGCCAATATAATTTTCCATCATCCAACAAAGAAAAAATGCTTTTTGTATTGTGACAGTAAAGTGGGGAGTCTCGTCAATTGGAATATTTGATGCTACCATGGCATGTCGGAAATCTTGATAAAAGATTTTTTGTGCGGCATAATGCTTCTCTGGATTATTCCTCTTCTGTGGATTCATTGTTGACCTGCTTATGACCGAATTATATACATATTTCTCCGATGCTTTTTAATTTAGAAAAATTCTATATCCAAAAAATTATTTTATTTTTGTTAGCATAAAAAAGTATGAAACTAAAATTAGTATGTTTTATACATGTATGTTTTTTAATTGGAGTTTTCTTTTTCAAGCTGGAGGTGTTGAAAATGAGCGTAATTAATTTTTCCGGCCAAATGGTGAAAGTTACCCATATTGGTTCATCGATATCAAGGCGTAACAACCTTAATTATTATAAATTTAATCAAGTCATTCCAAGAAACATTTTATGATCAACTGATTTGAATTGAATACAATTTTCAGGGCGATGAATTTTTTCGAGTTATTGTGAACCTAAAATCTTAAATTATAGGACTGATGCAATAAAAGTTTATTAGTCTTGTGTAGAATAAACAAAATAATATAAATAGAAGTTTTTCAAGCATTTGCTTTTTTAACGCACAATTTACCCATTTTTTTATTTATTTAAATTAAGCAAAGCTATTTACATTCATTACATAAACTCACATTCTTGACAAAGTTAAAATAAACCCAACTTAAATTAATAAGAATAGACGTTATTATCATTGAATCAAAATATAAAAAACTTACAATTAGATTAATAAAGTTTTAGTAAAAGTATAGTACTTGAAGATTAAAATAAAAATAAGATTTTGAATTAAAATTGAATATAAATATGGCTTACATTAGATCAAAAATTATAATGTTAAAGTACCACATGTTTCTGTCGTTTGTGCTTGTGTTTTTTGCAACATGAGTTATCATATGAATAACTAATTATTGATCTTATATGCTCTTGTAGGCTATAGTGACAGGAATTAAAGAAATCCGTAGCCAGTTTTAGGACATATTGCTGGATTTTTGGTATATCTAAATCTTTGTATATGTGCATGATTGGCGTACGCCTAGGAAAGGACTAACATACATGTCATTTTTTTTAATTTAAAAATTATCTTTTTCGCAACCATTTATTAAATTTAAGATTTTAAACCAAAAATTCTTAAAACCAATCGATCAGCTTGAATTTAACCGGTAGTGTACATTTCTATGCAAGACAGGCTTCGTAGAGTTGTCCATGAACGATCTCTAACATTAGGCCCCAATTACTTTGGGGGTCTTTAAGAGCGTGGTCAACCGGGCGTGCTGGTCGCAGCCTTTAGTGAGGTTGGGATGGGGGGGGGGGGCAAAAAGTGAGTCCCCTTGACCCTAATTTATACAATTAAACGGCGGACTGTGATGAGGCCGTTCTGGAGCGGTGTAAAAAACTGGAACTACTGGAGCGAAGCCCGACATCCGCCGCTGGACCATTGCTGGAGAGCTTTGTGCCCTCAGGTTTGCTACGTGACCGGAGGTAATAGCCGCAGCTAACTCCCGACAAAAAGCAGGCATGTGAGAAAAATACTTAATATTCGCAAATTAAGAAGAGAAAGATTTGTTCGGCATAGGCCATATGTTTTGAACATACGTTCTATTAATTGACATTGAGTATTATTGGAATTGTTAAACTGTTAAAATATATTTTTTCGACTTTGAGATTTGTTGATTTGAACTTTATTAGCTCTAATTTTTGACATCTGGCGACCGTGACAGGACAGTGATTGGGAATGGATATGGAAAGAGCTAAAATTGTCAGACCAACTTTAAGAAGGCTGGTAACGAAATTTTGTAACCAAATTAATAACTTATTAGATGTTTCAGGTGAGGTTGACAAACTGGATATTTCTAATAAACTCGACATTCTAAATAAGAGATTTGATGAGCTGCAAGAAGCGGATAAGGCGATATTGGAAGGCTTGATATCGGTGGAGAATAAAACTCAAGAGGAAATAGACAAGATTTTAGAGTCCGAGTTTACGGTAACTGACGAGTATATGGTACAGTATAATAGTGTATTACATAAGGTAAGGGCCTTAGAGATAGATGAAAGAAAATCTAGTAGTAGTCAATCTGAAAGGGAAGGGAAAAGAGTTACAAATGTTAAACTTCCTAAGCTGGAATTGAAAAAATTTAATGGGGATATTTTAGAATGGTTACCTTTTTGGGCACAGTTTGAAAAAATAGACAAGGATGACTCACTGGAAAATGCAGACAAATTTCAATATCTTATACAATGTATGGTCGAAAAGTCTAAACCTAGGGAAATTGTGGAGAGTTTTCCAGCTACGGGAGAAAATTATGTCAAGGCGATTGAGGCTCTAAGGACAAGGTATGGTAACAATGACTTGTTAGTTGATGTTTATATTAGGGAGCTCATAAAATTAATTTTGCAAAACACTGGTAATGAACACAAGACGCGTAATTTAGCATCTTTATATGATAAATTGGAATGCCAAATTAGATCATTAGAAACATTAGGCGTTGCCAGGGGGAGCTGTGCTGCTATTTTGATGCCAATGATTTTGTCCGCCATTCCTACGGAGGTTTTAAAGGTTTGGCAGCGTAGGACCAAAGAAAGTAGTAGGTTGGCTGAAGGGGATAGGCATAGAGCTAGGCTAGATGAACTGATGGCATTCTTGAGGGAAGAAGTTGAAAGTGAGATGCAACTAAAATTAGCTAAAGATGGTTTAGGGATGGGTTCAAGTTCAAGTTCTAAGAAAGGTTATCTCAGGTCAGAGGATAGAGCTACAGCTGCTGCCTTACTTACGGGAAGTTCTTCATTGTTTCATTGTATCTTTTGTGAGGGTGATCATAAAAGTTCCAACTGCAAATTGGTTAGAGAGATGAGAGTTGAAAAGCGTAGGGAAATTGTTCAAAGGAAAAGAGCGTGCTATTTATGTTTGAAATTGAATCATCCAGCCTCTAGGTGTAGGGAGCGAAAACATTGTAGCACATGTAGGAGAAGGCACCACACTTTGTTATGCGAAGCGAATCCCGAGGAGCGAGATTCAAACAAAACCGAAATAATAAAAACTAGTGAACAGCTCGCGAGCCTAGAAAATCGGGGTGAAAGGATACTTCTCCAAACGCTAATGGTAACAGTCCATGGGTCGGGTGTATCAAGAAATGTTAGAGCCATAGTTGATACGGGTTCTCAGAGGAGTCACATATTGACTGAACTAGCTCTAGCGATGGGATATAGGGCCATTAAAAGGGAAAGAATCCAATATTCATTATTTGGTGGAGAAAGCACAGAGGTGCAAACGCATGATCAGTATAGGATCTATTTATCTGATGTTAACCATAGTTACTCCTGTAACTTTCTTGCGTCCGAGCAAAACGCCATATGTGGTAGTATTGCCCCTTTAAAACTCGGTTCTTGGGTGGAGGAGTTAGGTAGGGAAAACATAACCTTAACCGATTTCGAAAATGGGCCAATTGAGATTTTAATTGGAGCAGATGTTGCGGGGAAGCTTTTTACAGGCAAAAAACATGGGTTAAAAAATGGGTTAGTCGCAATGGAAACAAAGTTGGGTTGGACTTTGATGGGTCGTGTGCCTGGGGAGGAATGCTTAGGCAAGCAAACAACGTCTATGTTTGTGAAGGAGGCTTCAATCCAGGACTTGTGGTCATTAGATTCCTTGGGCATTACAGAGCCAAGTGAGAAAAAGAAGTCTGAGGAATTGAATGAGGAGGCGTATCAGCATTTCCTTAATAATGTTTCTATATCTTACGATCGTTATGTAGTAAGTTTACCTTGGATAGAAGATCATCCTCCTTTACCTAACAACTATGAGCTAGCCGAGCGTAGATTGGTGTCATTAAATAAGAGGCTAGGTCGTGAAAATTATCGTGCACAATACCAAGCTGTATTTGACGAATGGTTGGATGAAGGCATTATCGAGAAAGTCCCTGAAAATGAGATGAACAAGGCATGCCATTATTTGCCGCACCGTCCAGTTATCAAATCAAGTAGTACCACCAAGGTAAGACCTGTGTTTGACGCTTCTGCACGAGAAGGTAAGCATCCAAGCTTGAACGATTGCGTAGTTAAAGGGCCTAATTTAGTTGAAAGAATATCTTTCGTTTTAGCTAATTTCAGAGTTGAAAGGGTGGGAGTTATTGCAGACATAAAAAAGGCTTTTTTGCAGATTGGTTTGAAGCGAGAAGATCGAGATTTCTTGAGATTTCTGTGGATTGATGCGGACTCAGGTGAAACAATACATTTTAGGCACTGCCGGGTTGTTTTTGGAGTAGCGTGCAGCATGTTCCTTTTAGCAGCTGTGATACGTACGCATCTGGAATCCGTATATGAGGTGGAAAAGGACAGAGATTTGTTGGAATTATCTCGTTCCTTCTATGTTGATAATTGTGTTTCTAGTTTTAATTCACAGGAGGAGGCTATCAAATTTAAATCAAAGGCTGTTAGAGTTATGAGCATAAGAGGGTTTGATTTGAGAGGTTGGGAGCAAAGTGGTGAGGATGAAGTAACGAATGTTTTGGGTTTATTGTGGAATAAATACAACGATACTTTGTCCGTCAATTTAGGTAATTTAGGATCAATGCTGAATGACCTCTCTAGAATAACTAAGAGGAGAATTCTCTCTATAACTCATCTGCTGTTTGACCCGTTAGGTATAACTTGTTGTGTTTCTCTGCTACCAAAGATTCTATTGCAAAGGATTTGGTCTTTAAAATTAGGGTGGGACCAGGACGTTCCTGATGATATTGCCATATCTTTTAGGAAGTGGTTGAAAACTCTTGCTTGCATTTCCGAAATTCAGATACCACGTTGGATAGGTATAGAAGATGATGGAAAACAGTCGAGAACTTTACATGTATTTTGTGATGCTAGTAAATCTGGGTATGCAGCAGCTATTTTCATAAGAATCGAAATTAAAACAGGGGTCATAGTGAGATTGTTGCAGGCAAAAGCTAGAGTAGCACCCGTGGGTGTTAATAAACCCGAAATTTCCATACCCCGTTTAGAACTGTTAGCAGCTAGCATAGGAGTGCGATTGCAGCAAACGGTGAAGGCAGATCTAGGTATAGCAGCTGTTCCAACAACATTTTGGAGTGATTCTACTACAGTGCTAGCATGGATTGAAAGAGAGGATAATTGGGACACCTTTGTAAATAATAGGGTCAAAGAAATCAGAAGCTTAATGGAGGAGAATAGTTGTTGGAGATATGTACCTGGAGAAGAGAACCCAGCAGATTTGCCGTCGAGAGGTTGCAATGCGAAGAAACTGTTGGAATCGAGATGGTGGGAGGGGCCTTTGTGGCTCAGACAAACGATGGGAAATTGGCCTGAGGCTGCAACAATTTATGACGAAAAAGAAATAGAAGGGGAGAGAAGAAAAAGAATTGTTGCAATGCCAGCGGTTGAGGAGAATTATCAAGATTGGTATTACGCCTATTTCTCTAAGTTCAATAAAATAGTAAGAATGATAGCGTGGATAAAAAGATTTATCTACAACTGTCGGAAGGATGCAGAAAAGAGGCAGGGTGAACTCAACTTAGAAGAAATTTTGTGTGCTGAGAAGAACCTCTGGAGGATAGTTCAGCGAGAAAGTTTTTCGGGAGTCAGTCGGCAAAATATTAAGTGTCTTTTCCCTTTTGAAGACAGCGATGGTTTGTTGAGGGTTCGGACAGCTGTATCACAAGGAGAGGACGAAGAAGATTATAGACATCCAATTTTAATTCCTGGAAATCACCCTGTAGTTGAAAGGTTGATATTTTGTAGGCATAAAGAATTGTGTCATGTTGGTACCCAAGGATTACTTTGTAATTTAAGGGAAAGATATTGGGTGGTTGGTGGTCGAAGAAGTGTGAAGAAAGTAATTAGCCGGTGTGTTGTGTGTAAGAGATATGATGGTAAGATGAACCAGTTAGAAAGTCCTCCGTTGATGATTAACAGGCTTAAAGGAGCTGAGGCTTTTGAAGTGACTGGAGTTGATCTAGCTGGACCGTTATTCTTAAAAGACGGTTCCAAGGTATGGATTTGTCTATACACTTGTGCTATTTACCGCGCAGTTCATGTCGAATTAGTATCTTCAATGACAACCAATTGCTTTCTTCAGAGTTTAAGGAGATTCATCGCACGAAGGGGAAGGCCGAAGATAATTTACAGCGACAATGGGCGTAATTTTGTTGGGGCAGCGAATCTTTTCAAGAGCTTGGATTGGAAGAAGATAGAGCAATACAGTACTACGCAACAAATGCAATGGATTCAATCCGCCATCGGCTGCCTGGTGGGGTGGTTGGTGGGAGAGGATTATAGGACTGTTGAAGAAATTGCTAAGGAAAGTTTTGGGAAAGGCGAATCTCAATTATGAAGAACTGAGCACGGTTATGTGTGATTGTGAAGCTGTTTTGAATGCCAGGCCATTGACTTACGTCTCAGAAAGTCCCAAAGATCTCGTACCTTTAACTCCAGCTATGTTCTTACATGGTTTGCGAGATAACGGAGTTCCTGATTGTGATGCTGTTGGGGCTGACGCTTTGAACAGAAAAGAAAGATATCGACGAGCCCTGAGCAAACAGTTGAGAAGGAGATTTCGCCTTGAATACCTAGGCCTGCTGACTCGTCCATATAAAGGGAGGAAAGGAGTACCTATCTCAGTTGGAGATATAGTACTTGTAGGCGGTGATGACAAGAGGCGAATAGATTGGCCATTAGCCATTGTCGAAGAGGTTTTGACAGGTAGAGATGGAGAGGCCAGATTGTTCAGGCTGTCTACAGCGAAGGGTCACCTATTACGACCGGCGCAAAGATTGTTTCCTTTAGAAGTGAAATCTGGAGACAATGAGTTTTTAACAAACGGGTCTAGAAAAACGGCGGAACCGGGGTCATCTGCCGAGCCAACCCAGAGAGAAGACTTGGTCGAGATTTTTAGGACTACTCGAAGTAGACGAGCAGTGAAGATACCGAATCGCTAATCTCTTGAAGCATTAGTTCGAGTTTGGTGTAAGTCAGCAAGCGTTTTCTCTTTTGCTGACTTAGGTGGGAGGATGTGAGAAAAATACTTAATATTCGCAAATTAAGAAGAGAAAGATTTGTTCGGCATAGGCCATATGTTTTGAACATACGTTCTATTAATTGACATTGAGTATTATTGGAATTGTTAAACTGTTAAAATATATTTTTTCGACTTTGAGATTTGTTGATTTGAACTTTATTAGCTCTAATTTTTACTGTTTTAATTTAAAAATTATCTTTTTCGCAACCATTTATTAAATTTAAGATTTTAAACCAAAAATTCTTAAAACCAATCGATCAGCTTGAATTTAACCGGTAGTGTACATTTCTATGCAAGACAGGCTTCGTAGAGTTGTCCATGAACGATCTCTAACATTAGGCCCCAATTACTTTGGGGGTCTTTAAGAGCGTGGTCAACCGGGCGTGCTGGTCGCAGCCTTTAGTGAGGTTGGGATGGGGGGGGGGCAAAAAGTGAGTCCCCTTGACCCTAATTTATACAATTAAACGGCGGACTGTGATGAGGCCGTTCTGGAGCGGTGTAAAAAACTGGAACTACTGGAGCGAAGCCCGACATCCGCCGCTGGACCATTGCTGGAGAGCTTTGTGCCCTCAGGTTTGCTACGTGACCGGAGGTAATAGCCGCAGCTAACTCCCGACAAAAAGCAGGCACATGCCCTCCCGTTACCAGCTCACACACAATCCTCTCTGGCTTCTGTCCCTTCCTTCCAGCGCTGGTTCACAGGGGCTATCGATAGGATTCAGCCAGCAACCGAAAGTATATCTCTATCGCTGTTCTAGAAGTATAATGGCACGACTGCGAAAATCGAATTTCGGCTTTTGAAAATTTGGTGAAGTGTTTTAGGGGCTCTAAAAAGCATTTAATAGATATTTTAGAGCGGCTTTAGTTTACTTACAAAGTCATTACTGCACCAATGGGCCTTTCTGTTTAACAGATTAGAACTGCTTTTCTTTTGCTTCATTCTACGGTCAAATTCAATATTTGCAGTGGTTTCATTGGACTTCCGGAGCCGGAATAAATACTCACAATGAATAAAAAGATTTTAAACAGATCATTGCAGGCTAGAGTCATTAATTCGTATTCGTATAAATTATTATTGCAAATCCGAATGCCAATTCTCCATCATCCCCGAAGTAGCCGTCATCTTCCAGTTTCCTCGCTCATTATCTAGAATGCCCATAATGTGAGGATCGACCGATATAGGAATCTTTCTATTAGTTATATCGGCATATGGAAGAGGACTCTTCTCCAAGCCTATGTTGTCTAGCCATCAGATTCACTGTCTTTGATGTTAGACGGGTGCGAATAAAGAAATAATTTAAAAAAAAAAAAAAAGGATTTGTTTAAAGAATTATTTACTCAGAAGCCCTGATGAAGAACCACAAGTTGGATTGAAAAGTTGGCTTTCGAAAATTAAAAAATCTGGTGCGTGCGCGCAACACACAACTTTCACTTACCATCTTACTTAGATTAGAAATTAATGCTTTTTGTTAATTGCCACTTCTCAAATTATTAGAACGGCTTTAATTATGAACAATGGTCTGTCATTAAAGGCTTCCTCGTCATGCGTGGGCTCAACGAGTTTTATGAGTTGACTGAATATTTTTCATTTTTTCTCCTCTTTATGTTTTCTTTATTTTTATCATATCTCATATTTAGCCATTTCTTATTTTTAGGCGTAACGAGAGACAGTTAATTTCTCCATACAAACAAAAACAAAGGTACTTTATAGGAAAGAAACAAACAAAAAAGGCCCCAAACGCCCCCACCCCCTCCCAAAAAAGCCCCCTCAGAACATTTTAATAATGATAAAGCTTACCTGATATTAAAGAGCACCTAATTTTCATTAAACATGACGAATTTGATAAAAATCGTTAAAGCCGTTTTTGAGATCATCGAAAAAAGGTAAAAATTGGAAAAAAATTATGAAATAAAGTGCCCGCTCCGTTTGACCAATTTTGATGAAATGTTGACGATCACATCTTTGGCATATACATACATCAAATACCCAGTTTGATCAAAATCGTTAAAGCCTTTTTTGAGTAAATAAAAAAAACACGTGAAAATTATACAAAATTTATTAAGTAAAGTCCCCCCTCCGGTTGATCAATTTTGATGAAATTTTTACAGTCATATCTCGGGTATATAAATAAATCAAATACTCAGTTTAATCAAAATCGTTAAAGCCGTTTTTGAGAAAATTGAAAAAAACTTAAAAAGTTATTAAATAAAGTACCCCCTCCCTTTGAGCAATTTTTATGAAATTTTTGCTGTCACGTCGCGGGCATATACATACACTAAATACCCAATTTCAGGTTCGCACGGTTTATAGTTTTTGAGCTAGTCTGTTCACACACAAACACACACACACACAGACACACACACACACACACACACACACACACACACACACACACACACACACACACACACACACACACACACACACACACACAGACCATTTCGCGGGACTTGGTTAATTGGACTCAGGGGACCCCAAAACGTGTATTTCCGTTGAAAACCGAAAGCCGAATTTTTTCACGATCGCAATACTTCCACTTACTATATATTTCATATATAGGTAAGTGAAAGTAAAAAAATTCAAACTGAAAAAGCTGATCATCATTTAACCTATCGGAATTATTCATATACTTTTTGGGTTTATAGCTAATCATGTATACTCCGTGGCAATGTAGGTATATTTGAGAATCCTTTGAAGGATCTATAATTGATTCCAATAAATCTCAACTTCGGTTCAGAATTTCATACTTGGATTTGTAATTTTTTGAAAACAATAATTCAGTCCGTTCAATTTTGGATGCTGGAATATATTTCTGTCGCACACTTCGGTTATTGGATTAGGGGCGTGTAGTTACTTTAAATTTGATCGACGTTAATTGAGAGATGTGAATGGATTTCTCAGCTTGACTCGGTTCTAAGGAACCAAGATGGTTTACGAGTATTTGTTACATTTTTAAGAAATAAACGGAAATACTTATCCATATATACTGTTGCATGTTTTAAGATTGTGATTGTGAGTTATGTCGTTTCTTAAAAGTTAAACAACGCGACTTGGGGGACATTAATTTTGCGACAAGGTAGCTTGAAGTTAATTTTTTTTAAAGTTCAGTACGCTGTGCGTTAAAAATATATATATATATTTTTTAAATTGGCTCTAGTTTATAAGATAAGACTAAAACTAATTAAATGTAAAAGGATCTAATTAGGATAAACCGAAGCAATGGCGTCCGCAGGATTTCGTCAAGGGGGGGGGCGCAGGCTAGTAAAATTTTCGTCTAGGAAGGGGAGGCAGTCAAAAATTCTTATGACCGGGAGGGGGGATCGGGGTATTCTGCCTATGTAAGGCTGTATTAATTTATCGAAAAACACTTATTAATATTTGAAAATTAAAACCCAACTATGTTTATTTGTACCGATTTATACCTTTTAATAATATTTGTACAAAACATTGCTTATTTTTTTTTTTAATATTATGTAAAATATTAATAATCAATAATTTATATATGTAAAAAGATAAGTCATGAAATGATCATGGCTCAAGTGTGATTTACTAAACACTTACTTATGATGTGAATACATCCAAAGCGAATCACTCAGAGTGTATTCATCCAAAGTATCCATACATACTTTCATCAATTTCATTGTTTTTACCTCGTGATCATTGTCACTGTTTCTCATTTTTGTGTGTCATTAATATAATTATGCCTATCGATTATAATAAAAAATCTAGATCGAAAAGAAATTCAAGAATTATACGCGAAAGCATTGAATTCAGAGATTCACGTGCACTTATACGTGATCTAAAGGAAGAGGGAGGTTTATACCATGGATCTCAAGAAAGGAAAATCTGGAAGCATCTTCAACGCATTAGAGTGAATTGGCAGAAGATAATCCCGAAGAATAAAAAAAAATAGTTAAAGAATGAACGAGGACCAAAAAAAAAAAAAAAGCACTTCATAATAAAGATATACAAATGACACTAGTATACCTCGCGACTGGTGATAATATGGGTACTTTGAATGCCCTCTGCGGAAATCCAAGAACTACATTCTCAGTGTGTGACTTACAATTTACAGCTTCGTATACAATAGCCTTTTGCTTGTTTTCAAACTAAAACGAAACTATAAAATTTTAATTCAAACAAAAAACGTAGTTCGTGTCAAAAAGTTGACTGGTCGAGTTGGAAATCAACAAATCGTTTGTTTACATTTTTCACTTAGCCTTCAGTCTGGAAGTATCATCGGTTCCAGGAACGACCCTTCATTAAAAGTAGAAAGAGTGTCAACTTGGTTTATCATTCACTTTGTGTGTACACTTTGATGAAACGAAGATGAAAGCCAATTCACACTTGTCACTTTGGATGATTCAAAAAGGCTACTATTTTATGAAGGAAGGTTCACAAATTGTAAGCTATACGGGTCTCGAAAATATTTTCCTTTATTGACCTTTATACAGTCATAGTCACAGTTTTCAAAGGCTGACGTTTCGCTCCTGTTTGAGCATTTTCAAAGCACATTCATCAACTATTCGTAAAACTCACAAATTAAAAAATTGTGTCATTTAGTACAGTAAAAATTTATATATATATATAGGAAGAAACGAAGGTGAGAAGAAAGATAGGAATATATGTATAAATTTTTATTGTACTAAATGACACAATTTTTTAATTTGTGAGTTTTACGAATAGTTGATGAATGTGCTTTGACAATGCTCAAACAGGAGCGAAATGTCAGCCTTTGAAAACTGTGACTATGACTGCATAAAGGTCAATAAAGGAAAATATTTTCGAGACCCGTATAGCTTACAATTTGTGATCCTTCCTTCATCATTATAGCGGTCTTTTAATTTTCTTCTATTTGAAGATTAATACTACTATTTTATGTTTAGGGTAATTTTCCCCGGAATACATTTATTTACTTTCCTAAAAGTTAATATAACAGTAAGCATGGCCGGGCATAGCTAGTGTTTAATAAAACCAATAACAAAATAATTCTCTCCAAGGAAATTCTCTTGGTTCCTGTCCCTCGACAATAACAATTCTTCAACAGGCCTATAAATTATTTAAAAATAAATACGGAGACAATAAGAGAGGCCTGGCATTAAGTGATCCTCTCTGCTTTAAGTGGATAAGGAAAAAATGTGACAGTCGCTGTCGGAGAGTGGCCCAACAGGACCTACTGCGCTCCCCGCCTCCCCTGGGAAATATGGCTTCTAGCCTTCAAAGATAAATGAAGCATCTCCTCTGTTTAGAAAATATAAAAATATATTCTATCAACTTGTCTACATTTTTTTTATTAATCAAAGGACTACATATTTAATAAATTGTATTAGAAAATACAATGCGCTCCGGGCCCTACATGATAAATTAGGTGACACACACAACGAATTAAAAAAAAAAAATTATAACTTTTAGGGAAATAAATAAATACATACCGGTGAAAGTTAACTATTACATTTAACACATAATAAATAGCCTGATTTAAATTATTGTGGAATAAGAAAGGATTATAAATTATCTATGAAATTTCAAAAATTAAATTGTTTTTAAAGAAAAATAAACTGATGTAATGAAGTAAAATGTGCAGTAACTATTAATAATTGTCCTATTTCCCTGATTTTTTTACTTTCACTTACCTATTTTTTTTTTTTTTTTTTTTTTTTTTTTTTTTTTTTTTTTTTTTTTTTTTTTTTTTTTTTTTTTTTTCGGTACCCCTACCTGGCCATGTGTGGCATACGGGGGGTTACTCTAGAGGTGTAACCAACCTATTCTAACCATGGTGGGTAGGTCGAGATTTATTCCGTGGGGCCTCCACGAAATAAAAGTCATCCATCCTAGGGTGGATTCGAACCGCCACCGTTCTGCTTGAGCGTGCTAAAGCGGGTTGCGCTCGACTATCCCGGCCCACCCACTTACCTATTTATGAAATATATAGTAAGAGGAAGTATTGCGATCGTGAAAAATTTCGACTTCCGGTTTTCAACTGAAATACACATTTTGGGGTCCCCAGAGTCGAAATAATCAAGTTCCGCTAAATGGTCTGTGTGTGTGTGTGTGTGTGTGTGTGTGTGTGAGAGAGAGAGAGAGAGAGAGAGAGAGAGAGAGAGAGAGAGAGAGAGACAGAGAACAGACTAGCTCAAAAACTATTTCGTACGAACCTGAAAATGGGTATTTGGTATATGCATATGCCCGCGATGTGACACAATTTCGTCAAAATTGGTCAAATAGAGGGGGTACTTTATTTGATAACTGTTTATGTTTTTTCGATTTTCTCAAAAACGGCTCTAACGATTTTGACAAAACTGGGTATTTGATGTATTTATATGCCCTATATATGACTGCGAACATTTCATCAAAATTGAACACCGGAGGGGTCACTTTATTTCATAACCTTTTTTCCCATTTTTACGTTTTTTTTTTTTTTTCGATTTTCTTCAAAATAGGTTCAAAGATTTTGATTAAAACCGTCATGTTTAATGAGAATCAAGTATGCGTGGGCTCAACTCATAAAACACGTTAAGCCCACGCATAAGGACTACGCATTTAATGACAGACCATTGTTCATAATTAATCTTCTTTCATAAATAATCTTCATTATTATTATTATTATTATTAATTGTTTATTGATTGGTATGCTGTTTGATATAACAACCTAAAATATTTGGGCAACACTGCTTATTGTTAAAAATAAGCATTTCTCTCACGGAAAGAGGCCTTAATAGTTTCCATGGACTTCCTCAAAGCTCGGGCTGTTTTGAAGACCACAGACCCCTCGTATTTAGCTTCGACTCCGAGGTTATTTTGCATTCTCGACCTAGACCAACATTGGTACTAGGAAGATCTAGGAGATGATAAATTTCCTCAGTGGCGGAAATAGTTGGGCAGTAAAGAGTGGTAAAGGAAGGCGGGAAGACATTGGAGAGCAGAGCACCTCCCCATACATATTTAAGGAGGCATTAATATGAGAGTCGTGACCCTCCTCCGCAAAGCCCTTTGTTCTTCTTATTTAAATACGATCCCGCCATTCCGAACTCGTTTATTTTTTTCTTATTGCGCCGGACGGCAATAAATATTTATATCGAGCCAGGACCGAAACCATTCTCCAAGATCTATGGCTCCTTTAATTTGCTTCGCGTGTGAACGTTATTATATCGAACATTTAAAATTGATCGCGGGAGTTATTATCGTGAGAAGCTCTTAAGCATATCGGCTTTTGAAATGGATATATCACGGAATCGTCAGTAACTAAATTGTTATGAAGTAACATTAGGAGGATACTAATAGTGTATGAGTGTTCTAATAGTATTGAAATGAAATCATGGGCGGATCAAAGGTAGGGATAATCAATTTTTTTGTCTTTTTAAGTGAATAATACAATTAAGTAGTTAATATACCCAAAAAATAACACTTCTGGTTGCCTAAATCGCATTCATTCTTTATACAAGGTAATAATCCCATACAAAAACGTTGCTATCAGCTACGTGATTATGAGACAGAGTGGTCATGTGCCCTCTCCAAATTTTGCGCTAAATCCGCCCCTCAATAGAATGTTATTGAAAAATCAATCTCAGCTCCTCTTTCTCTATCTATCTTTCTATACCATATCCATATGGTAATAAACTAACCATAATGGAAACAATACAACCAGTAAAATAATACAAAATCCAATCCCAAAGGAAACCTAGTTTATAAGCAATTAGAATAAATCTTCTTCTTTTTTTCTGTAACATTGTTACCATATCCATATGGTAACAAATATATGAGAATCGGATGACAATAAATGAATATTTAAACGTAAAATATTTAATGTTAGTTTTTAATATTTTATTAACACTTAGTTGTGATGTAGCCTTTCACTTCAAAAGCGTTGGTTTACCCGTCATAAATCTTTGAAGTCGGCAAACTAGCCCCTTACCACTACCTCTCACCTTATTTTACCTTCAGTCTTCGTATCAACCTGGACTCAGAAGGTAAATATCAGATTCTGCTTTATCTTGCTAACCAGTATAATGCTTACCATCTTTTATATTATTATCAGTTCTGTAAAATATTCATTTATTGTCATCCTCTAGCATAGATACTCATATATTTGTTTTATTTTAGCCCTGATGAAGATTCAAAAGTTGGATCGAAACGTTGGCTTTCGAAAAAAGAAAAAAAAAAAAATTAAACTGAAAATCCTGATAATCATTTAACCTATTAATATATTTTGTTTTTTTATTATTTATCTCATACAATTATTTTTCTTTAATTTTTATTTTTTTCTATTTTTTACCATATTTTATTTCCGTATGTTACTGAAAAAAAGAAGAAGATTTATTCTAATTGCTTATAAACTAGGTTTCCTTTGGGATTGGATTTTGTATTATTTTACTGGTTGTATTGTTTCCATTATGGTTAGTTTTAATTGTTTCGTAGATATTTGTAATATATCTATTTACATTTAATGGGCAGTTAATCGAGTATTTTACATTCGATAAAAGTGAAAACTCCTCACAAATGTTTGGGGGATAAGATTCTACTACTGAGGATATTAAATATTTTAAGCTTTAGAAGGGGTGCAACAACAAAAAATACTTTGTTAAAACGTCTTTGCACTTTCAAGGGGTGATCCAGGGGGATCACCGGGGTATGCCCCCCAAATATTTTGGCTTTTCAATTTTTTTGTATTTAATGCAATTAGGTAGTTACTGTGCCCTAAACTAAACACTTTAGGTTGTTTAGATTGCAGTTCTTCTTTATACAAGGTATTAATCTCATTAAAAAACGGTGCTGTCAACCACGTGATTATGAGACAGAAAGGTCATAAGCCCCCCTCCCAAATTTCGTGCTGAATCCACCCCTGCCCACATTGAGCTCTGCTAGAAAACTTAACACATTACATACTTTTCATGGAAATGGATCTATGGATGCGTACCTAGTTGCGAAATATCTAGACAGCAACGCTTCACAAATAATCTTATCACGGAAAAAGTAAAAGAACCTCTCAATACTCCACCGAGACAAGAAAGTTAAGCTTGTTTGGACGACTGATGTCCTAAGTGGATGTTTAAGCAGGTAGGATGGTTTTTGTTAAAGGCGTAAAACCGCAGTTCGGTCATCAACGCCTTTAGAAAAAGGTATCGATTGTTCAGAAGCTTATGAAAGTCAAATTTCCTCTGTCATTTTCACTTCATGAAGACTTTTAAAGAGGTTTCGAAGAATATTCTCTTCGTCTGCCAAAACTGCTTAAGTATGTAACTTGGGAAATTGGTGGAAGAGAGGTCGACCAGAAAAGAGATAGGTGGAGGGGATGCACGAAGACATGGCAGCTAGAGGACTTAGGAGGAAAATAGCTACAATGCAAAGAATTATCGGTTAATTAGGCACGAGATATGAAGTTGCTTTATACATATAAATTGTGTTCATCAGAATATTGTTAATTTATAAGCAAATGTTCCACATACTTTTTTTTTTGTTATTAATTTAAATAAACAACAATACAGAATGTATGTCTTACGATCTTGAATAGTTGTGTTGAAGGTTTCGGACGACCCGGATTGCCGAGTTGAGGACCAGGGATTCCTCGATAATGGAGCTCACGGAGAGCAAGGCTAGGGTACCTTACTTTTTGCAGGGATTGTGTTTATTTTCCTCGCTTACGACTCCTCGCTTCAATTGGAGGCACTAACCTCCTTTCCCTGCTACTATAGCATATAACAAGGAGGGATCTTTTGCCCAATTTTACCAAAAAAAAAAAAAAAAAATATATATCAGATATTATAACTAGCTAAAATATTTTTATAATAATATTTAAAAAACAAAACAAAAAACTCCCAACAAAGTTTTAAGCCTGTCTAATTCCATTTAACAACTAAGCATTAAAACAACGCACAATCAATGCATACATCATCATTAAGAAAGAAAAAAAATTAGACCCCTTAACCGCATAAAATATATAAATGAATGAATTAAGCCTTTATTATGAAGAGTAAAAAATAAAAGAAAATCATGGTTTGCAAAGAATAATATGTACATAATATTTTAACTTGAAACAAAAACAAAATAAACATATGATTGAAAAGAATTCTAGCCTTGTTGGAACAAACTGACTAGTACAAGTTCATGTCTCTTCGAGAACCTTCTACGCTTGACGGAAACCTTTTAGCCCGTTTTAATTCAGACTAAATACAAGGAGCGATGGATTGGAGAGTTACTCTTGCTCCCAAGATAGAATTGCATGATTACGTTCGTGTTACTGTGTGGTTACTAGTTGATACTGTTAGTTTATTGAGCTGTTATTGTTTGTATGACATTTTAAATTATTATTTGCTCTAATAAAAATTATTTAAACACGCATAAGTGTTACAATATTTTAACTACAACAATAATTAGAAATAATAAAGTTTTTCTTGTTGAAAAATAAATATTAAATAATTTAACAGTAAAGTTTTAATTCTTTGTAGGCCTTCCCTGAAAGGAGTATGGAGAGACCAGCTCTATTGGGAAGTGAAATAAAATATATGAACAAAACCAAATAAATTATGATTCTTACATTCATTAGCAATACTGATTATCCGGGAGATGAAGAAAATGAGGCTAGGTAGGAAAATTGACGAACGTGGTTGGATAAGGAATTCCAGAATTACGTGGCACGGACAATAAAGGATTCATCGAAAGAGACGGTTCTATGTGAATAGGTGTACAAATCTGTGGGTTGAGATCTAGTGTTTACCAGATGGATGGACGAAGGGTGGGGTAAGGAGGTCAAGAATATATATTGGTTTCTTTCCTCTTAGGAATTGGAATATAAAGGCACCAAGGAGGGTACTGTCTTCGGAGAACTATTCTTTCGGAAAAAGAAAACTTTACTGGGAATAATATTGAGAAGTGTGAGAGTGAATAGGGAGACAAAGGATAAATCTTATGAAACTAATCCTCTTTTAAGCTTCGTCTCCTGCTCATGAGATAGGTCCCCATACACTAAGCTCCCTTAAAATGTGGAATGATTATACAGGAAAATAAAAAACCGACGGATACTATGAAGAATAGAATCTCAGCTTCAGGATTGAGATGAATATTTGTGTGATTTGGGATATGTGAAGGCTTCAGGTGAGATATTGATCTAAGATTACTCCGAGGTTTTTAATTGAGTCTTGGTAAAGGATTGGGGTGCTATCGATAAACAGTAATGTGTAATATGGAAATGCAAGAAGGAAATGTCTTGAGTCTAAGAGAATTGTCTTTGTTTTCACTGGGCTGTAATAAAAGAAGTATATACAGGGTGTCACAGGCTTTCGAATGGGTGTTCCAGGCTACTTATTACCTCTGCAACCATCTGAGATAAACTATTTTTACTGTATAAATTAAAATTTCATTTATTAATCTTACATAACGATTAAGTTCTCAACTACGGTTAATTAACCGACTTCAATGAAAATAGTCCTGGTTTCAATTACAGTTTGCGGCCTGTCAAAGAGGTCCCACATCCAGCTCCTTTTCAGAAGCCCCTGCGGGTGCTGCCTTGGCCATATGGGTTGTGGTCCTTTATATCGTCTCTAAGGTTGGCATGTAGAGATCCACTATTACATGTCTCGGTGGTGGATAAAAGGCCGCACAGTGGGCGAAAATCAGATTTTAGGTGGACAAAATTCATATAATAAATTACATAAATTGCCCACTAAATATTGATTAGTATGAGTTGGAAGAAGGGAAAATGTAAATATTTACTTTTTTGGATTGTCAACAAGCGCCGGAGAGGATTATTAATCCGTCTATAACAACGGACATATTTTTCACAGTGTTCATTGCAGTGTTGTTCTTGTTATAACCTTGCCATTCTTTGACCAGAAACTTCACTTGATTTTTTAAATTTCATGAGAAATGGATACCACAGAAACAAGTAAGTATTAATATTTCACTAATCGGGGCTGCTACATGGATATAGTTTTACCTATAATAAATAATATCATTAGATAGAACATTTCCATATTTGAATGGAGAATTACTTGCAGAGGGCCAAGGAGTGCCAAGCTAATTATTTCATCATTATTTCACTCAAACCATATATTTTTCATATTCACATAGTTTTTTTTGCGATATTTTGCGTTTTGAAGAATGTTGACTAATTTAGGATGGATTTCAGGTTTCGTGCTCATCGTTCCACGAAAAGAATTTGTAATTGAATGGTTGAAATATGGGTCAAAAGATAGAAATAAATGTCTCTTGATCTACATTTTAAAACATGGAAATAACGATGAAGATAAAATAACAAATAGACAAAGAATTAAAGACGCCATAAAAGATTATTCTAAAAAAAGTCAGTGACAGGTGGGAAAAATGTCATCGGAGAGCTCATGTTTTTTTTAAGGACTTTTTTAAGGAGCGAAGAGGCCCCAGAGGCCCGTAACAAAGATTCCCGTCGATTTAGAGAGCATAATACAAGGAAATGTTCTAGGAAGGCCGCTAACAAAGATCTTAAGATGCTCTTAGTTTCATCGGATCCAATTGTCGCCAGTTTTCGGAAACCTTGGCATAAAAAAACAACTATTGTAGTAATTAGCCTATTGAAGTGTAGTTTACCGTCTGATGAACTTCAAGAACAGTCATTATGAAGCAGTATTGATTCAGACGATAATTGATGAATAATTCATTTTTATAATTGTATATATTTGTTATTATGAAAAAACAGATCAATAAAATGACTTTTTTCTTTAAGTTGTTAGTCTATTTTTGCTCATTATTTTCGTAATATAGCCTATTTTTCCCATGTGTATTATTTTTTATGAATATATGTATTGTTTTTATGTAAATAATAAATGCAAAAAGTTACTACTGAAATGTTATATTGATTTACAAAATGTTTTCCCAATTTTTATCCATTATGTCCAAATTTATGTGTGTATACAACATTAGTTTGTTGGATATACTAAAAAATATGGGTCACAGAATTTTTTCCTTACTCAGTGACCTCAAAAACTTGAAACAACACAAAAAAATAATTTTGTCCACCTAAAAATGGATACTTGCCCACTGTGGGCCGGACTTGTGGATCGGTTTGGCATTAATTATACTAACTGCTATTGCTGTATTTAATTATTTATTTGCATCCATGCAGTAGCCGCATTTAACAAATCGTTTGTTGATTTACTTGAATCAGATCTCTCTCTTGCTTTTTTTAACCAGCGTCGATCTGGTGTATCAAGAAGGAAGAAAGAGAAGGAACAGGTGAATTTGGTACTTACTTAATTTGTTTGATATGAGCGATCAACTGCTTATTACGCGGTCATTACGACCCTTGAATTTGGTACTTATGAGTTGAAGAGTGAAATCCTGTGTATTTTTGTTGGATACCTATATGATTTTACTGTTCATGTCATTGGGTTCGGAACATTATAAGGTGGGGCGTCGATTATTACTTTATTATTCGATTCGATTTGTTAGCCTAATTAATTAATATATTTCTATTGTTGAAAATAAATGTTATTCTAAATAAAGTTGAAATTTTTTTCTTGACCGTCTATGATGTTTTTATTTTATTTTATTTATTTATGTTTATGTTATATTTTATGATAAATATGGAATATCCTAATTAATATTTTACTGAATTTGGATTATCCGAATTTTCAAATATCCGAACCATCCCTCTTAACATTACTTCGGATAATCGACGCTTTACTGTATTTCTAATGTACCATGGACCAAGTGTATTTTGTTTATGTGTACTTGCTTTACTGAACCTCAGAATTCTGCTCTGAAAATCTAAACAGGTTTAAGTAATTGGATTTTTCGTTAGTTTCTTAAGTTAAGAGAGAATCTTTATTTGAGAAAATGGTTTATTAAAAACAAAATTTGTCCCAACCCATTTCAGTTTTGGCTTAACCGTTAGCGAAATATTTTCAATAATTGGTGGTTTTATAGTTCAACGTTTTGTGGGATTGAATATTTTTTACAATTTATGTGATCCACTTTTACCCATATTTCTTCAATTTTTAGTGATTGTTACGAGATTTTGCAAAGCATTTCGTCATAAATAACGGCGAAATTTTGTATATATTTGTACATTTGTAATGAAAATTCGTTCCCAGAAAGGAACAGATTATTTAGAGAACTTCTATCAGACGAAGAAGTGTAGGAGAAATCCCAGGCAAACCTCCCAGAGAGGTAAAAAGCCAGACATGGTACATTTACAAATCGTTCCACGCACATCACCCTCTCACTGGAAAAACAATCCCCCTTACCCTTTATGTTAAGTTGGAAATATAACGGTTTGGTTTACAACATGCGTGTTTGGAAAATTTTCTTATTCATAAAGTATATGTAAAAATATATAAAAATGATCAAATCTTCGAAATGCTTTGACATCCTCGTTATAGCTGTGATTGTAAACGTGGCCCACTGAATGGCCCAAAAATAAGACCTATGGATGAACTTTTAGAAATCGTCCATTGTAAAAGGTCGTAAAATATTCTCGAAACATCTAGAACATGTACCAAAACAGTCATGTACTTATTCTAACATAAAGCCTAGAAATCTTTTTAATGTTATAGACAAGTATAAACATTAAAAAAATTCTGCTGCGATGCGCGCAATACACAAATTTCACTTACGAACTTACCTAGATTAGAAATCGACATGTTTCGATAAAGTCAAATAAATTATTTCATTAATAAATAAAAGTTTTTATTTTCATAATACGGTTAATTAAATTTTGGCTGTCACATCATGGGTATATACATACATCAAATACCCAGTTTGATCAAAATAGTTAAAGCCGTTTTTGAGAAAATAAAAAACACACGTGATAATAAGAAAACATTTATTAAGTAAAGTCTCCCCTCCGTTTGACCAATTTTGATGAACTTTCGGCTGTCCCATCGCGGGCATATACATACATCAAATACCAAGTTTGATCAAAATCGTTAAAGCCGTTTTTGAGTAAATAAAAAAAATCCCCTGAAAATGGGACAACATTTATTAAGTAAAGTAACCCCTCCAATTGATCAATTTTGATCAAATTTTGACTGTCACATCGAGCATACACCAAATACCGAGTTTAATCTAAATCGTTAGAGCCGTTTTTGAGAAAATCGATAAAACGTAAAAATTGGACAAAAGTCTTTAAATAAAGTACCCCCTATGTTTGACCAATTTTGATGACATTTTTGATGTCACATCGCGGGCATATACATACACCAAATACCCAATTTCAGTTTTGTACGGCTTATAGTTTTTGAGCGAGTCTGTTCACACACACACACACACACACACACACACACACACACACACACACACACACACACACACACACACACACACACACACACACACACACACACACACACAGACCATTTCGCGGGACTTGGTTATTTGGACTCAGGGGACCCCAAAACGTGTATTTCCGTTGAAAACCGGAAGTCGAATTTTTTCACGATCGCAATACTTTCCCTTACTAATTATTTTATATATAGGTAAGTGAGAGTAAAAAATTATATACATGTACTTTTTTTTATTTTTAATATTCTGGCATAAAATGAGTGGGTCAATTGATGTTTGCTTATATGGGTTTTTAGGCTTAGAAATCCCAGTTCATCAACGTATAGAGTCTTTTTGTAAATAAGAAAGGCACAATAAGATATTGTAACGTGAAACAATCAAACATAAAATCATATGATTATAACAATGATATAATATGATAATCATATGATTTTGTCTGTTACATTGAAAAGAGTTCTAGACTTTATGTTGGAACATTTACATGACTGTTTTAGTACATGTTCTAGACGTTTCGAGAATATTCTACGAACTTCAAGAATGTTCGATTTCGGACTAAATATAATCCGATATCGGACAAGAGGCTAAGTTTTGGTCTGTTTATCGAAGCATATGCTCACTTTGGTTCAACTATATTATTACTAGTAGTTAAAGTTTGTAACGTTGTTAATAATTTGAGTGTTAATTGTTCGTAAGGCGTCGTAAATTATAATGTTCTTCCAATAAAAAATATTTAAACCCACATTAATGTTACAATATGTATCTCGACAATATAAAGTCAAAAACGGAAATATAAGAAACAGATAGGGAGAGGAAAAAGGTAATATATTAATTTAAATATTTTAGTCATCCGTAGTAGATTCATTTGCTTGGTATTGACACATTTATTCATAGCCGAGCTTAATAGATAAAAATAGGGGAAATGAAAATGGTTACATAAACTTCGATAGACAAAAAAATAAATAAGTAAAATAATAGTAATAATTATATAGGGTAATGATGAATAAACAAATTTATGTAAGGATATACACAGACAGTTGGTCACCTAAAATTATTTTCCTTTTAATTAAAAGTTCTATATATTCACGTTTTGGCGTCTTTGTGCAACTTTTAAGAATTTAATGCACGTCTCATTTTTCAATTCTTTCCATTATTTCTATTATCACTAGTGAACGGAAAATAATATAGTCTTTTTTTTTTTTTTTTTTTATTAAAAGCATATATTTGATCTATAAAATAATATAGATTAAAAAAAAAATTGATGACCTACATACGGCATGTGCATATCCTTAAGTAATTGTGGCACCGAACCAAAAAAAAAAAAAAAAATGAATAAAAAAAATAAAGGTAGTAAAAATAGATGGTAGATATTTTGAGTTTGTTTGTAGTAATGGCATTCCTCAAAAATGTGTCTAATGCTAAGATTATTACTGAAGGGGACGAAAAGATGTCTCCAATAAAACTCGAAATAAGTCCTGAAATGTCAAGCTATATTTTTCTTACACCTCGAATATTAATAAATGCACTATTCTTGAGTTTAAAATAATAAATACCATTTTGTTTCAGTTCCACGTGGCGTGGGCGATTCTTTAACGTGGGTGGTTTCATTTTTCTCTGAAATCCTTCATAAGGTAGAGGTTGGTCCATTTATATAAGAACAAATAAATATTTGATGATAAATATAGGGGAATACCGCAAAGCACAGAGGGAAAATTATTTCTTAACAAGAGACAAAAATAATAGGTATATGGGGTCGCGTGTGGTTATGTGGTTAGCATATGAACCTACAATATGAAAGGTCGCGGTTTCGCATCCCCCGGTGGCCCTAAAAATCTTTAAGGGAAGTAAAAATCCTGGGCCATGCCGCCCCTCGGATAGGACGTAAAATGGAGGTCTTGGAGCCTGTAGTATGTCAGGTACCTACTCGTAAAAGATCCCTACCCTAATTATAACTGGATAGGCAAAACTAAGGACTCCCACCCTAAAATGATCCGTTTAGCCTTAGTAGCCTAAAGGAACGTTAAACAACCAAAAAAATAGTATATTAAATTAAATTTAGTATATTATATTAAATTAGTATAAAAAAAGTACAAATTTGATTCTATTATTTTAAAACAGAGTAAAACGAAATAGAGAACAGAATCCTTGATTTTATTCTCTTTTATCCATTAAAATCGAATTAAAAAAATCTGGTGCGTGCGCGCAACACACAACTTTCACTTACCAACTGACTTAGATGAGAAATTAATGAGTTTTGTTAATGACACTCCTCAAAGTTACTCATTTTTCCAAGTTCATTTCTTATTTTTGTTTTCATTTGCTCAGAACATTTTTGAAAATGATACAAAATTTATTAAGTAAAGTCCCCCCTCCGGTTGATCAATTTTGATGAAGTTTTTACAGTCATATTTCAGGCATATAAATAGATCAAATACTCAGTTTAATCAAAATCGTTAGAGCCGTTTTTGAGAAAATCGAAAAAAACGTAAAAAGTTATTCAATAAAGTACCCCCTCCCTTTGAGCAAATTTGATGAAATTTTTGCTGTCACATCGCGGGCTTATACATACTCTAAATACCCAATTTCAGGTTCGCACGGTTTATAGTTTTTGAGCTAGTCTGTTCACACACACACACAAACAGACCATTTCGCGGGACTTGGTTATTTTGACTCAGGGGACCCCAAAACGTGTATTTCCGTTGAAAACCGGAAGTCGAAAATTTTCACGATCGCAATACTTCCACTTACTATATATTTCATATATAGGTAAGTGAAAGTAAAAAAAATAGAAATCTATCTTTTCTATTATTGCGACACAGTTTTGAGTTGTAACTTTTAATATATAATGTCCTTCATTTATTTCTCAATAATTTTTATTTATTCTTTGTTTGTTTGTTGTTGTTTAGAGATTAAAGTTTGTACTTATTTTTTATAATGGTGGTCCATTTATATTATACATGGATAATGCTGGCGAACAGAAGCTTCTTCGGATTAGGCCACCACTTCCGAAGTCCCTATAAAGTAAGGTTGTATTAAACCCCGATCTTCCCCGTCTTGATGTATGGCTCTGAGACTTGGACCATCTCGAGTTCGGACCAGCGGAGGCTCGTAGTTTCCGAGAGAAAAATTCTATGCCGAATCTACGGTCCAGTAAAAGTAGGTGGAAATTGCAGATCACGAATCCACTTGGAACTTCAAACGCTCTATGGACAGCCGGACATTATTAGAGTCATCCGCATTGGAAGGCTTAGATGGGCTGGCCACATTGCCAGAGTGCCGGAACAGAGCATTCCAAAAAGAATGATGTCCGACAAAATCTATGGGTCGAGAGGTGTCGGAAGACCGAAACTTCGATGGACAGATGGAGTCGCGAAGGATTCAAGACATCTTCTAGGTGTTCGGAATTGGATTGCGGCTGCGCAGGATAGGGAGCAATGGGGGAATCTTCTAAAGGAAGTCTTGACTCACTAAGTAGGTTGTTGCGCCATTGATAATAATAATAATAATAACAATAATAACTTATTTTTTTACTTTAAATTTCCTCTTGCTTACTTTTAGTTGAAGCATAATTTTAACTTCCTAAAATTAATATCAAATAATTTTCGATTCTTCTGCAATTTTGACGATATAGCATACTGATTTGTTATTTTACTGTTATCGGAGGAATGCAAAAAATAATAAAATAAAATGAAAATTAAAGGTTTCCTATTTCTTTAGCTTACTGAAGTTTGAAGTTGCTGCTTTTGATCCGGTTGGAACATTTAGAAGTAGTGTGGTCAAGGAAAGCTTTTTGACTTTATCTCATATTTATTTGTTCTTTTACTCCTATCGGAATGCAAAAAAAAATAAAAAATAAAGGTTTTCTATTTCTTTTATCTTCCAGAAATAAAAGAAATATGAACAGGTACTTAGATAATGCTTTTTGAACATGCAGTTTGAACATTTAGAAAGAGTGTTGTCAAGGAAAAGCAGTTTTATGTATTTATATTTATAATTTATACAAAAAATATAATGAATATATAGTCTATGGAATGTAGAGTTCAATTAATTTTTAGAATATGTATGCTATGATTAGGGATGCATAAAGCAGAAACATCGTCTAAAAACTCTTAAAAATGTATGAGATGGAAATTGTTGGGGGTATATGCCGTGCAAATAGACTTTTTCCGAAATTTATTCAAAATTCGCTCAATCATATTAATTCAACGGTTATTCATAAGTAAAAATTAACTAGGATATCTTTTAAATTTAAAAAGTCCTTATTAAATCTTAAAATCTGCGAAACCATCCAAATCATTCATCATCTTAATAGCAAAATTTCCAATCTGTCGAGTCTACTAAATAATACCATAGGTTCCGACAATATGAATCTCCTTACAGCCTGCACATCCAAAATTTTCAACAACACCCGCACCTCACATAAACACCGTCTGATCACCAAATTTCAAAAACTATGCGATACATCTTTACAACACAAAAAAGGCAGTCGATCTCCAACAGTTCACTCGACAGCCCTGAAGAAGACCTGAATATCGGGTGGAAACGTCGGCACAATATATATGTTATTTCACATATAGTGTTTTCATTTGACCGCACCCCCAACCATTTCCATCTCATATTCTTCTACGGTCAACAAATTTTCTTCATCTTAAAAATGTACCATATTTTCAGACGGGCTTGGAATTATAATTTTATATAATATAAAAATAGGAATTATTTGGAATTATAACAGCCAATTCGGCCTTGGAAATTGGCGAAATAGTCGGAATTGACAAGCATATTTTTTTTTACTTTCACTTACCTATATATGAAATATATAGTAAGTGGAAGTATTGCGATCGTGAAAAAATTCGACTTCCGGTTTTCAACGGAAATACACGTTTTGGGGTCCCCTGAGTCGAAATGACCAAGTCCCGCGAAATGGTCTGTGTGTGTGTGCGTCTGTGTGTGTGTGTGTGTGTGTGAACAGACTAGCTCAAAAACTATAAACCGTGTGATCCTGAAATTGGGTATTTAGTGTAGGTATATGCCCGCGATGTGACAGCATAAATTTCATCAAAATTACTTAAAGGGAGGGGGTACTTTACTTAATAACTTTTTAGGTTTTTTTCGATTTTCTCAAAAACGGCTCTAACGATTTTGATTAAACTGAGTATTTGATCTATTTATATGCCCGAGATATGACTGTAAAAATTTCATCAAAATTGATTAACCGGAGGGGGGACTTTACTTAATAAATTTTGTAACATTTTCACGTGTTTTTTTTATTTACTCAAAAACGGCTTTCACTAATGTGACCAAACTGGGTATTTGATGTATGTATATGCCAAATATGTGATAGCCAACATTTCATCAAAATTGATCAATCGAAGGGGAGACTTTACTTAATAAATTTTGTATCATTTTCACGGGGTTTTTTATTTACTCAAAAACGCCTTTAACGATTAATAAAAATAAGATATGAATGTAGAAAAATGTGTGACTTTGGGAAATGATATTTAACAAAACACGTCAATTTCTTATCTAAGTAAGTTGGTAAGTGAAAGTTGTGTGTTGCCCGCATGCACCAGATTTTTACTTTCACTTACCTATATATGAAATATATAGTAAGTGGAAGTATTGCGATCGTGAAAATTTTCGACTTCCGGTTTTCAACGGAAATACACGTTTTGGGGTCCCCTGAGTCCAATTAACCAAGTCCCGCGAAATGGTCTGTGTGTGTGTGTGTCTGTGTGTGTGTGTGAACAGACTAGCTCAAAAACTATAAACCGTGCGAACCTGAAATTGGGTATTTAGTGTATGTATATGCCCGCGATGTGACAGCAAAAATTTCATCAAAATTGCTCAAAGGGAGGGGGTACTTTATTTAATAACTTTTTAAGTTTTTTTCGATTTTCTCAAAAACGGCTCTAACGATTTTGATTAAACTAAGTATTTGATCTATTTATATGCCCGAAACATGACTGTAAAAAAATCATCAAAATTGATCAACCGGAGGGGGGACTTTACAATACATTTTGTATCATTTTCACGTGTTTTTTTTTATTTACTCAAAAACGGTTTTAACGATTTTGTTTAAACTGGGTATTTGATGTAGGTATATGCCAAAGATGCGATAGCCAACATTACATCGAAATTGATCAACCAGAGGGGGGAATTTACTTAATAAATTTTGTATCATTTTCACGTGTTTTTTTTATTTACTCAAAAACGGCTTTCACGGTTTTGATCAAACTGGGTATATTATGTATGTATATGCCAAAGATGTGATAGCCAACATTTCATCAAAATTGGTGAAACCGAGCGGGCACTTTATTTCATATTTTTTTCCAATTTTTACCTTTTTTTCGAGGATATCAAAACCGGCTTTAACGATTTTTATCAAATTCGCCTTGTTTAATGAAAATTAGGCGTTCTTTAATATCAGGTAAGCTTTATCATTATTAAAATGTTCTGAGGGGATTTTTTTGGGGGGGGTTGGGGCCTTTTTTTTTGTTTGTTTTTTATAAAGTACCTTTGTTTTTGTTTATATGGTGAAAATAACTGTCTCTCGTTAAGCCTAAAAATAAGAAATGGCTAAATATGAGATATGATAAAAATAAAGGAAACATAAAGAGGAGAAAAAATTTCTAATCTAAGTAGGTTGGTAAGTGAAAGTTGTGTGTTGCGCGCACGCACCAGATTTTTTTTAAATATTAATGTGATTCATTAAAATTGGTGGAATAGAACGAAATAAACATGAATGAAATGAACACCTGTAAAATTTAACATTAAGTGTTGAAAAGTTTAACGTTCGAATTTTCAATACTACATTAATCTGACCGACTAGTTTTTTTTTTCATTTCCCCCTTCCCTGTCATCTGTTCTGCACAAACGAAGTATGAAAAGAAAGTAGCCAAGAGATCTTCGAAAAGGATTACCCAAAGAAATTTTTCAGTAAAACAGAGACAAATGAAATGCGGTTGAAGACATATAATGAACTATAATAAATATCATTAA
The DNA here is from genome assembly GCA_911387785.2 of Aelia acuminata. Taxonomy (NCBI): domain Eukaryota; kingdom Metazoa; phylum Arthropoda; class Insecta; order Hemiptera; family Pentatomidae; genus Aelia; species Aelia acuminata. The sequence goes on along the minus strand of OU426982.1, from coordinate 118,185,907 downwards.
AAAGTAATGTACATTTTTGTTGAATTTTATATAAAGCTTTGTAGAATTTCCACTTCATTTGATAAATTTGAATAGAACGAAGTTAATAGGAGGATGAGATGAAATGCGGAGGGATATAAGCGAGTTACCAAGCCTCATAAAGGCTTTTGTAAGCGGTACCATTTAAACATTTAATAGACTTTGAAATTATCATAGAGTCATTATATATAACAGGACGCTCTCTGTAGCTTGTGAATGAGACGTCAAAGCCATCCTCAATTATAGAATTTTATAAGTCTCTTGACACGAGATCTCTCTGGTAATGGACAGGGTTAATTATTTGCAATGAATGCCGCCCTATGTACCAGTAAATGCTCTTAGGTATATAATAAATGGTTTTAAGTAATATAGAAATTAATAGAGACCACAGAGGGAAAAGAAACATATTGATAATAAGATTAATTACAGATAGTAAGAATGGATAGGAAAGTATTTAAATAGGAAAAGATAAAAAAACAATCTCACTGAATTTTTTTAAACATGAAGGTAACAACAATCGTTTATCAGAATGCAATGTCGTATGTAGGGAATGAATAAAACTTTCTAATTTTTAAATAATTTATTTCTTGAAGAGAAAAGATTTGGCTCCGCCGGGAATCGAACCCGGGTCTTCCGCGTGGCATGCGCGGTATGCTAACCATTGCACCACGGAGCTCGCTTCCAAGCAGTGCCAAATCCTCTTCACTGACACCCCTCCCTGGATCTCGCAAGTTTTGCGAGTATTTACGGGAGACGGACAATTTTTGTCCATTTTTGGGCATCTCTTGAAGAACGTCAATTTTTTAAATATTTTTATATTAATTTTTAAATAATTTTACAAGAAGAGAAAAGATTGACCACGGCCGGGAATCATATTCGGGTCCTATGCATCTCCATGGCAGCGCTTTTAGCATTGAGCAAATCGTGGGGTCAATCCTAGCTCTCTCAACCTTTTCTCTTCAACGATCCGATCAGCCAGGTGTCGTCACGTTGGGACAGTGGGACCGAACGGCAAAAGTACGGAAACAACTCTGTATCTCGGGAACGGTTTGTCCTAACGAGATGGAAATTGTTTCGTTCGATTAAGGAAGGAAAATTACACAAGTATTGCAACTAAATAATATTTTATACGCATATATAATTATAAAGGCAACTTAAGAACAGATATTTACAACAATTAAAAAATTAATTGAACTTTTAAATTAATTTACTTTGAGTTAACTCAATTTTAGTTTCAATTACCTTTAAGGTAGTTTTTTTTTTCTTTTTTTTATTATAGTCAGCTAATGTCTTGTAACTTTTTATGGGAAAATATTGAAACCCCTGTCTTTAATCGCCTTTCTAATCACCTCATGCTGATATTTAGACAGTATTGACAGGATAAAAACAACTAGAGCAGAATTAGTGTCAAAAACTGCATTTTTACTATTTTTCTATTCATATTTTAAATTTAAAAACATGATTTTGTAGGTAATTGGGGATGTGATTCATTGATTTTTGAATAAATTGGACAAATTTTCACATAAATGAATATAACTATTCAACACGCGAAAAAAGGCAAATGAAATCAGAGGAATATATTCTCTGATACATCCCGGTCCTAAATCAATCGCTGCCATCTTAAGCCAGAATAAGCCCTTAGCCATAATCATGCTTTAAACTATTTATTTTGTGTGAAAGATTGTCGCTTAAATAATGTTTTTTATATTGTACGATTACTATAATTAAGTGGTTCGTCTATATATACACATAATGGCTGTAAAACATCGATCAATAAAATCTGCCGTAACAAGATCAAAATATTTTTGAAAAAAAATAGCGATTTTACAACAACAACAAAAATTATAGTTTCAACTTCAACTTTCAACTTTCAACCAAATTTTGGGTATGGAAGAAACTAATCGGTTTTTATTTTTTGACTATTAAAGAATAAAAATTAACTCCAGAAATGAATATTGGATTTTGGGTTTTCCTCGCTTCCCCTAATCTGCGTTGCAGCGTAGTATCCGGGGACTGGACAAATGTCCAAATGATAGGATCTAATTGACATACCACCGATGTTAAACATTATTTGTTGAAAATTAGTTTCTTGTTATTTTTATGTATTTATTTAATAATTTTGAAATAACTTTATGGGAAGAGGAAATATTGGCCACGGCCGGAAATCAATGGCAAGAGCACTGTGACGAAATGTATGGGCCTTCTTTACTCTTCTTATAAAATTATTTAAAAATTATAAAATAATTATCTAAAAATAATAACAAACTAATTTCCTACGAATATAACTATCGTTTTCGTTTTCCTTCATAATGTTTTTATATTCTTTTCAACAATTTTCCTTTGTGGATATTAAAATAAATGGATGTAACAACACGACCGAATTTTGGAGATAACAAACATACAGTCCTTGGCATTTCTCTATATAATAATTGAGATATTTTTTCTCGCAATAGTGCCAGGTTTGGTCTTACCTCTTTGTAGGATATTGAGGAAAAAATCTTAAATATTTTATTTTAATAGAACGGCAAACCTTCTCGCATTTATTCAGTCCCATTGCTTTGAAGTGAAGTACTGAAAATATATCTTATTTATACTTACCTTTTCTCTTGAACGATCGGATCAGCCAGGTGTCGCCACGTTGAACAGTGGGACCGAACGGCAAAAGTACGGAAACAACTCTATCTCGGGAACGGTTTGTCCTAACGAGATGGAAATTGTTTCGTTCGATTAAGGAAGGAAAATTACACAAGTATTGCAGCTAAATAATATTTTATACGTATATATAATTATAAAGGCAACTTAAGAACAGATATTTACAACAATTAAAAAATTAATTGAACTTTTAAATTAATTTACTTTGAGTTAACTCATTTTTAGTTTCAATTACCTTTAAGGTAGTTTTTTTTTCCTTTTTTTTATTATAGTCAGCTTGTCTTGTAACTTTTTATGGGAAAATATTGAAACCCCTGTCTTTAATTGCCTTTCTATTCACCTCATGCTGATATTTAGACAGTATTGACAGGACAAAAACAACTAGAGCAGAATTAGTGTCAAAAACTGCATTTTTACTATTTTTCTGTTCATATTTTAAATTTAAAAACTTGATACTGTAGGTAATTTGGGATGTGATTCATTGATTTTTGAATAAATTGGACAAATGTTTTCACATAAATGAATATAACTATTCAACACGCGAAAAAAGGCAAATGAAATCAGAGGAATATATTCTCTGATACATCCCGGTCCTAAATCAATCGCTGCCATCTTAAGCCAGAATAAGCCCTTAGCCATAATCATGCTTAAAACTATTTATTTTGTGTGAAAGATTTTCGCTTAAATAATGTTTTTTATATTGTACGATTACTATAATTAAGTGGTTCGTCTGTATATACACATAATGGCTGTAAAACATCGATCAATAAAATCTGCCGTAACAAGATCAAAATATTTTTGAAAAAAAATAGCGATCTTACAACTACAACAAAAATTATAGTTTCAACTTAAACCAAATTTTGTAGGTAAATTGGGGATGTGATTCATTGATTTTTGAATAAATTGGACAAATTTTCACATAAATGAATATAACTATTCAACACGCGAAAAAAGGCAAATGAAATCAGAGGAATATATTCTCTGATACATCCCGGTCCTAAATCAATCGCTGCCATCTTAAGCCAGAATAAGCCCTTAGCCATAATCATGCTTAAAACTATTTATTTTGTGTGAAAGATTTTCCCTTAAATAATGTTTTTTATATTGTACGATTACTATAATTAAGTGGTTCGTCTATATATACACATAATGGCTGTAAAACATCGATCAATAAAATCTGCCGTAACAAGATCAAAATATTTTTGAAAAAAAATAGCGATTTTACAACAACAACAAAAATTATAGTTTCAACTTAAACCAAATTTTGGGTATGGAAGAAACTAATCGGTTTTTATTTTTTGACAATTAAAGAATAAAAATTAACTCCAGAAATGAATATTGGATTTTGGGTTTTCCTCGCTTCCCCTAATCTGCGTTGCAGCGTAGTATCCGGGGACTAGACAAATGTCCAAATGATAGGATCTAATTGACATACCACCGATGTTAAACATTATTTGTTGAAAATTAGTTTCTTATTATTTTTATGTATTTATTTAATAATTTTGAAATAACTTTATGAGAAGAGGAAATTTTGACCACGGCCGGAAATCAATGGCAAGAGCGCTGTGACGAAATGTATGGGCCTGCTTTACTCTTCTTATAAAATTATTTAAAACTTATAAAATAATTATCTAAAAATAATAACAAACTAATTTCCTACGAATATAACTATCGTTTTCGTTTTCCTTCATAATGTTTTTATATTCTTTTCAACAATTTTCCTTTGTGGATATTAAAATAAATGGATGTAACAACACAACCGAATTTTGGAGATAACAAACATACAGTCCTTGGCATTTTTATATATAATAATTGAGATATTTTTTCTGGCAATAGTGCCAGGTTTGGTCTTACCTCTTTGTAGGATATTGAGGAAAAAATGTTAAATATTTTATTTTAATAGAACGGCAAACCTTCTCGCATTTATTCAGTCCCATTGCTTTGAAGTGAAGTACTGAAAATATATCTTATTTATATAAAGAACAGTAAAAGATAATTAAGAGTCTATTTTTTATTTTTTTAAACCTTCTTGCCCTGATAGGATGTCTGAAAGTCGGCGCTGTTTTTAATTAATGATCATAATGGGCTTTGACATGTTTTTCCCCCATTATGTGTAACATATTTTTTTTTCATGTTTTACCGATCCCATTCCAGGGTTCTTTCCCATTATATCAGTTTGCGGTTCAAAGCGTATAGATGTTTTTTTTTTTCCTTTTGCTCGTCCGAAATAACAAAGAAGCAATTAAGCTCCTGCTTTTACGTAAAATATACAGAGAGGTGTGTTTTTAGTAGAAACAAAAAGAAATATTTATCAACCCGCTGGAAATGAAACAAAATTAATAAAAAAAAAATCTGATGAGGATATCACAAACCCTTATTAACAATTAAAATACATTTTCGCGATGGTATATTTTCTTCTTTGTAAGAAATCAGTAATGCATAGTCTAACATAGTACAAGTAAAAGACTTTGCAAATATATCTTTATTTTGTTCATAAAAGTGAAGACTTTTTAAAAGAAGAGCCCTTCGAAAACATATTTATGAATTTAAGCATAACTTTGATTTGTGTAAGATTTAAGTTTATAATTTTTAAATCGATTACTTAACGATTAATGATGTATTAAACAGTAGATCTCAATAATATTGTAAATTTTAAAGCTTAGTTTAGAATTTAATTCATAAATTGATTTTTTTTTTTTTACTTTAATTATTAATTCGCACCTGTCAGCAACGTGAGGACAATCAGCGAATGAGATGACGGTAATAGGGAATAATGACATGTCAGGCATGAGGAGGAGCAGTATATCAGCAGATCTCTCATCCAGCGCCTTTTTAGTCTTCTCGTATCCATGCGTATGTCAGCCATATTACTATTTAAACTTCTTAGATGTCCGTACAAATTACTATAAAATCGTTAGTAAAGTGTCGTTTTGAGTTGGTCGACTGTCGGTAGATAGAGGTCAGTATGTAAGGTGTAGTTAGTCACGTACCACGGTGCTTTTGTAATGAGTCGTAACAATTTCGTAACCATTAATATTTGAAATCAATAATCATGCTTGGATTTTTTAGTGTCGTAAATTTCAATATTGTAATGAAATAAGTAATTTAGATACTTCAAATTTCGATGTGTAACTACCATGCATCATGATTGATCCACTTTATATAACTGGGAACTATTATTAATTTTGATTAATAGTTGTTGGAGGCGTTATTTTATTATTTAATAATTTAAATAAAATGTATATATTTAAGTCGTATTTCGTCAGATTATTTTAGATTTATATTATTGGCATTGTTCAACTCCTTGACTAGGTAAGAAGTGTTGGACATCGTAATTTTAACAATATTTAATTGTCAAGATAGTTTGTTATTAGTTTGATAATGCATTTATTTATCTATTTGTATCTGACATCTTAGCTCCGTTATTATTTATTTTTCAGATATAAAACTTATATATATATTTGATATATATATAAAAAAAAAATCAATTTTCGTTTTATTTTATTTTTGAACCCCTTGCATGCCCAGACATCGAATTCAAAAGATACCCGACAAGCCCTGCTGATCTATCGGCTTTTATAGACCATTTAAATAATCGTTGCTAGAAGAAACTCGACGAATCCAGGACATTGAAAAATATCTTCCTTTAGTCAAAACAGTAAGTACAGTGTATAGTGTTTCACTGTCAAAGAACCTGTAGAACATTTGAATGAAGGACCATACATTTAATCTTGCCCGCTTCAACATTATATATTTATACTTTCATTAGACAATGTTATGTTATGTTAGCTTGTATGTGTTTTGTATAGTAATTTCTAATATATATAGTTTGTAATAGTCGTTTGTCTTCCAAAGTCAGGAGAAACCCTACATTATAGAATACACCCTACTGTATTCTAAGTAGGAGTCTGTGTCGGAGAAAATAATTTAAGTTAAGAAAACCTCTTAATGCAAATGTAGAAACGTTTTTTCACTTTTCCAATAATTTGAATTTGTGGACATAACGGGTTTCTCAATGACAATGATCAATGACATATTGATAATTTGTTTAACGTATAATATAATACCTATCTTATGTATTTCATGGTTGTCAGGCTCCAGTATATGCATACTATTAATTAGGCCTTAATTACACACTAATTGCACACAGCTGATTCTTGTTAACAATGATCGACTGGTTATGTTAACATAACTACCGCCTGTGATGAAGCATCTTCCTAGAACCAATTAATTAACCCTTTCGGATCGGACTCACATCTTCGAAGTTACCACCAGTCTTCCTTACTTCCCGATACCGTGGCTTCAAAAACTTTTAAGTCTGATTCACGCTATCTGTAAGCTATGAAATTAGATTAGCTAACGCGTAAAGAATAAAGAACGCGTTCCAGATGCATATAAAATAGTAAAAAAAATAGTAAATAAGGGGCGAGCCACATTTTAGTATATGCACCAATTACTTATTCCATTGCGCCTCTTTCATATAATCTTTTTTTTACCTCTCCTTCCTCTCCGATTAGGCTATACGGGGTTTTCCCGGGCCAGGTGGATGCTGGGGGATTAACCCTAGTTTTACCAAGGGGGCGGGCTCTACGAACCCATTGCTTCCTTTTATTGTTGATTAACTCTAAATAACTTTTTACAAATTTATTTCATGGGATTACAATATTTACATATTTATAAATCTGTGGATGAAAAAAAAGAAATTATAGAGGGAAATGCAAGTGATTTTTCGAAATAATTAGAAATGTCGTTTCCATGTTTTCTATAAAACTTGATTTATGATATATAATATTTTTAACTAATTTACACTTTCACGTATTGTGTTTTCAGGTACATCAAAGAAAAAACATTAATTGTTTGAAATTTATATAATTATAGTTTAATAATTTTAAATTATATTAGAGACAAATTTTAATTCATGTTCACATTAATCTTGCATGTTTTTCTGACAACTATTATTTTTTCTTCAGATTTTTTATTTAATAATTGAGGTGCAAAACAGGGTGGACAAATATTAATGGGCTCCAAAGCTCCCCCCCCCCCTTTGATAATCGTTCATGCCGAGTTTTATTAAATATCCCATTGACTCCGGTTAAAAAAGACCCTGTTTAACAACTCTGGAGCGGTTAATAGAAAAATTGTACTAAAGGGCAACCTTTTACAGAAATTTATTCCGAAAATCACATTGCAAAACCAAAAATTACCTTTTAAAAAATTACACAATTACTTTCAAAACATGGAGAATGAAAACTATATTTTAAACGCTTTCACTTACAAAACACAAGATCTACAAGCATTCAAATAAGTATGTCTTATAAGAATGTCAATAAGAACAAAACAGAAGACATTTAATAGTCCCTATGGAAACTGTACTGGAGCAGGGTGACTCTGCCCTGCTCCAGAAAACGAATTATTTCACCGTTATAATTCAAAACTATTAAAATTTTCATAATAATGAACCTAATGTTTTAATAATTAATGTTTCATACTAATAAACCTGCAAAAGAGTGCAATGAACCCAAGCAAGTGTCAAATTACTTTAACTTTACCTGGTAATCATTATGAGGTGTTAAAATGGGCCTATAAAATCTCTTAACAAGTTATATAGGCCAGGCGACATAGGGTTTGTAGGATAATTAATTTTCGGAAAGCTGGAAACTGTTTTAATCTCTTCATTTGCATGTAGAATGAGTTTGTTGAAGTTTGCTCCAATTACCTGCTTGTTGCAAAAACCTTGAAATTTACGAAAATGTTTTGAGTTCTTCACTGCTTACTATTAAAAGATACATTTTTCGCCACATTTCATCGTTTGATATAAATTCGTATTCGTATTCATTTATTAAATTGTAACACTTCTGTGGGTTAAAATTATTATTATCAATGCCAAGGAATTAATAAAACTCGAATATTCAAGCAGGTTACAAAAATGATAACGTTATAGCACACTAATCATATGACTTGAGCTTCACTGTCAAGACACAGACTAAGACTAATTGGCCTAGTCACTCCCTCCTTATATATAGTCGTAAAACGAACCTTCTGGAAGGTTCGAGGTCTTCGTGGAAGTTGGTGGGACGCCGTAGATGGAACTCGAACAATCTAGAACTAAACAGTTCGTTCCAACCGCTTAGTTTGTTCCAACAAACGGTCTGGAATATTAAACCATATGTTTTTATATTTGACGATTTAACGTTACAATATTTACTATGTATTATATATAAACATATTATAATCTTCAAGTACCACTAAGTTTTATTCGAACAATTAATCGAGGCTTACATAGTCAGGATACCCTCCGGTCATAAGAATCCTGTCCCTGTAGACGAACATTTTTACCTATCTGCCCCCTAGACGAAATCTGTGAACACCATTGTCTGTCACTGTTATCCCTATTTGTTCTAGATTGTCTTGCGTCTACATGTTGTTCAGCATTGCTGAATGAAACTGCACATAAGTGGAATGACTTCTCTTTGTCCATTTTTTTAAACTCCCTTCTGTATGAATGGATCTTTAGATATATTATACTAAATCGAATGTGGCAGATTTTCATATTTCTTTTTCAATAATAAAAAAAAAAAACATTTCATATATATACCTTGTACATGTACATTTTACACAGTGAATAATAAGGAGGAAAAAACTAAAACACGAAGTTTCAGGAATAATATTTGTTCATTGAACTCTTATATCGCTCAAAAGACTGGAGATAATTTCATGTTTTATACATGGAGCTCGAAGTGTATGGTGCTTGGCAAGAAATGCATCGTTTCGGAGTTATCAGTGTATAACTGAAAAAAAAAATGTCCAGGTTTTGGTGTCACCCCTCATATGGCGCAAGCAGGAAATTGGTATAAACTTTAATAAGGTCTTTTTAGATTCAAATGAACAGATCAAAACTGTTTCAAGCTTTTTGAGAGTTAGCTTATTACTCTATTTTGGTCTGTTCAGCTTGGCCTAATAATGGCTATGCCGATTGAAAAGTGTGTGAGTAGACAGAAACTTGGATGGGAGGATAGCTGATCTTGTGGAATCAGTTATTAAGTTGGGGGGGATAGAATTTTCACCAGTGATTGGTTGTATTGGCATCGAACCTTTGGTTTTGTCAAGCCTTAAACTAATTAAAACAATTAACAATTATTTTTAAATAGACTTTGTGCTATGAGACTGATAAATTAAATGAATGAAGACTAGTTAGTACGTTCTAGGAAATAACTTGGGAAGCGGTGATGAAAATTGTAATGAACTTGAGCTGTAAAAAAACTTGTGCCTTGCCTTAAAGGAGGAACTTAAGAAGGGGGGAGAGGGGGGAGCGAAGTAATGAAGTCCCTCATTGAAATGATTAAGCTGCAACGCGATCCGCCCATTCAACGCCAGATATCAATTTGTTCTTTAGACTGGAATATCCTTTATTGGCTCTCTTAATTAATGACTCAATGGAAAAGGAACATAATATCGGTGGATGGTATTTCAGTTAACAATGGCGCTGAAACAGACGTATACGGGTTGCCAATCATTCCATTGAGGATCTCACATATCCACGGTTCGTGACTTACATCCCGATAGCCATCTTGCGAGAGCCATTGAATTGCAGGAACTTTTTACTACAAGGGTGGCTTTTGATTAAGAGTTTCCAAAGTGTGATACGCGCTAAAGGAAAAAAAAGAGACACTTCCAACAAGAAATAATACTTTGTAAATATTTACTTTATTATATGGCGATTAGTAAAAAAAAAATATTGTAACTAAGGGTGTAACTGCTCTCCGCCTAACGAAGGATCAGACACCATTTTAGATTATCAAAATACACATTACAGTGAAATAGTTTTTCAGTTATAGCTTCCTGTTCTGTTTAGGTTGCAACTTTTCAAATATTATCTTCTTTGTTTTTTTGTTTAAATTTAATGGGGTTATAAGAATAGAGAGATATATATTTTATATTTATTTAGAAATGGAGGACCAACCTCTTGTCCACTTAACGATAGACAAACCCCCATTTTATGAATTATACAGTTCATTCAATTTTAAAATAAATTTCAGGCCTTTATCCCTGCATTGTTATTTGTAATTTTTCAAAAAATGCCACAAAATAAAATAAAATATTTACACTTAATTTTTTTTAAATAACCTATGGCTTTCTCGATAGCGAATATAAAAGCCCACTCTTGAAAAAACATAAAAACCAAGTTGTCGCCAACTGAAAAATATTTAACATTTTTCTTGATATTTCAAATTCCTTACACTTATTCGATACACATTAACGAAAAGACTTTCTGTGTGTTTTTTATTGAACAGCGGGTAATCATTAATTTCGTTTGTGTTTATCATTTAATACTATGATAGCAGAAATGGAATCCGTGAATATCTAAAAAAGTTTGCTGTTTTCGCTTCATGAAATGATAGCACATTTCATAGCTGATTGTTATAAATCATCTGAAAAGCAAGGACACGGAATTCGCAAACTTTTGAAATTACAAAGGTCCTACCAGGAATTCTTAATTGTTTAAGTTATCTTAATACCTTCATGTACGAATGTCAAGGAATATAAGTCAAGTCCAGTCCTTCCGAACTCAAGAAATTCATCCTAGCTGCAGCATTTTTTTTCAGCCTTGATTCTTTAAGACATTGACAGTGATTGTATAGACAGGCTTTGAGACTAACCTTTAGAAACTGATCATCATGACCATTCAATATGCTGGATAGACACCATCCCCAAGACACAGCGGGATCAGAAGCATACTTGAGTAATGCTTAAATTTATAACTTTTTTTTATAAAACTCCCTGAAGAGGCAAGTTTACGATTTTGAGTTTCCAAAAATCGATCCAAGTAAAATAGTTCATCTTTGTGACATTACTTACAAACAGAGAATAATATAGTATATCATGGATAGTCGCTAACATTAATCCTTAACATGAACGAAGAAAATCCCGCCTCAGACTGGTTCAGAAGATTCGTAGCAGTCGCTAAAGCGATCAATGGGACGCTAGGCTTTGTCAGCAAAGGGATTTAGTGCCTTAGTTTCTGCTAATCTGATCGGGTTTAACAGAGGCAGCCCGACCTTTCTTCTTTCCGGGTAATTGCACCATGTCTACGGTAGCTTTACCATGGCTCAGACCCCTATCAAAGGCTTGCTAAAGTGTAAGGTATCAATTGAATAATACACCTACACTTAAATCAATGTGCAATTAAATCTTTCTTTTAAAAAGACAGATATTGTTAGAGGGTTGATCCAATTGTTTCTAGGAGGTGTAACTGAAACGATTTTAGAGGTGTGTAATGGTCAACTGTTTTCTTTAAGATTGCCTGATAAATTATCAGGATTTTCCGTCAAAAGTTTTTTATTTGGAGAGCTTACGTTTCGATACAAACCTGTGGATCTTCATCAGGGTTTGCTAAATCCAGAATAATAAGGATTTTTACTGAAAATCCTGATAGTTTATGATCATGTCTGAAACGATTTTTCTTTCTTTTTAAAAAATATTTTGGTAACACCATCGTAGAGCAGCTCTTTTTTCATGGATGAGCTAATATTCCATTGATCAGCACCTATAATGGCTTTTTGACGTGTTCATAGGTATAACTTCCCTTCATTCGGATCATAATTACATTATTATCGAACTCCCTTCGCATCATTTTCTTTTATTATCTGGGATTTCGTTAGCTTTATTATATCGCAACTTCCAACTTCCGCTAAAGGGCTTTTTTACTTTCACTTACCTATATATGAAATATATGGTTAGGGAAACTATTGCGATCGTGAAAAATTTCGACTTCCGGTTTTTAACGGAAATACTCGTTTTGGGGTCCACTCAGTCCAAATAACCAAATCCCGCGAAATGGTTTGTGTGAGTGAACAGACTAGCTCAAAAACTATAAACTGTGCGAACCTGAAATTGGGTATTTAGTGTATGTATATGCCAGCGATGTGACAGCAAAAATTCCATTAAAATTGGTCAAACGGAGGGGGTACTTTAAAACGGCTTTAACGATTTTGACCAAACTCGGTATTTGGTGTATGTATATGCCCGCGATGTGACAGTCAAAATTTCATCAAAATTGATCATTTGGAGGGGGCACTTTACTTAATAAATGTTGTCTCATTATCACGTATTTTTTTTATTTACTCAAAAACGGCTTTAACGATTTTGATCAAACTCGGTATTGGTTGTATATATATGTGAGAGCCAAAATTTTATTAACCGTATTATGAAAATAAAAACTTTTATTTATTAATAAAAATATCAATTTTACTTAAGAGGGTAAATACGTGATGCTCAAATTTTTGAAGCATCGCAGGTGTTTAAAAATCTCTATATATATAAGAGGCTTTGTCCTGACTGACAGAATCAACGCAGAGCAAAAACTACTGATGATAGAAACTTGAAGTTCGGAATTTAGATTTTAAACCCGATTTAGGTAACCACAAAGAAAGGAATTTCAAAAATGTAATCCCTAAGGGGCTTAAATGGCGAAATTGTCGTCTAACGGAAATCTATTTTTGAGATTTTAAACCATATGTTTTTTATTTGAATATGGATTTAACGTTGCAATATTATTAAAATAGACATTCACATATAATATGGCTACTGATTATTTAAATATTAGTGGTAATCAAATTATGCACACTGTGATTCCCATGATTGGGGAAGGTGTGTATTTATTTCGATCTCTATCATCTTTATATATAAGAGGCTTTGTCCTGACTGACAGAATCAACGCAAATCAAAAACTACTAATGATAGAAACTTAAAGTTCGGAATTTAGATTTTAAACGCAATTTAGGTAACCACTAAGAAAGGAATTTCAAAAATGTAACCCCTAAGGGGCTTAAATGGCGAAATTGTCGTTTAACTCTAACGGACAACTATTTTTGCACTTCGAGAAAAAATATCTAATTTGGACTCATTTTAAAGATCTTGATACGACGGGTTTAACTTGAAAGTACCTATGGGGCATCGAAAACCATGTTTTAAAGCCGAAAAATGAAGCGTTCATAACGAGTAAGCAATTTTTTGATTCGGCGGTTTTAGTGAACTCTCTCCATTGCGTGTCTCAACCGGCAGCTCCCCTTCCAACATTCCACCTACGGGAAGCTCCGACTCTACTAAATCTCCTGAACATCAGTTAACATATTATATCAAATCAATACCAAAATAATGATCACAGAATTGATTTCAAAGTCTCGCGGGCAAAGCCGCGACGGGGAATGCTAGTATGGTATAAGATAATAGTCTATGATTAATATAGGTATATTTTAGTCTAGAAACTTTTGTTCCATAATAAATTTTTGAAAACAATATAAAGCGATTTTAGAGGAACAGTAATCGTTCTTGATTTCCAGAAAGGCATAAGAGACGTAAATACACCTATCGATTCACCTTCAAGATGTATTTTCAAAAAGCAACTCGTAGTAAAAAACAAGCAAGCAGTAAAAAAAACTCGACTGTTGATGAAATTAGTCCCTTCATAAATAAATTAGCAATAATCAATCGAAAAGTGCTGAAAACTACCAAATTTTGCTAGTTATACAGATACTCTATAACTTATGGAGATATACAAATATAAGTATATACTTAAATGTGGAAAAATGTGTGAAGTTGAGGATTGGCGTTTACATATTATTGAAACACGTCGATTTCTAATCTAAGTTCGTAAGTGACAGTTGTGTGTTGCGCGCATCGCACCAGATTTTTACTTTCACTTACCTATATATGAAATAAATAGTAAGTGGAAGTATTGCGATCGTGAAAAATTTCGACTTCCGGTTTTCAACGGAAATACACGTTTTGGGGTCCCCTGAGTCGAAATGACCAAGTCCCGCGAAATGGTCTGTGTGTGTGTGTGTGTGTGTCTGTGTGTGAACAGACTAGCTCAAAAACTATAAACCGTGCGATCATGAAATTGGGTATTTAGTGTAGGTATATGCCCGCGATGTGACAGCATAAATTTCATCAAAATTACTTAAAGGGAGGGGGGACTTTACTTAATAACTTTTTACGTTTTTTTCGATTTTCTCAAAAACGGCTCTAACGATTTTGATTAAACTGAGTATTTCATCTATTTATATGCCCGAGATATGACTGTTAAAATTTTATCAAAATTGATTAACCGGAGGGGGGACTTTACTTAATAAATTTTGAATCATTTTCACGTGTTTTTTTTATTTACTCAAAAACGGCTTTAAAGATTTTGATCAAACTAGGTATTTGATGTATGTATATGCCCGAGATATGACTGTTAAAATTTCATCAAAATTGATTAACCGGAGGGGGGACTTTACTTAATAAATTTTGTATCATTTTCACGTGTTTTTTTTATTTACTCAAAAACGGCTTTGAAGATTTTGATCAAACTGGGTATTTGATGTATTTATATGCCCGAGATATGATTGTTAAAATTTCATCAAAATTCATTAACCGGAGGGGGCACTTAACTTAATAAATTTTGTATCATTTTCACGTGTTTTTTTTATTTACTCAAAAACGGCTTTAACGATTAACAAAAATAAAATATGAATGTAGAAAATGTGTGAATTTGGGAAATGATATTTAGCAAAACACGTCAATTTCTAATCTAATTAAGTTGGTAAGTGAAAGTTGTGTGTTGCGCGCACGCACCAGATTTTTCAGTTTAGATCCGGGTCTCACCAAACGACTCGATTATCTCCGCTACCTTCGAATCATTCGGAAAATTTTCATTCCGGGATTCTATCTAGAGAGTCCCGTCAGTTAAAGTCAGTCAGAGTCAGACCTTCAGCAATGCAATCAGGAGTAGCCGAACTGTCTGCATCTTTAATAAAACATGAGAAATAAAATGATTTATTTTGATTTGATGTCATCAGTTCATTATTGGTAATTATGTGTGTACTATGTAAAGTATGAAGACAGCAAGAAAAAAAAAACATATATAAAGCACACTTATTAAGTTACAAAAATAAATGAACTTTATTAAATCCATACACTGAAATACTAATGTAATAGAGTATTTGTAAAATATTATATATGTGAATTAATTCCACTAATATTTTGTTTGAAAAATTTTTGAGGAGAGGGAATCGAACTCAGCCTAACAGCCTATTGTTTTAATACGTTAAACTGGTACCGCCCAGTTTTACGTAATAAAACAATTAATCAATTATGTTCAGGAATAAATGAGACATCATTCAAAATGGGATAAGCCCATTTTATTTTATTTTTGAATAGCTTGCAATAAATATTTAATTAAAACACACCACTCTGCAAAATGTTAATTTATTATGTAAAACAGAACTTTCACAGGGTTTTAAACTTCAGTTCTGCAGAGTTTTATAACTAGGATATATTCCATTATGAAAGTAGACCCTTCAAGTAATATGTTAGGAACTGAGAAGATCTACAGTCCTTTATTATAAACAGTAATAAAGATAATGTATATATATATATATTTTTTATTTAATTTTTATGGAGTTTATTTAATTTTAATATATTTACCTAATTTGTTTTAGCATCCAATAAAGTTGAAATTTACAAAACCACGCATAATATTTAGTTCCAATAAAAATGTACTTCATGGTAATGACGATATCTGAATCTGATTCTAATGAATTAGTCGTTCTTTACACATTGTGGTATTGTTAAAATTTAAAATAAAAATAAAAAAGTTGTTCCGTTCACCAACAAGCTTCGTTTTTTTAAATTACTAATTAATTCCAATTGGTTATCTACGAATTCCAGGGCTTTCACATGAAATAACACTGGGAATATGTATGAAGTATTCACAATTAGTAATTTAATTTTATGTACTGTTACTTAATTCTGATTTTTTGCAATAAACCTATAATGGTACTCAGAAACTGGTAATAAAATTTTATTATTGCAATTATTTCAAAAATCTCTCTTTGAATAGAGGCTGCCTCTTCCAGCATATGGACTATATGATATCGGAGAGACCGAGGATTCACCCTCTAAATTCTCCCCTCCTCGAAAATAATCGTAAATATCGGAGCCCTGCTCCCAACTGCTTTGGTGCGGAAATATCCGAGCCCGGAACGAGCGGCATTTATTGGAAAGCTAAGCAGTTTATAAGCCCTGATTGAATATTTGATCATCAAATCACCGCGGCCGGCTCGGAGTAATGAGCTTGCCAGGGTTCTCTTCGATGAGGAAGAGCACATGCGGAGTTTCAAAGGGAATTCCTTCATGTGGGGAGTAGATTTTTTTTTAAAGTTTATAACGTTAAGTAATATATATATATATACAGAACCGTTGAAGGAAAAATTAAGATCTAAAATAGCAGACTAATTCTAGGACTAGCAGACTAATTCTTCTAATTCAAATGCTATGAGGATTTAAATAATAACTATTGAAATTTCGATCAGCAAATGAGAAATTATTGTTATATATAATAACTAAATATCTTAATAAGATTCGTGTATCTCGAAATATCATAGCGGTTTAAATTTTTTTTTTAACGGAAATTAATATTATTTTTTTAATACCATAGTTGGAAAATGAAGGAATATTTATAATAATAAATAAATGTATAATCATTCGAATTTTGTTCAGGAAATGAGGTTTTATTGTAATATATTATAACATTTTTGTTCGTTTTAACGTCGAGTTTATAAGTTTGCTTGATTATCATCCACCTTATGCCACTAAGGCTAATCGGACGATGCTACAGTTGGAGTCCTAAATTTTGTCTAAGCAGGTATAATTAGGATAGGGATCTATAACGAGTACCTGACATCGTACAGGCTCGGGACCTCTATTTTAGGCCTTATCCGAAGGACGGCATAGACAAGGATTTTTTACTCCCATTAAAAAATCCTAGGGCCACCTCGGGACGCGAACTCGCGACTTTTGGTATTGTAGGCTTCTATGCTAACCACTACACCACAGTAGACCCCCTATATAATAACTAATTATCATAATAAGATTCTTGTTTCTCGAAATATCATAGCGGTTTAAACATTTTTTTTTTCGGAAATTAATTTTTTTTTTAATACTACAGTTGGAAAATGAAGGAACATTTATAATAATAAATAAATGTATAAACATTCAAATTTTGATCAGGAAATGAGAGATTATTGTTATATATAATAACTAAATATCATTGTAAGATTCGTTTTTCTCGAAATATCATAGCGGCTTAAACGGTTGGAAAAAAAAGGTTGGAAAATGAAGGAACATATATAATAATAAATAAATGTATAAACATTCATAAATATATCGAAAAAATGTCACGAATTAAAATACCTTTAAATCCGACCCTGGGGATTTAACTTAGAGTTTTATAATATTTTTGTAATAGTTGTGAAAATAATTAATCGGTTTATTTGCGAGAAATTTTATTATTGCATCATAGGTAATAATAAACACAAACATTCAAGGTGATATCTTTGATTTATTTTTTCTGAAAATATTATATTATATTAAAAATAAGGATAGCACCGATAAGCCAATCAGAAAGTACTCCCCCTCCCCTCACACTGTTAGTTCGAGGAATGAAAAGAAGAATTGGACTTCTTAATTTTAGCTCTATAAAGTTTTTCCTCTGAAGGGAAGAACGTGCTCTCATACTTTTGGCTAACTAGTTCTATATTTCTGATAAGTTAGTTTTTCTCTAAGAAATACCAAGGATTCGAAATTTCATTTTATATTTATCCTTGTGGTTCGGGATCAATACGATGGAAAAAAACAACTCAAAATAACAAACTAATGTTTCTTAAATAGAAATGGTCTCGTCAGGTTTATAACTTTTTTCCATTTACAAAGTATGAATTTGTAACCTTTACAGGTTAGCATTGTATAAAGCACTCAGATAATTCAAGTCATTGCAGTCAAACGTTTTGAGAAAAAATCTGGTGCGTGCGCGCAACACACAACTTTCACTTACCTACTTACTTAGATTAGAAATTGACGTGTTTTGCTAAATATCATTTCCCAAAGTCACACATTTTTCTACATTCATATCTTATTTTTGTTAATCGTTAAAGCCGTTTTTGAGTAAATAAAAAAACACGTGAAAATGATAAAATTTATTAAGTAAAGTCCCCCCTCCTGTTGATCAATTGTGATGAAATGTTGGTTATCACATCTTTGGCATATAAATACATCAAATACCAAGTTTGATCAAAATCGTTAAAACCGTTTTTGAGTAAATAAAAAAAACATGTGAAAATGATACAAAATTTATTAAGTAAAGTCCCCCCTTCGGTTGATCAATTTTGATGAAATTTTTACAGTCATATTTCAGGCATATAAATAGATCAAATACTCAGTTTAATCAAAATGGTTAGAGCCGTTTTTGAGAAAATCGAAAAAACTTAAAAAGTTATTAAATAAAGTACCCCCTCCCTTTGAGCAATTTTGATGAAATTTTTGCTGTCACATCGCGGGCTTATACATACTCTAAATACCCAATTTCAGGTTCGCACGGTTTATAGTTTTTGAGCTAGTCTGTTCACACACACACACAGACACACAGACACACAGACACACAGACACACACACAGACCATTTCGCGGGACTTGGTTATTTTGACTCATGGGACCACAAAACGTGTATTTCCGTTGAAAACCGGAAGTCGAAAATTTTCACGATCGCAATACTTCCACTTACTATATATTTCATATATAGGTAAGTGAAAGTAAAAAATACTGGACGCACTCCTATAATGTACAAATGTATTATCATTTTAAGCCTATTGAAAATTGCACTATTTGCAATTAAGATGAACAGGAAGATGTTTTCCATATTTTGGTTCAATGTTCGATGTATTCTGATTTTTACCATCACTCAGGAAGTATGAACAGGTTATGCTGAATTCGAGAACTGCCTTGAAGACCTGTTTTGTTTGACTAGACAATGTTGTAGGTCAAAATCCTTTATTGTTAACGAATAATAAAATATCAGGTTGTAAAAATCGTTAATTAACTACTTCAGGCATTTACACTTACATTTTTATATGTTATTAATCTTTATTTATATTAATTATCAAAAATTATGTATATTTAGATGGTATTTTATACTCATTAATATGTTTTTGTTAAGATTGTAGATTGTAGATTTGCTTATCATGTTATTGATGTGGAGAAGATATTGCCGCAACCTGGGGTCTCCTATTACCGCCGACTGTATTCAGTCGAACCTCCTTAAGTGGGACCTGCTTAAGTGGAATACCTCTATAAGTGGTACGAAACGTGTTGTCCCTTCATTTTTCCCTTTAATAAACTCTTTAATTGGAATGTTTTCACCTCTGTAAGTGGATGAAATTTTTTTGGGAGTTACCTCTGTAAGTGGGATGATTTTTGTATTCACCTCTATAAGTGGAATCCACATTTTTAAGAAAACGTGAAGGGTTATCCTGTTCAGCCACAGGATTAGGAAAATGTGATAAGAGATACCAATGAGAAGCCTCCAATATTCCAACAGTATGTCCACATGATAATGATGAAATTATAACAGCAGGAGAGCTGAATGATGAAGAAATCCTTGAAAACTTTAAAACGGCAGACGGAAATGAAAATTCAGAAGAGCCAGGGAGGCTACCAGTCACGAAAAATAATGTACTAAATATTATTGAGAAGTTGCAGACTTTTTTTGAAATAAATAAAGGGGCTGAAGGTGAAATCTTTGATAAATTATATGACATAGAAAAAAACATTTTCAAGTGCGAAAGTGAAGTAGAGAAAAAAAATGAGTGAATACTTTCATTAATACATTTGTACATAATTATCTTGTAATCTGCATTATTTTATTTTCACATTACAAAAAATATCAAATAATTGTATCAATATTTTATGTATATATGGTTTTTAAGTGTGTGCTGTAATATTTTTTGTTATAAAAATTACAAGTTGTTTGAAAACCTCTTTTAGTGGTAAATACCTGCACCCTGGATAAGTGAAACCTTGTTTAAGTGGAATTAAAATCCTGTCACCAAGAGATTCCAGTTATCCAGGTTCGACTGTATTATTGTTTGCGAAATACCTATTTAGTTATTTTAGCCAACTCTGTATCGATTTTTGCCTAAAACAAAATAAAGTATAATTACTTTTATATCATTAAAAAATATATACATAAACAATTTTTTTTCTGGGTCCCCGGTTTCTTGCAGGTATGTGATTTGACCGTGATCATACGAAACTGCCTGGTTCAAGCTCTCAAGTTTTCATTTAAGATTACCCCGCTTTATAGAGGGTTTGCCCCAAAAGGTCCTCTCGGCCTCAGCCAAGCCGGAAGAGCACAGCAGCTCAATGCTACCCCGCTCCCTAAACTACTAATTAAAATACTAAATTAAAGCAAATTCAAGTAACTTGATCTTGCAGTATAAAGGGGTGTACCAATGCAATAAAAGAGGACCCCCGTTTTCACCCTACATCAAGTCAAAGGGAGGGCTGTTAGTAAAGCCAAGTTGAGATTATGTATCACCCTTCATCTAGCAATGGTGCATGAGTAATTTGGCGATAATTTAAAGGGTCTCTTTTCCAAGGGGAGATGGGAGGGGGAGAGAAGCAAAAACAAGGATAACATTTATTTTTAGCCCAAGATGAATTGTTCCCTTTTTATTATCTAGACTTCGCTCGTGTTATTGTTTTTAAAAGGAACGTGGGTGGAGTGGCCTAGCGGGCTGACGCTTTTTATCCCTGACAACCAACGACAGCCAGAAATTTGTGAGTTGAAATGCTGGGGTTTATTCACTACTCGGATTGATCCCTCACCCTTAGCCCTGGACTAGAGAAGCTACAAATGTAGTTGTCCACCTGAAGAATCCGGCCACCTCTTCTACTCTACTTATCCAACTATTCTTAGGACACATCGACAGATCCAGCGGGTTGTAAAGGCTGCAGCCCCCACAGCCTGGGCGGCTGCCAATCCCTAACTGGATTCGGCCATTGCTCGGCAGCCATTCGTCTTACAGCGTCATTTCACTTATAGCAAGCGCTGTCGGAATTTTTTTTTTCTTTTTTTAATAAAAAACTATAACTCGAATTAAATAAATTTTTTCTTTGTTTGATATCCCCTTCTGACTGAATGTGCCATACGGAGGGTTACTCCGACTAAACTATTCTAACCATGGTAAGTTCGAGATTATTTGGGGCCGCCACGAAATAAAAGACAACCCGTCCATGGCGGATTCGAACTGCAGACTCGAGCCGCGGAAAGCGGGCAGCGTCCTAACGATTTGCATTCCCGGCCCCAATATCAAATTAAATAACTGCCACCTTGTTCGGTTGTTACGGTTAAATTTTCGTTAAGAATTTAAATTTAATTTAAAGATTTCGTCATGGCAACAAAACCAAAACAAAAATTATTTCTTTTTTTCAGTCAGAGCAGCTGGTGTCTCAATAAAATAATGGTATATATTTAATATGAATAATAGAAATACTTGTTTTTCTATGTTCATATAATATAATTAATTGTAAATAATTAATGATAGATAATATTTAATTTTTATTTGAAATAAAAATAATGGATTTGAAAAATCGACTATCGAAGGGAGAGATATAGTGTGCGACCGAGTGGTGGCCGGCAGAAAAAAAGACAAGCGAAGTGAGCTTAGCCAGTGTCGTGGGCACATGGTGTGTTTTGGTTAAAAAGAAATTTCCACGGTTTTACCGGATAATTTGAATGGACCTTCGCTTCTAATTCACCCAAAACGCGAGTGCAGACGGTGGATTACCGGAAGGAGCTAGGAATGCGAGTCCCTCGGGAGATTTGAGGAAAAGAAGGCAACAGCGGCGGAGAGGAGAAGCTTGGAAGTCCTGCTGCTAGAATTGGGAAGTACAGACTCCTGTTTTTATTTGTTTCTAATTGAATTAATTAGTAAAAGGAGGAGATGACATTTCTTTTGGTTTCTGTTTTTTTTGGATGCATGTATTAAATACTTTAATTTCTTTATGTATGTTAATTTTAGAAAGTTAAGGGGTTAATTTTATTTGATTTAGTTTGTAGTTTGATTTCGTTTGTATCTCTTTATTTTTACTTTCACTTACCTATATATGAAATATATAGTAAGTGGAAGTATTGCGATCGTGAAAATTTTCGACTTCCGGTTTTCAACGGAAATACACGTTTTGGGGTCCCCTGAGTCAAAATAACCAAGTCCCGCGAAATGGTCTGTGTGTGTGTGTGTCTGTGTGTCTGTGTGTGTGTGTGTGTGTGAACAGACTAGCTCAAAAACTATAAACCGTGCGAACCTGAAATTGGGTATTTAGAGTATGTATATGCCCGCGATGTGACAGCAAAAATTTCATCAAATTTGCTCAAAGGGAGGGGGTACTTTATTTAATAACTTTTTAAGTTTTTTTCGATTTTCTCAAAAACGGCTCTAACGATTTTGATTAAACTGAGTATTTGATCTATTGATATGCCCGAGATATGACTGTAAAAATTTCATCAAAATTGATCAACCGGAGGGGGGACTTTACTTAATAAATTTTGTATCATTTTCACGTGTTCTTTTTATTTACTCAATAACGGTTTTAACGATTTTGATCAAACTTGGTATTTGATGTATTTATATGCCCGAGATATGACTGTAAAAATTTCATCAAAATTGATCAACAGGAGGGGGGACTTTACTCAATAAATTTTGTCCAATTTTTACCTTTTTGATCGATTATCTCAAAAACGGCTTTAACGATTTTTATCAAATTCGTTATGTTTAATGAAAATTAGTTGTTATTTAATATCAGGTAAGCTTTATTATTACTAAAATGTTCTGAGGGGGCTTAAATGGGGAAGGGGCTTTTTTTGTTTTTCTATATAGTACCTTTGTTTTAGTTTATATTGGGAAATTATCTGTCTCTCATCACGCTTAAAAATAAGAAACGGCTAAATATGATATATGAAGAAAATCAAGTAAACATATACAGGAGAAAAAAAGAAAAATATTCCGTCAACTCATAAAACACCTTGAGCTCACGCATGCGCCGTACGCCTTTAATGACAAACCAATGCGTTATAATTAAACTGTTCTGTTCATTTGAGAAGTGGCAATTAACAAAACGCATTAATTTCTAATCTAAGTAAGTTGGTAAGTGAAAGTTGTGTGTTGCGCGCACGCACCAGATTTTTTTTAATTATTAATGAATAAAAACATTTTAAAAGGATTTAAATAAATATTGTAAAAGAATTTCAGCTGTAAACCTAGTTACTCTGATAATAGAATTATTCTGACAATAGATAAGTTGCACTGTTACCATGGTTTCAAGTAATGAATCATGTTAGCCTAGTGCATAGCGCTCTAGGCTTAGGGAGTTAATGTTAATGGTTCAAATCCAGTGTTTGATGAAAACTTTTTTTTCTCTTTTCCAGAAATTATTATTTTTTTTTTATTTTGTGTTGTTGCCTAAGGTTTATATTAATTAAATTCATTTTAATATTCATATTAATAATAATTATTACTTGATAATAAATATATCAATAAACCTTAACAAGATTAATTTAATTTTCTCATTAATTTCCTTTCTAATTATGTATTAATTTTCCTTTTAATTAGGAATTAATTTTCTTTTCACTCAATTATTAGTTCACTCAATAGTACACTTGGATTTCTTTGATTCTTTGGTTTAATTGCACTAAATTATTTTTTTTTAATTTAATTTTATCCACATTTTCATTCTTTTCCTCCTCGGTATATGTTTAATTGTTTATATAGTTTTATTCCATTTTTTTTATTTTTTTTTGTGGATTTCACTATTTTCCATAAACAAATAGTGTGGCGCCCGTTTTGTTTTTATTTTGGATTCATTTTCATATTTAAATATTTTTTTTTTTTATTCAGTAGAACCCTGGCGTCGCGATTGGGCTATTATCTGGGTAATAGATTGCTCACCCCGTTTGGCGGAAAAACGTGGTAGCACGGTTCATTAGCAATATTTTATTATTAAATAAGGACACAAAGATGAAATTTCCTCTGAAAAAATAAATAAACATACGCCCCTAAAAGAAAAGGCCGGTTATTTTGTTCAATGTAGGTATTATAAAATTTAAAAGAAATTCCCAACTGTGGGGCTTCCTTGATAAGTGAGGAGTCTTCCCTCTCCCTAGATGTCCTAATGCCTATATCACAAGCGAGTAAATTATATGAATAGGATTTCATGTTTACTGTAGTTCAGTCCCCCACTCCCACGCCTCTTGACAGTCTACAGTTCATAAGAATTATTTGTAATTAATCTTCCAAGTATTCTTCAATCTTGTCAGTATTCTATCAACATCTTGGCTGATTGATAGTTTGATAATGTACCTGGTAAAATCATCAGGTACAAGGATGAGAAACAGGAACAACTTGTCACAGTGACGTTTGTTACCTGTCACGAGGACCCATCTCTACACGGAAGTGCTCGCATTACCAATCAGTTACTAATGAGCGTCTTGAGTAATGACGCAACAATTTTCCAATCCTACATTCATTATGAGGGTATATCAATGCATTCCCCTCTCCCTGGTAGCTATTGATCAAGTTGAGTAATGCAGGTATATTTGTTACCTGCGACCGAATGGTGATCCACAAAGAGCTAAGTGAAAAGCCGTTAAGACATGCCGCGGCCATAGACAAAGGAAGCGCATGTAATGAGACGGTATATTGGTGGCCGTGGTGATGAGGTCCAGTGAGGTAATAATAGGCGTGGCTGCCTGAGGGCACGAATGTGTCACTGCAACGGAGAGAGTGGGAAGCGGAAGGATAAATAGAGGTCATCAAACCTAAACTAATGGCCACGAAATATCTGGTAATATATCAGAGTTTATGTCACAACTTAACGGCTCCCTTATCTATTAGGGGGACAAGTGAAGCGGCTTGTGGGCAAACCTTAGTTCTGTGTTTATATTGCCCTATTGTTACACCAATGTGGGTTTTTTAACGTAAAATTAGAATACAAAAATGGCATACAAACAATTAAAGCTCAAATTAGTAACAACGTTATAACCAGTAACTACATGATAGTTACTACAAAAGTAACCTTTTGCTTATATGTTCAAGACAAGACGAAGCCCCTAGTCCATCGTTTATTATATTTAGTCAGAAATGGAGACCCCAAAAAGGCCTAGGTCATTCCAAAACATTTGATTACGTACTAATACATGAATTTGACGTTTCCGGAAAATCATAAAACTATTTCAATGTAACATAAATAATCATTGGTTTATATAATACGAAACTCAAAATGTATTGATATTACTTTCTAATTTCCAACATAATTATTTCATATACCTAGGAACTTTATTTATTAATTAAATATTACACTATGATAGGCTTACACAGTGACATGGGGGGGGGGGAGGCCACAGGCCCCACCACCGAAGTAAAATGAAACACGTCGTATAAAGTTGAATATGGCATTTCTTCTGAGCAGCGCCTCGGAGTATCATCGGAAATGAACTGGTCGACAGAGCTGCCAGAGGGGCTTTGAATCTTCCTGATTCTAAGCGCAGACAGCAGTTCTCACAGCAACTCTTCCTCCCCAAAATTAAATCATTGATAAAGTACGGCAGTCCATGTGCTGTGAAAGCCTATATAGTAAAGACATTTAGAAAAGTTTCAAACCATGGACAACTACTTTGCAATTCTTGCTTGAGGATAGGACGCATAGGAGGATAGGAACTTTCAAACTGCAATAGTTGCCTCTCTGCTCGATGGAAAAAAATTATAAAATGCAACCTTTTATTCAACATTTTTTACTTTAGCAATCCTTTCATTGTGACATCAGTGATATTCGAATGTTGTAAAAACGAATAATATGAATCATGTTTGAACAAGTGGCAGGTCGCATATATTAAACGATTACGTTTAATTGTCCCTTTTTATCAATTTCGTGCATATAAGAGTAAACTTCAAATAAATTTCTAGTATGGAGGCCTTCATAGAAACTTACCTTCTGCCCATGTTTTTTTTTTTTTTTTTTTTTTTTTTTTTTTTTTTTTTTTTTTTATACCATTAAATTTAAATTGCAGTTAATAACTTTAAGTAACAGTTTTCAATTAATATTTTTATAATGAATTTAAAAAAAAATACTTCAAATCAACATTTCTCGATTTCGATCCAAAACATTCTTAGTTTTTGATATATTTTGATTTAGTAACCATTAGACATCATTAATATACAAATCCTTATTGATATGGACTGTTTTGAATGGGTCTATGTTGACAAAACCAAACCTTGGTTTAGTTCATTAAAATATAGAAACAGCAAGAAAATCATAGTAGATTACAATGTCAGTGCTAAAATTACCGACTGAAGGAAGAACTAAATCTAAATTGCTACGTCATTTATTTATCTTCAGAATCACTAGATTGTAAACTAATACTATCATTTTCTCTTAAAATTAAGTATGTTGAAACATTTTCGACAATTTTTGAATATTTTTCGGAGCTAACCTTTCTTAAAGTTGACGAACATGGATCCGATGAAAGGAGAAGCATTTTCATAAGATCCATATTTGTATCAATACGAGTTTTCCTTGTATTGTGTTCTCTGAGGTACCTTATGTGCTACATGAGCTGCTTGGCTCATGTCAGCTGTTGAAAAAAAAGAAGAACGACGGCAGAGGCGCCAGGTGACAGGGAGGTGATACCGTCTCAGTTTGAATAAGTTTCCTGTATATTAATTTGAAGTCTGAAAAGAGGAAAACATTGAAAAGCCTGAAAAAGAAGACGAAAGAAGACTTATGAACCGATGTTTACAAATTGGAGTGGAGATTAAAGGATGTTTATAAGTGAGTTGTGAAATTTAATTTATTGTAAACATGAATAGCACACTTAAACTTTATAGTGTATTTAAATTTTGATTTCATATTAATTGAGAATAATAAAATTATATATATTCATTCATATTCCTCAATTTCTTTATGATTCCCCTCAATAACCTAGTGGAAAAGAAAGGGATAAATAACAAATAAAGGCCCGACTAATTTAAATTAAAAATAGCTTCTTCTGATAATTGCCCAATTGGAGTACTGAAAAAAGAAATAATTTCGGGTCCATGTAAAAGCAGATTAGGCAAAGATACTGGCATATAATACCACGAATAATGCCTCAGATGTAAATCTTTAGTTTAACTAATCAATTCTGTGAATTTCGGTATATTAATTGATTTTACACTAGAAACTACTTTCAAAATGGTGCCCAATTAATTATTTATTTTATGTCAAGGCCGGTAATTTCCCTGCTTAATTTTGGATTTCCGAAAAATCTTCGGGCGGTATTACGGAACTCATCTGTGTTCTGCGGTTTATAAAATTTTTGTTTGTACCTGCTGTGTCCCGGACTGCCGTCAAATCCCCATATACTGATCAATGTTAGCGGCCGACAGGAATAATCATCAGTAAGTTTGATTATGGACTTGGCCGTTTTATCTAGTGTTTCCTGTAGATTTACTTCACTTTCTGATTTTTCCGTCAGTGATAGCAAAAGTTATTTTTCTGCCCCTTTTGCTCATGATAACTCGGTAAAATGTTAAGGCTGTAACTATTCATTGTGTTCCTTAAAATATTATGTTTACGGAAACTAAGTCGTAAATCCATGTAAAGGGCCAAAGCATTTAGTGGTAGTAAAGCTGGATTTCTGCTTGCTTTATTCTTAAAAGTAAGCATAGTGGCAAACTCTATTTCTTCCGGAGATTTCGTTGTTACTAAATCCTCAACTCGTCCCTTTTTTTTAGAGTTTGATGCTCCCGCGAATCTTCTTTGCGGTCTTCCACGCGAAAGTCCTGATTGATTATTATCTTGGTTTCAAATTTCAAAAACCATCATCGGTAAGTTTAATATTCTTATTTAACCAATCTTCGTATTTTGTTTCGAATTTAACAGAAGACCTGCCACATCGGTCCCACTCTTTTTGAATATCTAGGCAAAACAATCTCACGAATTTTCTTATATTCTCCTTAACTTTTGCAGAACATTCAGATATATTATATTCTTGTACTAGTATATCATATAAAGCTTCGTTTTTGGTGCTATAGTCTTTACTGCGCCAGACATCGTAGAGTTAAGATTTGGTTTTAAAATCTAAAACCACAAAATCAACGTAAGGAGCAAACAGAAGCAGACAAACTAGGTATCAAAATAAACGTGAAGAAATGAAGTATTTATGGTCAAAAAATGGAAAAACCGTTTTTTAGAAAATCAATTCTAAAGTTGAAATATTGATGAAAATTTCTTACGTAATCTTAAACAACAGAACTTATCCATTTTCGCACTTTTGGTAAAGATTAGTCACTGAACAATTCAATTAGGACTTACACTTTAACAGGTAAAAAAAAGAATGATAATGTTTCTGTAATAAGATAGTAATAGCCAAAATAAATATTTACTAACCGAGCCAGTTTTATTCTTTGTATTTTGGTCCAGACTTCAAGTTAATCCTAAGCTTTAATCCTTTGTTTTTATATTGGAATTCTGATGTTTTCTTTCTGTTCTAAGGTTCTAATTTTTATGTTAACCCACATAAATCTTTTTTTCAAACTTCAATTTTTTTATTTTTGAACACTGCTCGTGACACTGTGGGATGGTTCGATTTGAATTTTTTTTTAAATTTTATTTTAAAATATTAACAATAAGTCATTTACATATAATGAGACAAAAGTATTGAAAGGTATTAAGGAAAAAATGGATATTACTTACCTCCTTCGATACTAAAGAATTTATTTAAAGTTGATGCGTCCAAAACAATAAAAGATTGTAAAAAAATTGGATTAACAACAATTCTCATTCCTTTTCAATATGAATGGATTACTAAAGAAAAAATAACCAAATATTGCACTTTTTTCCACAGGCTGCGCCACTAAAAAAAATGTTATCGCTAGAGTTATGGGAATTAAGTCTAAGGCGGTGAGGGACGTTGAAAACACTGTAATTTTATATTAGCTTTCAGTGAGGTCTGATAGCCTATATGATAAAAATTATAAATGGTTATTATCTCTTTTATATTAATATCTATATGTAAATTTAAGATCTTACTTGACTCACTCGACGAAATAGATGAATTTCAAGGGAATTCGGTTCAATGCGAGCCGTGGCTATGAGAACACAAAGTGTGGCGTGCACTCACATCCCTGACAAATAGTCCATTCCATTAGACATTAGTCGCACCGAGGGCGGAATTAATTATGGAGGTGAGCTATCACCTGCTGGGACAAAGGAACTAGGGCTTGTCGGGCTTATTACTTATCTTGTCGGAATCTCGATAATTGTTTCATAGCTTTATATTAAACATTTGTCATGAAAAAGTATTGTATCTCTATCGTCTTGTCATTACTCCACTTTGATATAAAAGAGCGAAAAACTCAAAAAGAATGATATTCGCATAAGTATATATATATAGTTAAAGGAATTACAGGAGTTCATTGATGTACCTTTGATGCTGACGCATGTCCTGTCTCCTTTTCCTTTATATATCCGGTGTCCTCTTAGTCCGACACATTCATTCATTGTAATTATTAGCTAGTTATTATGTCCTAGTAGTAGTCCATAGTTGTATTTTTCCAATAAAGTTCTTTTTAAAAAGTGATTCATTGATGAAGATTATTAAACTGGCGCCCAAATAGGGACTTGAGGGCTTAATTCGTGAAGAATCAGACTTAGAACTTCAATCAAGAAATCATAGAAGATTCTCTTAATCAAGAAGACTAAGGTATTACAACACTTACTATTCAGTAACTGTTTTAGAAATTCTTCAACTTTATTACAAGAAACGAGGTAGTCACTGAGGAACTTGTTCATCAAACACATCGTGGGAATAAAGGAATCTAGCTGGTCTTTTTAGATCTAACTCAAGTCCAGATTCTTGAATACATCTCATCCTGAATAAAACTTATCAAGGACCTCTTAGAAGAAAAATACAGTTTAGAATTTAAGATAGTTTATTTAAGAATTTAAGATTTTACTTTTATAATTCTATGTTTCATATTAATAGATTTATTATTTAAAATTTACTTACTACTTATAATTTAAGATTTTACTTTTATAATTTTATGCCTCTTAGTGATATACTAAATAGAAATAGAAATATTCCTGAACTCACAATGAACCCAAACGTTCGAATCACACCTAGCGAATTTAAAATAGTCCACATCTATGATGGAAATCCACAAAAACTTATATATATAAGAGGCTTTGTCCTGACTGACAGAATCAACGCACAGCAAAAACTACTAATGATAGAAACTTGAAGTTTGGAATTTAGGTTTTAAACGCGATGTAGGTAACGGAATATCAAAAATGTAACCCCTAAGGGGTTTAAATGGCGATATTGTCGTTTAACTCTAACGGACACCTATTTTTGCACTTCGAGAAAAAATATTTAATTTGGACTAATTTTAAAGATCTTGATCTACGGGGCGTCGAAAACGATGTTTTAAAGCCGAAAAATGAAGCGTTCACGACGAGTAAGTTGTTTCGGCGGTTTTAGTGAATTCTCTCCATTGCGCGCCTCCCTCTCTCTACCGAGCCGGCAGCTTCCCCCTCCAACGTTCCACCTACCGGAAGCTCCAATTCTACTAAATCTCCTTAACATATTATATTAAATCAATACCAAGATAATGATCACAGAATTGATTTTAAAGGCTCGCGGGCAAAACCGCGACGGGGAATGCTAGTTAAATATATTTCTAATATAGAATATTTAGTGGAAGAATATTGTCAGAGTAACAATGCTTATAGGCTAATTAATGAAAAATCTATTTTAATACAAGCTCAATCTAAACTTATTGGTGAACCGGAAGATTTGTGTTATGACAAACAATTTGAAAATGTAAAACAGCTTTTAGATTATCTAAAGAAACAATTTTATGATTCTAGAAGTACGGAACTTATTCTTAAAGAAATTTTAGATTCAAAAAGTTATCATAACGAACATCCAGTAGATTATATTAACAGCCTTATTGAAAAACGTAGAGATTTAGTAACTAAACTTTACACGGAAGATGAAAGTAATAATTTAACAATATATGATAAGACAATTGCTAACACTGCAGTACTTAACTTACATCCGGTACTCACTAGACAATTTACGCATATAATCTATAGGAACTTAGAGGATGTTAAAAATTCACTTAAAAATACATTTTCTACAGTCGTTTATCAGTTATATGGAGGTCGAAAAGAAAAACAAAATTTTAATAATCAAAAACCACAACAGCAACAATTTAGACTTAAACAACAACAGCCGCAATATCATAATCAACATTACCAACCGCGACAAGAACATCAACGCCCCTATAATAATTATCAACCCCAAAATAATTATCAAAAACCTATATACAACCAACAATGGAGTCCGCAAGCTCAACATCAATATTTTAACAAACCTAATTCAGGCCAATTTAGACAACAACATAATTTTGAAAAGACAGAAAAACCAGAAACGGTTTCAATGAGAATTGTGTCCGACAAAGCACATCACATTGAAAACGAGGAACTTTTGCAATTAAGACAAGAGAACCAACAGTTAAGAGAAGAAATTCATAATTTAACACCTCGCTTTGATAATTTTTTAGACTTAGGTCAGAACGACAACGAATCGCCTCCGATACAAACGTACGAGGAGGAACTAGAACAATAAATCCTGTTTATCAATTACCTGACACATCTAAACTTCCCAGTATAAAAGACTTTACGCATAAAATTTGGTTAATAGACACAGGAGCGTCTAAAAACTATGTTCACCCCAGAATAATCGAACAATATAATATAAAAACAACTGAACAACCTTTTGCTATTTCAACACCAACCGGAATAGATAATGGAAAATATTCAGTAAATTTAAACATGACAGGATCTTTAGGGCTTAAAAAGAAAATTGAATTTTTAGTTTATCCGGTTAATGATAAGTATGATTTTCTCTTAGGTTATGAAACGATGAAAGAATTGAACATTTCAGTGAATTGCAAAGATAATCACATAGTGATCGGCAATACGGTGTTTAAATTCGATCATTCCAATTACAAAAAAACTAGTGAATGTCACTTAATGACGAATTAGAAGAAATCAAAAGTGTTATAAGACATGATCACATTGATAACGAAACTACAAATAAATTAGTTTAATAAATTATCGGAAAACGGAGAGGTTATAAAAAAAAAAAAATGAAAAACTAAAACCGACTGATTTGTTGAAACATAAGATTGTGACAAGAGATCTAACTGTCATGGCGTTGGACGAAGGAGACTTCTCAGAAGCAGTTCAGTTTTTTATTGATTTAACACAGCTCAAGTTAAAGGATGCTGTTAAAGAAGGCATATTTCGGCGGATTGACACCTTGAGATTAATATTCGGCCATCTTCGCAGCGACAACGAGCGACTGGAGAAAGAAGTTGAGACATTATCGAAGCTAACCTCAACGCCCATCCCATCCTATGCACACATCACAGGTAATAAAATTATCCAGCCGAAAGAACATAAAGCTATAATTGAAAAAATTAATTCGGACAATCTAGAGGATACTAAGACCCTTTTTAAAAAAGCGATAAACCCCAGAAAGCTGAAGATTGGGATAAAAACTTTAAGAGAGACAAAGAGTGGAGGTCTGATAATAGGATCTGAATCTGAAGTCGATCTGAAACTCATAACTGAAGAAATCGGCAGCAAATTAGGAACAAGTTTAAGGGTAAAACCGATCAAGAAAAAACAGCCTACAGTAATTATTAAACATATTCCGGAAGAACTAGAAAAAGAGGATATTATTCCTACAGTAATTGAACAAAACCGTTTGAAAGACGGAGATATAAAGTTAAGAACTATAATATCTAACAAGAATAAGAAAACGGATGGAGGAACCTTCTTTTAAGGCGGCCATAGACAGAATAATTACAAATACTGACTATGACTAACAAACTGTACGGACATAATAGAATGAACCAAACCATATTGAATATGATATCGAATATGTGTTATCATGGCAATGAAATGTTTTATTTTTTAGCCAATAACACTTTTATTGCCTTAGATAGCAAGTTCAATATCAACAGAAAGGTTACGTATTCAAATTATTTCGTTAGAACATGTGTTCTGATAACAAGTTAAAGTTAGCACAAATTAACCGGCATCATTCAACCACTGCCACCTGGAGCTTGCTTCACACTATATGTCGTTACAAATTAGATATTATTTTATCACAAGAACCATATACTAGGATAAATAAAACATGTGGCTTTCCGCTGAGCTATCGATTATTCCAAGGGGGTACTGCTAATCCTAGAGCGTGTATAATAATCATAAACGATGAAATAAAACCGTTATTACTAGACGATTTATCATTTGAAGACATGGTCGTAGTGCAGCTCATATGGAATAAAATCGAATATATAATAGTCAGCGCATACTTTGATATAAATGTAGAAGTAGAGACACAATTCGAGAAACTTGAACAGGTCTTAAAAAGATTCAAAGATAAAAATATTTTAGTGGCTATTGATTCGAATTGTAGGTCCAAACTGTGGTTTGACAAACTTACCAACAGGCGCGGGGAAATACTAGAATCGTTGATAAACAGCTGTAAGTTATTTATTATGAACAGAAATCAAAATCTACCCACATTCTCGTCACCTATGGGAGAGAGTAACATCGATTTAACGCTCTGCAACCAATCCATGATCCGCTTTGTCCATGATTGGTTCATTAAGGATGATGATAATTTATCGGACCACAAAACGATTAGATATAATATTCATACAGATGTTTCTTCACACCACCAATTTGAAATAAAATATTCTACCAAAAAAGCTAACTGGGAAACATTCAGAGAAATGTTATTTAAACAAATTAAATTAAATTATAATCATGGGAATGGGGACGAAATTACAGTCGAAGAAATTATGATCACTTCACTAGACACCATAGGCATTGAAGAGACCGTTGTCAAGTTTAACAGCTGTCTACGCAAGACATGTAACAAACTTTTCTGTAAAAAATCACCTATAACTAAGCAAAGAATTGTGCCATGGTGGTCTGATGAACCAACCCAACTAAGGAAACAAACCAAGAAGCTCAGAAGGGTTTATCAAAATACAACCAATGACGATAGTTTAAGATATCAGGCGCAACGCATATGTCCAACAAAGGCTTTTGTATAAGAAAACAATAAAATTAAATAAATTAAATTCCTGGAAAGAATTCTGCAGTAGCATTGGTAGAGATAAACGATGGTCTTTTCCTTACAAATATGCCACCGATAAATTAAGATTACCTGCAATATTAAAAACGTTAGAAAAAACAGATGGTTCTCATACAACTGACTTACAGGACACCCTTAATTACTTAATCGATAAATTTCTTCCATCTGACAATCGAGATAACGAGACCGATTATCACAATAACGTTAGATTTATAGCTAATTCAACTCCCGAAACTGTGCTAGATGAACCGTTGACTGATTTGGAAATTGAAGATGCTATAAATCATCTAAATGATAAAAAATCACCTGGAATTGATGGAATCACACCGGTAATCATGAAACAAACCTTCAGTGCCCTCCCGAAATTTATCTCAAAATTATATAAACATTGCTTTATAACAGGCGTTTTTCCAAAACCATGGAAAGTTTCTAAAATAGTTCCTATCCCTAAAGGATCCGATGGCAAACAGTTCAGGCCGATATCCCTCATCCCCGTTGCAGGAAAAATCATGGAAGAACTCATCACCTCTCGTCTGTCACTGCACCTATCTAAAAACTTTCCGCTCAATGATAATCAATTTGGCTTTATTCCGCAAAAAAGCACTATCGGGGCTTTATATAAACTAGTTAATTTCGTTGAAAATTCGTTCCAAACAAAACTGAATGTACTAGCTGTGTCATTAGATATAAAATCTGCATTCGACCACGCTTGGTGGCCATCGATTCTAAAAGCATTGCACGACAAATCTTGCCCACAAAACATTTACTTGTTAATAAAAAATTATTTATCAGAGAGAAAAAGCTACATCCAGGTAGGGGACAGAGTTTCCAGCAAGTGGCAAAGTAGGGGCACACCGCAGGGCTCATGTTGCTCTCCCCTTCTCTGGAACATTATAATGGACGACATATTTAAGATAACGGATGAAGCTGAGATCATTGAGTTTGCAGATGATATCCTAGTGCTTTTTAAGTCAAAATACTTTTACCAGCTGCAAGCTCAGTGCAACGATGTTTTACGCAAACTGTCTACTTGGGCACACAATAAAAAATTGGCTTTTCAACCAGAAAAAACTAAATTCGTTATATTTTCGAGAAAATACCACATCCCTAACATGATTATCTTATTAAATGGAAAACATATTTGCCAATTTAATATGTTGGGACTTGGAATAACAATAGACAGAAAATTAAATTGGACACCCCATATCACCAACCTCAAAAACAGATTATTAAAGATCGTTCACGGGCTCTCGAAAGCGGCAGCACTCAAGTGGGGCTTGAATTCGGAAGTACTAACTACAATATAAAACTGCGGCTATTAGGCCAGCAATGACGTATGCCATAGAAATATGGCAAAACGGTCTTTCTTCCAAAAGAAACTTAAAAACACTCGAGTCCATACAAAGATTAATAGCCATTAAAATCATTAAAGGTTATAGGACCATATCTTATGACGCATCGTGTATACTCGCTAACATTACTCCGATTTCCATCTTATCTGAAGAAATAGCAAACTTCTTTAAAATAAGGGTGCTGAAACAAAATATCGCGGATTTCCCGATAACTGAAATTGACGAAAGGACTCCTTACGGATCTTGGATACACCCTAAAGATCTTACAAAGCCAGACGTGATAGATACTGAAAGGAAATCGCTTGTTAATATTTTTACAGACGGCAGCAAGGATCAAGACAAAGTAGGTGCAGCCATCGTAATATTCGAAAGGGACCGGTTGATTCACACAGGACGTTTCAAGCTCGGACCAAACTGTTCAAATAATCAAGCAGAACTATTCGCCCTTTTACAAGCCGTGTTATACATTCGAAATTCAGCTATTAAGACATAGTGCATTCATACAGACAGCCAAACCACAATACGTAAATTAAATAACATAAGCATACATGAAAACCTTGTTGAGGAAATCAGGCGAGTGTTGATCTCTTTCTACTCCCAAGGCAATCTTATTTCATTTAAATGGGTAAAAGCTCACGCTGGTATATTAGGAAACGAGCTAGCGGATGAAGCAGCTAAGGCTGCGGCAAGGGACACAGCTCTCCCCATTATCTTCAACAAGGCTCCAATCAGCGCAATCAAACACATTTTAAGAACAACAACAAAACAGGCTTGGGACGAAAAATGGGCGACATCAACAAAAGGTCGATATACTTACGAATACATGCAAACATTAAAAGACAGGGCTGAACTTAAAAAAATAACATACAAACTAACACAATTTTTGACAGGACATGGTGCAGCCAAAAGTTATCTGTTCAGGTTTAAGCTAACTGACGAGAAAATCTGTACCTGTGACGGACAAAGCGAACAAAACTACGACCACTTACTTTTTAATTGTTCCAAACTGGACAGGTACAGACATAAACTGGTCTCGGCAGTACTATTGAACGGCGACAAATGGCCGCCTTCAAAGAAGGATCTAATAGGGAAATATTTTCCAGAATTTGATGCATTTGTGGACCGGATTGACTTTTCTGAACTATGACACATGCATGCATATGATACATGCATCATATGCATTTACATATATTTTTATGTTTATTGGTTATTGTTTGTATTTTATATTTCTATGCATTGCTTGTTTATGTTATGTTATATATATGTTCAACCTTTTGATGTATGTATTTCATTGTTGTATTGTATTCTATTTTATATTCTATTAGGTATAAATGTTTCATTGTTAAATTTCTATATATGTAAGACATATGACAAAAAGCTGTAGTAATTGATTTATGCATGTAGTTAAATACGCGTTATGTCGCAAGATGGCGCGCGTAGAAATAAAATCACTCATTACAGGGTTACTGTAATGAGAAAGAACAAAAAAAAGATTGTGACAAAAAACGAAAATCCTATTTACACTCGGAACTACAGGTATCCCGAGCAATTTAAGAAACAAATAAATGAGGAAGTCACAAAATTATTAAAAGATGGTATTATTCAGCCTAGTAACTCGCCTTACAATTCGCCACTGTGGATAGTGCCGAAAAAAATGGACGCGAGCGGCATGAAAAAGGTGCGGATGGCCATAGACTATCGCAAACTAAACCAAGAAACGGTAAAAGATAAATTTCCCCTGCCCAATATTGAGGATGTTTTAAACAGACTCAAAGGTGCAAAATATTTTAGCACCATAGATCTCACATCAGGATTCCATCAAATATTAATGGATCAAGACTCCATTGCAAAAACAGCCTTCAGCACAGAAAACGGTCACTACGAGTTTTTAAGAATGCCTTTCGGACTTTGTAATGCCCCACCGACATTTCAAAGGATGATGAACATGGCAATAGCCAATTTACCGAGGACAATGGCTTATGTGGATGACTTAATCATTTACTCAAAAAATGAAAAAGAACATCTTAAAGACATTGAACTGGTATTACAACGTTTAAAAAAACACAATTTGAGCATTCAATTAGATAAGACGGAGTTTTTCAAGACCGAACTAAAATTTTTAGGATATATAGTAACACAAAATGGCTTAAAAACGGATCCAAAGAAAATAGAAGGTATTTTAAACATGAGAATTCCCAATGATGAAAAATCACTTCGAAGATTCTTGGGTATGACAGGCTACTATCGCAAATTTATAAAGAATTATGCAAAAATTACTAGACCCTTGTCAGCCGCTATTAACAGTAAGGAATATGATACTCCGGAATTCAAAAGTGCCTTTGAAAACTTAATAAACATAATGTCGAATACGCCTATACTGGCCTATCCTGACTGGAATAGACAATTCATTTTAACTACAGATGCGAGTAATCAAGCCATCGGAAGTGTACTTGAGTAGTATCATAAGTGAGTAGATCATCCAATCGCTTATGGTTCAAGAGTTCTCTCAAAAACGGAAGAAAAGTACTGAACCATAGAAAAAGAATTATTAAGTATTGTATATTTCACACAATTATTCAAACCTTACTTATATGGATCTAAATTTATACTACAAACAGATAATAAACCCTTAACTTGGGTTTTCTGGATGAAAAATGGAAACTCAAGGATTATGAAATGGATCTGGAAATTACAGGAATTTGAGTTTGACATCAAGCACATAGATGGAAAGATAAATCATGTCGCTGATGCGCTTTCCAGAAGAAATGAAATCAATCATCTGGAAGAAGAATCTATGGAAACGGAACCAATCGAAATTCATATACCAGACTTACAATCCCCAGAGTATGAAGCTTTTATAGAGAGTTTATTACAGGAAGGTATAGGAAATAATAATGGAAGTGGACCAGAAGCAGATCTTCAATTACCAAATGTTGAAAATGATGATAACCAAAGCATCATGACTCAATATTCACAACTCAGTAGTAACGAACAATTTTGGATTGTTAATGACGATAAATGTTTAAATGTTGAAAAACGGCAAATAGTAATAAAAAAAGCATCAATAAATAAGGTAAATTTTGAAAAGATATTCGAAAAAACACGATACACAATTGAAATTAAGGATACAAATAAAATTCATGATTTACTATTACAAATATTAGAACCTAATAAAACATACGGAATTTATTGTCGATCTTATTTCGCAGCCACAACCCGAATATTAGAATCTTATTTTGACGAAATTAGGAAGATAATTGAAAAAGAATTTAAGACCGTAAGAATTAAGAAATATTCATTACTATGTAAAGACATTACAGACTTAAATGAACAAAAACAGGAAATTATAAATTATCACATAGGAAAGACTTGCCATCGCGGAATAATAGAAACCTACGAACACCTAAAACGAGAGATATACTTTCCGAACATGAAGGACAAAATTACGGAACTTATAAATCAATGTGATATCTGTAAAACAAGTAAATATGATAGAAATCCCATTAAAGCAAAATTCCAATTAACCAATACACCGGAGAGACCCTTTCAGGAAATCATGATGGATTTATTCTTTTATGACAAATACATTATATTCACAAGCATAGATACGTTTTCAAAACGTTTTTATGTACAAATTATAAACTCAAAAAATGCCATGACAATTTGTCAAGCTTTGGAAAAATACTGCATGTTATATCCTCCCCCTGAACGAATAATTTGCGATCAAGGAAAAGAATTCAACAATATGTTGGTCAAACAATTTTGTAAATCCCTACAAATAGAAATTCATTATACAAGTAGAAATCATTCTAATTCACTTGGAATACTTAATAAATGTCATGCCACATTCACAGAAATTTTAAGACTTACCGCTAATTCACATAAACAATATAAATTTGACAGGATTGTACAAACAAGCGTAATTGCCTATAACAACTCAATTAACCAAAATCTTAAATTAACACCTAACGAAATTACATTTGGCAAATTTCAAAATAACTATGAAACCGAAGACATACAAGAGAGTTACATACACGATTCCTTTACTCATCTAAATAAATTACAAAAAATGGTACATGACAAAATAACCAATGAAAAAGAGAAGCGAACAGACAAACTTACCGAAAACAGAGAAGATCCGCCAGAATTGGACGAAGATAATATTTATGTAAAAACTCCTAAAGTTAAAAGTAAAAATAAAAATCTGTATAATAAATTGAAAATCAACAAAGAGCATGTCAATAATATAAAGCGTCCTAATAAAAAGAACAAAACTTATTATCGTGTTTCAGATGAAGATCTTAATCATTCTTCAACTTCTCTTCATCCGATGTAATTCATTAAAAGTACAAGATCTGACACAATCCCCAGGTATTGTTCATTATACTGCAAATAACATTAAAGTTATTGATACTTACTATGAAACATATCATTATTACAGAACACACTTAATTTCCAACGAAGTCAATAATCTTCATACATTACTAAAACAGTTTAATGAAACCGATATTTATGATATTTTGTTAAATAACATACAAACCGTTGAGAATCAATTACGAATTTTAAAATATACCCCAGAAAATAAAAACAACCTTAGAACGAAAAGAGGATTAATTAATGGGCTCGGTTCAGCTATTTCATGGTTAACAGGAAATATGGATGCTTCAGATAAGGCATACTACGACAAAATTCAAATTCAAAAGACTCTAAGCAATACTGTTCAGAATAATATTAACGAGAAAAACATAATTGATACGATTAAAAAGTTGATAGATATATATGAAAAAGATTTAAAAAGTATTAATAATAATTATAACAAGATTCAAGATTCTATTAATGAAATAAATAGGGAAGACAAAGCTTATTATTTCTATATGCATACACAGTTATTAGAAAAGAAATTAAATGCACTTTTACTTTCTATGGAAATTCGCAAGTCAGGAATAGTTCATTCTAATTTAATGAGTGATGTTATAAACAACATACCCTCTAATATTACTTTAATTTCTAAGAACATTGAAATTATATGGGAAAACACAAAAATCTATTGTTCTTATTATAATTATACATTTCATGTATTTATACGATTGCCTACTCATGAGCAATTCTATAATGGATTTTTAATAATTCCAGTACCAATGTACATAAATAATACCTTTAAACAATTAAAATTAGATCAACAACTAGTTATTAAGAAAACTGATAATTATTTTCATGCAGATTGCATATTTAACAATGAATACTATTGTAAAAATATAAGAGAAACATCGAATAAATGTATTCTAAATATTATTAATAATTCTAGTTTTAATTATTGTACTTATGCCAATCGTACTACTAATATTATATTTAATGATTATATAAAAATGTATATTACTTATAATATTTCTAAAATTAATAATTGTAACAATGATTCTATATTTTTACCACAAGTAGCTCTTATTAGCGTAAGTAATGATGATTGTATTTATAATTTTCCTAAAACCTATATTCACAATTTCTACTTTAAATTTAAATCTTTGTATAAATCTTTTAGACTAGAACTAATGCAAACTGTAAATATTACTTCATCTCCCTTTATTGAAACATCCTATGTTCACTTTATTTCTACTGAATGGTTTTATAGTTTATTTATTGTACTCTTTTTAATATTTTGTTTATTTGGATATTGTTACTGGTAGAAAAAGAAAAAAGTCATAAATCCCACAGCGCCTAAAATGGTTGTATCCTACTCTAATGTACCGAAACTATCACCAGTAGTAACTAATTATGAGGTAAAATACCAACCATGGTCAAAATATTATAAATCTAGCAATCCAGGAGTATTGCAAGACCTTCCCCCAGGAGGAGTTAAAGGAATCACAGGAGTTCATTGATGCACCTTTAATGCTGACGCATGTCCTGTCTCCTTTTCCTTTATATATCCGGTGTCCTCTTTGACCGACACATTCATTCATTGTAATTATTAGCTAGTTATTATGTCCTAGTAGTAGTCCATAGTCTATAAGTTGTATTTTTCCAATAAAGTTCTTTTTAAAAAGTGATTCATTGATGAAGATTATTAAACTATATATACGTTTTATATATCATAGTACGATTCGGAACACGCAATATAATCGAGAATCATAAGTCCTTGGTATACGATAATAGATATTTTAGGTAATTATAGTATAATTATAGTAACACTTTAACGAGTGTTGATATTTCCACTTTACCAAATCACAAAGTACCCTTGATATTTTATTGATAAGTATACTATAAATACTAAAACCAACTGGTAAAAGTCACTATAAAGAGGTTACAAAAAATTTATTCCACGATCATTTTTTTTATTTGGAATATAATATTAAAAACAAACGTAATATCCTATATTAAGCCACTAACAAATCCATATAAGTAAAATCAAGAGATATGGATGAAAATTACGAGGGATTTTTTTTTAACGCTTTTTTAAAGCGTAGTTCAAATTTATCTTCTTTGTTTATTTGTTTTAACCTCACTTTATGCCACTAAGGCTAATCGGACGATGCTACAGTAGGAGTCCTAAATTTTGCCTGTCCAGGTATAATTAGGATATGGATCTTTAACGAGTACCTAACATCGTACTCTCCTCATTTTACTGACATGGCCTCTATTTTACGTCCTATCCGAGGGACGACATAGACAAGGATTTTTTTTACCTTTAATCCCATTAAAAGATCCTAGGGCCACCTCGGGACGCGAACCCCCGACCTTCAGTATTGTAGGTTTCTATGCTAACCACTACTCCACAGGTGACCCCCATTAATCTTTTTTAAACAAGCAGATTTAAGGAAAGGGTACTTTTTACTCATTTGGTAAAGTGGAAATTTAAACTTATAAATTCACCAGTATTGCGCATTCCGAATCATATTAGTACTTTGATCAATGGAACAAGCATTTATAAATATATTGTTTGTTTAACGTCCATTTTTATGCTACTTAGGCTAATCGGACGATGCTACAGCGGGAGTCCTAAATTTTGCCTATCCAGGTATAATTAGGATAGGGATCTTTAACGAGTACCTGACATCGTACAGGCTCGGGACCTCCATTTTACGTCCTATCAAATAATTACAAATATTTATTAAATGAAATTGCAAACATAAGATAAATAACTGCTTATCTGAATTCGAAATGAAGAAGTAGTATTAGTTATCTAAGGTTCGCACTGAGAATTGATATGGGGCGGAAAAACCGCCGGCACCCGAAAATGTTTGGGAATTCGTGATATACAGTATAATGTTTCACGCCCGTTATCGATTTCCAATCTGCGAAATTTTTCAATATTCTAATGTGAGGGCCATTTAGTTAAGTTATTGTAGGCCTCTTAGCCACCGACCAAAAAGTCTTAAGGGTGGATTTAAACATTTAAATCTTTTGCTAATGGCTTTATTTTGAACGTCTTTAGGCAAAGTTTGTGTCTAAAACTAGGTAGGTAAAACAATTGGAATGTTCATGTCATTGACTAGTATAAATAGTGTAGAGTGTGTGGATTCTTTGAATATTTGAGAGTTTGGCATGCCCACCATTAAGGGGGCAGTTGTATATTTTGGACTTTAAACCATTTATTTTTCATCCT
Organism: Aelia acuminata; assembly: GCA_911387785.2. Classification (NCBI taxonomy): domain Eukaryota; kingdom Metazoa; phylum Arthropoda; class Insecta; order Hemiptera; family Pentatomidae; genus Aelia; species Aelia acuminata. The sequence continues at coordinate 118,142,194 of OU426982.1, read as the reverse complement.
AACATCGAATTTTGATAATAAAAAATCAATTAGTTTATTAGAATTGTTTGAAAATTTATTTTAAAAATATCTAAAATAAGTTTGATATCTGAGTTTCGGTATTAATTATTCAGATACATCATTTAAAATGACTTGTGATCACATCTACCAATAAATGTCGCCCTGACATTCTACACGCTATATGATTGTATTTTCCTGGAATATATATTTAAATCACATGCTCAAATGTCAGTGTCATTTGACATGATCAATATGGATCATCTTTGTAATTACTGATAAAATTTAAATTAAAAAATCCACGGAATTAAAATATCCCAACAATATCTAATCTGAAACATGTTTATGATTAATGATATGGCACTAAGAAAGAATAACCTAATAAAAGTTAATTTTAGGCACAATTTTATTTTATTTATTTATTTATTTATTTATGTTTCCCATGTATATTTGCACCTGCGCTGTGGCGCATCGAGCAAATTTGGTCACTTCTGCTTTTGACTCTGACTTTCTTGCATTATAATTTACTAAAGTAAGAGGTCTCTTGGCCACCTTCGTTTCAGTCGACGTCGAGGCTGACCAGGTAACAGGGAGGAGGAAAGAGAATGGATGAGTGGGTTAGGGTGATGTAGTGTTGAAGAGTGGAATGTTTGATATTTGTCGTGTATGAAAGATTTTACTGTCGGTATGTTCATGTCATTGTGCAGTGTATTCGAAATAAACCAAGGTGCATTCGTGATGCACCTGAGAATTTTGGATTGTGATGTTTGTATTTTGTTGATGTGGATGTCTTTCGCAGAACCCCAAAGTTCTGCTCCATATGTCCAAATAGGTCTTAAAATAGTCGTGTAAATTATTCGCTTGTTTCTTAAGGTGAGTGATGATCTGTAGTCCAGGAGATGTGAAAGCTGCTTGTACCGTCTGTTGAGTTCCAGTTTTTTGAATTTGGTATGTATGTTCCACGTGAGTCGTTTGTCTAAGTACAGTCCAAGGTATCGTACGAAATTCTTTGAAGGAACTGGGTCATTGTTAATTGTCACAGGTGGGCAAGTAGATTTTCGTAGAGAAAAACTTACGTGACTTGACTTGGAGGAGTTAATTTTTATTTTCCATTTTTCGAACCATTTTTCTATTTCAAATAGATGACTTTGAAGAGCGAAGGCACAATTTAAAAAAAAAAATAAATCATGCTCATTTTATATTTTAGAATTTCAGTTAAGTTAGTTCCAATTAATTTATTTCCCCTAGGACAATTAGATTTTATATCCTCTTGCCTAAAATAAAACTCTGACATCTGGAATTTCTTTAATTTCATCCATATTTTCCTAAAACTATTAGACAGTACACTTGGCAGCGGTTCTCAAAATTTTCATTTCAATTCCCCCTTCCCCCCAATATGGTTTAATTGTACTCCCAATTCACGCCCCGTTATAAATCAACACCTGTGTATTTTTGTAAAACTTTTAATTTTACTAGTGATTCCTGTAACTGAATTTTGCAAAAGCTTATTCCTATTCAGGCAATGGGTGCAATGAACAAATATTTCTTTCAGTACATTTACTGTTACACAAAAGAGTTTCCTTTGAGTTACTTTGAGAACATTGCCTATAAAATTATGACATGGTGTTTGGTTGATTTTGTTGACGACGAACGTAAATGTATGAAGTTTATTGGGCAAAACTAGTATTGCTAAATCTTGCTGACCAAACCAGCGTTGCACAAATAGATCGGTTTTTGAGGTTACGATTCAACGAGAAGGTGAACACGTGATTCCCACAAAAGTTATAATACACCTATGATATAACAATCTATGAATCTCAGTATAAATTTTCTAATTTATTTACAGTAAACAGCAAACATTTTTATAAAATATATATCATGATTAAGTAACTAAAAATCAAACACTTTAGCTAGTACAGGACAATCCACTCTCTAAAACAGATGCAAAAAAAAAGTTTGAATAATTCAACATCATTTTATAATTTATAATTATAATTTAACGTTATTGTTTGTTTGTTTAACGTCACTTTATGCCACTAAGGCTAATCAGACGATGCTACAGTGGGAGTCCTAAATTTTTGCCTATCCAGCTATAGGGATAGGGATCTTGAACGAGTACCTGACATCGTACAGGCTCGCGAACCCACGACCCTTAGTATTGTAGGTTGACTACACCACAGGTGACTCCAATAAATATTTTTTTTGGATGTAAACTACAGTGTTATTAAAACGAACTACAGTGTGGTTAAAAACTGTAGCTTTCTATTTACAATAACATGAGTAAGAATTAGTACTTAAAGAACTCTTAGGAAGATGCATTTTCAAAACTAAGCATTCATGAACTTCACAGCATTCAAAGTAGATTTGAAAGTCAATAAGATTCTATAATGAGATAGGACTGCAGATGACATGCCCAAGAACATGAGAAGGAGAAAAAATGAGAGATTCCATTCGTTAACAGATCTGAAGAGTAACTGACATGCCAGCAAGGGAAGAGGTACTGCTGGCTGGGTGTCTTCCTTTCCCATGACTGACTGATATATTATTGGATTGTCGATATTCCGTAAAAAATTGCGAATTAATCAATTGAGTAAAGAAAAATTATTAATAATAAAGTAAGTTCCATGCAAAAAAAAAAAGGTTCTTCCAAAATATTTAGCATAGCGAATTATGCGCAAATAAATTAATCCTTTACTTATAGCTCTTCTCCTGGCGTTTTCTGGGAGGATCTGACTATTTTTCCACTGATGAAATGATAACTCAATCGTGGGAATATGATCGAGTATTGAAAACTTGTAGCATGAAGAAGAAAAACAACACTGGATATAATTACCAAAACAATTAAGGGTTCCTTGCATAAAAACCTTACAGAAAGAAATTCAGGCGATAAATATTTAATATTGGATGAATAATAAGAAAATAATTAAGTATTTACAAGATCATAATTCCGAAGGATTTCATCCAGGGGGGGAGGCTGATAAAATTCTTATGCCTTAAGGGAAGGGGTCGAGGCATTCTGAACTTGTAAGGCTCAATTATTTGTTCAAATAAAAGTTACTGATATTTAAAAATTAAAAACAGTCTTCATATAAATGTAGTAATTGAATAGGAATTTATTTAATTTGCTGTTTTTGTATCTCTAAGTCTCAGTGGGACAGCTGCCCTGCAGAAGATTCCATATTTTAAGCTTCATTTATATTGTATTATTGTCTGACGTTTCTGCACTCACTCCATTATTAAGGTAATTTTTCCTATAAACAGAATTGCAATATATCTTAACAATATACATCTACATTATAAACAACCAAATAATTAAATATATTCCCACCTATCTGTGTCCGCATTTTTTTTTTTTTTAAATTGAATAGGCTAAATGCCGTTGTTAAACAAAATTAAAACTTATAATAGTCAAAAAGCTGTCCTATCTTATTAAAGCATGCGAATTAAATTATTACGCTAATACCCTTATATTTTTTCAACATTCAAATCCATTGGTGCTAAAATATCCAATTAAAGATCTTACAATTTAAAAAAAATATTTGTATTACACATTACCTTGTGGCCTCAAAAAAATAAAAAGCGGATCCATTGAATCGTTTGTTTGTTATTGTGTTATAATATAGAATTTTCACAGAATGCCGCTGGGGTCACCTGTGGTTTAGTGGTTAGCGTAGCAACCTACAATACTAAAGGTCGCGGGTTCGCTTCCCGCGGTGGCCCTGGGATTTTTTAATGGGAGTAAAATATTCTTGGCTATGCCATCCCTAGGATAGGACGTTAAATGGAGGTTCCGAGCCTACTCGTTAAAAATCTCTATCCTAATTATACCTGGATCGGCAAAATTTAGGACTCCCACTTTAGCAATGTCCGATTAGCCTTAGTGGCATAAAGGGACGTTAAGCAAACTACAGAATGTCGGCAATCCGCTAATGACATATGGGGAAGGATGGTATTCAACAGATACCTCTTGTCTGGCTTGTTTCAATTACTCTGGTTTTTAAGGAAGGAGATTTCTCATTGTATTATTATTATAGTTACAATCGGGGGACGGAATGGCCGAGTTGGTTAACGCGTTGGTAAATATGCGTTGATCCTCAGAAACCAGGGACTTAATAACACTCGAAATTGATACCACATACTCTCCCCTCGCAAAAACAAAACAAAAAACGTTATAGACTAAACGGCGAGGAAGGGAAGACATTTTTTTTAATTATTATTGTTCTAACTGTTCCTCTTCAGTTAGGGATGGACGCTGACATAAAGAACAATCTGCCGGTCCATAGTGACCAAACGGACATAGTTTTCGGATGAGTGGACCAGTTGCCGACTCCTGGGCAGGATGTGCCCGGGCAGTGGAGATGCTTTCCCATGGCAGACCACAGCTCAGAGAGCGCTGCGGTTCCCCCTACAGGCCGTAATTTACAGCCACTTTTATTCCATTACCGCCCCGCCTTCTCAGGGGAGGCTGGGATAATCGAGTTCAATCTTTACCACCTGCCTCCTTCCACCTCTCATTACTTAACAGCCTCGGTCCGTGATCTGCTTACCTCTAGCGAACAGCCACGGTTTGTCGGCGCCCTTTTAGGCCTATTAGCGCCGATTTGAGCAACTGTTCTCCCGCCGCAAAAGAATTAGCAAAGTTATTGAACTTGCTTCGCTATGAGAACGAAAAGCGCTTGGTTTTCAGGGAATAACATGTTTATATACTTAAATGTTTACATCCTTGATTGTAAAAAGTTTTTTTCATTGAATTAGGAATAACCTATTGTAGAGAAATGCCCGTTTCCAGTAGGAGGATACTGATTTACTAAAAAGTAAGCATTTTATGAAGATGAAAAAACCCTTACACCATCTTGTATGTGGTTCTAGTTGGTTCTCTCAATAAATAAACCGACATATAGAAAGAAAACTAACTAATAACTAAAAAATAAAACTATCAATCAATCAGTTGGCGCTACAACCCTGTGACGGGTCCTGGCCTCCTCAATGAGCCTCCGCCATTCGGCCCGGTTTTGGGCTGCTACCTTCCAATTTTGGACTCTAAGCAGATCTCGTGCGTCTAGTACTACGCCGTCCATCCACCGGAGCTTGGGCCGTCCGACTCTTCTTGGACAGTGGATTTCCTCCTCCACGACTTTTTTTGGAATTTCATCCAAACTCATCTGTGCAACATGTCCTGCCCACCTAAGGCGTCCCAGCTTAATAAATGTCACAACATCTATATCCTGGAGCAGCTCATATAGTTCCTTATTTCTTCTTATTTCTTCTTCTTCTTCTTCTCCAGCCTTCCTCATCCCTTACCGGCCCATAGATTCTTCAAAGGATCTTCCTCTCAAAAATAAAACTAACAACAAAAATAAAACTAACTTCCTATAATTACTTCTAGATTAACTCGTTTCCGTTTGTTTGATTCTTTTCAAATAAAGTAACATTCTTGTGTCCTGTTTTATTGCGGTTGGTTTTTTAATAAATATTCTAGGACATACCTTAACTATTATTTAATCAAGAAAAAAATCGTCCGAAATGTCATTTAAACATCATTCAATTAGTAAAATTTTTCTATACCGACATATAGAAAAAAACTAACTATCCTTTTTTAATTTTAGATCCTTTATTAACCTCACACTTTTACAATATTCGGTTCTAATTTTCGGCACTAAGCCATTTTCAAGAAGAACACCTGTGACCACAATTTTTCAAATAAAATAGGCTGAGTACCCTTGTCGAAAATTAAAAAAGCCATTATACTAGATAAAAACTATAGTCTCTTTATGTAAGCATCACAGTCAAATGGCATCACCTAAATTTTGCCTATCCAGGTATAATTAGGATAGGGATCTTTAACGAGTACCTGACATCGCACAGGCTCGGGACCTCCATTTTACGTCCTATCCGAGGGACGGCATAGACAAGGATGTTTTATTCTTTATGTATTTTTATTATAAATCACCTACAATTCGCTTAAAACATATGCTCTTATATTTATAAGCTAAATAAGTCAAAGAAAAAAGAAGAAATTTAAATTATTGTATCTGAGGCAAATTTACAAATATCTGACATAAAACAACCATACAAAACCTTTAATTCTTCACCTACACCAAGTATAATGATGCTGTACCACCAGAGGAACGATTGTAAGAAACAGAAGAGACGAGAAACTTCACTAAGATAAAAAAAAAAAAAAACAAGAAAAATAAAACGTTTTCTTCAAGGGTTAAATTAAAAATGAAATGAAACAGAGGACTATAGGAATTGCTTAGTAAGAAAAAATAAACTTCAATTATTATTAAACAATACATCTTCAGGACTCAAAAAAGGAAATTGATTCTTATAATTTATAATAATAGAATAAAACGAACAGTTAATAAGGCGTCAGAATTGGGAAACATTATGGCTCATGAAGTTGTAGCGCGAAAGTCATAATAATTTCAGATGGAATTATTCATTAAAACACGAAATAACGACGGTAATAAAGATATTGAGTGTTAATTACTGAATGCAAAAAATTAAACGTGTTAACAAATTATCACACCAATCTAACAAGAGCTTAAAGTTCTATTAACGGCTCTATTTTATTACTTAAGGTTTCTATATTTGAAATTATTTTAGACATGAAGTTTTAATAACTATAATTTAGGTCTTTAATTAATTTAAATTCAATATAAGAAATAGCTCTATGTTGTACATGGAGTTAACAGTAATTCATTGAAAAAAAAAAATTGAAAAATATTCATTTTTCACGTATAAGCTACTCCATTATTGTCAATGTATAATGAAACAAAATGATCAAAATCAAAAGATTTCTAAGATAAAAATGTAACGGAATTTTATTTTTTTTAATTTTGAAGTGATTTATTTTAATATTAATTTTACTAAGATAAACGAACCAATGAAGCGTTCATTCATGACATTTATTTGTAATCTTCATTGTTTCATTCAACGTGTCAATTAAAAGCAAATAACGACAATCAACGAATGTTAAGAGGAGAACTAATTAAAGTTAAAATATTTGTTTATGTACTGCTCATTAGGTAGGGGAGAGCGGGGTTGGTTGGCATAGGGGGTAGTTTGGCTTATAATTTCCGTCACACCTGTTGTGAAGCCGTCACAATCGTCAGTTAGAGTTTCTTCTTAAAAGTTGATTATAAAAAACTTTATTGAATAAAAGAATACAATGAACATTTGTACACTAGGCACTAGCACTAAAACTACTGGAACTAACTAATTACGATATCTAGAACATGACTGACTGGGATTACAAAATAGAGGGGGTATATATACAGGCTTAGGTGGGGGAGTCTGCTTATGTGCTGACTTAGGTCTTTTAGTGTCCATAACTCCTCCCTTCTGAAGATTTCGAGCTCAGCGAGAAAATGTTTAATACAGGATTTTCCCAAGGTTTGAACGAAGATGAAGCTGCTGGTTCTGGAGATGGTGATTTAGATTTCCGATGACATAGCTTTGAGATTTTAAAGTATAGTGAAATGAAATGAATAACTAACAAGTATGCTATAATACTAACTAAGACAATAGGAAATGAGAGTATTATGTTATGATCTACGGTTTCCAATTCCTCAAAAACATCCTTATTTTCTATGGGTACATGTAGTGTTTCTAGAGTTACATTAAGTTTCTTGTATGTTACAACCTGATGATTAAAAGAGAGTGTGTCTACATCTATGTATGAATTTCTGGTTTGATTAACAATTGTTTCATTACTATCTAATTTGATAACAGCGGAATCAGGTAAAGACAAAGGGTGGAATTCATTAGCCCTTATGATAATATTCTTAATCCTAAATGTTACATAGGTATCTATTAATTCAATATATTTTATAAAAGGATTAGTATCAATAAGGTTAGTAGTAATACAATATTTTAAATCACTATGTATAGCATATTTTGTACATTTGTCACTTAAAATCCTAAGGTTAGTGCAATAATAATTATTTTTGATATATGTACAATTTCCTACAAATGTTTCTGATATATTATACAAAATTATACCATTTCTAGCAATGGTTGTAATAGTCTCGTTATTGTGAATTACTGGTATTGATAGGAAGTATAGGGCACTTAAGGTTTGACTTTTAACCGGTAAAGAGATGATATAGTGAATGATGTTATCTTTAATTATACATGAAATCCTGCTTGTAAGCCAAATTGTTTCCAGATCTTGGGAAATTAGGTCTGTGTCATTTAGATCTGTATTTTTGATTATGTTAGAGTGTGGTATTCCTAATCTACATGTTTCCAAAGAATTTTCAATATCTAATACGAGTATAGTGATATAATTTAATATGTTATATAGTTCTTCCAGGTGTAAAGTGTACCGTGCTTTGTCCATGGATTTTACTATTTGGGTTACTTTTTGATTATTATTATTTAGGAGTTTGATGTCATTTTTGAAGGTTTCGATTAATTTGTGATTTATACTAACTTCGTGTGCTATATTGTGTTCTAGATGGTACGAGTTGCGTTCTAAAGTATCAAGGATTTTATCATAATGTTTCTTATCGTCAGAATCGAGATTTCCCGTGATGAAACCAATCATTTTCCCCAGCCCATTGATAAGGCCCCTTTTTTGTCTTTTTGGTGTTATGTTACAAATTTTATCTTTAAGAAAATTCAATTGTTTATTTATTATGTTATACATGTTGTCCATAGAGAATATTTTAAAATGTTTTAACTCTTTTTCTACTATTTCTATTTCTTCTATTAGCGATGAAAAATTTAGAAAATGAACAATAGTTTTATATTTATTAATGATTTTTGCGTCTGGTAATTTAAAGGTAACTAAGCCTGAGGAGTGTTCTAAATTGGTCATTTTATACTGTAAAGTATCCTTCTGTATCAGAATCATTGTTAAAATCAATTTCCATATGACCCTCATCTGAAACAAATAAATTTTTATTCTTAGTCTTTCTGCGTCTTTGAATGTTATCAGCGTGAATTTTAATAATTTTATTCCTATCCTGAAATTTATGAACGGGTTTATAGGGGTTTTCATTTTTATTTCTAGTTCTTACTTTTACATACGGGTTATCTTCTATGTCGGGATTTTCTCGATTAGTATTTAATTTATTTGTCCTTTTTTCTTTTTCTTTTTCAATGTTAGTTTTTATATTTCTGTGTATTAATTCTAAATCTTCATGGTATTTGTTTACTAATTGTTCTTTAATTATACCCTCTTGTTTATTAGGGTCTTTTATTAATCCAAATGTTATTTCGTTAGGAGTGAGTTTCAGATTTTGACTTAGTATATTATTAAAGGTTATAACAGCAAGTTTGAGATTAGTCTCTAATTTAGAATTTTGTCTCTCCTCTTTGACTGATCGCAAGATTTCTATCAGGGTTGAGTGGGCTCTATTTAATAATCCTAGCGAATTAGGGTGATTGGGGGTCGTGTAATAAGGTTCTATTCCTAAGCTTTCTAAGAAGTTTTGAATTAAATTGTTTTTATATTCCTTTCCACAATCCATTTTGATTCTAATTGGGTTAGGGAATAGTGACAGGTATTCTGATAGTACTTCAAAAATATTTGTGGCGTTGCATGCTTTAACAACTCTAGCAAAGAGTTTTTTTGAAAATGTATCAATTATGGTTATTATAAAAAGTCTTTCGTAATGTAGGGTGTCGATCATTAATTCTTCAAAAGGCCTGATTGGAGTGGGGGTGATCTGATATTTAGTTTTTATTGGCTTTCTTTCATATTTTGTTTTTCGGCATACGGAACAGTTATTAATAAATTCAGTTATTTCTTCTTTCATTTTTGGGAAGTAGTAATTTCTCTTGATTTTTTCATATGTTTCAAGTATACCTCTGTGGAAAGATTTGCCTATATGATAATTTTCAATTAATTCTTGTTGTTCATTTTTTTCTACGTCTATAACTTTTTGGTTGTATCTTTTGATTTTTACTGTTGGGAATTTGTTTTCAATAATTTCTGAAATTTTTTTGAAGATTCCTTCAAATTCATTCCTAACGGTTTCAACATTAGGTTCACAATATACTCCGTACACTGTATTGGGTTTGAGTATTTCTAACAGTTTTTCTTCTATATCATGTTTCCATGGGTATGCTGATTCCATTAAATATCTAAATTTTCCAAACGGTCTTGTTATGATTGTTTTACTTGAGCCTCGTTGTACGAATATTTGGTATTTTTCTATATTGATAGGTTTATTTTCGTCAGCTATTAGTACTTGCTCGTGATTAGAGTCTTGGGAGTGCTGAGTCGCGATATTGCTTATGTCATCTACTCTGTTGGTCTCGACTTCTCTGCTTTCCTCAGCGGCTCCTGGCATATCTACAGGTCTCTGACTTGATTCATACACTTTTAGCAACTCGTCGTAATCTACTGACGAGGCAGGAGTTAGATTCATTTGGCTCGCTTCCTGTAAAGCCTTATCTAATTCTAAGTCTGCGTCTAGTTCTTCTATTGCGTTTAACTGATAGGTTGGATTAATTTGAATTCTACTTAAGGCGTCGGCGACATTGTTTGTCCTGCCTTCAACATATTTAATATCAAAATCAAATTCGTGAAGATAAAATATCCATTTCATTATTCTAGTATTGTCGTTTTTCATAGTGAACAACCATTGTAATGGTTTATGGTCGGTACAGATAGTAAATTTTTTTCCATACAGATATGGTTTAAAATGTTTGCACGAATAAACAATAGCCAAAAGTTCCTTTTCGATAGTTGAGTATTTTTGTTCGGTGGCAGAAAGGGTTCTGGAGGCGAAGGCGATGGGGTGATCCCTCCCTTCTGAAAGTTGAGAGAGCACTGAACCCACTGCGACGTTACTGGCATCCGTCGTGAGCATCATGGGCAGATCAAAATTTGGATATTGCAAAATTGGGGCATTCATCAGATGTATTTTTAATTTTTCAAAAGCGTCTTTATAAGCCGTAGGATTGATTTTTTCTTTATTTCTGAGTTGTAATGTTAAAGGTTTTGCAATAGAGGCATAATTATGGATAAATTTTCTGTAGTAGCCGGTCATACCCAGAAATTGTTTGATTTCTTTTTCAGTTTGGGGAAGAGGAAATTTCTTAATGGCTTCAATTTTGTCAGGATTTGTCTTAATACCTTCTGAAGTAAGAATGTGACCTAAAAACGGAAGTTCGGTTTGTTGAGATATGAAATAATTTATGAATGATTTCATATGTCATATGTTTCATTGAAAGATTTCTATAGCAATTGTTATTTTGTTAATTAAATGTACAGATGTTATTAGTCATCCTTCTCTATTGTATGTGTGTTCAGTGTTAATATTAAAAGTTATTATGAAATGAAGATACCTCTTTTTTTTTCCATCTTTTCCGATTAAATTCAACAGGTTATGGGCCCAGACAGCTTATAATTGCGCTTAGGTAATGTAAATATAATCTTTTTTATCTTCTCTATTTTTTTATCGAAGATTTTCGGAAAACATGGATATAAAAGTAAATATTGGAAACCTAGAAGGAAAAAGCAATTGGGCAACATGGAAATTCAAGATCCTGATCCTTCTTAGGAGTTTTCCAGGAGGAGAGGACGTTGTGAGCGGTAAGTTAACCTGTCCAACAAAGCCAGCTACAGAAGCTAACAAGGAAGAGGTAACTGAATATAATACCAAGTATGAATTATTTAAAACTGCAGATACTAAGGCGATGTTTGTTTTATCCTCTAATATGTCTGAAGAAACTTTAACCAAAGTTATGAGATTTAATTCATCAAGGGACATATGGTTAGAGCTTCATCGTTTGTTTGAAGGTACTTTAGAGGATAAAACATTTGACCTATGTATGCAATTTTTTATGTACAAATATAATTCAAATGACGATATGGCAAACCATATTAGTAAGTTAAAGAATATATGGTGCAGTTTGAACTTAGAGATGTGTGAAGGAATTCAAATTAATAAATTGCCAGATATTCTTTTAATTTGTAAAATTCTGGATACTCTTCCAGCTGATTATTTTTCGTTTAAAGCCAGTTGGCGATTAATGGGTAACCAAGAAAGAACAATAAATAACCTCACTAGTCAATTGTGTGCTCATGAGAGAGCTTTACGTGGAAATCTTAGAGTTCCGATGTCTAATGAGGAGGAAGCTTTAGCTGTTTCTAATAATAGAAAAGATCCACCTAAATTTAAGAAAACTTTTATTTGTCATTATTGCAAAAAGGAAGGCCACATTATAAGAAATTGTATCAAATGGAAAAAAGACGGACGACCTCCTAAATCTAAAGCTAATGCTAACATAAATAATATGACTCTTTTTGTTACTAATAATCAGATATTTTCATCTGAATGTGACTATATGAATTGGTTTGTTGATAACGGTGCTACGAGTCATGTGTGCAATAACAAAGCTTTGTTTAATAACCTCCAATCATTCAATGAATCGCACCAAGTTACTACTGCTAATGGCGATAGTATACCAGCTGTTGGTTTTGGAGATATTAAAATTAAAGCACTCGTTAATAATAAAACAATTCCGATTACTCTTTCCAATGTTTGGTATGTGCCTCAAATGCACAAAAATCTTTTTTCTGTTTTATCTGCCCAAGATAAAATTGAATGTAGCAAATTTATTTCTACCGCAGAAAAATGTAAGTTGTTGGTTAACAATCAATCTGTTCTAACAGGTGAACGGCAGCGTCATGGTGGTTTATTTAAATTGAATATTGTAAATAATTACAGTAATGTCAATTCTGTTTTGTCAGATCGGGACACATTGCAATTATACCATGAGCGCCTGGCTCATCAAAATAAAAGTCATGTTAGAGCTTTAATAGAAAGGGAATTTAATATAAAAGTTAAATTAGATTCCGAAGTTTGTGAGGGCTGCATGTATGGGAAGGCTCACAGATTGAAGTTCGGTAAAAGGAAAAGAGCTTCCGCTCCAGGTGAAGTTATCCATGCCGACGTATGTGGACCCTTCGAAGCGTCGTTTTCGGGCTATCGATACTATGTATTATTTAAGGACGATTACTCTCGTTATCGTTTCATATATTTCATAAAAGAAAAATCAGAAGTTGTTGAGAAATTCTTAGATCTTTTAAAAGTCGTTTCCAAAGTTGGTTACAAAATCCAAAATTTTATGTCAGACAATGGAGGCGAATTTGACAATAGGTCGATGAAGAAAATTCTTAATAAAAATGGGATCACACATCTTGTAACTATGCCGTATTCCCCCGAAATGAATGGGTTCATCGAAAGAGAAAATAGAACCATTGTCGAGGCTGCTAGAGCTATGCTCCATTCTAGGGATAACCTCCCACAGGCATTATGGGCAGAACTAACTAATAGTGCTGTTTATATTTTAAATAGGTCAGCTAAAACAGGTGTGGAAAATAAAACTCCGTTTGAATTGTGGTTCAATAAAAAACCGTCAATCAAGCACTTAAGGATAATAGGATCTGATTGTTATGTTCATATCCCGAAGCAAAAAAGGAGAAAGATGGATAGGAAATCTATCAAAGGGATTTTAGTCGGATACGATTTTGGTGGTTACCGCATTTGGAATCCGCAAAGAAAAACAATCATCAGATCAAGAGATGTGATTTTTAATGAGACACCACGAACATCAAGTGTTAAGGTTATTTTACCTACAAATGAAAATAATGAAGAAAAAGAGGAAGAAAATCACGATAAAGGTCATGATATAGAAAATCAAGAAAAAGATCCCGAGGCCGATGATAAGTTGCCTGCTGAATGCGATGTAGATCAGGAAGAAAATAATTCATCAAGGATGGATCTTAGAAATAGGGAGGCTCTTCGACCACCGACACGTTTTGAAGAATTCGTTTCAGTGGCAATGACACAATTTTCAGATGCTCCAGAGACTTATGAAGATGCAATGAGGTCTGATGGCTCTCAGAATTGGCGAAAAGCCATGGAAGTAGAGATGGAAGCACTCTGTAAAAACAATACATGGACTTTAGTAGATCCTCCAGGAGATAGAAAAATTCTACCATGTAGGTGGGTGTATAAGATAAAATATCATCCAGATGGAAGTATAGAGAAATACAAAGCCCGGCTGGTGGTTAAGGGTTTTAGTCAAGTGAAAGGTTTAGACTTTACCGAGACATTCAGTCCTGTTGCTAGAATGAGTTCAATTAGGACCATCTTAAGTGTGGCTGCCAGCAGAAAAATGAGCTTAGCACAGTTTGACATTTCGACTGCGTTCCTCTATGGTGCACTGGATCGAAATGAAGTTATTTTTATGCAGCAACCAAAAGGCTTTAGTGATGGAAGTAGCAAAGTTTGCAAACTCACAAAAAGTCTCTACGGCCTGAAACAGTCAGCCAGATGTTGGTTTCAGCGATTCCGTGATTTTATGATTAGTCTAAAATTTGTTCAAAGTGATGCCGATCCTTGTATATTTATGAAAAATGAAAATAGCGATCAACTTATAGTTGCTCTCTATGTTGATGATGGGTTGGTTGCATCTACTAGTGAAGACAGTTTGAAGAAATTTCTTAATGATTTGGCTTCTGAATTCAAAGTTCACAGTAAGGAACTAGGATATTATCTTGGTTTGGAAATAAGTCAAGAAAATAATGGTATCAAAATCAACCAGAAGGGATACATAAGAAAAGTCTTAGAAAGGTTCAACATGCAGGATTGTAAGGCTGTCTCAACTCCGATTCTGAATACTCCAGAAATTAGTGAATCAAGAGGAGATGCCATTGATTTTCCTTACCGGGAGGCTGTCGGAGCCTTAATGTATCTGGCTATCTCAACTAGGCCAGATATAGCCTATGCTGTTAGTGTGGTTTCTAGATCTCTTGAAAAACCTTCAGCACAAGACGTTGTTAAGGTGAAGAGAATTTTTCGTTACTTGAAAGGAACCCGCGACATAGGAATTACGTACAAATATAATGAACGGAATAAGTTTAGAGGATACAGTGACGCAGATCTTGGGGGTGATCTCAGTACAGGTAGATCTACCACTGGAATTATTTGTATCTTTGCTGGAGGGCCTATATCTTGGACTAGTCAAAGACAGTCTTGTGTCGCGATATCGACAACCGAAGCAGAACTAATGGCTGCAAGTGAAGCTGCCAAAGAAATGGTTTGGTTAAAACGTTTATTGGATGAATTGCTACCCAACGATGATTTATCTGAGGTTCCTGCCCTCTATGTCGACAACGAGGCTGCTATTAAACTGGCTAAGAATCCAGTATTCCACCGACGAACAAAGCACATCAGAATACGTCACTTTTTTATTCGTGAAGTAGTTCAAGATGGAATAATGGAGATCAAGCCGATCGAGACGCAATATCAATTAGCGGACTTCCTAACCAAGCCCCTCCAAGGACCCCGATTGAAGACTCTATTAGAAAATGTTGGACTGAAGTAATAGAAATCTTTTCAATGAGGGAGGCTGTTGAGATATGAAATAATTTATGAATGATTTCATATGTCATATGTTTCATTGAAAGATTTCTATAGCAATTGTTATTTTGTTAATTAAATGTACAGATGTTATTAGTCATCCTTCTCTATTGTATGTGTGTTCAGTGTTAATATTAAAAGTTATTATGAAATGAAGATACCTCTTTTTTTTTCCATCTTTTCCGATTAAATTCAACACGGTTCGCATGAATTCTGTCTTGTCTAATTGTATAGATAATTTATGGGTTCTTAATTTGGAAAAAACGGTTTCAAGGTGTTTCAGGTGGTCCTGGATGTTTTCTGAATAAACTATAATATCGTCCATATATACTAAGGTATTAGGGACATTGGCAAGCATGGCATTCATGGCTCTTTGGAAAGTGGGGGGAGCATTACACAGACCAAATGGCATACGAAGGAACTCGTAATGACCGGAATCTGTTGAAAATGCTGTTTTTTCTATCGAACCTGGTTCCATCTCGATCTGATGGAAGCCTGAGGCTAAATCAATAGTTGTAAAAATTTTTGAATTGCACAATTTATTTAATAAATCGTCAATGTTGGGTAGAGGGAATTTATCTGGAATAGTCTCTGCGTTTAGTTTTCGATAATCAATGACTATCCTAAATTTTTTAACACCGCTTGCGTCAGGTTTTTTTGGTACCACCCAAATAGGGCTGTTGTAAGGGGAGTTGCTTTCTCTTATAATTCCGTTTTTTAACAATCTTTCAATTTCTAAGTTTACATCTTTTTGGAAATGTTGAGGGAACCTATAATTTCTAGTAAATATTGGTTTTTCGGTTTTTAAACGGATCGAATGTTTTAACAAGTCGGTACTTTGTAAAATATCATCTTCAGTTTTGATGATTTCAGGGTATTTCATTAAGGTATCAAATAATTTTTTTTTCGTTTTGGTCTCTATATGATCGTGTCTAATTAATTCGTTAAGTTCCTTTTGATGTTTAATTATATTCAGTTTATGATTATCTATTATTTTACCATTTCTAATTGTGACATTGTGTATTTTTAAATCTTTTATTTTATTATTAATTTTTAGTTCTATCTCCACTTCTTCCATTCCTTCTTCGCCTAATAATAAATCAAACTTATCACTAACATGAAATATTTTAAATTTAATTAATAGTTCATGGTCTAGTCCTAAACGCGGGGCGAGGTCCAATAGTATAAAACCATTGCCTATTTTGCTGCCGGTAGGAGTAGTCACAATGAACTGTTCCGGATGAATTTTAATTCCTTCCGGTAAGGAACTTGGATTAATATAGTTGATTTCGGATCCGGTATCAATAAGCCAATTGCTGCCTAATTTGTCTGTGAAGGTAGTGAGTCCGTTTATATGTTTGAGGAGATGTCGGGGCCAGTTTCCGGCTTGTCGGAGCATAAAAAATTATTTAATGTTTTTTCTAGTTCCGCAACTCTTTGTTTCAATTGTTCATTTTCGTCCTCCATATGGTGGACATTATTACTGCGAGCCGTTCTCATTGAGACTGTGTTTTGAGAATTAGGATTAAACGGTTGAGAAGGGAACGGTGTTCTTAGCTGTTGCCAATTAGAGTGGTGCGGCTGATTACGGTAACCTTGATAACTTCGTTGATCAGGTAAATTAGAACTATTTTGTTGTTTGTAATCGTGATATCGCATTTGTTCATAGTTATGATACCGATGTTGTTCGTCATAGTTCGGCCTGTAATCACGATTCCTGTTCTCATAATATTGAGTTCTAAAATTAGGGGCGTTGTAGTTATAATTTTGACGAAAGTTATTGTTTTGATGGTTATTTTTTGGGGGACTATTGTTTTGGTTTTTCTGTACTGGGCCCTTCGGATCAAATTTTTGTCCATGAGGGTACAAATCGTCCATAATGATTCTACAATTATTATATATACTATTTTTCATATCTATTAAATCACGAATGATTACATGGTTAAGGGTATCTTTAAGTCTGGGGGGGAAATTTCTAAGAACATGGTCTATTATTTGACTCTTTTGGGACTTTATCTCTTGTTCTTTGTTGACAATATCATCGTCAACCATAATTCGGTTCTGGATCAGAATTTGATACGGCAAAATTCTGTTGATATATTCAATAGGATGTTCATTTTTGTACATCCTTATTTGGGACACTTCATGTTGCAAGTGTGATGTTGTTCTTGAGTCTCTAAAGTTATTAATCAAGTGTGTTTTTAATTGTTCAATGGTTGTAAAATCCTCGTACATGCATAATTGTTGGGCATCGCCGGAAAGGCGGGATAAAGCTATCTGAATTAATTTATTTTCGTTTTGTGCCTTATTGGCAATTCCTTTGCTACAAACATTATTATAAATAATTTCTAAAGGTTTTAAAAATGCGATTAATTGGGTCGGGTCACCATTATAGTATGGCAGATGGCCATAATCTTCTTTTGTCATAGAATAATTTGCCATTTCGTTACTATCAGTATCAGACTCAGTATCAGTATCAGTAATTTCTCTATTTTTAAATAATACCTCACTTGTTTTACTATTTCATAGATTATAGTTATTTGGCATTAATTATAATTCTTACAAAATTAACATTAACCTAATATACAAACATTAATTGTATAAATTGCACAGTACCTCAAAGCTATGTAAAGAAGAAACTAATAGAGTTCTTGGAGCTGGCGAAACGCACCTTCAAGTAGTAAGTCCTGATCCTGTTACCGCTGGGTTATTTCTTCGGATCTACTTAGTGGCCTCACAATCAGATCTGTTATCAAGTAGTCCCAAACTCTGTTACCTCAAGGGATATTTCGTCGAGTTTTCTTGGCCTACTGGAATATTTCTTCAATCCTCTATCTTGAAGAACCGCCAGGTCCCGAAGTTCGGGCGCCAGTTAGAGTTTCTTCTTAAAAGTTGATTAAAAAAAAACTTTATTGAATAAAAGAATACAATGAACATTTGTACACTAGGCACTAGCACTAAAACTACTGGAACTAACTAATTACGATATCTAGAACATGACTGACTGGGATTACAAATAGAGGGGGTATATATACAGGCTTAGGTGGGGGAGTCTGCTTATGTGCTGACTTAGGTCTTTTAGTGTCCATAACTGTCCCATGTGACCCGTTCGACTTCGGGAGTCTTGTCCTGAGGTTTTAGTCCGATGCTAACAGTGGAGAGAACAGTGTGCCTCATTGATTGATTTTACAACATTTAAGTAAATTTTTATATTTTCAGTAAATTTGGTTTTAAGGTATGGCAAAAAATTTGACTCCGATTCTGTTCACATAGCCCCAAGCTCCTTTGAAAAATCTAATGTTTCAACTAACCAGTTTCTTGTTTGGTTGTTCTCCCCTGTCCTGGAAGCCATCTTTCATATGATTTCTCCTGTGGGGTTAGTTGGCTATCTTCAACTGGGATTTGTTGGCGCAGTAGCAAGTCAAAAAATCTGGTGCGTGCGCGCAACACACAACTTTCACTTACCAACTTACTTTAATTAGAAATTGGTGTGTTTTGTTAATTGCCACTTTTGAAAGACACATTTTTCCACATTCATTTCTTATTTTTTCTTTTTGTTTGATCTACAAAAAAACACTAGTTTGTTTATTATTAAATAAAAGCTTGTGGTAATTTGGCAATGCAAGCATAATTACCAAGTCGTCTGATTTTATAATTCTCTATGTAGTTGTTGAAAACTTCATTTACCATGAGTGGGCTCAACGTGTTTTATGAGTTGATTGAATATTTTTCTTTTTTTCTCCTCTATATGTTTACTTGATTTTTATCATATCTCATATTTAGCCATTTCTTATTTTTAGGCGAAACAACAGACGGATAATTTCTCCATATAAACAAATACAAAGGTACTTTATAGGAAAACAAAAAAGACCCCTTCCTCATTTAAGCCCCCTCAGAACATTTTAATAATAATAAAGCTTGCCTGATATTAAAGAACACCTAATTTTCATTAAACATGGCGAATTTGATGAAAATCGTTTAAGCCGTTTTTGAGATAATCGAAACAAAGGTAAAAATCGGAAAAAAAGTTATGAAATAATGTGCCCCCTCCCTTTGACCAATTTTGATGTAATCTGTGCTGTCACATCGCGGGCATATACCAACACCAAACACTGAGTTTTGTCAAAATCGTTAAAGCAGTTTTTGAGTAAATAAAAAAAAACACGTGATAATGAGACAACATTTATTAAGTAAAGTCCCCCCTCCGGTTAATCAATTTTGATGAAATTTTTACAGTCATATCTCGGGCATATAAATAGATTAAATACTCAGTTTAATCAAAATCGTTAGAGCCGTTTTTGAGAAAATCGAAAAAAACATAAAAAGTTACTAAATAAAGTACCCCCTCCCTTTGAGCTTTTGATGAAATTTTCGCTGTCATATCGCGGGCATATACTTACACTAAATACCCAATTTCAGGTTCGCACGGTTTTTAGTTTTTGAGCTAGTCTGTTCACACACACACACACACACACACACACACACACACACACACACACACACACACACACACACACACACAGACACACACACACAGACCATTTCGCGGGACTTGGTTATTTGGACTCAGGGGGCCCCAAAACGTGTATTTCCGTTGAAAACCGGGAGTCGAAATTTTTCACGATCGCAATACTTCCACTTACTATATATTTCATATACAGGTAAGTGAAAGTAAAAAGTAAGGTAAACATAAACAAAGGTGAAACTGCCACTTTTCTTTAGTTCCAGCGAGGAGGAGAGCAATATTTCCTATGCAGAAAATAACGGCAGGTTATCTTAGTGCAATTTAACATGAAAGCATGGATAAAGTATGTGTGTGGACGATGTTTGTTGTAAGTCTGTATGTGGAGTTTGGTTACTAACGTACCACACTATACTATAATTTTTTTTTTATAATGATTAGGTACTATTAAAAACAATCGTAGCCAATTCAGCTGTCAGTAATATTCGGAAATTCTCTTATTTACACGTGTTTACTAGATAAAAGGGGCCGGATGACATCATTGGTGGATCCGGGGGGGGGGGGCTGTGGGGGGCTTCAGCCCCTCCCTTTGGAAATTTTTCGTCATTTAAAGACTTTCTTTAAAGCAAGTAAGCAAGTTAAAGAACAAATAATGTGCAGAACTAGTAGAATTTTAGTTGTGGGGAAGGAACATAAAGGTAAAAAAGCTGATTGGCAGATCCAAATGAAGGGCTGAGGGCCTGCAGCCCCCCCCCCTTTACAATCGGATGGATCCGCCCATGGATGACATAGAGAAAGAAAATTCAATGAATATACGAGCATGATGTTTAAGGGAGCGAATAATTGCTTTTGAACGAAACAAAACATTTTCCTATTTCTTGTTTCTCTTTGTTTGCACGTGAAATGCCCTATTTGAAAAGTATTAAACCCTTAACTGTATGCGAATTGCTGTGGGAAAAAAAATTTAATACTACAGCTGAGGATTAAATGATTATTGCTTTTTTTGTGTGTTTTTTTAACGTAAATTTGCGAGGAGATGGAAATAGGAAATTTAAGTGAGTGTGCCCTTTATTTGAGAGATGATCCCCCCTCCCCTATATTCCTTTAATTTGAATAAACAAGCCAACTGATCCCGCTTTCAATTCCTAATTTATTTGCTTTCGTTCCAGGAAAGTTTGAGAATACAAATATTTATTCAGTAATTCTAATTTTTCTTTCAACAAAGTTCATTGAACCTTCGAGATATTCTCTTATTGTAAAGATTTAGTTTTGGAAAAAGGTTTCCTTATCATTTTATGTTTTAAGAGTTACCTATTAAAAAAAAAAATCTTCTCATGGTTATTCAGCAACTCGTTAATTTAAGTAATTTTGAAGTCTAATTTGATTTGCTGATTGATCAACTGCAACTTTCAATACGATATGAGGTCTTCCAATATGAACCTTCTATCATTATGTCGAATAACTCGGTATTATTTCGAGTAACTCGAATTTATAATAAACACTCGGTATTGGTGGGCCTTCTGGAAGGACCTTGCGTTCTTTCCTACTTACGGGTAGGCCTTTATCTTTAAACGGCTCGTACGTTTGGAATTGACTCATTCCAACCATGCCCAGTTACCTGCAATATCCTCACATCTTTAAAACGGTTTATTTCGTTTTTAAATTTACCAAACAGAACTTTTCTTCTGATTTTTTAAGGATTGCCCTCAATATGCACCAAAATATATGGTGTACTTGAACCAATACCAGTATTTAAGGTTAGTCAGCAAATTTACTGATGTTATGGACGAAGGTAAAAAGGTGGTACTTTGCAAGAATTGAGACAAGGAGGCCTTAGGATGCCTTCAGTTCTGAATTAAAAGGGATAATATGCATTCCAATAAAAGCTACCGAAAAATGTTCCTACCCTACCAGAAAAGTTATTCGATTCGACAGGAAAAAATGTTGTGGGTAAATAAAAACCTTTTTAATTTTATTCATACTTGTATCGTTTTTAAATGTTTTCATGGCTCAACTACCTCCATTATATGTTGTAACGAATTATCGCACACTATTGGACGTTCAATGTGATCCTATCTTGTTTTTGTTTTTTTCGCATTTTATTCAAGTTTAGGAGAAAAAAATTTAAAGTATATTTTAAGCTAAAAATAACTTTAATTTTTTTTTTTTTAACTGTACCACTACAAATGAAGGGTCTTGGGGTGAACCAATGAGCTACCCCGCTACCCTTCATGGAGTTTATTTAGAAGAAAATTTATGGTTTATATATATATATATATATATATATATATATATATATTTTTTTTTTTTTTATGTGCACTTAATCGATTAGTCCACCTATTGACCCAAATTTTCCATATTTCTCTAACCCAATGCGACTTAGTTTCTGTACTTAAGAAAACAACATATATCTGTACATAAAAAAAAAAAGAAAAACAAAAGATAGAACAAGTTAAGAGCTACACAGATGTCTAGGAAACAATAGTCAGTTTCTTAAGATCCTCCAAACTGTTTGGAACATTAGAGCCCCACAGGGATTTGAACTCGTCCCGAACAAAAGAGATCTGTTTTCGGCAGCCCTACCCAATTTATATCTTCACTCTTTAGATCCGCAATGCTTTTAGAGCTCCGATCAGCTGACCGGAAACATCCGGAGGGCCTTCTAGATTGTTCTCATCGGCTTCTATTTCGTTGGTTTCCTACAATAGAAGATCCATTGTCTTAGCAGTTACTAGGGATGCGACATCGATGTCGATGTTTTTGAAACATCGATGTTTTGCGCAAAACATCGATGTTACGCAGCCGATGTTTTCCGACCATCGATGTTTTGGGGCCGATGTTAACATCGATGTTTTTAATAGCTGACCTTTTTTTTTTTTTTAGGTATAAAAATAAATATGTTTTGACATCGATGGTTTAGGTATAACAATGATGTTTTTAACATATAATAAATATGAATAAATGAATAAATACATCAGAAATATACATTAACATCGATGTTTTGACAATAACATCGATGTTTTTAACAGAAACAAAGCTGTTAATAACATCTATGTTTTTGACAATAGCAAATTTGCTTTAACATCGATGTTTTTAACAAAAACAAGTATACTTTAACATCTATGCTTTGACAATAACATCGATGTTTTGAAAATAACAACGATGTTTTTGACAGAAACAAAGATGTAAATAACTTCGATGTTTTTAACAAAAACAAAGCTGTTAAGAACATCGATGTTATGGACAAAAACAAATTTATTTTAACATTGATGTTTTTAACAAAAACAAGTATACTTTAACATCTATGTTTTGACAATAACATCGATGTTTTGGATAAATATGTATTAACATCGATGTTATGGACAAAAACAAATTTTTTTAATATCGATGTTTTTTAACAAAAACAAGTATACTTTAACATCTTTGTCTTGACAATAACATCGATGTTTTAGATAAATATGTATTAACATCGATGTTATGGACAAAAACAAATTATACATGTTATGTTATACAAATTATGTTTTGACAATAACATCCATGTTTTGACATTAACATCGATGTTTTTAAGAGAAATAAAGCTGTTAATAACATCCATGTTTTTAACAAAAACAAATCTGTCAATAACATCGATGTTATGGACAAAAACAAATTTGTTTTAACATCGATGTTTTTAACAAAAACAAAACTGTTAATAACATCGATGTTTTTAACATAAACAAGTATACTTTAACATATGTGTTTTGACAATAACATCGATGTTTTTAACAGAAATAAAGCTGTTAATAACATCGATGTTATAGACTAAAAAATGTTTATTTTAACATCGATGTTTTTAACAAAAACAAGTATACTTTAACATCTATGTTTTGAGAATAACATCGATGTTGTGGATAAATATATATTAAAATCGATGTTATGGACAAAATAAATTTGTTTTAACATCGATGTTTTGACAATAACATCGATGCTTTAGACAAAAAACAACGATATATATATTCTTAGCATCGATGTTTTAGTTAAAACAAAGATGCAACATAACATTAACAAACTTGTTTTCGACATCGATGTTTTGACAATAACATCGATGTTTTGGATAAATATGTATTAACATCGATGTTATGGACAAAAACAAATTTATTTTAACATCGATGTTTTTAACAAAAACAAGTATACTTTAACATCTATGTTTTGACAATAATATCGATGTTTTGGATAAATATGTATTAACATCGATGTTATGGACAAAAACAAATTTATTTTAACATCGATGTTTTTAACAAAAACAAGTATACTTTAACATCTTTGTTTTGACAATAACATCGATATTTTGACATTAAAGTCGATGTTTTTAAGAGAAATGAAACTGTTAATAACATCGATGTTTTTAACAAAAACAAATCTGTCAATAACATCGATGTTATGGACAAAAAACAACAATATATATAGATATATATATTCTTAACATGTTTTAGTTAAAACAAAGATGCTTTAACATTAAAAAACTTGTTTTCAACATCGATGCTTTTACCATAACAGATTGGTTTTGAACGAAAATAAATATTTTAAAAAATCGATGTTATTGTCAAAACATAGATAGTAAAGTATCCTTGTTTTTGTTAAAAATATCGATGTTAAAATAAATTTGTTTTAGTCCATAACATCGATGTTAATAGATATTTATCAAAAACATCGATGTTATTGTCAAAACATTGATGTCGAAAACAAGTTTTTTAATGTTAAAGCATCTTTGTTTTAACTAAAACATGTTAAGATTATATATATCTATATATATTGTTGTTTTTTGTCCATAACATCGATGTTATTGACAGATTTGTTTTTGACAATAACATCGATGTTTTTGATAAATATCTATTAACATCGATGTTAAGGACAAAAACAAATTTATTTTAACATCGATATTTTTAACAAAAACAAGGATACTTTACTATCTATGTTTTGACAATAACATCGATTTTTTAAAATATTTATTTTCGTTCAAAACCAATCTGTTATGGTAAAAGCATCGATGTTGAAAACAAGTTTGTTAATGTTAGAGCATCTTTGTTTCAACTAAAACATCGATGTTATGAATATATATATATATTGTTGTTTTTTGTCTAAGGCATCGATGTTATTGTTAAAACATCGATGTTAAAACAAATTTGTTTTTGTCCATAACATCGAGTTTAATATATATCTATCCACAACATCGATGTTATTGTCAAAAAATAGATGTTAAAGTATACTTGTTTTCGATAAAAACATCGATGTTAAAAAAAATTTGTTTTAGTCCAAAACATCGATGTTATTAACAGCTTTGTTTTTGTCCATAACTTTGATGTTAATACACATTTATCCAAAACATCGATGTTAATGTCAAAACATAGATGTTAAAGTATACTTGTTTTCGATAAAAACATCGATGTTAAAAAAATTTGTTTTAGTCCATTACATCGATGTTATTAACAGCTATGTTTTTGTTAAAAACATCGATGTTATTAACAGCTTTGTTTTTGTTAAAAACATCGATGTTATTGTCAAAACGTCGATGTTAAACGATACTTGTTTTTGTTAAAAACATCGATGTTAAAAAAAGTTTGTTTTTGTCCATAACATCGATGTTAATACATAATTATCCAAAACATCAATGTTATTGTCAAAACATAGATGTTAAAGTATACTTCTTTTAATAAAAACATTGATGTTAATAAATTTGTTTTAGTCCATAACATCGATGTTATTAACAGCTTTGTATTTGTCCATAACATCGATGTTATTGTCAAAACATCGATGTTAAAAGATATTTGTTTTTGTTAAAAACATCGATGTTAAAAAAAATTTGTTTTTCTCTAAAACATCGATGTTTTAAAATATTTATTTTTTTTTAAAACCAATTTGTTATGGTAAAGGCATCGATGTCGAAAACAAGTTTGTTAATGTTAGAGCATCTTTGTTTTAACTAAAACATCGATGTTAAGAATATATATATATATATTGTTGTTTTTTATCTAAAGCATCGATGTTAAAACAAATTTGTTATTGTAAAAGCATTGATGTTTAAAATAACAAATATGATGTAATTGTCAAAACATGTCGAAAAAATCGAATTTTTTATACATTAAATATGAATTATAAAATGCTTTACACTTTAACATAGATTTAATTACGTTTGGGCACTAATATGTTAATGTTTAAAGACTGTACAAATTAAAAAACATCGATGTCAAAAAACATCGATGTTTTGTGGTCGATGTTTAATCGACATCGATGTTTTGATTGCAAAAACATCGATGTTCAAAACATCGATGTTTTGCCTTCGATGTCGCATCTCTAGCAGTTACCAGCACCAACTTTCGTATTGTTCCACAAATTCCACATCACATTTCATGTGATATTTATATGTTACATAATAGAAATCTTGTCTAATAAAAATACAGTATCGCAGATATAATTTTAATTGATCTTACTATTATTTCTTTAATTATAATTTTATATTCATAAGCAGATAGTAAAAGTAATTTATTCTGTTAAACAAAAGTAAGGAAGATCCCAAGCTCTTCTTTTACCCCCCTTTGTGGTAATTTATTAATAATAAAGATAGGATCCGTTCCTTAGTTGAATAAATAGTTTTTACTTCAAATATTTCCTTACATTATATTAACATTTATTTATCCCTCCCCCCCCCCCGCTAGTAGAAAATAATTCTATGCACAAGTTTAATTCGAAATCTGACTCTCGTCAGAAAAGTTTTGATTTAAAGGATTTATTTATAAAACGAACAATTAATGTCAGTATTATATCCGTGACTGCCAAGTCAACAACAAATATTGAGATATTTATTTCCTCCACCAATGATGTATATTAAAAGTAATTTTTTATTTCTTTTTTGGCTTTAAGACTTGCCACCCAAATCCTATTTGCCAAATTAAAAGTATTTAATTGGTCCCTTAAAACTTTCCAATTTATGCCTCAGTTACAGTGAAGGTAGTCGCCCCCTTCCAAAATATTCAGGGGGTTCCACCTCTTCCTCCCCTAGGGGAAGCCCATTTTAGCTGCAGCCTGAGAAGAGTTGATTTCAGATTAAGAAAAAAAAAATATTTTGCTCTGTTCGCATATGACTTTGCATCTTTTCAATCAACATTTATTAGTTTGTTTGCTAAATAAACTTTAATTAAATACTTTACGCGGTTAGCAACATTCTCAGGGTTAAATTTGTTCATCAAGGTGTCGCCTACACATTGTTAAATATCTGCTTTGTCAGGTGTAAACTAATTTTTTAAACTTATTTTTTAGTTTGGACTCTTAAAGCTTTGCCTTGTTCTTGTATGTAACCATATAAACATAATTATGTTTTATATCCTTAGATGAACCTTTTTTTTATGCTTTTTATTGGAGGGTGACATTTAAATATTTTGACAAAATTTTACAAGGCAGTCTAGTGAGTGAATGTGGGGAAAACGCATACATTTATACAAATTATTTTTATTATAATTTTTTTTTTGGTTTGTTTTTTTGATTACGGCGGAAGAGAGGTCAGGGGTGGTGATAATTTGAATAATAATTGACGCGCTTGACTTTTGTTTAGTCCACAAACCTCATCAATATCAACCTCAATTTAGTTTAATTTGACTTAATAAATAAGTGACGCAAAATATACTATAATATTGGCAGCTGCAATTGTCAGTGCAGTTGTAGGAAGCCAGCGATATCATCATAGTCGCCCAAGGTTTTCGTCATGGCCGATAATATAGGTACATATTTATATAAATGTATCGAGCGGAGAGCGAATGGGTTAGTAAATTTAATTATATTTTCTATATTAAATATATTATTTAAATTATATTTTATTATAATTTCCTCCTCTCTCTCTCTCTCTCTCTCTCTCTCTCTCTCTATATATATATATATATATATATATATATATATATATATATATATATATATATATATATGACATAGAGTTTATTGACTTCATCCTTTCAATCATCTAAGAATCGTATCGACAGCTCTATGAGGTGAATTACCGTCCAGCTTTCTACTCTACGTGAGATCATAAACAGGAGAGTTTCTAGAGTAGGCTATCTACTGTAATGGCCTTACAGTTATTTCCGCGTCCACTTACCCAAGGGATTACTTCTTATAGAACCGTCTCCTCCTCCCACCGTGGTAATTAAAATCATTAAATTTAATATTTAAGTAACATCACCTGTTGCATTATCGTAAAACTTTTAAGACGATAATAATGAAACTCGAGAGCACTTCGGAGTTCTCCGCCCGGATCATATTTTTCGGCCCAAAACATATACTGAAAATATAATTTCCTATCTGAAATAAGGAAATCGACGCTTTCACACATTTTTTTTGTGTGTTATTTTAGTAACAAATTTTGAGGTATTACATAGTGGGTTGTTCAATACGTTGTAGATAATCATTACACTATATATAATACACCCTTTTTCCTACTCTGGATATGGAATCAAATGAAAGGGAATTTTACAGAGAGAAGACAAATTTTTATTACAATTCATAAATTCTTACTAGGATTTTAAGAAAACTACTCAAAAAAATAAAAATGTCGATCGCGCGGGTCGCAGCGATACAAATTTTGTTTTTATAGAATTTGGAAAGATGCGATGGGAAATAATCCTTAATATTGATGTGTGTTCGTAAACGCCTCGATATTCTATTGTTTAGTTTGTCAGTGATTTATTGTACATTGTATTTATTGCGGTTTGATTGTAACAACTAGGCGTAGAAAGAGTAATCTTATAACCAAATCTAATTTCTGTTTTCTTATTTTGATATTTGACATTACGAAGATTTAAAAAAAAAAAAAAAAAAAAATTCAGACGAAAACCCCGAATTTTTAGCTATAACCTGTAATCATTTTTAACTATTGACTGTACTTAAATTGGGATGGTCTCACAGGATTCATAAGCGAATAATCTATTAATAAAAATGCATCATTCGGCCTAATTGCCCTAATATTATTTTGCACACCTTTTTTTAAACTTCCAATGGCTCCAACTAGCTGAAAGGGTAAAAAGGAGTAAAGGGTATTGTAGAGGCTAAATATCGGTGATGGAAATTGGATGAGGCCAAAAATAGGGGGGTAGGTGCGGGAATAATATTAAAAATCGGTGTAACCGCTCTTACCCACCCCCTTAACCCTAATTTACGGCTTGAGTTATCATACCTCGAAAGCATAAAAATTGAACGAGAGCGGAGTGTTAGGCAGTACAAAAATTGCCAATTAGATCGAAAGAGTAAAAAGGACTACTTGAATCTTAATAATAAAAAAAAAAAAAAAAAAAAAAAAAAATCGAGCGTAGCCACGGCTCTAAGGGTAGAAGCTAATTATCGGTGATGGAAATTGGATGAGGCCAAAAATAGGGGGGTAGGTGCGGGAATAACATTAAAAATCGGTGTAACCGCTCTTACCCATGGTTTAAGTTTCAGGAAGGTACATTTTTTTTCGACATTATTACTGTACTGTGTAACCGCCAAAATAGGCCTTGCAAAGCAGCATAAAACAGTAATATTCCTCATTTACCAAAGAAATATTTAACATTATAGACATTGGTGAATAAAAGGAAAACAAAATATGGAAACGGTATAAGTGAAAATTAAAATATAGGAAA
Organism: Aelia acuminata; assembly: GCA_911387785.2. NCBI lineage: Eukaryota > Metazoa > Arthropoda > Insecta > Hemiptera > Pentatomidae > Aelia > Aelia acuminata. The sequence goes on along the minus strand of OU426982.1, from coordinate 118,112,702 downwards.
TGTCAAAAATACAATTTACAAATTACAATTCTTACCAGATTAAATCATTCCAATATCCTTTTTTACAATCGAAACCCCGCTGGACTATGCAAAAAAATGTCTAACTTCAATGCATCCATCCGATCACAAACACGTGATAGTCAAAGAATTTATTTTATTTTCTCATGTTTTATAATGTAATGGAGGGGAAATAAAAGTCACAAAGTGGAATTCCACTTCTACTCATTGGAATTTCTTTTCGCAAAAATGAAAATAAGTGTTTTCTCCTCTTAAGTCGAACGATTGATAATAAATAATAAATCGATTTGACAGAAGACGAATAGGAGATTTCGGTAAAAACATATAGTGATATGAAAAAGGTCTTTGATAAGTAGAAATATATGAACGGATTTTATATCCCAAAAAAAAAAAAAATTTGTTATGAATGAGCTGGTTTGGGTGGTATTTTGACACAGAAGAAGATGGCGACAAATACAAAAGGAAATTGACACGACTTATTATGTGGGTTGGTATTGATTTGAATCTATTCAAATAGGTTCCTTTTAAATCCCTATCTGGCCCATCTCCTGTGGGACGCTGTCGTAGAGATTATTTTCCTATACATTCTGTTCGTTTCACAATTTGGAGGTTAGAGTTCTGAAGAGTTGAAAAACAAATTTAAAAATATTGGTCTATCTAACGTATAACAGTTAAGATAAATAAAACACTGTTTTGTGTTCTATCGGCCAATATTTCCTCTAATCACCAACACACCTCTTCGATGCAATATTATTTCAAGTTATCACAGCCTCACATGTATAATCTCGTAATTTATGAAATTATTATACACTTGCACGCGATATTTAAGAAAGTATGCGATTTAACATCAAGTTTAAAAAATATCATAAATATAGCAGGTTAAACATTAGTAACATTCATAATTTGAAGAAAAAAAACATTTTAAAGCAGTAATGAATCTAGAAATTTTCTGAGGGGGCGCACTTTTTTATTTTTGTGTCACTAAGGATCTAATTTAAAATATAAGTGCACATGCATTTAAGTAGTAAATTTCTATTAAATGTTTAAGTATAATGATTAAAGATAGCCCTTTTTGTACAGAAATAGTAATAATTAATTGGTGTCCACACCTACCAGGGGGGGGCGCGTGCCCCCCGCTCCCCTCCCCTGGATCCGCCACTTTTTGAAAGATATGAGGGAAGGGCAAAGCTTCTAAAGTTTATTTCATTGAATCGATTATTTGTTGTAGTAAGTGCAAAAATAGAGGGCTAAAACTGATTATTTTGCTCCTTGATGATAAAAAACGTGTGTACAGAGGCGATCAACTTTGATGCTATTCGCACTAAAACAAGTGTGACCATAGTATTTGTTTGTTTGTTTTAATGTTACTTTATGCCACTACTGCTAATCGGACGATACTAAAGTTGGAGTCCTAAATTTTGCCTATCCAGGTATAATTAGGTTGGGATCTTTAACGAGTAACTGCATTGTTTCGACAGGCTCGGGACAAGCATTTTTCGTCCTATCCGAGCATTGGCGGATCCAGGGGGGGGGGCTATGGGGGCTGCAGCCCCTCCCTTTGGAATAAATTTCGTCATTTAAAGATAGAATTTGACTTTCCTTAAAGAAAGGAAGCAAGTTAAAGAACAAATGATGTGCAGAACAAGTAGAATTTTAGTTGTGGGAAAGGAACATAAAAGTAAAAAAGCTGATTGGCAATTCCAAATGAAGGGGGGCTGTGGGGCTCAGCCCTCCCTTTACAATCGGCTGGATCCGCCCATGAATCCGAGGGACGGCATAGACAAGGATTTTTTACTCCCATTGAAAATCCTATGGACGCGAACCCGCGACCTTTAGTATTGTAAGTTTTTCTGCAAACCAATACACCAAAGGGGACCCAGTGATCATAGTATAACCTGAGTCTATGACAACCGCATGATTTATCTAGGGGGAAGGGGCACGCTGGTAAAATTTTCGTTTAGGTAATATTAGTCGTGATAATTTTTTTTTATGATGGGGGGGATGAGTTATTCTGACTAAGTAAGGGTCACTTAATTGTTCAAATAAAGCTTATTATTACTTAAAAATTAAAATATTTGTTTGTATAATAATTAATAAATATAGTAAATGAATAAAAAATAATTTAATTTGTAGTTTTTATTTATCATATTATCTAAGGGATCTGCTGTCCTTACCTGTTCCCCCCTAGGAGAGGACGCCTATGACCTGAGTATGACCATAGCGGAAAGAGTTACGTGATGTTAAATCTTGCAATAGAGCGCTATAGTAGATTAAAGTTAAAATAAAAGCACATAATAAGAAATAAGTGACTAATGCACTCAGCCAAAAACACACTTGCCCGACTTCACCTTAGTTAGTTTTACATACATTTACATCACAGGAAAGGGACTACGAATCTACAAATCTTGATAGGCATACGTTTAAAATTGAAAAGATTTCCAATGCAGGTAAGGCAGGAAGGAGAAAGTGGTAGAAGTGTACATAAGCAGTGTTTGATGATTGGAGGGTTTAATAAAAAATACTGCAGGTGGCCACCAAGAACAGAGAAGAATAGTCCTACCGGGTTCATAGCATGTGCAAAGTTTTTAATAAGTTCACTACAAATTAAAATAATTTGAAATAATATTACATCACTACTAGGTGATCGCAATATTATGTTAGTGAATAGAATATACCTAATTTCTAAAGTTTCAATATATCTCACATCTCTACATAGGACATATTTCATTCATAAAAATTAGGTTTGTAAATAAGTAATGCATTTAATCTCAAAAGTCATAAGCATATTAGATACCTACTAGAATATCAATTATATTCCATTTGTTGTCATATTCTATTAATTGGTTATAATAGCAAAGGATGTATATCTTAGACTCAAGGCTCCTTAAAATAATGAAAATGTGTACTTCAATTTGAATGGTACAATGAAATATTTTGACACTTTTGAAATAAGAAAAATGTTTTCTTATTTATAATTTCTTGCACAAACGAATGATTTACAAAACACCAAGAGCTGCTTCTTATACGTATTCTATCAAAATTTATTTTTTAATCGATATTTGCAGTTTTCTATACTATAAGTTATACTTATTAAAACTAATCAATTAGAGGTGAAATTTTAGATCATTGTTGTAGTAAATATTAAATTATTATATGTACATCATAATTATAGGATGAAGAATTAAAATATAAATATTTGCATGTAGTAACTACAAACTATGATTAAATAAACTTTGAATATGGAAGAAATTCAAGCATTCATTCAATAAGTTAATAATTTCTTAAAAGTACTCATTTATTCTACATTACTCTACTAATTGTTGCTACAGTAACCTACACATTTATTATAATTTATTCTATATTATTCTTACTTGTCTCAGCTGCAGGAACCCTGTTTTGCTAAGAAGTCAATTTGGTTATTTTTTAATAATTCCATTTGACATTTTTAACATTTTTTACCCTGAAATATCAAAATAAAAATTATTAAATAATATAAGATAAGAACATTAATATAATAATAACTGAGTAAAGATATATAAAGGTTTTTTATTAGGAATTATAGAAATATGTTTTAAAGTGAAAATACTCTGTCAATAATCTTAATTGTATTTTATAAATTGAGCTATTAGAAATTATAAATATATTACAGTATAGAGTCTTAATTTTTTTTTTAATATATATATATATATATATATATAGTCTTATATTAAATGCGAATATTTGTATATATTATAAAATACATACTAGAAGATAAGATTTATTAGATGTAATTTTTTAGATCAGATGAAATAGTTCATTCAAGCTAACCATTTACCTTGTAATTTAAAGAACTTACCGTAAATTTATTTTTATAAATTAAATTGACAACTCAAATAATTTAAACTTACCCGTTTTTGCTGATTTTGAATCTCTAAACATTCAATATAATGTAAGACAAAAACTGTTTATTTAAACTGCATAGTACAGTTACTTTAATATTTAGCAATAATTAAAATTTTAGCAGAGAAAAACAGACTGTTTGGATGCCCTTAATTTTCTTGGAATAGTAACCGGGCAATTTATCCTTTCTGTGATGCACAGTTGCCACGTCTCCGGTAATTAAACAAGAACGATTTTGTATATAATTGTAAATATTATAATTCATATCAAAAACTGAAAATGGATGTTATTAGTTTCTAATTTTTTTCAATCGCGAAAATGTAACGTAACTATAAAAATATGCAAATGTAACTGGATACCAAATGAAGAAGTTTGGCAACAGAGCAGGAAGTTAATTTTTGAGCCATTTTTTTCTCTGAAATAATTCTTAGTTTCATTTAGCGGTCTAGATCTGAAACTTTCAAGTAAAATGTTCCTTGAAGTTTTGTGAAATATATTTTTTTGATTTGGCGTTTTCCATTAATTTTGTGTTGGTAATCTATTTAATTTAAATTAGTGAGTTTTGTTTGATATGTGTCTGGAAAAATAGGAGGCTTATTTCACAGCTGCCTTCTTGAAGTAAGTTTGAATTATACATGTCCAAGTAAATTTTTATCTTAATTTCAGGAATAGCCTCTACAAGAAAATAATGTTAATAAATAATTATTTACTCTTTTGAAACAGTCTCATATATCTTCTTATGGCATTATTCAAAATTTTCAGTGCTTAGCTCCATATTCACCTAAAAAAGTTTTTTATGTCACAAATTGCACATAAAATATTATTACAATATTCCAAACTTGTCACAAGATCCTGTTAAAAATCTTATTGATCTTTAAAATCTTATAAAATTGAAAATGAAAGATCTTATTTGTTTTATTTAATAAGTAAATGCTTGAGACTGTTTCTAAAAGGGTAAAAGCTTATATTAATTTTAAGAATATAAAATGATAGTCTACCTAAGTACCTAACTCTAAACATAATTAATTTAAATATGTTTATCAATTCAATTTTGTTCTCATTAACAAATATATCATTTTCAATTTCAATCAGCAACACTTGTTTGTGGTAGAAGAGTTAAATTGGTGTATTCTGTATTATCTAATGTATAAAGAAGTTAGCCAAATGATTCGGTTTTTATTTATTTCAACATAACTGAAACTACTTAATGTAAACCAATAATAGAATACTATTGAATGTTATTAAAGTCTTATTTAAAATGAAATAGTTGTAAAGAATGAACTTTAGATTGCAATCCTCTATGTCTAGGAATAAGAACAATTTACTGATCCCTATCTTCATATGAACTAACTAATTCACTTGAATATTCTGAATTATCTGAAGAAAAATATTACCTATAGTTTATGTGTAGGCCTATTGACTGTGACTAATATAAACTAAATAGTATTATGAATACATTTGATGCCTGTTGTAATGAACATCATCTGTACCTATTCCATAAAACTTAATAACTTTCATGTGCACATCATTCTATATAAGTCACCATATTTATCACCCTCCCTATTTTATGTCTTATTTTTGTTAAAAGACCTTACTTAATTTAAGCTGTACTACTTAAAACCCATGAAGGGTCTTGGGTGCATTACTGTGTAAATAATTATGTTTCTTGGTCTGCAGTCTTGCAAGGTGAATTGACTGCGATCAGTCAACCACCAGGTTTCCCTCCTTGATTAAGAGTACCCACTTCATGAAGGTAGGGTTTGCCCCAGGAGGGTTTCTAGCTCCCAGATATGATCTGCGACCAAATATAAGAGATATCTTGCTAAGGCAGATTTGTACTCAGGACCTTGAGCATGGTCGTTCAGTGCCTTACCATTGAGCTGTTCCTCTCCCAATGCTTATGGTCAAATTAATGTAATTAAAGTTAATTTATTTATTTGTGCCCATAAGTGTTTTGATTTGCTGTTTGTGAGTTTGATCAGCAATTAATTTATTGTAGATTGTATTTATTGCTATTGAAATGTATATCAAAGAATACATGCTTTTTTGAATAATAATTTAATTTTCCAATAAGGTAAATTAAACAAATGACATCAATTATTTTTTTACAATTGTAGTATCGACCCACTTTCCATGTTATCTCCAGAGCTAGAAAATACTAACAATTCACAAACCTATGGAAAACAATAATGGTTGATAAAATCTGCGGCTTGGAGTGAACAAACAAAAGTATTATTATAATAATAATAACTAATATTATGTACCTAAAGATAACTTATATGTTGCAGAATATAATTAATACATTCTTAAAGTATTAGTATGTATAACCTACATTTTTAGTGTTTACATCTCTTTAATTCATTGATATTCACGAACTGTTTCAGTACCTAATAATTTATCTACCATTTTTTTTTTTTTTTTTTGTATCTTGCAAATAAATAATTTGTCGTATATTTAATTTAATTTATTTGAAGACAAAGAAAAGTAGAGGCGTGAAGTTCTGAGATCAAATTTTAGCTATTATTAGCAAATTAAAAGAATACTTCTAGTTTATCTTCACCTAAATGGGAAAGCTTTTTTAGTTTCATTTTTTTCAAGTTGTTACTTAGTGGCTCAAGTGGCTAGAGCTCTGTACTGGTGATATGGAAATCAGGTTCAAATATCAAATATATATATATATATATATATATATATATATATATATTTTTTTTTTTTTAACTTCTAATTACTCTAATATTGAAAAATAATTGGAAGATCAAAATTTTTTGATTACCTAATTCAATACAATAGGTATTGGTGCTATTTTTTAATTGATAGGCTGATTTAAGGCATTTGTACTGTTAATTGAGCCTTTCAGTTGACAGAATGACTAACTCCAATTTCAGCATTTTGCTTAAAAAGTGCTTTAGTAAAATTTATCTTTACAAATTTTTTACCTTTCGACTTTTTATGTATATTTAGTATACTGCGATATTTTAATGTTTCCCTCATACTATTATAAAATAAAGAGATACAAATTTTCCAAAGAGAAATATAAATTAAAGTGCATTATACTGAAAAAAGTTGAAATTGGTGTTAGTCATTATGCAAACTGAACTGCTCAATTAAGTAATGGTTTAATGTGTAAAGGAAAGTGGTTGATAAAGAAAGAAACTGGCCTTCCTGAACTACTGATTTTTTTTTTCTTAGTATGAATTGATGAAAATATTGCACTACATTTCATCTGTTTTCCAAATCAGGTAAAAAAAATAAACAAATTATTTCTTTGCAATGATGCATACTATAAAAGAGGGTTAATGATGTTTGAGATGTTTCATCATTGACTTGATTGTCCTTGATGCAGGTAGCTACGCCATTGGCTAAAAACTGTAGGACGAAGAGATGAAGGAGGTAAATATATTAGACACAATGGCTAAGTGAACACAATGAGGGCTCATTACCCGAGGGCATTGTGAGGCTAAATATTGGGCAGGGTGAGTGGCCACCTCCTCAATAGATTAGGTCTGCTCGTGCCTCGGGGCCCTCTTTTTATGCGGCTTTTCTCTGTGCATAAGTGCTTTCTTATTAACACAACCATCCGCTTTTTTGAAGCTTTTTTTTTTCCTTTAGACTCTTCTGAAGTCTCTATAACGGTTTAGCGTTTATACCAGGGCTCGGGTCGGACAGGTTTTAAAATCTATCGTCATCTCATGATTTGTTGATCGCGTTTATACTTTGCTCTCCTAAAGAAAAAGAATGTTTCCCCCTATGTTGAATGAGTGTGCGATAGTTTTTGTATGACATCGCTGTATGTATGTCAGTTACTATTTGGTCCTTGCGATTCATTCCGATGGAATTATTATTAACCCTTTGCACTCAACACCGTTAGTTTCGGACGTTACCTACCGGCAACTCGCAAAAACGTACACTCTGAAAACGTTATATTATACAGTAAAATTTTAGAACCAAGTAAGGAATTGTAATGAAATTTAGGTTATATGTATTAGTGAAGCTTCAAGAACACATGGTTACAAAAAATTATATTTTTTTTTTAAATCTAAATTTAAAGGGACATTTTTTGGGGAATACCGAAGGTAGACCTAAAAATTATGTAAAATTTTTGATAATTAAGAGAACCGGAGCGAATAACGATAGAAATCCCTTAGATTTCACAAAGGTTTCGCCGTTCCTTATATATAACAGCATAACAAATCTAATTGGAGAAGTAAAAACACTTAAAAAATTACGAGATGGGACCCTTTTAGTTTAAGTTTTCTCCAATCCAATCAGGAAAGCTCCTAAAATGTGAAAATCTACTTATTAACTTTCCGGTTAAAGTAGAAGCACACGGGAAACCAAATCAAAGTAAAGGGATTATTTGGAACCCCGAACTAAATTATTTTATAATTGAGGAAATAAAAGATGAATTAAAACACGAAATATATCCGATGTTAAAAGATTAACGTACAATACAATAAAAATTATGAAAAACATCAACATCGCAAGCCGCGACCGTCATTTATAACCTAAAGCGAAATATCCTATAAATAGTTTTTACGATTTGTTTATGTCCTTTTATGTTAAAAACTGAAATTTATTTGCATTGTATCCGTAGCGGAACCCTTGAGTTTGAAGACAAATTTTAAATGGCCCCGCTGCGGAGTGCAAAGGGTTAAAATGCTTGCTGAACTCGATATTTATTTTTATTTATATTGTATTAATTATTATAATTATGGTTATGCTTTTTTTCAATTATTCTAAGCCGCAGATTTTATCTACCATTTATATTTTACTGACAATGTTTGTAACATGTTTGTATTTTTTAGACCTGACAATGACCTGCAATGTTTGTCTGTAAATAAATAATTTATGTAATTTATTTAATTAACCTTATTTGACCCTAACCCTGACAATCCTCTGCTTAATATATTGCTATAAAAGGTTTATTAAGCTTCGCTTAATTAATGAACATCTATACTATGGCGATGTTTCGGGACTATATTCTCATAATCATGCAATACGATGAACAAACACGCTGGGATAAAATATTTTTAAACTAAAGGGGCATTATTCTATTTACAATTTGGTCGTAACTTATTAGTAACTGATTATATTTACACTAAAGAAAACTATTTTTTTTTCCGTTTTGAATGACTGCGATAATTTTTGTATGGAATCGTTATACGCTCTGTTTTGTTCTTGCGAATTGATTATTAATATACTTATTATTAATATATATATATATATATATATATATATATATATATATTAATATATTATTAATATATGCTGTGGCATGATCTTATATAATTTTTCAGGGAAGTAAACAAAAGTATTCTAGCAAACACTGGCACAACCAAGGGGGGGGGGGGGGCTTAGTGCTGAAGCCCCCCCCCCCCCCTACCACAGCCTCCATAACTTTTTATCTTTTACTAACATCGCACACTGTGTTAAATTTAAACTTTAAGCAGCACTTTTCCATTCACATCTTTGTCAAATAAATAATATTACGTTTTGTACTGACAGATATAGCTGGATATTTTTTTTTCTCTAAAATTAAATAAAATGATTCAAATAAATAACCTCATTTGCCTATGGCCGTGTTTTCGTATTTTGCTTAGCGAAATTTACCATTTGGCGGAAATAAGGGGAAAACAAAGTACGTTTATTCTTGACTGACTTCACCCAAAGCCCCACCTTAACTTTGCGCAGAGGCAATATCGTAACCAATGAAGATCAACCAATGAGGTGCGATTACTGCTAGTTGAAAAGTTGGAGGATTGAATGTTCTTTAATACAAAAGTAGGATTTGTCATCATAATAATGATCTTGTATAATACTTTATCTTATATAGAGCTTAAATTCATCCGATAAAGAATCTTTAATTATGCTTATTTAGAGTAATTTAAAGTCCCTCATTATCCCTAGTATTAAAAAATGGCTGATAATAAAATGTGAAAGAATTTCTAAACCAAATAAAAGAGAAGAGAGAAATATATTTCACCAGAATGAGAATTTTATTCTCATGTTAGAAGAGTGGTAATATACGTTATTTATGTATAAAAATATCGTTGTGATAATTTTAGAAAGAATAATCTTAATTTTATAAAGTAGATTAATTGATATGACCGTAAATGATGTGGATGAAAAAAAAAAAAAAAAAAAAAAAGCTACTTTCATATTATTAATCGGATGGTGTGGGTTCCTAAACTAATAGAATTGCAAACCGCCCTGACTTATTATATCCAAATTTAATAATGTTGGCTCACTAGAAGAAAATAGTTGAAGTATGATGTAGATGGTCTGTAATTTCAATTATGAGAATAATATCTTAAGAGGATAGCAAAAATATAGAGGATAAAAAATATTAAAATCTGAAACAAGGTAAATTGAAATTCTTATAAGACATCGTGTTAGAATAGTTTACACATATTTTAGAGTCGGAACGAGGATTACTTTAATGGTTGAGAGTATTCTTAATTTTGCCAGCAATTATTCACCCTTATCTGTACTAAGATTCACCGTATTAATTAACTTTTTATGGGATAAATTTTGAAATAAATAGGAACCATATTTTTATTCTAGTATCTTTTTTTATTAAATTAATTAAGGTATGAAAAATTCTAAGAGCGGATATTAATGTTTTTCAATACAACATTGTTACATGGGTGATTCTCATATCAAAATCTAAAAATGGATTCGTTTTTCAGATATTTTTTTATATCCAAACAAATGTTTTGGATGTTTGTTTTATAGTGTTCTGTTATAGCAAAACGATGGTAACATTTAAATGAACCTAGGCATCATAAAAAACAAAATATCTTAATGCGAAGTTTGAATATGTCACGAGTGTTACAGTCCCCAAGCTGGTTATGGTTAGTTCACCACATCCTGAAACGAACCCCTGATAATTGATTAAATTTGAAGAATCAGTTATTTCATTGTAATACGGCGGTGTTTCAAGGTATGAATGATTTTTTTAGTTACCTCTAATACTTCGAATGTAAATCAGGAAAATTGATCTGTCCCCGAGTTCAGTAGGAAAATTCATGGCGAATGTTGTCGGTTCTTCTGTTCAACTCTCTTCTATCAAAATGTTGGGAAGGGCCATGATAGCCTTTGTTTGTGATACCGGCCATCAGTTCATGTGTAAACTTGGAGAAGAAAGTATATAATAGGCAGTTATTTGATATCCTATGGAAAATCATGTATGTCACAAAAATTATAGGTCACGAGTTTTTCGTTCATTGTATGTATCAGCGTCCATTTAAAAATGTAAATTATTCGTGCAAAAGATGTTGGTTAGGGACATGTATTCGAGGTCATACTCTCATATATGTCCGACACTTGGTTTAGCTAAGGATGGAGATATTGTTCTGTTTTAATGCCTACATGATTTATTTCTTTTGTATAGCCATTTTAATAAGCTGTAGAAAAGAGCAATATAGAAACGAAAAAATAGACTCAGGACATAATGCAAAATATATTCTTAATAAAAAAGAAATGTTGGCCAAGAGAAAGAAAATAAGCAAATGGCAGCTTGTAAAACTATTCAGTCTACTTCTCAGCATTTGAATTTGTCCAAAGTGTAAAGCAGTGAACAAATTAATTATAGGTGAATCATTGACACTGAACTGAGTAAAATCTGTGCAGCAAAATCATATATATTTCTCAATGAGATGATTAATGAACTGCAAATATCCGAAAAACCTAAGCCTAGACATAATGACTTATTCATAGGTCAACTAGCGAGAAAGTAGGTATAGGCTACTAAGCTTGGCAAGTAAAGGAGTAGGCGCCAGCCTAATAATTATTGTACAACAAAAGGAAAACAAGAGTCGATGCCTTACAAATGAGTTTTTACGTTGTGATATAGAGTGACGAGAGTGAGCGAGAATAGAAAAAAAAAATGCTTTACCAAAAATAAATAAATAAAAATACAGAAACGGTCCTCACAAAACTCATTTTTGGGTTGGAAAAAATAATAAAAAATACTAATACTGAACGAACCGACAAACTTTGTTCACCTATGTTTTCTTAAACATCTCATTGATTATATTCAGATCAAATTTTATTAATAAGTAGAATTTTTTTAAACTTACAATTAAATTTCTAAAAAAGTTAAATGGTCTAATTAAATGAGAATCACCCACATAACAGTGCCTTGGTTTGACAAAGTCCTCACATTTTTGCAAAATTTGAGATTTTTGGTGCTTCCGACTCTCCTTAAAGACGACATTTATGAATTGTTTAAAACTTGTAACTTCACTGTCTCTCTATGTCAATTTCATTTTTTTAATACTGCTCGATTTATTTTATTTTTATCATATTTGAAATAAAATTAAAGCAGAATATTTTTTCTTAAATAGTTTGCTTTTCGGCGCAGGAATAACTTATAAAGGATTATATATATATATATATATATATGGTACTGGTTTCTCCTTTAATATTGCTCAGAATTTTCAATGAAAAGTATGACCTACAGAAATTAATAGTTTAATATAACAGTTTCAAAATATCCCGTTATGAAAACGGCACAGATGGAACAGAGAACTGATTTCTTCAGTAACTAAAGCGGGGCTTGATTGTTTTAGAAATGGCCTCCTGGAGTGACTTTTACAATCTCCACGGAGTCAGTGACTCCTGTAATGAATTAACCGATGATGACGGTACTGCACAATAATTTCTTTGAGATGGGCGTTCGTGCCTCTTGGGAAGGGTACACACTCCGGAGAGACCTTGAGGACTCGTATTAAAGAGAGGCGGCGGTTCATGTAATATAATTGTAAGAGGTAGGTTGGGGCTACGTGAGGCTATGCTAGCTCGGGGTTCAATGCTTCGCGCGCTTCGGCCCCGCGCACTGCGTGATCGGGAGGCGCACCAGCTGCGCACAATCATCTGGCTCACCTTTAAGGGATGATGATACATTTTTAACGATGCCCTCGGGTGTTGAAAAAAACTGATTGATCCAGGATCGGGAGAAACCACGGCCATAGTTATTCGGAACATGTGGGTCTGCGGTGTAGGGAAATTGACGGAGAGCCCTGCTGGAAGAAATGTATTATTTTTTTTATGTCCCGGAATCGTTCTGTATGTATCGACATTCGCTGAATAATGAGTATACCAGGAAAACTTGGAACATATTCCAAGTTCCTGTTAGTAAAAAAAAAACAAAAACAAAACTTGCTGTTAGAGTAGTGAAAAAGGAATTAAATGATTGTTAGCATATGAAACACATATTAAGGAGCTAGTAAACAGTCTCATCCCATTTTATATTATTTGTTTGCTTTAGTTGATATTTTCATAAACATAATTAGAAAATCTTATTTTTTTCTCTCTATCAACCATCATAATGATAACTAAATGTTCTGATTGAAATACTGTTATTGAATTACTGAATTAAATTTATTGTTTAAATTGTAAAATAAAATATTAGTCATCCGGTATTAATTCAATGGCTATCTGGTAGTTATAAAATATATAATATAATAAAAAATTTAAAACAATATAAAAATATATTATTTAAGTGTATATAATCTTTTATTTCAAAATAATAACTAACCATTTTAACATAAAATAGGCCACACATAAAGGCTGCAATAAAATTTATTCTATTTATTTTGCTACATTATTGTAACGCTTATGTGAGTTTAAATAATTTTTATTTGACGAAAATAATAATAGACAATGTCAAACAAACAATACAAAACTCAAATTATTATATGAAAGTTAAAAACAAAAGGTTAGATATCAACTTGTAATTTGGGAGGCTAATTTATTTTTTCGCATTTTAACTGATTTCAACGAATTTTGACATTTGTTCTTTTTAACACATTTATTCGAACTTACCACTCTCGTCAAATCCCCTTCGGTTTCTTCACCGATCAAATGGTTGACATTTTGCTTCCAAATTCCGCTTCTAACTGTTCGTCCCTGTGTATTCTTTCTACAAATGTTATTTTTCTGTAGTATCAACTCCTTTAAAAATCTTTATATTCCATACCTACCAGTTGTTTCTTTGTTATATTTGACTATTTTCAAATCATTCCATCTAAATACACAATTATTATAAGATTTACATAAATAAATCATTATCTACAATTTTAAATTATATGGTATGTTGTTTTTTTTTTTCTGTTGTTGATAATTTCTATAACAATTTACTTTAGCATATTCTTCTTAGTATTAGTATTATTCTTAGTATATTTTCTTAGTAATTCTTTTTTATTCATAGTTAGACGGAATTTAATAATGGGGGGACGATCGAATTTAATCGGAATTTAATTCCGAATAATTAGAATTTAATCGGAAGGGGACGAAACGACTAAAAATAAAAAAATAACTGGTGGAGGTTTTGAGCGAGTTAATTCTATTCAAAGCAGTAAAAGAATTACCTCGCAGTTCAAATAGATTAAAAGAAAGTCTGTGGGAAGTTTAATGCGTCAATATTTAAAGAAAGGAACCGAGAACTTATTTAATAAGTTTTTTTTCCTGATTTTCTGAGATACATCAAGTTTTTAATTAATCAAAAAGTGGATTAAAATGAAATTGCCATTTCTATCTTAATTAATTAATTAATTATTTTGTTGTCATTATTATAGCTCATAATTATCTTAATTTAGCTGCATGTACTGCCCAGGAGTCTTTCTCGATTGATCGAGACTATTATCCGGGAGGGGTTTGCAAGGTACAAAAATTCCTACCCCTTACATAGTTCCTTAATAATCCCTCCTGATGATTATTCCTTCTTATTTTCTCAGTTCGCCGGTGTCCCTCAAGGCAGCATCCTCGGGCTTATCTTCTTCGCTGTTAATACAGCTGACACACCAACTCATTCTGATACTATGATCTCAACGTACGCCAATGACACTTGCTCTCTCGCAGTTAGAACCATCTTCTGTATCCCAAAATCTCCAATCACAAGTCATAAACCTTGAAAAATACTGTCAAAACTGGGAAATTAAACTCAATCTCGACAAATCCTATCAAATCTCCTTTCACTTCGTCGTATCGAATCCGCTACTGCGGACTCCACTTTGACAAACGTCTCACTTGGAATCCTAACAAAGCACTGAAACGGCAAGAAACTGCTCTATGCTATGTTCTATCCCGCTGATTTACCCAGGTCCAGTAACAAGTCTTGTCATTATAACTCTACGACCAAACCTTCCTTCATTCCAACTTTGCTTCCTTCTCAAATTCTGGCAGTCCTGTTGGTTGTCTGTTCAGTTACTCTTTTCATGACATTATTTTTCTTTCTTTTTACTCCTCTCTCATAATCATTTACTTATTTACTTGTATTTTTAACAATAGAATTGTAACTTTCAATAAATAAACACCTTTTTACTTTCACTTACCTACATATGAAATATATAGCAAGGGAAAGTATTGCGATCGTGAAAAATTTCGACTTCCGGTTTTCAACGGATATACACCTTTTGGATTCCCCTGAATCCAAATAACCAAGTTCCACGAAATGGTCTGTGTGAGTGTGTGTTTGTGTGCCTGCGTGCGTGCGTGTGTGTGTGTGTGTGTGTGTGTGTGTGTGTGTGTGTGTGTGTGTGTGTGCGTGCGTGGTACCTACTTTATTTAATAACTGTTAACGTTTTTTTAGATTTTCTCAAAAACGACACTAACGATTTTGATTAAACTGAGTATTTGATATATTAATATGCCCTAGATATGACTGCAAAAATTTCATCAAAATTAATAAACCGGAAGGGGCACTTTACTTATTAAATTTTGTATCATTTTGACGTGTTTTTTTAATTAACTCAAAAACGGCTCTTACGATTTTGATAAAACTGGTTATTTGATCTATGTATATGCCTGCGGTATGGCAGAAAAAAATTCATCAAAATCGATCAAACGGAGGGGGCACATTATTTAATAACTTTCGATCCCATTTGTACATTTTTTTTTCGATTTTCTCAAAAACGGCTTTAAGGATTTCGATTTAACTCATCATTTTTATTGAGGATCAAGTATTCTTTAATATTTGGTAAGCTTCATCATTATTAAAATGTTCTGTGGGGGCATAAGGGGAAGGGGCCTTTTTTGTTTTCCTATAAAGTATCTTTATTTTTGTTTATATGGAGAAATTATCTATCCCTCGTTTGGCCTATAGATAGGAAACGGCTAAATAAATGAAAAAAATCAAGTAAACATATACAGGAGAAAAAAGAAAAATATTCCTTCAACTCATAAAACACGTTGAGCCCACGCCCTGGGGAACTGCGCAGTACCCCTTTAATGACACGATTGTTTATAATTAAAGATGTTCTGGTCATTTAATGGAAATTGTTTGTTTCATGGTAACTATATAAATTTTCCAACAACTACGTAGAGAATTATAAAATCAGACGAATTGGAGTATTATGCTTGCTTTGCGGAATTATCACAAATAAAAAAGTTTTATTTAATAATAATAAAAAAAAATAGTGTCCTTTAAAGAGAAAATACTAACAAAAATAAGTAAATGAATTGGGGAAAATTTGTGATTTTGAGAAATACCATTTAACAAAACACGTCAATTTCTAATCAAAATAAGTTGGTAAGTGAATTTGAAATTATTTGTTTCATGGTAACTATATTAATTTTTCAACAACTACGTAGAGAATTATAAAATCAGACGATTTGGAGTATTATGCTTACATTGCCGAATTATCACAAGTAAAAAAGTTTTATTTAATAATAAAAAAAAAAAAATAGTGTCCTTTAAAGTGACCCATTTGTTGCACTCTGATTTTACTTGTGCTAGTTTTGATGGCTTTCTCATCCAGTTTACTTTCCTACTTTTTTCATATTCTTTTTTTAACTGGTGCCAATCCTCGTAGGTGATATAGCTTGTTTAATTTTTCTCCTTTTCTTGCCAAATTTCTCTCACTTATTTTTTATTAAATATTTTATATCATAGTTGCACTTAGATTGTCCCACAAATTATGTAATGCGGTTTATCTATTGTGCTAATGCCGCCTAATAAATGCCAGGGCTTTCATAGTTTCATAAGTAAGTGGTTTGCTCGGTTTGGAAACGTCTGTGGTAGACTGTAAGCTATGTTCTGCAGCGTTAGAGGGCAACACGTATTTGGCTAACCGCTTGGCCAAATCCTATGGTCGTTTGTGGTCACTTGAGCAACTCCGGTTGGTCCAACCTCGAATTATACATATTTTTTATGAAAAGAAATATATAATACTATGAATATCTTCGACTCGCTTGTTGTGAATATATTATTTTGAGGAAAAATGATGCACCGTTTTAAGTAACAAAGTATTGGGCACGCAGTGTAAATAAATATTTTAGTTTTCTACATTTACTCCAAAAAGAAAAAGAAATATACATATTTTTGGTGTGCATATCACTCTACTTTCACTTTAGAACGATAAATAAGAGTTAGGGTAAATTTCAATCTAAAATTGGCATATTGTTTTTTTTTTTTTTTTTTTTTTTTTTTTTTTTTTTTTTTGTCTTCCAATTTTAAGTCGTTGCGCCTAAAATGAATGGAGAGATCCCTTAAAGAAAGTCGATGTTAATTGTGGTTCTGCATTTTAGAGATCAATTTTTTTTTTCTTCATAATTTTGCGCATTAAGCTATTTAATGCGAATTACCGTGTTTGAATCCGTCTATGACAGGGTAATATTTATATTCTTTTACAACAGCCATGCTGTTGATGTCGACCCTTTTGTCAGTAGCAGGGTTAATAATAGATTATTATTTTTTTCCGAATTATTATAATACATTTTTCCAAATAAAATTATTTTAACCAATTTTTCCAAAAAATAAGTAAGTATATTTGATTTTTAATTTTAAAATAATGATTGATTAATACATATAAGGCTTCCTATAAAAATTTAAATCGTTTTTCGATTATTATTGATTTGATTAAATATAATGATCACTCTCTGATTGATACGGTATTACATAAATAAAATTGGGACACATTTTTTTAATTTTTTTCAGAAAATAAAAATGACCTTTTATAAGATATATTTAAATGCTATATTTAGACTTTTCATTCAAATTCATTACTTTGTCTATTCCGTGCTAATTATTTGTTTAAAATATTTTTCCTGTTAACTGAGTTTTTTTTTACACACACTCACAACAATCACAACTGGAGCACATGGGAAAAGTTATGATTTTTGAAATTGAACTTCTCCAGCTCCTCCAAGGCAGTATTTATATATTTTTCGTAAGCTAAAATTTCTAAGGCATATTGAAAAAAAATATTTTGTTCTTTTAGTAAAATTATATTACATTATTCTTCGCCTACTAATGAAAACTCAAAATATATCACGGAGATTATTAAAAAAAAAATTATATTTCTGATTTATAAAAATATACCTCGCAAATTATTTTTTAAGTAAAATTGTTATTCGAAATTAATAAGAAAAAACAATTATGATTTTTTTTTTCACTTATGATCAACAATATAAATCATTCTTGATTTAATCATCAAATACTTTTTAAAAAATCCAGATACCAATTTTGACCAGATTTCTATTTCATTTTTTCAATTATCGATTTCAATCGTTCAATTACATAATTAATTATCAAGAGTAATGTTACAGTAGAGCGTGATCTCGATCAGATCATCCCGATTCAACTCCTTGGATAACGCTGTTTCAGAAGCGGGACTTCTTTACATATTACTCCTTTACACGACCTTCCAGAGGTTGTAGTGGTGCAGTTTTTAATTTTATTTTTTTGAAGGTCTGATGAAACCCTAAACATTGATCCGCCATATATCACTTCGGGAAGACTTATGGTTGTTTTATGACCTGCAATTAGCTGAGAGATTTCATGACCACTCTCTGTGCTCTGTGAGAATGCAAAAGGGAATAATATCCTACCAGAACCAGTAAATGTCCGTTTTTATCATTTTGTGGAAGAGGGAAACGAGCTACGAGCATGCCATCGGCGGTCACGTGACGAGGCACCACTATCGATACCGGGTCTTCCTCTTCTAATTTATGGCGTGAAAATATTACGCCGGCTCGCCGGGCCGAAAATATCTCGGTTGGCGTGTGTATTGATATTCCTTCTTTACGAGAACTATACCTTCAATATGACGACTTGAAATTACACTTATTATCTATCCATTTTAACTATTTTGTGCTACTTGATAATTCAGCAGGTAGTTGACACAATACACTTTAACGGCTAGCCTTAATGTGGTGGTATTTATGGAAATTTATTCCAAGTTCTTCATATTCTTAGTAACCGAAAATCTTTATTATCAATGGTTGGGCCTCACTGTTCCATTTTCAAAATGTTCAAAAATTTTTTTTTTTCTTGTTCAACGTCCTCTTATGGCGCTATTTATAACTGGGTAATCGAAATTTATAATTCCACTGTAGTATTGTCCAATAATGCCTTTGAAAGAAGATCCTGTGCAGAAATCTCATGATTCCAAACAAAATCTGCTGCCACCTCTACAAATAAAACTAGTCATTAAATCAAACTAACTAATGTCAATATACAATCTGTGAAAGCCTAACACAATACTCAAAGTATCTCAAAAGTTTCTTTAGTGTATTAGGACGAAAAAGCTAAATCGTGTAATATTAGAATTTTCAACAAGGTCTGTTAGTTGGTTTTGTTACTAAGGCTAATCGGACGATGCTACAATAGGAGTCCTACTCCTAGGAGTACTCCTGACTAGTTACTGCACTGCATGTTTTATTTTTAGTTGTTTGTTTAACGTTACTTCATGCCCTTATTGATAATCGGACGATGCTACAGTGGGAGTCCTAAATTTTGCCTATCCAGCTATAATTAGAATAGGTATCTTTAACGAATACCTGACATCATACAGCCTCGGAACCTCCAATTCACGTCCTATTCGAGGGATATAGCCAAGGGTTTTTACTTCCTTTAAAAAGCGAAACCGCGACTTTTAGTATTATTATTACACCACTAAATCACAGGTGTCTCCAAATTTCTGTTTATTTGTACACTATTAAAAAATATGGTAGCGTGATTCGAAACCATACGATTTTAGTTTGTTCCATTGAAAAGAGCTCTAGACTTGGAAATGTTGGAACAGTTACCTAGCTATTCTAGTGCATGTTCATGATTGTTCTACAGTCTTCTACGCTTTTCGAGAACCTCCTAGAATGTTCGAATTCAGTCTAAATGCAAGAAACAATGTACTAGAGTCTTGGCTCTGATGGCTCTGAAGACAGAAGCACATAGCTGTGTGTTACTGTATAAACAAGTAGTTCATTCTTGTAACATTGTTAAAAATCTGGTGCGTGCGCGCAACACACAACTTTCACTTACCAACTTACTTAGATAAGAAATTGACGTGTTTTGTTAAATATCATTCCCCAAAGTCACACATTTTTCTACATTCATATCTTATTTTTATTAATCGGTAGAGCCGTTTTTGAGTAAATAAAAAACCCCGTGAAAATGATACAAAATTTATTAAGTAAAGTCCCCCCTTCGGTTGATCAATTTTGATGAAATGTTGGCTATCTCATATTTGGCATATACATAGATCAAATACCCAGTTTGGTCACAATCGTGAAAGCCGTTTTTTAGTAAATAAAAAAAGCACGTAAAAATGATACAAAATTTATTAAGTAAAGTGCCTCCTGCGGTTGATCAATTTTGATGAAATTTTTACAGACATATCTCGGGCATAAAAATAGATCAAATACTAAGTTTAATCAAAATCGTTAGAGCCGTTTTTGAGAAAATCAAAAAAATACGTGAAAATGTTACAAAATTTATTAAGTAAAGTCCCCCCTCCGGTTAATCAATTTTGATGAAATTTTTACAGTCATATCTCGGGTATATAAATACATCAAATACCCAGTTTGATCAAAATCGTTAAAGCCGATTTTGAGAAAATCGAAAAAAACTTAAAAAGTTATTAAGTAAAGTACCCCCTCCCTTTAAGTAATTTTGATGAAATTTATGCTGTCACATCGCGGGCATATACCTACACTAAATACCCAATTTCAGGATCGCACGGTTTATAGTTTTTGAGCTAGTCTGTTCACACACACACACACACACACACACACACACACACACACACAGACCATTTCGCGGGACTTGGTCATTTCGACTCAGGGGACCCCAAAACGTGTATTTCCGTTGAAAACCGGAAGTCGAATTTTTTCACGATCGCAATACTTCCACTTACTATAT
This sequence comes from Aelia acuminata, assembly GCA_911387785.2. NCBI lineage: Eukaryota > Metazoa > Arthropoda > Insecta > Hemiptera > Pentatomidae > Aelia > Aelia acuminata. The sequence continues at coordinate 118,091,662 of OU426982.1, read as the reverse complement.
ATTTCATATATAGGTAAGTGAAAGTAAAAATATCAGTTTTTTTGTTGTTGTTTGTTGTCTGACATTGTGATTTATTATTTTCTTCTAATACAAAAATATTTAACCCTAAAATGAAATAGCAATATACACCATAGCTAAATGTTTAATTATTTCCACATCATTAGTTAACAGAAATTCGTCACTTGTATTAATTGCATTTCATTGATATATTGGAAACAAATATTATTTATATATTTACTAAAGGATATTTTTGAAAATATTATTAGTTTTTATTATACTCTCGAACCTGTCTTATATCCCGGACGAATGACGACGATTCAGATTACATAGGAGTGGTGGCAGATTCCTGAAGTTTTATTTATGTTTAACACGTTCACTCCGGCTCCGTAATTCATGCTCCTCCCTCATTGACGGCCGAGCTTTATGTTTTTCGCTCTATGGATCGGGAGCTATTCAAGGGCATTTTGCAGTATTGACAATCCAACAATAATAAAATAAACAATACAATCCTATCTCGTTATACCATCGTCGTGGAAAGTTTTGTGATTGACTAAAGCGTCCTATGAGGCTGTCTAGTGTAAGCCAACGTGAACGTGTTAAATATATTTTTTCCCTACCTTACATATATTTACTCCTCACCTCACAAATAATACTATTCTTTATACGATAATTTTTCCCTAGTGTTAGCAAAAAGGTTTTAAGGTTTTCTAAGCACCCGGCGTGCCTCCCTTGGATTCGCCGTCACATCAAATTCACACTGAGTGTATTAGGAATAAAAAAAAATCTAGGTATCTCTACGTTCTCTCTAGGTATCTAACGTTGAGCTCAAGCAAGTATATAGTATTTCATTTTTGTATAATACAACTTTGTTATGGTTTCACGGTTGTATATTCAGTTTATTCTTCTTGGCACATTATTAAATACATCAAATATTAAACACGCCTGTCTGGTAATAAATAATTTCCTTGGGATGCTGTTAGGAGAACAGGAAATAAAGTTACCTTTTCCGACTGACTGACTTACTCAATTATTTATCGGACATGGAGGAGCCAAAAGTTACTTACACTGCTTCAAAGTTACTGACAACTTGGGATCCTTAACAACAGCATCCAACGACCATGGCTGACTTTAGACAGCTAGAAATATTACTGTAGCCCTAGGGAATTGTATAATTTTGTCGATTTTTCTCTTTCTTTTTTTGTAACTTCGGCATAATGTGATGGCAGCAACGCGTTAGTATTTGTAGTAGGTCACTCATCCAGCATCTTTTTAGCTGCCTTCTTACCGGCATGTCAGCCGTGGCCATGTCATTAATTAGTCAAAATGTGCGATTTAACTAAAAAGCGTAAATAAAGAGTACTTATGTGTTGTTCAATAGTTGGCAACTTCACACTAATGTTGCCAATGGTCTATTGGTTTTTATTTCCTATTTTCTTATGTATAAGCATAAGACTTTTAGTTTTTTCCTTGAGTTGACGAGTAAACGAAATTTTCCCGTGTTCCTCTTTCCCATTACTTATGTCTGTTTCATTTCCAAGTTTTTAACTCAATTCAAACAACCCTTCTTGCCTTAGCCAACAAAAGGGTAGCGATACCAAGGTTCTCATCACCGCAGTCCCTAGGCCACGGATTCCCTCCCTGTGATGGAAGTTGGAACGGCGGACAAACTAACTACTACTGTCCAACTCCTCGCCCTTGTCTGGTCCCCAATTCGGATCCCGATCAGCCACTCAGCCGTGCTTCTCCTTTGTCATCAACGGAACTCTGAGCAACTTGAGTTAACTACCTTCCATGGTCAGTTCTCTTGAAATATATCAAAAGCAACTCAAAACGTGATTTAGCTCAAAGGACTGTGGATTACTCCTTCGGCTGGTCGCTAAGCAAGAATGTTTTTGTTTTATCTTTATTTTAAAAATACGAGGCATTTTTACGCTCTTCTAGAATATTTCTTTGCCTTAGTCTCTGTGAAAATTAGTCTTAATAATAATTTCAAAATCTGGAATGTCCCTCACAGTCGATTTAGTGTCCCAGGAATAAGCATATACCTGAACAGTGCTGCGAACAGAATGACTGGATCAGGGAGGAGAGGGGCTTAAATCATTTTATTGAATTTTAGAAAAAATATACCACTTTACTTATCTGTCAACTAATATTCATTTGACAATGAAGTTAATGAAAAAGTGCTGCTTAAAATTTAAATTTAATTTAGCACGATTTAAGTTTGAAAAGAAAGTTTCTTTTTGTTTTCTGGGGGGGCTACAGTCCCTAAGCCTCCCCCTTGGTAGTGTCAATGACCTATAAGAACAGGAAGGTAAGATTTTTCTTCTCCTAAAATCCTTTATTTTATTTTACACTTTTTTTGTTTTATTTTGTCTTAGAGGATCTGTTGTTAATTATGGTTATCTGTGTTTGAAATTATTTTTCGAATTATATCGGCGCTTTTTCTTTTAAATAGACGGTCCTCTTTATGATTTTTTTAGTTAATCAATGAGGATGTTTATTTTCAGTTGATCTGAAATACCCAATTACCAATCCATTCAGCACCCTATGTCATAAAAAGCTCTCTATTGAAAATTCAAGCTCCTACTAATTTTTTACTTGTAGCAATTAAGTATCATTATATAAATTTGATTTTATAAATAGGGGTTTGGTTTGGTTTAGTCATTGTAGCAGCTATAGTCAAAATAAGATCCATTTAGGTGCCTTTACACTGTGCGAACCTCACCCTCGAACAGGTAATCCTCCGAACCTTGCCGCACCGGCTTACTACGAACAGCTATTTATACTTAAACGCGAAGTCAAAGCGAACACAACCGCACCTATGCACCTTAATTCAACAAATTTCATAAGAAAGACAGCTGACTTGGAACTAGCGGCTGATCTGAATTTGCAAACTTATCATGTTTGTTTGTTTAACGTCCATTTGTATGCTACTTAGGCTAATCGGACGATGCTACAGTGGGAGTCCTAAATTTTGCCTATCCAGGTATAATTAGGATAGGGATCTTTAACGAGTACCTGACATGGTACAGGCTCGGGACCTCCATTTTACGTCCTATCCGAGGGACGGCATAGCTAAGGACTTTTTACTCCCATTAAAAAATCCTAGGGCCACCGCTGAAATTGAACCCGCGATCTTTAGTATTGTAGGTTGCCATGCTAACCACAACACCACAGGTGACCCCCACAAACTTATCATGGATAAAATAAATGTCAGAAAAATGCTGAAGAAAGGTCACTAGCCCTATACCCGAACACACAAGCGAACAGATAAAGTACCTGTACTAGTTCGTGTGTTATTTTGATTTGCCGAACACTGATCCGGGCAAGCGGATCGAGGGTAAGGTTGGATTTAGTGTATAGGCGATTTAGTGTCCCTGGAACAAGCGTTAACCCCGGTGTTCCAGGGACACTAAATCGCCTATACACTAAATCCAACCTTACCCTCGATCCGCTTGCCCGGATCAGTGTTCGGCAAATCAAAATAACACACGAACTAGTACAGGTACTTTATCTGTTCGCTTGTGTGTTCGGGTATAGGGCTAGTGACCTTTCTTCAGCATTTTTCTGACATTTATTTTATCCATGATAAGTTTGTGGGGGTCACCTGTGGTGTTGTGGTTAGCATGGCAACCTACAATACTAAAGATCGCGGGTTCAATTTCAGCGGTGGCCCTAGGATTTTTTAATGGGAGTAAAAAGTCCTTAGCTATGCCGTCCCTCGGATAGGACGTAAAATGGAGGTCCCGAGCCTGTACCATGTCAGGTACTCGTTAAAGATCCCTATCCTAATTATACCTGGATAGGCAAAATTTAGGACTCCCACTGTAGCATCGTCCGATTAGCCTAAGTAGCATACAAATGGACGTTAAACAAACAAACATGATAAGTTTGCAAATTCAGATCAGCCGCTAGTTCCAAGTCAGCTGTCTTTCTTATGAAATTTGTTGAATTAAGGTGCATAGGTGCGGTTGTGTTCGCTTTGACTTCGCGTTTAAGTATAAATAGCTGTTCGTAGTAAGCCGGTGCGGCAAGGTTCGGAGGATTACCTGTTCGAGGGTGAGGTTCGCACAGTGTAAAGGCACCTAAATGGATCTTATTTTGACTATAGCTGCTACAATGACTAAACCAAACCAAACCCCTATTTATAAAATCAAATTTATATAATGATACTTAATTGCTACAAGTACAAAATTAGTAGGAGCTTGAATTTTCAATAGAGAGCTTTTTATGACATAGGGTGCTGAATGGATTGGTAATTGGGTATTTCAGATCAACTGAAAATAAACATCCTCATTGATTAACTAAAAAAATCATAAAGAGGACCGTCTATTTAAAAGAAAAAGCGCCGATATAATTCGAAAAATAATTTCAAACACAGATAACCATAATTAACAACAGATCCTCTAAGACAAAATAAAACAAAAAAAGTGTAAAATAAAATAAAGGATTTTAGGAGAAGAAAAATCTTACCTTCCTGTTCTTATAGGTCATTGACACTACCAAGGGGGAGGCTTAGGGACTGTAGCCCCCCCAGAAAACAAAAAGAAACTTTCTTTTCAAACTTAAATCGTGCTAAATTAAATTTAAATTTTAAGCAGCACTTTTTCATTAACTTCATTGTCAAATGAATATTAGTTGACAGATAAGTAAAGTGGTATATTTTTTCTAAAATTCAATAAAATGATTTAAGCCCCTCTCCTCCCTGATCCAGTCATTCTGTTCGCAGCACTGTTCAGGTATATGCTTATTCCTGGGACACTAAATCGACTGTGAGGGACATTCCAGATTTTGAAATTATTATTAAGACTAATTTTCACAGACACTAAGTGCACCACTTTGATCAGTTTTTTAAAAATAAACCTCAACCATTCTATGAATACGGCATTATACTGTTAGTGGAAAGATGGAAAAAACTTATATTAAATAATGGTCAATATATTGTAGATTGAAATTAATCTTAAGTGAATAATAGACTGAGTTTTATTTCATCCTTGAAAACCGAAAGGACTTATTCGCCAACCCAATACGCCTATTAAACTATTAAAGGTTAACTAGATATTAAACTATATGTTATTCCGGTAGTTTATATATGAATTTGGACTTTTTTTTCTTGTATTTTTGATGTTTGTTTTTTCTTTTTTCAAAATATAAAAACATATGCACACATTTAGCTTTTTATTTTTTATGAAAATGATAATCAAAACCGGAACAAACAGCCTGAATACTCTGAAAATTGAAGAAAAACTCCCAAAAATAGTAGTACCAGATGAAAAACAATGGAAGATAAAGGTCACTGCTAAGCGGAAGATGGAACAAACGCTGGTCTGAAATTGAGTTCACTAAATCAAGTTTGGAGTTATTGGTGCCCATTGACCGCAACGGACAGCTCTGCTTTTCATTATTTCCGTAGCTATTCAAAATGGCCGTGTTTACTAGTACACCGTTTTCGAAATTAATCCTCGTCTAACCCCCCCCCCCCCCCCCAACCCTGCCCCTACTAAGTTAATATTGTTCGTTGCTAGTTAGCTTTTAAGCAGGTAACCAGGTATCGTTTTGATTACATTTCAGGAGCAGCTCAGATAATAATTAACTCCATTACTAAAACGGTGTAGCGTTTTAATTTTTTTTCTTCTTCTTTTTTTTTTTTTTTTCTATCAACCGTTTTAAATTTTTCATCTTAAATTTTTTCAACCATCATGGTCATAAATGACCAAGGAAGGCATAAATGCCTTCCTTACTAACTTGGTGACGACGCGGTCAGTCTTTTTGGAGGATCTAGGTCAAAATATTTTGCAGTTCGCGCTTATAGACCTTAAAAACCAAGAAAAATTAAAACCAACAACATTGAAATACTTTATTTTATAAATGAAGTTTAAAAAAATTATACCGACATGATTCATGCATCAAAATTTTTACTTTTGAGTGTAGATCAAAGAAAAATTGCAGCCGTTTCGTAGTGTTCCAATCACTAAAAGCTAGTTGGAAAAAATTATTTTCAAATCTGTATTGACTAATTAAGTAATTTAATTGTAAAATGAACTAATTAATTGGCTACAATGTAAGCGTTGAAATTGATTTTGCAATATGATATTGCAATTTTTAGTAAAATCCATTTGTAACACATATTTAATTAATATATTTTATTAATATATTTAATTAATTATTAAATTTTAATAAATAAACTCAAATAAAACTCTTCAAACTCAAAAGCCCACATATATAATTAAATGTTTGTTGTTTGTTTGTTTAACGTCTCTTTATGCCAGTAAGGCTAATCGGACGATGCTACAGAGGGAGTCCTAAATTTTGCCTATCCAGGTATAAATAGAATAGGGATCTTTAACGAGTAGCTGACATCGCACAGGCTCGGGACCTCTATTTAACCTCCTCTCCGATGGGGAACCATCGACCTTTAGTATTGTAGGTTGCCATGCTACATGCACTAACTACAAGTGACCCCAAATGATTAAATTATTTGAAAGGTAAGTACATGCTATTTCCATCCGTAATACATGGTTGTATTAGAATATAATTTTATAGAACAGAATAAATGGAAGAGGTTTTAGCCACATTGATTTATATACGAAACTTTTAAATATAATTTTACTGCATTATAATCAAATATAAAAATAAAAAATTATAATTCAAACATCTCTAATAATATTATACCATTAGATAGAGAATTCCATCCTCCTACCAGTGATTTTTATTAATTAGGTAAATTGGGGACTGATTAATGCTGAAGTTATTTTTCGATGCATTTTTTATCTCTAGGAAAAAAAATATGATTTATAGTCAAGCATTTTTTCCCATCATGAAAAATTATTATGGTAATTCTTATCTGCATTAAATGTGGAATGACTAAACAAATGATGCAATTAATACCAATTTCCATTATTCATTGACGTGGTAACCTAAATAGTTTCCGAGGCAATGAAATTTGAGATTGAATTATCTAAATTTCAAGCAATGATCATGAACTGCTATTATGCTAGATTTGCTATGGATGTTTTCAAATACTAATAAAATGTTAATTGTTTTTTTAACGACAGTGAAAAATTTAAAAAAAAAAATGAAAAACTTTCTCGTAGAATGAGAATCATCCACTAACAGATTTTTCTCTGGCTGCAGAGGTCCGGAATTTCTGCATTTAGATCAATTTTAACCCAAATTTTAAATTTGTCTTCAAACCCGAGAGCTCCGCTACGGAGACAATGCAAATTATTTTCAGTTTTTAACATATGAGCCCCTTAAAGCACAAGTGGTGTAATTCCAATTTGCGTTTTGTTTTTTTTGTTAGGCATTGTATTGTGTAGGGAAAACTGTGTTTAATGCACTAACAGTGTAACTCCTAGTTTCCCATATTTGTGCATACATTTGTGGTGAAACAAGTAGTACCAAAACGTCTTAACATAACAAACCCTTTAATATCTCAAAACATAAAATTGTGCTTTAAGGGGCTTATATAAGGACATAAACAAATCGTAAAAACTATTTATAGGATATTTCGATTTAGGTTATAAATGACGGTCGCGGCTTGCGATGTTTTTCATTATTTTTATAGTATTGTACGTTAATCTTTTAACATCGGATATATTTCGGGGTTTTAATTCAACTTTTATTTCCTCAATTGTACAATAATTTAGTTCGGGGTTCCAAATAATCCCTTTACTTTGATTTGGTTTCCCACGTGCTTCTACTTTAACCGGAAAGTTAATAAGTAGATTTTCACATCACACATTTTAGGAGCTTTTCTGATTGGATATCTGAGAAAACGTTAACTAAAAGGGTCCCATCTCGTAATTTTTTAAGTGTTTTTACTTCTCCAATTAGATTTTTTATGCTTTTATGTAAAGGAACGGCGAAACCTTTGTGAAATCTAAGGGATTTCCATCGTTATCCGCTCCGGTTCTCTTAATTATCAAAAATTTTACACAATTTTTAAGTCTATTTTCGGTATTCCCAAAAAACGTCTCTTTAAATTTAGATTTAAAAAAAAAATTATATAAAATTTAAAAACATTAATTTCTTTTTTCAAACTATGTGTTCTTGAAGCTTCACAAATACATGGAACCTAAATTTCATTACACAATTCCTTACTTTTTTCTAAAAGTTTACTGTATAATATTACGTTTTCAGGGTGTACGTTTTCGTGAATAAGTTGCGTCGAGTTGCCGGTAGGTATTAACCGGCACATTAACACCTCTTGAGGGAAAAGATCAATCCCGAACTAAATCAGAGGAGGTGGGACGCTAATGAGCGATGTAAGGCAGGATCGGAAACCCAGTGGGACGGAAGCTAAGATGGTTGTAGCGGGATTTGAGTAATGTGCGGTTGTGGCCTGGCGTTGCCAACCTGCGGTTTGCAGGAAATGTGTTCTAGCTTAAAGGAACAGCTCCAGATAACGTTACTCTCCTTGTAATAAATTTAAATATATTCCATTGCATAGTTTGGGGGTAAATGAAACATTTTATTTAAATTTTTAAAACGATTCGTTCTATGGCAACGTAGCTTCTGCTGGCATGGAATTGGTTATGCAAGTGTTGTGCCTGTAACTGAAGCTGAAAAGTCCCCCTCCCCCCCTTTTTATGAATATATTGCATTGACCAGACCATTTAACCTTTATCTGTCCGAAATATGAAAAACCAGGAACTTTGCTGCCGGGCACGGAATTAGGTATAAATGTCTGTCTCATAGACAGACGCCATGTTACGTTGTTTCAATCATCCAAGTTACAACACTTTATTGGCCTTGGAAATTGGGGGCGTAGGAGGGCAAGTTTGGAAAACATTAAAAGTTATGCTTTAATGCTACGAGTACTACCCACTATTAACCCTTTGCACTCGGCATCGTTTCGGACGTTACCTACCGGCAACTCGACGCAACTTATTCACGAAAACGTACACCCTGAAAACGTAATATTATACAGTAAACTTTTAGAAAAAAGTAAGGAATTGTGTAATGAAATTTAGGTTCCATGTATTTGTGAAGCTTCAAGAACACATAGTTTGAAAAAAGAAATTAATGTTTTTAAATTTTATATAATTTTTTTTTTAAATCTAAATTTAAAGAGACGTTTTTTGGGAATACCGAAAATAGACTTAAAAATTGTGTAAAATTTTTGATAATTAAGAGAACCGGAGCGGATAACGATGGAAATCCCTTAGATTTCACAAAGGTTTCGCCGTTCCTTTACATAAAAGCATAAAAAATCTAATTGGAGAAGTAAAAACACTTAAAAAATTACGAGATGGGACCCTTTTAGTTAACGTTTTCTCAGATATCCAATCAGAAAAGCTCCTAAAATGTGTGATGTGAAAATCTACTTATTAACTTTCCGGTTAAAGTAGAAGCACGTGGGAAACCAAATCAAAGTAAAGGGATTATTTGGAACCCCGAACTAAATTATTGTACAATTGAGGAAATAAAAGTTGAATTAAAACCCCGAAATATATCCGATGTTAAAAGATTAACGTACAATACTATAAAAATAATGAAAAACATCGCAAGCCGCGACCGTCATTTATAACCTAAATCGAAATATCCTATAAATAGTTTTTACGATTTGTTTATGTCCTTATATAAGCCCCTTAAAGCACAATTTTATGTTTTGAGATATTAAAGGGTTTGTTATGTTAAGACGTTTTGGTACTACTTGTTTCACCACAAATGTATGCACAAATATGGGAAACTAGGAGTTACACTGTTAGTGCATTAAACACAGTTTTCCCTACACAATACAATGCCTAACAAAAAAAACAAAACGCAAATTGGAATTACACCACTTGTGCTTTAAGGGGCTCATATGTTAAAAACTGAAAATAATTTGCATTGTCTCCGTAGCGGAGCTCTCGGGTTTGAAGACAAATTTAAAATTTGGGTTAAAATTGATCTAAATGCAGAAATTCCGGACCTCTGCAGCCAGAGAAAAATCTGTTAGTGGATGATTCTCATTCTACGAGAAAGTTTTTCATTTTTTTTTTTAAATTTTTCACTGTCGTTAAAAAAACAATTAACATTTTATTAGTATTTGAAAACATCCATAGCAAATCTAGCATAATAGCAGTTCATGATCATTGCTTGAAATTTAGATAATTCAATCTCAAATTTCATTGCCTCGGAAACTATTTAGGTTACCACGTCAATGAATAATGGAAATTGGTATTAATTGCATCATTTGTTTAGTCATTCCACATTTAATGCAGATAAGAATTACCATAATAATTTTTCATGATGGGAAAAAATGCTTGACTATAAATCATATTTTTTTTCCTAGAGATAAAAAATGCATCGAAAAATAACTTCAGCATTAATCAGTCCCCAATTTACCTAATTAATAAAAATCACTGGTAGGAGGATGGAATTCTCTATCTAATGGTATAATATTATTAGAGATGTTTGAATTATAATTTTTTATTTTTATATTTGATTATAATGCAGTAAAATTATATTTAAAAGTTTCGTATATAAATCAATGTGGCTAAAACCTCTTCCATTTATTCTGTTCTATAAAATTATATTCTAATACAACCATGTATTACGGATGGAAATAGCATGTACTTACCTTTCAAATAATTTAATCATTTGGGGTCACTTGTAGTTAGTGCATGTAGCATGGCAACCTACAATACTAAAGGTCGATGGTTCCCCATCGGAGAGGAGGTTAAATAGAGGTCCCGAGCCTGTGCGATGTCAGCTACTCGTTAAAGATCCCTATTCTATTTATACCTGGATAGGCAAAATTTAGGACTCCCTCTGTAGCATCGTCCGATTAGCCTTACTGGCATAAAGAGACGTTAAACAAACAAACAACAAACATTTAATTATATATGTGGGCTTTTGAGTTTGAAGAGTTTTATTTGAGTTTATTTATTAAAATTTAATAATTAATTAAATATATTAATAAAATATATTAATTAAATATGTGTTACAAATGGATTTTACTAAAAATTGCAATATCATATTGCAAAATTAATTTCAACGCTTACATTGTAGCCAATTAATTAGTTCATTTTACAATTAAATTACTTAATTAGTCAATACAGATTTGAAAATAATTTTTTCCAACTAGCTTTTAGTGATTGGAACACTACGAAACGGCTGCAATTTTTCTTTGATCTACACTCAAAAGTAAAAATTTTGATGCATGAATCATGTCGGTATAATTTTTTTAAACTTCATTTATAAAATAAAGTATTTCAATGTTGTTGGTTTTAATTTTTCTTGGTTTCTAAGGTCTATAAGCGCGAACTGCAAAATCTTTTGACCTAGATCCTCCAAAAAGACTGACCGCGTCGTCACCAAGTTAGTAAGGAAGGCATAAATGACCATGATGGTTGAAAAAATTTAAGATGAAAAATTTAAAACGGTAGATCAAAAAAAAAAAAAAAAGAAAAAAAGGAAAAAAAATTAAAACACGACCCCGTTTAGTAATGGAGTTAATTATTATCTGAGCTGCTCCTGAAATGTAATCAAAACGATACCTGGTTACCTGCTTCAAAGCTAACTAGCAACGAACAATATTAACTTAGTAGGGGCAGGGTTGGGGGGGGGGGGGTTGGAGGTTAGACGAGGATTAATTTCGAAAACGGTGTACTAGTAAACACGGCCATTTTGAATAGCTACGGAAATAATGAAAAGCAGAGCTGTCCGTTGCGGTCAATGGGCACCAATAACTCCAAACTTGATTTAGTGAACTCAATTTCAGACCAGCGTTTGTTCCATCTTCCGCTTAGCAGTGACCTTTATCTTCCATTGTTTTTCATCTGGTACTACTATTTTTGGGAGTTTTTCTTCAATTTTCAGAGTATTCAGGCTGTTTGTTCCGGTTTTGATTATCATTTTCATAAAAAATAAAAAGCTAAATGTGTGCATATGTTTTTATATTTTGAAAAAAGGAAAAAACAAACATCAAAAATACAAGAAAAAAAAGTCCAAATTCGTATATAAACTAGCGGAATAACTTATAGTTTAATATGTAGTTAACCTTTAATAGTTTAATAGGTGTATTAGGTTGGCGAATAAGTCCTTTCGGTTTTCAAGGATGAAATAAAACTCAGTCTATTATTCACTTAAGATTAATTTCAATCTACAATATATTGACCATTATTTAATATAAGTTTTTTCCATCTTTCCACTAACAGTATAATGCCGTATTCATAGAATGTTTGAGGTTTATTTTTAAAAAAACTGATCAAAGTGGTTTTTGACGTCCTCTTACTTTAGGAATTTCTTTTCCTTCCTTCCATTGGAGTTCTGCTGAGACCAGAATGAGTGGTGTCGCTTAGAACTAGGCCTGGTAAATAGGGAGGGTGAGGCAAAAGTTCCTATCCAAGTCTTATTATACAATAATTTACCTCGAGTGACCAATGAGGTGTGGGGCCTAGTGTTGTCATGGTGGAACACAACACCCTTCCGATTTGCTAGTTGTGGGAGTTTTGTTTTAATCGATTGGTTCATTTAAATTTTAGTTAATTTTGAGCAGTATAGAATTGAATCAATTGTTTGTCCTGTTGGCAAAAGTTTCATATCAAATAACAACCCTGAAATCCCACCATATGCGATGCATTATCTTCTTTGACTTAAGCCATTCGGGGTTTGACATTCTTCTTGGAACCTTAGTACTTGGTCCCCAATATTTTGTATGGACATTATCGTAAAAGATCCATTTTTTTATCTCCTGTTACCAACATTTTCCTAAATGGGTCGTTTTGTTGCCGTTTCCGCATTGAATCACAAACAGAAGAGACATGTGTGTTGCCAAGTTGATTTCTGTTAGAGAGTAAGGGCAGAGTTGGGCATATTTAAATAAAAATGTAATCATGAGTATGTCTAATAATCAAAACTGTGAATAATGATTGTAATCAACATTCACAAATCATTCTTTAGCGCGGAATCATTAATCATGAATTGTATTAATCACTAGTCGTGGAGTATTCATGAATATAATGTATTCAACAATCATGAATGACCATTATTCATTATTAAATGTTAGTCAGTAATCATGATTAAGAAGAATTCATTATTCATGATTACTAATTACTCATTAATCATGACTAATGGGAATTCACTACTCATGATCACAGATCATTCATTAATCATGAATAATATAAATTCATTAATCATGATTACGAAAAAAATCACAATTCTGAGTCTTACTAATCATGAATGATGATTGAAAATTCGTTTGCTCTTTCCATTCTTATAATAGACCTTTAAAAATACCCATTGGAATTAGGGTCTAATTCTTTGCTTGTGACTTCAAATGCTGTTCAGTTGACTACACCCACTTGTCCTTGCTCGTTAGGACAACTTTTAATTCAGAAATGCATCCTCGTCTTTTAAATTTAAATGAATAATGATTATGAATATATCATATTCATGATTGATGATTGGTGAATTTTTGTTATTCATGATTGATGAATATTAGGTATTCATGAATGATGAATATTATATTAATAGCTCATGAATATATTTTATTCATGAATAATGACTAACTGAATTTATGAATATTCGTTAATCATGAATGACTGAATACCAGTTATTCATTATTCATTTCAAATGAATACCATAAACACTCAATAGTCATTAAAAATACTCAGCACTGATTATGAATAATGGTTATTCATCATTCATTTGTTTTATGATTACAATTATTCATATCCATTAATCATTATTCAGATTACAATTTGCCCAACTCTGAGTAAGGGACCCAAATACTACGCCTTGAAACTCAGCGAATGTGTTAATAGTGTTCTCCGCTTGTGTGCGACGCATTTAGGGCCATAACAATCTCTCGCACTCATAGGGTGGTATTTTGATAAACAATGGCCTTAACATTGCTCGTTTAAATTTCATGTGGGCGACCTACCGTGGAGTATCATCGATTTCAAAATTTCCTAAATGAAATTTTGACAGATACGTTCGGTTTAGGTATCATCGCCATAAACACATCATCTTCTGCACCACGCTTACCTTTAATTGAACACACTACTAAGCTAGTTTCAACAAGATTTAACAGGGATAGTCGTTGAAATATTACAAACATGATTAACAATCCACCTCAGGGATTAATTCATCAGGTGAGGAATTCACCATGGTTGTCCTTTTGTTGATCTATTTTTTTTTCTGTAGTTTCCATTTAGTGATATATTCCAAATATATTGTAGACTTGAGGTAGCTGAAAAAACCACAGGACCGTCAAGAAGACCTGCCCAGACACACACACTTATCTTGCCCGGATTGGAACCAGTGTTGACTCTACGTGACTATTAATAACTTTCTGAATGGAAGATCACAGCCCAGGAGTTGGAACTCCGGGCAAGGGAATATTTTAACAGACATTTCACTCCCTACATCTACTACCAACCCTAGTAAAATATTTTTATGGGATCTGAATTCGGGTAGAAACACCCTCATGGACATTTAATGTTATAAATAAATACGTGCACTTATAGTTTGGATATAAATAATATTGTTACACTAATGCGGGTTTAAATAATTAATTCAAAGGTTATATAGATGAGCCTCCACCGGAAATTACCTCCAAATAAAATAAAAATGCCAAACCATCAATTAGGGAATAAAGTCTGAACTGACATTGTTTAGATTGACACGTTAGGTTATGCAACATCTTATTATTTATTAAAACTTGGGAAGCTGCATGCTAAGTCCATTTTATACCTTGCAATCTTTGGTAATATGTTTTTATTTATCTCCATTATTTCAAAACTCTGCCATTGATTACCTTCATATGCAAGAGCTATTTAATATAAGAAAAGATGTTATTAACTACATTAGAATTAATTCGATTAAAAGTATCTTCTAAGGAAACAAAGCTTTTACTTCGTTATAAAATATTAAGGTTCAGAATATCATACTTAAAAGAATTGTCTTAAAATTGTTTAGAATATTAAAATCCTTTATATTAAAGCGTAATTAATATTTTAAAAATGTTATTTCTTAATATTTTTTATCTGAAAGTATTAGCGATAACAAAAAAGAGAAAGAATGATTATTATTTTATTAAATACTCCATGAATTAAGGAATAAAAGCTTTAAAGAGACGGGAGGTAAAAAATTAAAATAACTCTCCTCTTCTGACGAAGTAACCCATTTATAATGAATGACACCTAATTTTCATAACAAAGGGAAATTAAGTAAATGCCGACCTGGAACTAATCGAGGAAAGAAAGAAAGAAAAAAGACAGGAAAAAAAACGAATTACATTCACGAATATACAATAAAACCTGAAATAATGGTAGTACACTCACTATGAAAACAAAAATAATTCGCATCCAGGTGTTTATACATCAAATACGACATTGTATTAGCAATTTATTCATTTATCCACTTATGGAGTTATTTTTAATTATCAAAAATAAAATATAGTTTCCCTTCGGTTGTTTTGGAAATTCCTGAATACATTCAGTATTTGACAAAAGTTTTTTTTTAATTTTATTAAAAGTTACTTTTTTTTTTAAGCCCTTGTGGGTTTCTGAAACGTAACGTTAATAGATAAAATGTAAGAGACGTAAATGGGTGGACTAAATGTGGGTACTGACCATTCTTTTTATTCTGTTTAAATATCGGTTCCCAACCTTTTTTTGGAATTTTCACTTTGAATCAATCTATTAAAATAAAAGATAAAATAAGTTTTGAATGAATAATATTTACCACAAATAATGAATGAATAACATGAGATATTTTTAATAACTTAACTGGGGTTATCACAGAGGAATATTTTATCAAAAATTCGCATCAAGTTTATTTTTAGAATTTAATAAATTATTAAAGGCACTCATTTTACGAGATTGATGTGGTACGATTATTCGAAATTTCTTGAAAATGAAATTCACTCCATCAAAGAGGAAATTTACTGAGCAAAGTCTCTCTCTCCTGCCATCTTGGCCAAATAAAGTGATGAATTAAATTACTTCCAAATGGAGTGTATTTGCGCACGACAGAAATATGCCCACCTGGAACCGAGTTGATGGAATGTAATATTATTTCATAATATAATGTCATAGAGAGGGTAAAAGTTTTTCTCATCAAGGTTTCGTCATCAAATAAAGAAAGAGGAACTGTTGAGAACTCATACATAAAACATGACTGGATATTTTTGACGCACCATTTTTTGAAGTGTTCATTATTGTTTCTTTCTTTTTTTACATTTAATGACGCTTTTAGCCTTAAATTGACGTCTTCGAAAAATATATGTCTATTTTTTATTCCAAATTATCTTTCTTTCTTGTTTTTGGCCTGTCAGACCGGACAGATAACATTTTTTTATTATGTTAGCAATTAATAAAGCAGATTTTATACATATTTTCCCTATGTATCGGATTGCAATCTCTCTTAAAAAAGTCGAAATTAATTTAAAGGTTGGCATAGGGCCGCGGCGTGGCCGAGGGTATAGCGTCTCCGACTCCCACACTGGCGGTGCGGGTTCGAATCCCGCCCAAGCCCACTTGATTCTGTTCGGTAACGGCCTCACTGAACAGACTAAGCGGCTTGCCATGAATTAGAAGAGGTTGGTTACCCGTAGATAACCCTTCCCGATTAGCCCTCGTGGCATAAAGCGGGAGGAGTTTAAAAAAAAAAAAAAGAAAAAAAAAAAAAAAAAAAGGTTAGCATAGAATTGATTACCTGAATTTAAAAAGACATTTCACAGATACCACGTGTATACCTTTGTGACATTAGGACTTTGGAGACGATACTTCTGGAGTGTTATTAGGGGATTGGTCACCAGCTTCTTGACTCATGAGTAGTGATGTAAAACTATCGATAGTTTTTAACTATCGAGACTATCGATAGTACAATCGAAAACTTTTTTTAAAGGGGACAAGTGATAGCCTCTAAGCTTCCATGAGCGATAAAATTCATTTTGATGAAGAAGAAAAAAATGTTAAAGCAGAATTTCATTTATTTGTCTAACGAAAATGCTTATCTACTCTATATATAATAGTAATTTCAATTGAGAAGTATCAACTTAAATTAACTGATCCTTCCTTATCTTTTCACTGACTGAACTTCAAGGTAGGCAGCGCTATGGGACTCTGAATTAAATAATTAATAATTAAGAAAGAAAACCCATTGATAGGCTAAAGACATGTGAATTCCTCTTGCCTAAACATATGAAAAATTTATTGGTTTGCTCATATATGTCTTCCGACTTGATGGAATAATATAAAAAAGAACTGATTAATGACATAGAGACTAAATTCATTTTTTTTTTTTTTTTTTATAATATATTTTCAACCTCTCTAAATCAACTGCTTGAGAGTACTGTATATGAGATACTCCCGTTCCGAAAAAAGCTTTGTCCAAGCAAGTGTCACAAAAACATCCTTTTTTGTTCAGGAAGATTATTCCGCCATATTCAAAGCAAACTCCTTGAAGAAGACGAATAAGGTTGCGTTTTAAATGTTATTTTGTCCGATTTTGTTGTGGAGACTATTTACAGTTTTACATCACTAATATACATAGTAATACTGGAAATTGTTTTAATTCACTGACGAAATGCATCTCATATTTGATTTGAATCGACTCAAGATAAATCCATCCACTGGCTGTCAACCTTAATGCCCCCTCACGCTATTTTTTAAGACTTGAGGACAGAATTGGAATAATCAATTTAACTTTGAAAAAACAACGAGAACAAAACAACCTATATTACAGTAGTGGATCTAGAAATTTACTAACTAAAGAAATACAAATATTACCTACTTCGTTGAGAGAGACCACAAAAATGATCCCTCAGGTAAGTTTGTTGTGTTATGAGTTTATTTATTTTGTATTAAAAAAAACAAGCGATGCGTTAATAACTAAATAGTTCCGCAAAGACATTGAGGGTACTTTACCTTTTTCAAATTTATCCAACATAAAAGGAGTTGGATTCTATTTGGCTTTCCTTACTTCTTGGAAGATTAAGTTGGTTAATTTGCTCAGTGGTAACCCTCCACCACAATTTTAATCAAGTCTTATTTGTGTGTGGTATTATAATTAGTACGGTAGATGTATAACCAGACGGTCAAGGCTAAAGCTATTTTAATATTTTATTTATGCCTTACTTTGCGCAATTTTTATATCAGATTCGGTTCAATAGAAGATTAATTTTTGGAAATGGAAATATAAATAAAGCAAATTTAACTGGTCAGGTCTGGAATGTCCCAGAACAATGTGGACAGTTCTACGTCTTCGTGGACTAGGCGCGAAAGGTCTATACCCAAACAGTTCGTTCCAACCGCCTATTTTGTTCCAACAGACGGTCTGGGAGTTTACGCCATGTGTTTTTTTTCTTTTTTTTTTTTTCTTATCGATTCAACGTTGCAATATTTTCTCGTTTATAACTACTTTCATGTTAAAAATTTATTCCCTACAACGTATTTAAAAAAAATCTTACTATAGTCCATTCTACGTCGAGCTGGCAGTATATGTGTTGCCTAGGGAGTTCTGTCTCTCTCTAACACGCGCCGCACTAGATTACTCTGTCCTATTTTCTCTGTGCGACGTTGCCACTAATTTTAACTTCGTCCTATCTTTTGGGGAAAAATTCTATAATGTACAGAATTTGATTCCCTATCAGCCTATCCTAAAAATAAATATAAAAGATAAATCTACAATTGCAATAAATTATTTTTGGTAATTTTGTAATCTTTATTTAATCGCCTGCAGGGGTACACCTATGATTCTTGGGTGTTCCCCAGGGTCACGATCTCGGCGCATCTTTCGCTCACATTTAAAAATTAAATAGTCCAGCTGTATGCTTCCCACAATTTTCGGACAGAGCTTAAATTTAAATTTGAATTGTCCTTTTTACAAGGGGTATGCCAACATTTCATAGTCTGCTATAGTACGAAAATTCCTCGCTGGCTAATTTTAAAAAATCGAAAATGCCATTTTTTAATTTTAATTTTGCCATTAAATAGGAAAGGAACAACACTACAACCATTTATTTTCTTTGTTACGAGTGTAAGTAATGTCCGGTGTTTTATTAGTCTTTATGAAAAATTTCAAAGCTATATCTCTAAAAATGAGGGCTCAAGGACGAGAGAAACAAGAATTTCCATTGAACTATTTAAGTAAAAAAATTACCAAAAATAATTTATCGCGATTGTAGATTCATTTTTTGTGTTTTATTTTTAGGATATGCTGATAGAGAACCAAATTCTGCTCATTATAAAAGTTAAAAAATAAAATGAAGTTTTTCAGAATTTTAACGTGAACACCGGGTAAATTTGAAGATTTGGCAACAGCGCACGAGATTTACTGCCATCTTGACGTGGAATGGACTATAGTTAATCTTCATTAGAATGTACAATAGTTGAAACGAAAAGTTTTTCAGTCTCACGAAGCAATAAAAACTCGTGGAAGTACCTTTTTAAGAAGAAGCGATCCTAACATTGGAAATGAAATTCCCCAAATCTGTTACCTGAAGTGTAATTTTAATTTTCAACTTATTAGTGGTTTTGTTGTCAACACGAGGGTACTAAACATGGGCAGGTCCAGTCAGCTGTAAAAGTGGGAGGGGGCGTAACCCCCCAGCACATCTTGATACGCCCACGAACTCTTCAACTTTTATGTTCCTTTCGCACAATTAACATGCTACTTCCACCATATACCCATTATTTGTTCTTCAGGTTATTTCCTTGTTCTTTGCGTTATTCTCTTGCTATTAGTAAAATTAAATTCTGTTTTAAAATATATCTCTATCTTGCGGGGAAAACTAGACCCCAAATCACTTTTCAGTGTTTAGGGATAGAAATAATGGAAAATAACTTTTCAGGATAGCGTTTTGAAACTGTTCCTCTTCAGTGTTAATTGATTTTTTTTTTTTTATAAACTGTTTTTCCAATGACCATCATATTTTACATACTTGACCCTAGTGTGATTGACTATTACATTAATTGTCAAAATCTATTACTCATCAATATTGACACATCTGATTTTTTTTTTTTAAAAATTCGAGTTAACTTGTTGGATTCGTTGTGAATCCAATAGTTATAGAAAAGCAGTAAACAGCTTATTTTAGTTTACTACTACCTTATTTTCTTTATTATAGACTTTTTAGTGCACTTTTATGGAACACCGAACGGAAAATTTTACTATGAATCCGAATTTTCGAGTTACCAATTTTCTTCTCGGCAATGAAGTACAGTTATATTATATTTAAAAAATTAAAAAATATCATTGGATATATTAAATGGTATCAACAGTTCCCAAAACCGGTGATACGGTTATTAAACTTTTACATTATTAAAAATATATGATGCGTTAAATTATATAAAATTGATGAAGCAATATTGACTTTCATATTTATGATCTTAAAATAAAAATAAAGTCTTTATTTAATGAAGATTTCTATTAAATAAAGACTTCATTTTCATTTCACACAAGATTCATTCTAAAGATGAAAATTTCTATTAAACGAATTATTTTCCAGGATGCGTTGTGTTTGGCTCTGTATAAATTTACATTCATATAAGATGTTTTTAATCAATATATTACAAAATAAAAAATTAAAACAAATTAATTATTGTAATACATTTTCAAGTAGTTTAAACTTTTATTTAAATTTTTTTTTTTTATCTTTCCGAGAAAATAAGGATTTAAGAACATAAGTTATCGATGGGGATCTTATTTTTGTCAAGTAATTGTTTTTTAAGTTGATAATAGACGTATTGGATAAGACAATTTTTTTTTTTTTTTTATTGACTGCTGCAATAGGGCGTTTCCCGCAATCCCTTAAAGTCATTTGCGGGAACGATTGTAGAAATTTTAATTTTGAACCGAAAATGCGAGAATTTTCTCAACCCATCTCTAAATTAAATTAATAAAAAAATATAAACAAAACATTCGCTCACGTTTTGTAACCTCTTTTAAAGATTGGAATACGAAGTGCGAATATGACCTATTAGATTATGACAGGATTGTATATATACCTATATAATCCGGGCCTTAGTAATTAAAATATTCAAATTAATATAAGATATCTTTCTAAGAAAAAATAACGTTGTTATCACCTTGAATTAGAGCTACCTCTCATCATATAAATTCCTAAGTAAATCTTTTTTTTTTATTATCGGGGTGGGGTGGATGCGGGAATTACACACGAATTTTATTAGCCAATAATGGTAGACGCCCTGTCTGAAATAAATTGAAATGTGGTATTTGGAAGAAAAGTACAATTGAAATGAAAAGGAAATGGTTTTTCATAGCTCCTCAAAATTGAGTTAAAACGTTTAAACCTTTTATATGATTTGAGTTACTCATTCCATCACATTTGTAAATTAAATGTGACCTGGATTAATATTGTGTTCAAAATCTGAACCTGGGAAATTCCATTTTTTTTTTTTTTTTTAGATCTATAGATTTTTCGAAATAACCACAGCATTGTATCTTAAGAAGGAGTGAAGTACCCTCTATTTATAAAGGACAATCTCATAGAAAGGGAGTCTCTTATAATAAAAAAAAATAATAATAATAAATTTACTCCCAAAAAAAAGGAAGGTTGAGTCCTCCTTTTTTAGCTGAAGGTACTTCGATTAGGAAGGTTCCTATGAAAAGATTACTTCTTCTATCCCCGCTTGGGCCATTGTATCATTATGGAAGCTGATCTTTTTCCAGCCTGGCTAAATATCAGGAGCTTTTTTTCTTTTGTGTGGCGGTTTTTTTTTTTTCTTTGTCCTCGCTGGCAAATCCTTTCTTCGGGAGAGATTCTTTAACGTAGTCACCTGGGACCGGGCAAAGGTTCAGGTAAGCTTTGCGATATGCTACAAAGAAATGAAACTCCACAGTCCGAAGTGAAAGATTGGCTTTAGGGTTTTTGAAGAAAGGCTCAATCGTGTTTGAAGAAAAGGTTAACTCACCTGTAACGACGGATTGAGATTCGGATAATAAAAAAAAAAAACCTTCTAATATTACTAACCTACTGTGCTAAACATTTTTCGCTTCTTTCATTTTTTTATTTTTTATTTTTTTTTATTAACATTTCATAAGAAGTACCCTTCCATGGAGCTTGGGCTTCTCTTTTAGTAGAATAATTACAAAAGAGGAATGTTTACTTTGATATTTTTAGGGTAGACATTAACATATTTACTCTGGAAAAGAAGAGAAATTCTCAAAAATCTTTAAAAATATTGTTATTGTGTCAACTATGATAATAGAGTATTTATTTTATTATCCGCTATACTATTTTTAGAAAATGTCACTTAGACCCTTTACCTGCATAAAGATAAGTCAAGCGATTATATTCATTGATCAGTAGTATTTTTTATTCTATTTTTTGGGGTGCTCTACTGTCATACAATATTGTTATAATAAACTTAATTTTAATTTTGAATAGATAAAAATTTACATAAATATAAATTATTCATTTTTATTCACTTCGATTAGCGAACTTTGTTTTATCGAATGCCACTGAACTTAGTCTCCTATAAATGCAACTCGAGTGAGGTGTTGAGATGAATTATAGGTTTCACAACATAATCTACACACGGATTATTGGGTTCAAATATCACTACTATAGTTCACAGCAATTATGCGTATTAGATTTTTTATTTTCTGTTATATTTAAAAATAATTGAGTCGTGCTTAAATTCGTGTATCTTTTCTAAAGAGCCGGCAACTTAAAGCTATATATATTTTTTGGAAATGCGATGCACGTTGAACTGAACGAGTTTCAAGATTTTTAGATGTGTGTCTGATTGATTCTTCTTAAAATAAATGTCTGTCATTTACTTATTATGATCATTATTTTGTATCTAATTTCGGTTACATTATTTGTGCCACATCTCCTGGTTTCTCTGTTGATCCTCTTATGTTACTAGGTTTATTTGCACATTTATTGTAATTAAAGAATTCGGTTATAAATTTTTGAATTGTATTAAATCGGATCGGACCTTCATTAATTATTGAATTTAGTGTTTTATTGTATTATTAATTTATTTTATCAAGTGAGGTCTTTTCATATTTATTCATTTGTTCAATAAATGTATTTCCTTGTGTAGGAATCGTATTTTATTATCCATCTATTTATTTTTTTCATATCCTTCTATGCTATGTATTTAAGATGCCAAGTAAATTTTAATACAAATAATTATTCTTTTAAAAAGTTATTCGAAAATCGTCTATGTATTAATACAATATTAAATATACAATCATAAATGGGCAAATAACCCTTGGGATAAGAGAGCCCACTAAAAAAACAGAAGCATATGATACAAATAGTTATGCCCGACTTAATTAAATCAGTTAATCAGGTAAATTAATACACCTTTGGTCTACTGCTCTGTTAGTTCATCCTAGTTTTAAAACTTTAGTTTATTTTAACATAGTTCCGGTGGTTTTATATGATTTTTAGTTAATATATTTGGACCTTAGAAGACAAGCGGTCTAAGTGATGGTTTTCCGATTTAGAGTAAATAACAATGCTGAAAAAAAAAATAATAGAATATTTTGTATTGACTTTTTTTTTTTTGGGAATGAGTAAATAACTGATTATGAGGTTATGAGATCTTTTAGATGGATATTGTCAGCTGATGATAAATAATATTCTAAAAAAATATTTAACGGTTGAGAGACGAAAAGGTTTTAAATGCCAGCTCAAAAGAATGGAAAACAGAACCGCGTTTTGTTTGGTTGCGGTGACCAGTTCGCTCTAGTAATTTCAAACATGATTCAGTGAAGTCAGTTTTGGTCCCACTGCTCTGTTAGTTTCTCTACGTTTTCATTCCTTTAATTTAGTTATTTTACATATTAATTCTGGTGGTTTTCATATTGTTTTATCAATGTAATGTTAAAAAGAATCAAATGGGGCACCGAATGAAGGACTTGATAATTTCATGATAATTTGACTTTCATATTTTTCTATTAAAAAAAAAATGCTCACTTTAATATTTTTCTGTTCAAACAAAAAAAAAAAAAAAAAAATGTTCAATTTAATATTTTTGTATTCATGTATTTAAATATCTTAAAATTTTATTGATAGAGTGCAAAAATACCACACCTTAACCCAACGACCTCCAGGGGTCATGACTCCCAATTAATTAACACAGTCCATCCCAATTACTTCACTAATATCTCATTTCGGTGGTATCGGGTTTTATAATTGATGTCCACCATCTGTTTATTTACTCAGTTACTCGCATAATCTTGTACTCTCGTAATGTACGTAACTTTCGTTTACTTTGAATCGATAATATTTTTTGTGAAAATGTTGTCTAAAAATTGCTAATTAAATCGAAAGAGTAGAAAGGACTAATTAGATCGAAATATTAAAAAAAAAAAAAAAAATCGAGCGTAGTCACGGCTCCTAGGGTAGAACCTAACTATCGGTGATGGAAAGTGGATGAGACCAAAAATAGGAGGTAGGTGCGGGAATAATATTAAAAATCGGTGTAACCGCTCTTACCCACCCCCTTAACCCTATTTTTGGGCTACAGATATCATACCTCGAAAGCATACAAATTGAACGAGAGTGGAGTGTTAGGCAGTCTAAAAATTGCTAATTAAATCGAAAGAGTAGGAAGGACTAATTAGATCGAAATATTAAAAAAAAAAAAAAAAAAATCGAGCGTAGTCACGGCTCTAGGGTAGAACCTAACTATCGGTGATGGAAATTGGATGAGGCAAAAAATAGGGGTGTAGGTGCAGGATGTTGTCAACTACAAACAAGCTGCAATCATTTCAAAATGGAATAGTCAGAAAAATAGTCAAAGGGACTTACATGCAGAGAATGAGGACATCAGTGATTCAAGAAGTAATTAAATTACCGAAAATCAAGGAATACATAACCAAGAGGCAGGATTCTTTTTTCGATAAATTACCAACCCTGTCAAATCCACTATTTAATAGCCTCAGCCCTGCGAATCTCCCAAGACGATGGCAACAAGTATGTGAATGTTAGGATTAAGTATTAGAATTTAAGGTTTAATCAAGAAAGAGGTGAGCCCCATCACCGGTAACCTAGAAAAAATATTAAATTTTCAAAAATTAGATTTTCTCAATACCCCTTAAAATGCATATAACTGCAGTAAAAGGTTTACTATTCAATGAAGCAATCAATGCAATCGAGAAATTACTAAATCCTAAGGGGCTATGGAAAAAAAAAAAAAAATGAAAATGTTCCTTAATATTGTATCCGCCGTATCTTTTTCTGCTTATTCTAGGTGTTCCGGATAAGTAAAAAAAAAAAAAGAAAAAAGAAAAGCAAAAACAAACTGCGAGCTTACATCATGTTTCCTACTAAAAAAGCATTGAAGGTATAGTAAATTATTAGGAATAGTCAATTTTAATTGATAGGAAAAGGTTTTTATAAAGGGATGTTTTATTTCCTTCTTTTTCTCAATCGTTTTGTGATTTTTAAACTAGCAGTTGCTTTTTCATCGAACACGTCTTAAAAGAGTTTGAATAAAAATATACGGATTTTTTTTTAACATTCAAAGGTGCTTTAAACTTTTATTCGTCTGATTATCCCTATGTAACTAAAAGTCATATTAAGTGCCTATCAATGTTGGGCGTTACGCGATTTTTCTCGGCCAAAGAGCCAAAGATTCAGTAAAAATCTCTATGTGATCCTAACTAGTCGGTTCGTTGAATGAACATATGGTTTTTATTAATGAAAACACTGGAGACATATGAAATAGTGAGTAATTTCAAAATCAAGTATGTAAATTGCAGAATATTTTATGAAAACTTTTTTTTTTTTAAATTGTGCCTTCTGTTAAAAATACTTTTTTCCCTTCGTACTTTACCCGTCGTTCCGGGAAAAGTCAAGAAATTAGATAAGCAGATAATACAATTTAC
Source organism: Aelia acuminata (assembly GCA_911387785.2). Taxonomy (NCBI): domain Eukaryota; kingdom Metazoa; phylum Arthropoda; class Insecta; order Hemiptera; family Pentatomidae; genus Aelia; species Aelia acuminata. The sequence continues at coordinate 118,065,853 of OU426982.1, read as the reverse complement.
AATAATGTTAATGTCTCCAATTTTTATTGACGAATATTTTCTATTTTCTAACTGTTTTCCTCTATCTCTACTCATCTACCTTTTTCTATGAACTTCTACTTTTTTTTCTAATATTCTAAGTGTTCTTAGATTTTAGAAAAACAAAACATTTGAAATAAGGAACTCATTCTAGCCTGATTTGTGAATATTTCTTTGGAACCGAAATGGATTATACTGGTTTGATGATTCTTTTTTTTCCGACTAAAATATATGATGGCTCTGTTCTCACCAGTTATTTAGAAATTATTCTTCCATAAATAGTGGAGGGGGGATATTAAGTAAGCTACATAACTTATGATGAAAAGTTTAGCAAATATCTCCATTTTTAAATTATTTATGGAGATGAAAATTAATTCTTGATTTACGTAGCTATTTTATGACCTAATATTCATAGATATTGACCTACAGGAAATTCGCTTAAAAATAAAATAATAAAAACTTTGATAGAGTAGTTATTTATTCATCGCATCTCTATGAATAAATTAAAACTTTGCCTTTTAGATAACTTCCATTTTATAATGCATGATCGGAGTCGGCTGCCTTTTACTTTGAGTAAATAATAATTAAATAACAAATACGTGATTAAGTTTCCTTAATCACGAAATGATGTGTGTAAGTATGAATAGACTAGCTCAGAAACAAATTATCGTACAGGAATATGCCAGTGATGTGACAACAAAGATTTCGTCAAAATTGAGTAAACGTAGGGGGAGCTTTTTTTTTCACTTTATGGTTTATCAAAAACTACTCTAAAGATTTTGATTAAACATCAAACATTTGTCATGTTTAATCATAATGAAGTATTCTTTAGTTTGAGGTAGGTTTTAGCATCATAAAATAATATATCGTTGGAAAACTTATAATTTAAGCAATAATAATATGTCGCTTATAAAGTGATAGAAAGTCACTGAAATATTGAGTTATCAAAAAAATAAGAAATTTTACTTTCAGATTATTTACAGAAAATGTTGGTTTCCATAGTAATTATAGTCCGGGAGCTGAGGATCAAAAAGTGTCTGATTCGAATAAAGTTTTTGATCTTATTTAGCCTGAAAGTACTCGTTTCATAGACAACATATGTGAACGTCTGCCACCTCTGATCGATTGCCATCAAATTTTATAGGCATACCAAATCGAAATTTTCGAACGTTTTTCAATTTTTCGATCATAACTCGAAAATAATTTATCGTAAAGAAAATTGTGTTCATTTTACAATAAAAGGGGATACACTTTTGCGTCGACTGGGTTCCTCAAAGTTAAAATCGGTAAAGTCATTTCGCCAAAACCAATTATCGATTTAACCACTTTTGAAGAGGGCTACTCCAAATAAAAAATGTTACCACCTATAATATAATCAAATTCTGTCTAAAACAAGCTCCTTAATTTTAAAATTAACCCATTTCTATGAAGGCAAAGTAATTAAAACGTGCACGTAAATGTAAAAAAGTAAGTAAAACGTGCACGTACTCTAGCGCTCAGTGGCCTAATCCGTGAAATTTTTGGAGTTTTTTTTAAGTTTCTCGCATATAAATCAGCATATATTGATCACAAAAAATTACTTTCTCTTTACTATAAATTATATAAATACTATATATACTATTGCAAATATTGAATATAAGATTGAAATATTTGAATTCTTAATCAGTTTAATGGTTTTGCCGGGTTTAGAACATAAAAAATTGTATTTTTTAAGATTTTGGTGGAAACGCACTAAAACTAAACGTTTTATTGCACAATATAACAATATTGTTTCGATGTTTCGATAATGTTGACGTCTGCTGTATATATTTATGAACCTTCAGTAAAGAAAGTAGTGATTTCATTTTCGTGAATTCTATTGCCATCAGAAATATTGTTTCAATTTCCTCTTTACAAGTTCAACGTATTGATCAATTTTATTACTGAAAACATAATATTTAACGTGTAAGGAGGTCTTTAGTGTTTGACAAAATAATGTACTTGCGGTGTACGGTGTAAGAAAAAATGTGTAAAAGTGCCTTACACAAAAGATTGGTTCAGATTTTTTATTTAATCTTCTGAAACCTTTTCAAGATTGCCGAAATTTAATCACTAAAAATAAATACAGTTACTATACCGGATATTGTATACCTCTATTTACATGTATAGTGTTCCAATAAATACATGCCTCCATCACAATCACTAAATAAATGGTTTGATTAATTGTTATTGAAATTTATAATAACACAATTAAGGGACACGACATTAACACTCTAATGATCTAGAATGGTCAATAACCTATTTGTAATTGGATTGGTCTTGTCTAAAGGTAAACTGTGATATTCATCAGTTGGCGTTCTCCTGTCACAAGCTCACTCGCCAAAAGATTATGAGGATATTCAGGTATTCGAATATGCCGTCATCGTTGGTGGGAAAATGTTTTCAGACCTTACAATCTAATAACTGGGATATTGTTGTTTATCATTCTCAAGTCTACTGTGTTGAGATATACAATTTGAAATATCCAATAAAAAGAAATCAGCAAGACAAGGTTTAATAATGACAATCCTCCATATTGCCTCTGTTTACTGATTCACTGAGGTTCAAATTTAATCATCCTGGTTTGGCGCTTATAAATTACTTAAAAGTTCATTTTTCTAAATTCTTCTGTAAACTATACTTTCCTTAAATATTATACGTAGCATTTTATTACTGAAAACCTTTATGGATGGTTTTTCCCTTGATATAAGGTTCTATTTCACTCTCGGATAAAACTGAAACGATATTCGATACCCTCATCTTAATCATATTTTTTATTTTTCTGAGTCATCCCAAACTGAGTTCTACCTCTCCCGATTGTAAAATAATATAATTTTAAATTAAATGCTCGAGCAATTGTTTTAGAGTCATTATATTCTCCAATGTATATATTTCATTACAATTTCTTCAATTTTACCACTTCTGACTATTCTGTATTTCGGGATATACTTATGTGTTTTCAAACCGGTTTTTATGGATATGGTATTGTATGTAATAGCATCTCACTTATCTATACATTATTATACATAGCTAATATAGCGTGAGGTTTCATATTAGCTATTATTTTAGAATTATGATGTCCAAAGAGTTATCAATTGAGGAATAGATGTTTCATGTTGCATTAGAACACTGGTTCCTAAACTTTGGTTTTTGAGACGAGTTTTGAATACTTGAATTTAAACAAAAATTTTCATAGCCACGATAAACTTAATACTCTTAACTTTACATTTTTGTAAATTTCAATGCGCGATCTTGCGAGACTTTTAAAAATATAATTAAAATTATTATAAGTAATTTTCAGTGATTCTCATAATTGACCCTCTGTTCTAACAAAAAAAATGTTACTTAAAATTTTTAAATGTATTGGTTAATATTATCAGAATGATTTCTAAGTGTAAATGTTGCTAATATGATTGTAGCACAATAAAATAGCAAAATAATTATGTCTATTTTTGTTTTCGTATTATGCAGCCAATAATAAACTTTATAGCTTCAGAATGGGAAATTTTACTAGTTTATATTCTAAAATAATAAACTGCATTCACAGAAATCCAATGTATCAACTGTTTTTTTTCACTCGATGTCGCGGCCAAAGTATGGAGTCGATCCAGTGTGCGCCGCCCTTGTAAAAATTTAGTTTTATTTACAAAACAAGTTTTTAGGAAGAGACTATTTAATTATAGATATAGAATGCAAGGCCTCAACGTCTCGTATTATTTCAATAATGCACTTAATCATGCAGATTACATGCCAAATTTTCGCCTATTCAGGCATCTTCAGGGCTACTACAGTTTCGCAATCAAGCTAGAAACAGACTCATGTGAGCTGAAACAGACTGAGTCAGTTTCTAGATTGCTTGCGAAACTGTAGTAGCCCTGAAGATGCCTGAATAGGCGAAAATTTGGCATGTAATCTGCATGATTAAGTGCGTTATTGAAATAATACGAGACGTTGAGGCCTTGCATTCTATATCTAGTTTTATTTACTTATTTGTCTTCATTAAAATACTAGCGTTTGTTATTTTTATTTTATTATTTTTTTTGTTGAAAGAATATGCATCAACCATCCCTTTACTCAACCAGGACAACAGGATTGATGTTGAGTTTCTAAAAATTAGTGAGGACTGTTCATAATTAGGTATTTATTTATTTACGGTGTGAAAAAGGACCTATTTTAGCGGAGATTTCTGTTATCAATTTAAAACCCTATATGTAGGTAGGAAATAGTGGATATCCTTCAGGTGGGGTTTGTCCTGGAAGCAGTCAACAGTGGACACTACTACAGTAGGCAAGAGGGCAAAAAACAAACAAACATTAGGTTGGAGAGGGAGATGAAGGGCTCACAAAGGAATTATTGTATTAAGGGTTTGTGCAATCGACGTCAAGAAGATTTTTTCCCCCGCAGCCTGAGAAGAAGAGATCAGATGGGACGGTCCCTCGGGGGTCCCGATGAATGGGGGCCGCGGGGTACGTTTTGACGAATCAAAGGGACGCAGGGCATTAAGGCGTCTCAAAGGGCCCTCTGTCTTTTGTTGATTCTTTTTTTACAAATCCTTTGTGCCGTGCAAGGGTTAGGCTCCTCGTTCCCACAATCAGTTCGGGGTCTCTTCTGTTTGTTTATAAAATTCGTTCAATTCAATCCCACTCTTTCCACTTCCACTTAAAAAATGAATTCTCTTTCTTAGAGGGATACCTGTTCTTGGCATCCTAATGAACAACTCTTCTCTTGGTCTTTAGGAAAAATGAATTTATCTTATTTATTTTTTAAAAAGAAACATTGTTATACAACTAAAATTAATTTCACGGATTTGATCAAAATCTTTTGGTTATGAATTAGACTATACATCTTGAAATGTTTATTAATTTATTTTCATCTGACAGTAAAAAATTACAAATTTCCTCCTAAATCCTGTATACTTTCACTTTTTTTTTTTTTTTTTGAAATAATAATTAGTTTGGATAAAGGTAATCTCCAAAGGCCTGTATATACACTGTCAAGTTTTTTGAACTAAGTTTAGAACAAAAAGTTTTTCTTTTTGAACATCAGTGACGTTCACAATAGATCAAATAGAACTGTTTACAAAATTGAGTTTTTTTTTGTTTTTATTTTTTATCAAACTTTGGATGAAAATGTTGTAGTTGACTTATAAAATATGTGAACAAAAATATTTTCATCTCAAGATTGATTAAAAACTTAACCGTGTGAACAGGTAAATTTTGTCCATTGTAATCGCCCACTGGCGGTCAAAAAGCGAAAAAAAAAAACAACGTTTTATTCCACAGTTCCTTCCCAAAATCCTGTTAACGAGTCTTTATAGTTGTAAAGGAGGTTTTCCTGCGTTATAATCTTATCAGATAGATATAGTTAACACACTTATACGCATAAGTAATGATCCATCAATTCCTCATAAATTGAAAAATCGCACGAATAACATGTTAGTAAGGGTGTTAGCAAGCCAACCTTATGAACGCGAGGTCGCAGGTTCTTAACCCGGTAGGTGGGTGGCTTTAAGCCTTTAAAGCCGCATATGATTGAAACATGGTTGGAGAAACGCGAATGCCAATTATGTAAAAAAAAAATTCATATGTAAGAACGTATCTAAGTGGACATACTTACACATAATTTTTAGAACTGTTATATTAAATGTTATATATATATCTGTTTATTTGATAACATTTTTAAATTATATACTATATTTTTTCTACGATTTGTTACCTACGATTTATTAATGTTGCATTCCTAAATAATGATACGATAAATCCGAAAGCGAATAGTAAAAATTAAATTTTTATTAAGTTCAAAGGTTTTAAAAGAAGCCACGAAGACATCTCTTAAGGTGCTGACTACTAGGGGTTTATCCTAGTACAATAGAAAATGGAAAGAGTTAAGAATTCAATTGATATAAGGTCCACAGTTTCAGTCAGTTAACACTGAAGCGGGCGAAACGGATATATCAGTCTACAGGCCTCAGGCACTGCAGCGAACTGATATATCAGTCTACAGGCGTTAAAGGGGTAAAACGTATCACGTTAAAGCGTTTACGTATCACCATAATCATGTGATATTCCCTCTCCAATTCTCATTCTCGTATGAGGATTTTCTCTGGAATCTCTCTATACCTTTTATATAAACTGCTTGTTGATGTCTTGATCCTCAAGACCTAATAGCAAAACTGGTTTTATCATTACACTTTATATCTTTAATTTAAGATTTCTACCGATTTTATTAACTTTGAGAGAGAAAAGAAAGCTCTGTTTCCGCTGGTCATCAACTATTTTATTTCGAACTTCAATGTATTGTCTCATTATAAGGCCATAAAGCATGAGGATAAATAGAATCAACGAAGATGATGTCGAAATTAATCTAACAAACTGGAAAGAAGAAGACAAAGATATGAAGATGTGGTTAAGGATGGTTCAGGTGGCTATAAATCTAAAAGCCTCTGAAACAAAAAAGAATTAAAAAAAGAAATCATTAAAAAAACTGTCAATAAGCACAATAGTCATGTATCACCCAATTGTTATCAGTGACTCATAGAGCATGTTGATGTTTGTTCTATTTTACATAAAATGTATTTAAAAAAAGAAATAACCAATGTTGAGGAGGTGGAGGGTATTTTATTTACTTATTTGTTTGGTAAATTCTGGGAATCATTATTTAAACTGCTGATGTTTGTTACTTAGGTCATTAGATAGATGTAAAACCTAACAATTTAAAAAAAAAAATTAAATGAAAAATCTTCAAAACCGTTAGATCGTAGAATCTCCTTTGAACATTACTAGTAACCTGTATTTTATTCCGTATTCAGAATATAACTTATTCTTTTTTTTTTTTTTTTTAACTGATAACTTTTATTCACACCTGTCAATAATAATATTAACAATCAGTGAATTTGATGATTGAAATAATACATTGGCATGAGAGGCATGAGGGGGAGCATTACCCAGCGGCATCTCCTACTGGTTTGATTGGTGCTAAGATTGACAACTAGACGAGGAGGTCCCTCATCCAGCTCCTCTTCAGCCTTCTACGGGTGTTACCTGGCATGAGTTTTGTGGCCATGTTATTAATGAGTGAGTTGGGGTGTCCTTGTAATTTTTCGTGGAATCTTTTGTAGTGCGTTCGTATGTGTTCTTTGACAGTCGGCATGTGAAGGTCATTGTGTAGTGTTATGTTGCTGACATACCAGGGTGCTTTTGTAATTGTTCTAAAAGTTTTCGCCTGAAAGATTTGAAGTTTGTTAATGTGAGTCTTTTTGGCGATGCCGTATATCTGTGATGCGTAGGTCCAGATTGGTTTCAGTAAGTAGGTGTAGGTGTTCAATTTCTGTCTAAGTTTTTTTAAAAACCAAGAGAAGATGCAGGCGTGAATTTTTGTATTTAAATATTCACAAACATTTTTTCAATGTTTTTGGCCCCTGTGTTCCAATAAGAACCTATCCCTCCCCATTAACTCTCTTTTCCCCACCCCTATATTCAGTCCCGGAAAACATCCACTGCTGCATAATTTTTATACTGAACTGTTAAATATTTTCAAGGGTGTTGAAAATGAATAGAAAATAAATAGATGGTATAAATTAAAGAAAGAGTGATTACTGCATAAACATCGGAGGAAGTGAACTGAACTGAATTTAGAAAACCGAAGGCAACCGTGTTTACCGTGGATAAATAAAAGTATTTTCCTCGCTTTTTTCCTCCTGGCATCGCCTGTTTTCTTCCAACCCGACCCACGGACCACTTGGACGGGACCAATCCCGTTTTCCTGTTATAACGGCCGGATCAGTGACGGCCCTCGGGGGAAATAAAGATGTATGTAGGGCGGTGTAACTTAGCGGCGGGGGGGGGGGGGGAGAGGATTAAAGGGTCCCCATAAATGACAATGCTGGATATAATTCAATTTTACTGCGGGACCCCAAAAGATCGGCAATTATAGGGCGCCGGTCCCCATAAATTTCCACGACTCAGTTCCTGCCCGAAATGGGTACGTTTTCTCTCATTCTAAAGCTTCTTTTATTAATTTAGTTTTTCATAATTTCTTGACAGAATATAAATATTAACACTTGCAACTTCATTAGAAACAATAATACTACAAGTATATTCGAAAAAATAAAAATAAAAATAATAATAAAGGCTTGAACAGACTTGCAGAGATAAGCCCTGTTAGAACAACTCTAAAATTTTCCTGTTCGCAACTAAATAATTACTGAATAACTTTCTATAATCAAAATTTTGTCTTGTTAATTATTAAAAATTCTATCTCCAAATTATACCCTTTTATCATCCAAAGTAAACATTGTGCTGATCAGATGTCACTCACCCATAAAATGGAAAAACCTCAAAGCGCGCGAACATTCTCCTTTTTAAAAAACGTAGAAGAACCTTACAAGCACACAATGAAAGCGTTTAAAGAAAGACATTTTCCAAATTGGTCGCGAAATTTTTTACTGTAGATTTTCACTGAAAGACAAGCAGCACTTTGGCCTTCATAGCTCCATTCGTGAGATCATAGATCATTCGATGTATCTCAAATTGTTCACTCCTTTCAACAACGTCATATCTCAAGAAATCGGCTATTCGAAATTATGATGGTTTTCTGAATGCGCAGAAATATTATTATGTCCTTAAAAGATTGTCAAAACTCAATCCAAGCATCATCTATGAAAATTGTTTGTTTTAACGTCACTTTATGCCACTAAGGCTAATCGGACGATGCTATAGTGGGAGTCCTAAATTTTTCCTATCCAGGTATAATTAGGATAGGGATCTTTAACGAGTACCTGACATCGTACAGGCTTGGGACCTCTATTTTACGTCCTATCCGAGGGACGGCATAGACAAGGATTTTTTACACCCACTAAAAAATCCTAGGGCCACCCTGGGTCGCGAACTCGCGACCTTTAGTATTGTAGGTTTCTGAGCTTACCACTACACTACAGGTGACCCCTATGAAAATTTTAATAAGAACGTCGTAAAGAAAAAAGGATTTTTAACTGTTTTACCATTTATTTTTTACTTCTTCAAACAGATAAAAGAAACTTATTATCTAAAGCGATCTTCTGCAAATAAAAGTTTAGTCGGAGGTGATTCTTTAAAAGTTAAATCCACTCTTCTTAATAATCATGTTTGTTTCTTAAACCTGATAGTGCTGAAAGAAATGAGCGATGTTGGGTTTCTCCTCAGTTCCAGGAAATAAATTTTACCCAACTTGTTAGCCTGTGATCGATTGATCACAATCAATTGATCAATCAATCAATTGATGTAGCGAAACAAAGATTTAAGGCAGTTAATTAAAGACTATAACAAAATATGTGGTTTACAAAAATATCATGATGCAAACTAAAGCAATTAGCTCTAACAACATACAAATATGATATTGACCAACGAAGGCTTTGCTATAAGTACGGTGGGACTACAAGGGTGTTGAAGGGTATATTTTGAACGTTTATCACGTTACAGAGTATCAAGTAAATTAGACCAATAATCACTAATACTCGGCTCAATCCCCCACCCATTCTCCCTGGCCTGGGAAACCCCGTAAAGACTAAGCGGCGAGGAAGGGGAGGAACAAAAAAAAAAAAAAAAAAGACCAATAACTGAACCAACTTAAACCAACCATATTGAACCAAGCAAATTAAGAAAAAACATGCTGAGATTTTGAGAGAGATGGGTGAAGTATTTCTCCACGACTAAGCAATTCTCCACAAATCCTTGTCTATACAGCAAAATTGTAGTTTGTTACATCCACTTAACTGCTTATACTTAACTAATTATACTTAACTCCGGACTATCATATTTATTTTGTTCTTTGCCGAAATATTTAATAATGACAATGATGTTTAAACAAAATTGGATCACTTCTTCGAAGCTAGACATCAGAAGTGTTACTAACATTCAATCATTATGCTGATCGAAAGAAGGCAATATGACGTTGCTAAAAATAGACGATAAATTACAAATTTAATTCATTTCAATCCTATATAAATTTGTTTTTGTATTTTCCCAGCAAATCCCCAATTTAATATTTGTCAAGCCAATAATTCTTGAAATAGATCCTGAGGCCATCTTCTTCTCAAACGCCTAATTACAGCACAACAAGGAATAAATGAGTGGACAAGATGGTTAGGATGTGTCTAGAGTTTATTATAAACGATTGGATATCCAGATAGCGACAGATTGGCTCGTTATGGAACTTTAAGGTCTATATTGCGATCATTTTATTTGATTAGAAATGAGAACCTTTGAGGATTTTGGGTTCAAAGTATTGGATGAGAGAGAAATTCGATGGTTTGGTGTAGCTCCGTGAATTGAACTCCATAAGGGCTAATAGGTTCTATAATTGTCATGTAAATGAGTCTTTTAGAATTGATTGGATACTTCGAGCCTTTGTCTAGTAAGTGCCGATATAAAAACAATTGTATTTAAATAGTTTGGGCCTTTAGCCGTTGATAGCCATAAGTTTACTATTTCCTTATGTAGATTATACATAAATTTAAACAGGTTGGGATAAAGCTATATTATTACATAGGTGAACTTTTTTTAAGACTAAAAATAACAAAAATATTAATACAAATAATAATAAATAGGTTTGGAATGTATAGATCAAAATATACTGGTGTACGAATATACTTACAACGTTGCTAAAGGATAATGCTTATAAACCACATAAATATATTCAGATTAACAAACTTTAATGTACAGGGGCAGGTTCAGGACTATTAACTTCAAAAATTAAAGCTTTAACTGTATGTCTTAAAAATAAAAAAAATAGTTGCCTAAGTAACTCATATAATTTTATCCCAACCTGTTCGTATTCATTGTAGAGTATGATTATGAAACAATACAGTCTAGAAACGTTGCCATAAACTGGTTGTTAATTTATTGACTGATCTCAAGAAACCTATTCAATAAGATATCTATTATAAATATATGTCTGTATGTGTGTGTGTTTTATAAAATATAAAAAATAAAAAAAAGTTTATGTATTTACTAATCTTGTTTTATTTTATTATTTAATGTTTGTCTGTATTTTATTTTTACAGGAGTGAAGGCCGTTAGTACTTTCTGAACGAAATGGAAAAACCAGGTATAAATTTTTTTTTTCGGATTTAAAATAATGAAATAGTTCTGCATGCCAATAAATGATATGTACTGCCATTCATTACAATCGAACAAAATATGCATTAATCGTAGAATGAATAAGAACGGTTTGATTTACTTACATAGCAGTGTAAAGCAAAAAAATATGTTCCTATCATTAATTCTTTTTTCTTTTTTCCCTCCCATAGTAAATATATGGGAGGCTCGTATATTTCTAAATTTTATAGATTTGACGAATATGTTTTTGTTTTTTTAACTTGTCAACTACTAAGGGTCATCATCAGCTTTTCTGCTGTCAAGTTGTACGATAAATTCGATGACACAGTCTTGTATGTTTGAAAAAGTCGAAAAGATTGTCTATTATTTGAACGCTGTTCTTTAAAATGGAATTTATATCAAAGCAGGCCTGATGCACTCCTTACGGAACATTAAATAAAACAAAATGTTTTCGGTTAATTATTTTTTTTATATGCTTTGTAAAGTAACTAAATAATAAAAAATAGTTCTCCATGTGAAATTAATAATTACAATCTTTTAAGTTTACTTGTTTCATTACTATTTTGTAATAAACGATTTAATAATTATACAGTTAAAACAATGTTTCCTTCATATTTATTATTTGTTAAGTAAAAATCGTAAATTAACGTGATCATTTATTAAAACGATAAATTTTAACTTACTAAAATAAGTTTTGCTTATAATAAATAGAGAACTTTGTTTAAATTTAGTAATAATTAATAACTTCATTTAAACTGGAAAAATGACTAGTTATGTTTAATTGGCATTAAACATTATTTTTATATTAATTATAAATTTTTGTGAATTTATAAAGCAATTATAAATTATTAAAACTGTATACGAAATTTATTGGAAACTTTTAATTGTGTTTTGTTGTTCAGAATATTATTATAACATCATCAAATCCAACTAATACCTTTAACGTTATAACCTAAAAAAAATAATTAATTTACTTTAGCATTTCTGGATTTAAGGATTTTAGGATTTGATAAGGTCTTGTTATTATATCTTTCTGTACCCGAAAATAATTAAGAAATTTCTTAAATTTAACCAGCAGGAGTACCGTAAGGATTAATCCTGGCTCCTTTTCTATAACATTCAAACATGACAATCCTACCATTGTAGGATATTACTTGCATATTATCATTAAAATTACATTGATTTAAGTTTTGTGTATTGCAACTAATGCTTTGTTCATTTGTTCAACTAATGAATCCCAAAATAAATTTATGTTAACAAAATTATGTTAAAATAGTAAATAGAACCGAAAGAAACGAGTATCTACGTTAATAAATCTTCTCTTCTTTAATCTCGATATTGATTTTTTCTTTTTGATTTTGTACCTATATAAACTTTTTGCTGATTGTCCATTTTTTCTTTAACACTCCTTTTTCGCACTGGGTATTTTCAAAAAACAATATAGCCAACATCCGCCCTCCTATTTACCTAGGTATCAAGCCATTTAGATATGATTAGCGACCGAACAATTTGCCAACGTGTCCCAGGAAATAGTTGGGACTGCTGAGACAAAAACCCACTGTGGACCTTCCACAAGACCGCTACCGTAATTAGGTTTTTTCTTCAGTGCCATCTCATTCGCATTATCTTTTTGATCCAGCGTCGGCTTTTTTTTGTTTTTTGTTTTTTTTAGGCAGTTAGCGCCACAAAACTTCTCGAGCGAGTACAAGATCTTTTGTTACTACCGAGTAATATTCCAAATATAGCTTCAATGAAATATTTACTTCATCTCTAATAAATCAGTAGATGTGAAATGGTGTCAATCTGTCGGACGCAAATTTATCATTTTCCAAGTCAAACATGTTAACTACCTACACAATATTCCGTATTCTAAATTATAAAAGTGAAGAATGAACCGAAAAGTAATCAAATTCAAATAGTGAATAGAAAAAATAATAAATTTCTGCTTTGTATAATTTTTAAAAATTCATGTTTAAATAGTTAAGTACGTGAACTCTAGTTCCATCCATCCATAGGTCATTAGTATTAAAAGATTTTCTTTTAATGATGAACGATAGTATAAATCAATGTAAAGGATATTAAAGAATAATTACATGCACTTTGCATATAGAAATTACGCACATAGTAGGAAAATTTTGTTGTTTGTTCAAATAAATTTTATATGAATCCTTTCTTTACTTTAGTTTAAATAAAATAGTTTATAAGGTACAGGGTCATACATAGAGAATGAAATGAGTCAGTATTATTATTTATAGAGCTTTCTGGCTATATGCATATCTTTTTCAGGCATTAGCTACTTCTGAAAGATTTTTAAATATTTACTGTCTGAAGAAGAAAAAAAAAATAAATTAAAAGGCCTTAAAAAATATTGTAAAATAATTCAATTAGAAGTATATTTTATGATTTAGTTCGATTTAGTTAATTCGAGGTCGGAAATTTATTGAATGTTCAAATAAAGGGACTTCAATCTTAAAGTCGATATATCGACGATTGATCGCATTTGATCGATCAAATTCTATTATGGTATTTTAGCACCCTTCATTTTTTTTCCGTTAAAGGACCTAAAAAATTAGATATTTTTAATACTTGTACCTCATTTAAAATCTTTCAAAAGGAGCAAATGCCTGAAACAGACATGTATATAAGCAGAAAGCTCAATAGATGATAATACTGATTCATTTCATTCTCTATGTATGACCTTGTACCTAATAAACTATTTTATTTGAATAAAAGTGAAGAAAAGATACATATAAAACTTTATTTGAAATACCTTGAGTGAGGGTATTTATATTTTTTTTATATTTTCACTGATAAAAGAAACCCGATGCTCATTAATAAAAAAAGAATTATTCCATTATCGTCATTCGCTCAGGAGTTATAGATTTTGGTCACTGAGTTACAAAATTTTCTCTCTGCGCTACGTTTCGACCTGAATTTCAAGTCTTGCGTGCTTGTTCTGAAATAGTTCTTATCTGAATGCGGATATGAACCTCGATATAATTTCTACATATAAAGTTTTTATTTTTCCACCCGACATTTTTTATAAGTACATTAATTTTTCATTATTATATATACATCATTTTCCTACTATACGATCGAAAGTGCATTGTCAACATAAGAAATGATGATGTTGTAACAATCAATGATAATATTTTTTTAATTTCATGGATATAAATACCTTTAATCGAATAATGTAATATTCGTGACCTCTTAGTAACTTGAAACATACTGGCAGATAGATTAATAGAAGAAAGAAGAGACTCAATTACCGTAACTACTATTCAATAATAGATAAAATAAATGGTCATATCAAAAGCATTATCGATATCCAATTTCATAAAAAAGAGAAGAGATAGGAGAAAATTTTCTATTTTAGTCCTTTGTAACCATTAGTCATGAATAAGCGCTCTACTGAAAGTTTGTATGATAAATTGACGGTTATTACATGATAATATGCCTGTAATATATGACTGGGCACTTTCCTTCGATCGCAAGGCTTCGGCCGTTTAACTCCAGATATATAAAACTCTTTTAGATATGGAACATGGTGTTATTATTAAAGCTAATTTTTCGGTTTGTTTTCGTACACTTTTTTAATTTTTATGGAATTTTACTGGAAAAGTAAATTTTAGAATTATTGGTTCGCGTTCCGCGATGGCCCTAGGATTTTTTAAATGGAGTAAGAAATCCTTGGCTACGCTGTCCCTCGGATAGGACGTAAAATGAAGGTCCCGGGCCTGTACGATGTCAAAGTCTTTTTCTAAAATGCTAGTGCATGCCTGCATTCTCATATTGAAAATATATATATTGTTTTTTATTTATTCGATAAAGCCTCTACAGATGTTTAAAAAATTTTCCCGTTACCGTAAAAAGGTTAAAAAAAAATCTTCCACCCGCCCCTTAAATTAAAATCAATTTTCGTGGCGAAGGAAGCAAACCAAGATATTTTCACCAGTAAAAAAAAAAATTACAATATTCCACTGCTGTTTAAATTCAAACACAGTCCAGCTACTGCTTCCCTGCTTTGTGTGCAGAACTTTGGAAGTGCGGCTCCAGCGATGGCCTATTTTGGTGACGTTTATTGTGGCCTTCGAGAGGTTGTCAAAAACTAGGACTGAACCAAATCAAGGCCCTTTTTAAGTGAAAGAAACGCGGTGCGGAGTGGAATAATACCACGGTGAGATAGCCTATCGAAACAGGCAACGCCCTGAAGCTCTCAAGCATATTTTAACTTTACATCTGATCTAAAAAAAAAAAAAAAAGAAAGAAAAAAAAAGAACTGATCTTTGCACTTCCCCCGAGGCCTCTTGGCTACTATTGGAGCAGTTGTTGTCATGCAGAGGCTTCTTAATTGCTAGCTTAGAGACATATGTCATACATACCTTTCTTCATAGTCATCATAATGAGATATGGACTGAAAATTTTCTGAAATTAGTTTTTGATTGGTTCTTCTCCAACAATCATTAGCAATCTGTTTCTAAATCACCCAAATTTTTGTGCGGAGGACATCAAATATCTCGACACACTCAACGGTACTCGTCAGTGTCCAGGTGATAAGCCACATGTTAAGTCTGCGTTTGTTTTTTTTTTTGCATTGTGAAACTTTTTTTTTTTATTTATTTGTGATTCCACCTCTACCCAAAGGGTCATTGGCGTCTAATGATACTTTATTTTCATCTGTAGAATTTCGAGCCTTCTGTTACGAATTCGAATACAGTGATAACGTGATAACTCTCTCTTCGCTGTCTTGCATAGTGTCCTTCAATGAAATGAAATGAAGACCAAAAGTTTACTGTATTTTTCGAATTGTTGGCACTCTATCAACAAGTGTTGGGACATTACCACATTTGCCACATGTCGGAACTTCTAGCCTCCTAAGTAGGCTAGGTGCAAAGTCATTTAACTTTGTGTGAAAAGACAATGTCCAATCCTCAATTGGTACAGCATTTCTTCCTCTTTCCTTGATATTCTGTAGCTTGTGATCCATTTCTTACATTCAGTTTTAACCTTGGTTAATTGGCGATTTTCTCTCGCCCGACTCTTCTCCCATCGGTAACGTAACTAGAACTAACACAAAAATATGTATTTATGCCAATGAATTTTATGGCTGCATTCATTGAAAGAAAGATAAAAAGGAAAACCGAGTTATTTATTTTACGGTCGACCACTTAACACGTAGATCGCTGTTCCGAACATTTATTATTTCATGAGAGCTCGTTTCGGAAAGTTCTAATTGAATTGACAATGAGACCAGTCATTTTAATGATTCTATTTCAAGGGCCATTAAGTCGTAAACTAAACTCGGATCGTTGAGTGGAGTGTAATGAAAAATTATAGAATATTTACGGGCCGCCGTCAGAATCTATTTACTGCTCCCCATCGCCTAATGGTGGTGAGGTTAGGTTCCCGAACCTGATGAGGATCAGGTTGGAGTCGATAAATATAAGGTTTAATTCTCTTTAATTCGTTCCCCTATTTAAATGGAAGCGGCCCCGCTGATGGGCACTTAGCCCTAACGACCGTTCTTCATTAGATCCCTGGTAAGGTCCTTCCGATGATGTCTCTCATCGCTTTGAACTTGCCGCTTGTTCACATCACCGCTTCCAATGGAAGAGTCCGTTATTTCTATTTCTGTAATTCCGTATAAACTTCTTGTAAGCTTGTACAATAACAAAACTGTAGTAACAAATCCGATATTGTGCTAATAAAGCAGTAACAATATGGTAGAATTCCGATGATAAGAACTACTGAGTTTCGAATAGTGAAGCATTAGGATTACCGAACAGAAAAAAGGATAGGGCAATTGCGCATACTCAGGGTATAACAATGATGATAAAACTAAAAGGTATATATTTTGTAACTCTTCTGTGGGTTAACAAAAATTTATTAAACGAAAAGATAACAATATCAATGCCAAACGAATTATCACAACATAAATATTCGTGCAGGTTACAAAACTGATAACGTTATAGCACACAAATCATACGACTTGAGCTTCACAGTCAAGACCTAGACTAAGACTAAGACTGTGTCAATCGCTCCTTATATATAGTTGTAAGGAGGGTCTAGAACGTTGTCGAATGTCGTGGAACGCCAACGGGGTTCGAAAAATCTAGGCCCAAACAGTTTGCTCCAACCGCTTAGTTTGTTCCAACAAACGGTCTTGGATTTCAAATCATCAAATTTTTTTACTTTCACTTACCTAAATATGAAATATATAGTAAGTGGAAGTATTGCGATCGTGAAAATTTTCGACTTCCGGTTTTCAACGGAAATACACGTTTTGGGGTCCCCTGAGTAAAAATAACCAAGTCCCGGGAAATGGTCTGTGTGTGTGTGTGTGTGTGAACAGACTAGCTCAAAAACTATAAACCGTGCGAACCTGAAATTTGGTATTTAAAGTATGTATATGCCCACGATGTGACAGCAAAAATTTCATCAAATTTGCTCAAAGGGAGGGGGTACTTTATTTAATAACTTTTTAGATTTTTTTCGATTTTCTCAAAAACGGTTATATCGATCTTGATCAAACTTGGTATTTGATGTATGTATATGCCAAAGATGTGATAGCGAACGTTTCATCAAAATTGGTCAAACGGAGGGGGCACTTTATTTCATAATTTTTTTCCAATTTTTACCTTTTTGATGGATTATCTAAAAAACGGCTTTAACGATTTTTATCAAATTCATTATGTTTAATGAAAATTAGCTGTTATTTAATATCAGGTAAGCTTTATCATTATTAAAATGTTCTGAAGGAGCTTAAATGGGGAAGGGGCCTTTTTTGTTTTCTTATAAAGTACCTTTGTTTTAGTTTATATTAAGAAATTAACTGTCTCTCATCACGCCTAAAAATAAGAAATGGCTAAATATGATATATGAAGAAAATCAAGTAAACATATACAGGAGAAAAAAGATGAATATTCCGTCAACTCATAAAACACCTTGAGTTCACGCATGCTTGGGGGTATGCATCAACGCCTTTAATGACAAACCAATGCGTTATAATTAAAGATGTTCTGTTCATTTGAGGAATGGCAATTAACAAAACGCATTAATTTCTAATCTAAGTAAGTTGGTAAGTGAAAGTTGTGTGTTGCGCGCACGCACCAGATTTTTTTATTTATCTTAACGGTTTAACGTTACAATATTTTTGCTTGTGTTACACATGTCATGAGATCTCTCATTGATATCCTTTTTAAGTATATTGGTTAAATCGTTTTCTATGATGTTAGTAGCAATGTCATTTATCTATCATTATGTTCTAGTAAATCGCACATGGGTTCATTGACGTGATGTTAATATTGTGCCACTTATGTGGCTTTTAAATAATTTTTATTAAACGAAAATAATAATTCACAATGTCTGACAAACAATAAAAAGCCAAATAATTAACAAGGTTACAAAAAGTAACAACGTGTAACGATACAGTAACACAAAAATAACCATATGATTCGAGCTTTAAGCAAGATTAACTATCCATTCCATCGCTCCTTATATATAGTCTGAATTAGAACAATCTAGAAGGTTACCGACAAGCGTAGAAAATTCTGGAACAGTCACGAACATGTACTTGAACAGTTTGTTCCAACTGTTCCAACACAAATCTAGGACTCAGTTTAATCATCTTTTTTTTATTTTCTTATTTCAGGTTGACGTATTTTTATATATTGTAACTACAATATGTTTCAGTTACTGTTAATAGGAAGGATGTGCGATGTTGCCATCTGTAATACATCTAATAAACAATTTTTGAGAAAAACAAGTAATTAAGTTTGTTTGCCGAAGTTCGTCCGTATATTATTCCAACTGGAATGTCATTATGAGAAAAAATTGGTGTTGAGATTTTGTGATTTTTAAACTCCCTTGGCTTCTCATTCTGTCTTCCTCTCTTCAAGCTTTTTCTCCAGGGGCCTAATTTTCTTATCTAATATTTCGTTCTTCGTCGTTTCAAGGAACTTCTTCCCCCGAGTCAGTGAACGTTAATTAGGGACTACTGTCTGCGGAGAATTGCTCAGAAAAAAGTTGACGAAATAGATAAGAGAATGTAAGCTCTTCGAGAACAAGGAAGGTGATAAGATTTTTTCTTATGTTCAGGGCTCATGTTATTCTTCCCGATGGCTATAGAAGTGATAAACTAAAAATTAAATATCTTATTTATTTATTTATATTTTAAGTCATTTGCGCCTGCGCTGTAGCACATTTAGCAAATTTGTGGTGTACTTGGACAAAAGACTCACTTGGAACATACATACAAAACTAAAAGGACAAGAACTGACCAGACGATGTAAACAACTGTCACACCTCCTGGACTACAGATCAACAAAAAAAAGTTAAATAATAAAAACAATAAATTAATATGTGGGATATTTGATTTATAAGTTCTGGAAAAAGCTGTTGTAGTATTACAGGGCATTTGCGCGAACTCGGAATATTTTATGATGATAAAACTAAACAGTATATATTTCACTCAGTATATATATATATATTTGCTTGTGTTACACATGTTATCAGTCAATGAGATCTCTTATTTATATCTTTTTTAAGTCTATTGTTTAAATCGTTTTCTATGATGTTAGTAGCATTATGTTCTAGTAATGCGCACATGAGTTCATTGGCGTGATGTTAATATTGTAAAACTTATCTGGCTTTTAAATAATTTTTATTAGCGAAAAATTATTACTCATAATGTCAGACAAATAATAAAAACTGAAATAATCAACAAGATTACAAAAAGGATTAAGTTGAAAGGATACTGTAACAAAAAAATTACCATATGATTCTAGCTTCAGAGCAAGACTAACTCTCAAGTCCATCGCTCCTAATTTTTAGTCTGAATTAGAACAATCTAGAAGGTAGAAGATTCTCAAAGATTCACGAACAGGCACTAGAACAGTTTGTAACTATTGCAACAAAATATCTAGAACTCTTTACGATCATATGCTTTGTGTTTATGGTAAAGAAAGATTCACAGTTTTTATATCGTTCCTCCAAGGCAAGACTGGTTTAACTCAAAATACTTTTTTTTTTATAATTTTAATTTAATTAAAATATATATAAATACAAATAAAATATTTTTAATTTAATTAATAAATTTGGTATGAATGTATGTTATTTAATTTTGGTGATTGTTATTTTATATATTTATTTTGAATTCTTTTTCGTATTTTTTTTTACTAATTGTCTTCCGAATTTCCTCTACTATCTCTACGGGAGACAGCTTGTGTGTGGACCGCGAAAAAGACATTTTCAAAAATTCAAGAAACATTTTAATAATCGGATAATGCGGACTACGGATATCAAAGATGCTTTAATTGATTCTCCTGAAAAATCACTTTTTTTTAGATAGACGAATCTTACATTTATTTAGTCAAATTTATTTTTATGCTAGTAGATGTGTCAATTAAAATACATTATTATTATTTTTTTTAGTAACTTTTATTAGTGAGACAATTGATTGAAAATAGTAGTCGATAAAATAAACTGTGTTATAAAGGACTATTGAAATACTGGCAGAAAATCAGTTTAGTCTATTTAAACTATCGAAGTCACTATTAAATTCCTGGTAGACTTTATTTATTCCATTTATTATTATTTTTTAAAATTTAAATATATGCTATATTATTTTCTTACTAGCTACACAATTCACTAAGTTCAAGCCATTGAGTTCTAGGGTTTATTGCTTGGAATCGCATGCAGAGAGTTAAAGAAATTCTTTCTGAAGCTTTATGGACCGGAACCACTACTGGCTTATTTTTATTTGTTATAGTTGTTACCGTTATATATTCAGAGTAGCAAATAATTTAAATTTATTTCTTCGATTATTGGATTACATTTAAGTGGTATATAGTTCTTCTGTTATCACATTTTTTTTAAATATCTATGTATTCTAATTGTCCTGTTTTGTTATTAAAACAGTTTTGAGTAAATTGCTCTCTCATTCAGCTCCTTTTCAACCAATGAATTTTATCCATATATTACAAAAAAATTAGTTTTGCGCGAACTCCGCATATTTACAAATAATTTACAATCGAAGAAATTCAGCTGTTAACGGTAATTTAAATATTATTATTAATTATAGGATAAATTGAATTGATATAAGTCACATTCCTAATAGTTAGACCCTCTCCTAATTCTAGTTTATAACATCTTTCAACTTCAAAGAACCAGCAAACGATGGAAATGGCCTACTGCCATCTGTGTCAATCTTTATCAGTTGGGTTTTTATTAAATTGAAATATGTTATAAAATGGAGTGCCCTGTTAGTAACTTGTCTCATTATATTTCACTTATTCCACTTATATTCACTTACTCTAATTGAAACTAAAACTTGATTGTCACTTCCTAAATTCGAGGACTTTTGGGGAATCTTTTTCATATTATTAATTTAAAAATCTGGTACGATGGGCACAACACTATCATTCATACGAACCTACTTCGGTTTTGAGATAATATGTAAACGCCACTCCTCAACTTCACACATTTTCCCAAATTTATATGCTTAGATTTGTATATCTCCATAAGTTATCGAGTATGAGTGTATTGCAAAACTTGAAAGTTCTCAGTACTTTTCGATTCATTATTGCTAATTTATTTTTTTAAGGGACCTTATTTCATCATTGTAAATATATCGTGAAGGTGAATCGATAGATGGTGTATTTACGTCTCGTAGTAGTGTGCCCCCTCCATTTGACCATTTTTCATGAAATTTTGGCTGTCAAGTCGCGGGCAAATACGTACGTCAAATATCCATTTTGATCAAAATTGCTAGAGCCTTTTATGAGAAAATAGAAAAAACGTAAAACATAGACAAAATTCTTTAAATAAAGTACCCCCTTTGTTTGACCAATTTTGATGAATTTTTCGCGGGCACATACATACACCAAATACCCAACTTCAGGTTCGTACGGTTTATAGTTTTTGAGCTAGTCTGTTCACTTACACACAGACCATTTCGCGGGACTTCGTTATTTGGACTTAAGGGACCCGAACACGTGTATTTCCTTTGAAAACCGGAAGTCGAAATTTTTCACGATCGCAATACTTTCCCTAACTATATATTTCATATATAGGTAAGTGAAATTAAAAAATTAATGTAATCTTATTAATTGTAACGTGAAACAAAATCATATGATTTTGTCTGTTACATTGAAAAGACAAATAGAATTTTTGGAAGTTACATAACTGTATCATGTTCTGGATCTTACGAAAATATTAGAAGCACTTCTAGAATGTTCGATTTCGCACTGAATGTAAGAAGCAATATGAAGCAATATTTGCTCTGTGCCTTGAAGCATATGATTACTATTTTGTCACTATATTGCCAATAGCAGTTACTTCTTGTAACTTTGTTAATAATTTGAGTTTTTATTATTAGTTAGACGTTTTGAATTATAATTTTCTTCTAATAAAAATTATTTAAACCCTCATTAGGCTACCATATTTTTTACTTATCTGGCTGCTCGCATCTTTTATCATAAGATTCTTCCTCATTTCAAATATAATCCATCTTAAGAATAAAAATAACTTTGTAAAATATCAATACCTGCTCGCGAAACGGCCTTACATCATTTCAGGTGCCTATAATTATCGAAAGAGCCTTTATTTACATATAACGTGACTAATGGCGAGTAATCTCAGGGTTTAGTTGAGCACTGTAAGTAAATTAGCAATTAAAAACGGTCGGCCCGATAAATCTTGTACAATCTGAATTACGCGCCGATATTTCAAAGTGCCCGTCTTGTAAGGGAAAATTTAAAGCTTCTTCTATTTTTTTTTTTTTTTTTTTTGTATTATTCTGTACATTACTTAAATTAATTTGCTTTCCATTCTGAGATAACTTTTTATGTTTGGAAGAAGCAGATTATCCCTTTAGAATAGGTACAACTTGAATTTAAAATAGGATTCATTTAAATGTAAATTATTTTTTATTATCTGATAAATAATTATAAATTATTATTATTATTAGCATTACGTTGGATATGTTTCTTGGAACTCCCTCCGAAATTTCGGATCGACGGAATAAGAGCAATTTTTTTTTTTTGCACCTTTAAAAAGTTACTAACATTTTGTTCAAAAAAACTATTTTTTTTTTCCTAGTTAAATTATCTCAGAACCCATACCATGCCGAAAATACCTCCTAATAGAAAAAATGTTTGCTTTTCTGTATATAATTACTAAAAAACTTACTAAAAAAAAAATTAATACCAATCTTTTTAATTGAACTCTTATAACGAAAATAGTTAGGCCATGAAAGTTCGTTCGCAATGATCCTAATGATTGCTAGTAAGTTAAGATTTTTGACAAATTAAATTCGTTTAAAAAAAATAATAACCCTACATGTAAATAAAAAGAAATTTTTTTTTTACAAAATATTTATTTTATTTTTTTAAATACTTATACTTAAGTATTTTTCAGTTTCAGAAATGCTAACAAGAAAATGTTCTAATTTATTTTTGTAAAAATCGCATTTCTCATTTGTTTTTGTTTTTTTTGGCGGAAAAATTGTAGTACTTGAAAGGTATTAGTTCGTATTTCAAAACTTGAAGATTTTCAAAGCTGCTTGGTTTGTAAGTAACAAAACTCTACACACAGAATTACACCTATCACCTATCGACCTAATCATACGAAATATTTATTCACGCTACTATATTAATAAAGCGTGGACATGACAATATGCTCATTAATGCCTTGGAAACAGCTGATAAGTCTAATGGGAAACTACTTAAAAGGAGCTGGATGGGTGACCACTTCTGAATTAAGACAGAGAAGATTAGCTGCTGAGTACTATAAGAAAGTACTTGGAGCATTGATTCATAATTCTGAAAAGTGTGGCAGGATGAATAATTTTCCAATAAAATTAATAGGTACCTATAAGAAATTCATATTAGAACTGAATTTCTAAAGCATATAGGTCTTATCTAAAATGGCCAATGATATTATTAATACCAACTTCCTTTTTTTAATCTGTCTTATATGTTGTTAAAAAATATTAACAAAAAGCTATGAAAAATGGTATTCTTATAAGTCAAAAATAATTAAGACCCTACTACCAATGCATGCCTATAAAGCATTAAACACTTGTGGCTCGAGTGGGTTGTTCAAAGCGTAATTAATTACAAGTGCTTTGCTCAATTGGATGAAGCTCTAGGACCCTCCTGTTAACATTTCGATAATGAAACTAAGTGATCTGTACAAACATGTAGAATAGGCTTCATAGGCAACCATCAATATCAATTACATTGACGATGCAATATAATCAGCTATTCTTGAAGAAAGGCCATATACCTAATATGAAAAAATCTGGTGCGTGCGCGCAACACACAACTTTCACTTACCAACATACTTAGATTAGAAATTAATGCGTTTTGTTCATTGCCACTTCTCAAATGAACAGAACAGTTTAATTATAACGCATTGGTTTGTCATTAAAGGCGTACGGCGCATGCGTGAGCTCAAGATGTTTTATGAGTTGACGGAATATTTTTCTTTTTTTCTCCTGTATATATGATATTTAGCCATTTCTTATTTTTAAGCGTGATGAGAGACAGTTAATTTCTCAATATAAACTAAAACAAAGGTACTTTATAGAAAAACAAAAAAAGCCCCTTCCCCATTTAAGCCCCCTCAGAACATTTTAATAATGATAAAGCTTACCTGATATTAAATAACAACTAATTTTCATTAAACATAACGAATTTGATAAAAATCGTTAAAGCCGTTTTTGAGATAATCGATCAAAAAGGTAAAAATTGGACAAAATTTATTAAGTAAAGTCCCCCCTCCTGTTGATCAATTTTGATGAAATTTTTACAGTCATATCTCGGGCATATAAATACATCAAATGCCAAGTTTGATCAAAATCGTTAAAACCGTTATTGAGTAAATAAAAAAAACACGTGAAAATGATACAAAATTTATTAAATTTTTTCTCTTCAAAAAATAAATTATTTAAAAATAATTTAAAAATGGTGGTCAGCCACAAATTAAGATTAGATTAATTAAAATAATTTAAAAAAAAAAATTGACTTAAGTCAATAAAATATCATAAATTGGACAAAATTTGTCCACCTCCCGCTACTACTCGCAAAACTTGTGAGATTGGGGGAGTAGGTATCAGTGAAGAGGAAGGATTTGCTCTGCCTTGAGCCGAGCTCTGTGGTGTAGCGGTTAGCATCCTCGCATGTAACGCAGGAGACCCGGGTTCGACTCCCGGCGGAGCCAAATCTTTTCTCTTCAAAAAAAAAAAAAAAAAAAAAAAAAAAAAAAAAAAAAAAAAAAAAAAAAAATTATTTAAAATTTATTAAGTAAAGTCCCCCCTCCGGTTGATCAATTTTGATGAAATTTTTACAGTCATATCTCGGGCATATCAATAGATTAAATACTCAGTTTAATCAAAATCGTTAGAGCCGTATTTGAGGAAATCGAAAAAAACTTAAAAAGTTATTTTTAAATAATTTATTTTTTGAAGAGAAAAGATTTGGCTCCGCCGGGAGTCGAACCCGGGTCTCCTGCGTTACATGCGAGGATGCTAACCGCTACACCACAGAGCTCGGCTCAAGGCAGAGCAAATCCTTCCTCTTCACTGATACCTACTCCCCCAATCTCACAAGTTTTGCGAGTAGTAGCGGGAGGTGGACAAATTTTGTCCAATTTATGATATTTTATTGACTTAAGTCAATTTTTTTTTTTTTAAATTATTTTAATTAATCTAATCTAAATTTGTGGCTGACCACCATTTTTAAATTATTTTTAAATAATTTATTTTTTGAAGAGAAAAGATTTGGCTCCGCCGGGAGTCGAACCCGGGTCTCCTGCGTTACATGCGAGGATGCTAACCGCTACACCACAGAGCTCGGCTCAAGGCAGAGCAAATCCTTCCTCTTCACTGATACCTACTCCCCCAATCTCACAAGTTTTGCGAGTAGTAGCGGGAGGTGGACAAATTTTGTCCAATTTATGATATTTTATTGACTTAAGTCAATTTTTTTTTTTAAATTATTTTAATTAATCTAATCTATTAGATTAGATTAGATTAATTAAAATAATTTAAAAAGTTATTAAATAAAGTACCCCCTCCCTTTGAGCAAATTTGATAAAATTTTTGCTGTCACATCGCGGGCATATACATACTCTAAATACCCAATTTCAGGTTCGCACGGTTTATGGTTTTTGAGCTAGTCTGTTCACACACACACACACACACACACAGACACACACACACACACACAGACCATTTCGCGGGACTTGGTTATTTTGACTCAGGGGACCCTAAAACGTGTATTTCCGTTGAAAACCGGAAGTCGAAAATTTTCACGATCGCAATACTTCCACTTATTATATATTTCATATATAGGTAAGTGAAAGTAAAAAAAAAGTACAATACAACGATTCATTTGAATTTTTTAAAACTTTCTTTGATGCCCTTGTTGATTCTTTGATTGTCCTATAAGAATCAATAATGGGATAAAATCAATTCTAATAATAAAAATAAAATCACATCGCCTTGCGAAATGTGATTAGTAATTTAACACACCACTGGTCGTGTTGTATTTGAGCTACACAAGACAATTTGTTTCATTAACAGCTTGATTTCGGCACCACCCAGTACCCTCCTTTTTTGGGGTGCATGGATTAGCGCTACTTGTGAATTTAGCAGCGAGACAACAGATTTCGCTCTATAGCCATTTTTTATCTGAGAGATAAATTACTTTATTTATATGATTTTTTTCTCTCGTTAAAATTGATTATTTCCTTATTGTAGATTTCTATCAAGTAATAAATACTAAAACTATTCTATTTTACATTATGAATAGCTGTATAGACTGTACATCATTTTTTTATTTCAGAGACACAACTTCAACACCATTTTCCACTCAATGTTATTATACTGGGTGTCCCAGACATAGTGTAAAAAAATATCACAAATGGGACGAGGGCGCAAGGAATGGATTGTTAAATAGCTTTTAACTCCATTTATAAAACTAATTCATGTCAGGCATGGGGAAGGATGGCACTCAGCAGTAACTCTTCCCTGGCTTATTTCAGTTAGGTACTTTTGTCTGTTAAAAGGAAGGAGATCTCTTATCCAACGTCTTTTTAATCTCCTCTTCATGTTTATGGGCATGCCTGCTGTAACTATATTTCGTGTATGTAGGTTTATGTGTCTGTGAAAAGCTTATATGAAAACTTTTGTAAAGAGTCTTTATTTAATGATCAACTGCCGGCATAGATGGTTTTATTAGTCACATGCTTTTTTTTAGCATTTCGCTTTGCATTAGCATTGCGCTTTTGAAATGTTTCGTAATCTTTTGAAAAATTAGGTCGCTAATGGTTAAATACCTACCCTTTATTCTCATGTTCATTACAAATTACAAATGCAAACTAACTTATTGATATATGAAGTGGCCACAGCTAAAGTAAGAGATAATAATCAAGGAAAACCTTGAAAACTCTTACCTTGCAAATTTTCGGGTATAAGATTAAAAAAATATTTAAAATTAATTCCTTTCAAATCAGCTAATTTCTTCATTTCTTTTCTGAACAATAGAGTATCGATCCAGTTTTGTTTTGCCTAATTTCAGCATTTGTCATTCTGCCATTGGAAAATAGATGGAGAAATTATACAATTGACGGGAAAACAATAGCTGACAGACAATCCACTGAGATAACTGGACAAAGATGCCTTTTGTGTAGAACAGAATTGGAATTACTTCCGTCCCTACGCATATTCATCCAATCAGATCAGTTTTCTGTTTGCGGTTAATCGCCATCGATATTAAGCTATAATTTCTATTTTTCTTTGATTAATCAATGTGAAATGATTGGTTGTCCCACATATTTTTTGAGAATGTTTTATCTGCAGTGATTTTCCAGCTACAATCATGGATAGTTTTTAAACTACAGATTGCATATTAATGGAAATGGTATCATTCAATTCAGAGACGGAGAAAATATAAAAAAGTATGCATTAATTACATCACTTTATCACTTAGATTAGTTAAATATTCTATTATCTGAGTAATGATTGCCTTCTTGAAACTTTGGTTTCATCTTATCAGCCTGAATTTAAAGCTGGCATTTCACCCTTCAGGGGTTGACTGAATTAATTTTGCTACAAGTCAAGTTTTGTACTGTTCTTAAAAGACTATATTATGTTTCTGAATCCAATAAGACCATTCCCAATACGTTAAAGGAAACAAGTTAAACGTTATACCTAATAATGACATTTAACTCCAAAATACACGAGTTTTTACTTCTAATTATATAAAGAAAATAAAAAAAATAATCTGTCTCTTAGATTTCCGCTAGAATTTAAAAAAAAAATATAAATCGAATATTAATAATAACTAATAATACATATATTTTGTGTTATTATATACGTTATCTAATACGTTTTTATTTTATTTTCCTTTCCCTACAGTATTCCGAAGATTGTACCCCTACGCTTTTATAACCAACAATAGATACCCTACGAAAACAAATCTGTTGGGCCTTGATATCACATCCCCTTTGTGTAAGGGCTGCCTACGGGGAACATAACTGGATGAATTGTGAGAATGGGTTCCAAATAACAGGAATATATATCTTTGAAAGGGTGTTTACTCAAGAACCTATTTCAGAGAAATATATGAATATAGACAATATATACAAACAGGGTGAAATGGTTCCATTATACTCAAATGATCATAAGTCATAAGATTCATTAGTGATGAATAAAGCTCGGAATTCCGTGTCAATAAAAACTTCAAAAAGTGCAAAAACATAGCAATAAAAATGTATTGCTTGAAAATCAGCTACTTTGGAAAAAAACTAAGTAGCGGGGAGTAAATTGAAATAGAAACTCTTTTATTTTTACAGATTATTTTTATAGTAATGGTTTTGGTGTAATCACTGAATTTCTGATCTTTTTTATATTACTATTGATATATTTTTGAAAAAAAAATCCTGTGAAAAAATCGGAACATAACATATTTACTTAAAATAGTAATAGCAAGATGTAATAGCAATACAGAATAAAATACTCGCATGTGAGCTTTAATTACATATATTGGAAATAGGAAGATCTTAAAAAAGGAAAGATACTACCCCAATTATGGAATCACTCGATGCAATATCCGGTGTATATTGCGTAGGCTTATTTTTAAATCACTCTGGTGACACGCACTACCCCTGTTACCGTTCTAGGGTTAAAAACAATTAGGTACTTACTTGTGCTACAGCGAGTATCAATTTGTGATTTCCTCTCACATACAATTTTTTATCACAAGATCACTACACAACCATCCCTATTGAGTTCAGGATATTTTTCAATCCATCCCGCAGTTTTCGAAGACACAGTTGCTCCCATTTTAGGCATTTTTAGTAACAATATACTAGACAGAATATTCCTCAATTTGATACTCACAAAACGATGGGGAATGAGAAACAAAATGTAAACATCCAGGAACCACTAAACCCTCATTTTTTTTCTATGATATTCACATTTATTTTTCCACTATTTATTTATTTATTGAACAAATGCATCTACCCATAGTGGGTCATTAGCATAACAATCATAGATTTAATAGCATAAATATAGTATTTTCTGAGTTTTCTAATTGAGTATTGAATTAGATTGAGTTTTTTAACAGTTAATGACATGTTGATACAATTACCATACAATTAACATTTGAGAAGTATTACATAGTTCATTTACTTGTATTACATAGTTAATTTTAAATTGTCTAAATGAGATGAAAGAACTTGGATTTTTTCAAAAACTTGATTACACTTTCGGCAGCGTTCTCCGTGTCACCGAGGGCGATGTCCAGCCTGTTGTCAATGTTGCACTCTCTTCTTGCTTCCTCCAGGGCCTCGCAGTCCAGTAGAATGTGCTCGACAGTCAGAGTTACCTCGCAGGTCTTGCATGTCGGAGGGTACAATCCCTTGAGGAGGTACGTATGCGTTATAGACGTATGTCCGTAACGCATTCTTGCCAGTACAACTTCTTCACGTCGGTTTGTTCTCTCCGCAGTTTTCCAAAACTCGGGACTAGCTTTGATTTTCCTCAATTTTCCACTTCTATTTTTCCACTCTGCGGTCCACATATCGAATACTATTTTCTTGACGTGTTTCTTCCAGTCAATAGGAGTACTCTTGTTAACAAACCTCACTTCTGAAACAGGATTTATTCTAGCGTCATTCGCAGCCCTGTCTGCTTCCTCATTTCTTCCAATGCCCAAATGAGATGGAACCCACAAGAATTTTATGGCTTTTTCAGAAAGTGAGCACTTCCATACCAGGGTTTGGATTTTCATCACCAAAATGTCTTTAGAGTTCTTGTTTTCCAAAGACTTTAGAGAACTTAAGGAGTCCGAAACTATCACATGATATCTGTGCTGGTGTTTTGTTATAAGTTTTAGGGCTTTGAATATTGAATACAGCTCTCCAGTGTATACACTGTTCGGCTGCGGTAGGCTGAACTTTTGACAAATGGAGTCCATAACGAATGCACATCCAACTTTTGAATTTGATTTGGATGCATCAGTAAACCAAAAACGGTAGTTGAAATATAGCTCTTCACGTTCTTTGTAAATTTGGTGGAATACGTGAGGAGGTGTTGTGTGCTTCGAAAATTTTGACAAGCTGTAGTCTATAGTGTTATCTGATTGTATCCAATTAGGTGCTGTATTATTTGGAATTTTGAAGAAATTTGGAAAAGTGATTTCTAACTCGCTTGTTAATTTGTTGACTCTATCAATGAAGCATTTACAGGATGGAGTATGTGCTTCGTTTTCACTTGAATGAAACTTAAGTTCAGATGCAATGATATTTTTTCTAGATATCAATGTCTTCTTTTCTCCAGAGAGGGTTCCCCACTCTCTACGTACAAACTTTCTACTGGCGTGGTCCTGTATGCACCTGTGCAGAGACGAAGCCCTTGGTTGTGCAATGGGTCCAAGAGTTTTAAAGTTGAAGAGCTCGCTGAACTGAAAGCGACTGAACCATAATCGATGATGGGTCTGATCAGAGTGCGGTATAACATAAGTAGCGTTCTCCGATCAGATCCCCACTGCGTGTTAGCCAGAATTTTGAGTAGATTCAGGCCTTTTTGGCATTTTACCTTAACATTACGGATTTGATCACTCCAAGTTAGTTTTTTATCAAAATAGATCCCAAGAAATTTTATTGATTCTGTGTAAACAATAGGCTGATTTGATAGATTTAACGAGGGGTTCTTTTGGCATTTCCTTTTTTTGCAAAAATGAACTGCCAGGGTTTTCGTTGCTGAAAAACTGAAACCTGTAGTTTTGGACCATGCTTCGAGATTTTCTAATGTTTTTTGCAGCTTCCATTCAATGTATTCGAGTGACTTGTTCCTTATATAAATTGAAAAATCATCAGCAAATAGAGAACAATTTACTTCATTTGGTGTTGTCTCTGTAATGCTATTTATGGCTATCAAAAATAATGTTACACTCAGGGGAGATCCTTGAGGTGTGCCATTTTCTTGCAGGTACGTTTGAGAGAGGTTTGCACCAACTTTCACCTGGAATGTCCTATTGTTTAAGAAGTTGTTGACAAATGTTAATAATCGTCCAGTGAGGCCGAGCTGTGAAAGTGTCCTGACCACGTTATACCGCCACATAGTGTCGTAGGCCTTTTGGATGTCTACGAAGATAGCAACTAAGTGCTCTTTATTTGAAAACGCTGTTTGAATTTCATTTTCAAGTTTCATTATTTGATCGATGGCGGATCGGTTTTTCCTGAAGCCACATTGTGAAGTTGAAAAAAAGTTTTTTGAGTCTAGATAATGTATTAGTCTGTTGTTTACCATTTTTTCAAGAATTTTCGAAGTACATGAAAGTAAGGATATAGGCCGGTAATTGTTGATCTGTATATTTTTGGGGCTTTTCTTAATTGGTATAACTATCGCCTTCCTCCATGTTTCTGGGAAGCAGCCAGTTGTCCAGACTCTATTGTATATGGAGAGAAGAAATAGTTGAGCATTTAAAGGTAGTTTTTTCAGAAAAATATATGGAATCTGGTCGGGCCCTGCTGATGATTTATCTTTACACGTATCTAGGGCAATTTTCATTTCTGCTAAGCTAAATGGGTGATTATATATTTCAGAATTTGTTGTGTCGAAATTTATGAAGTTTTTCTCTTGGTCGATTTTATGCTGCAGGAAATCTGGGCTATAGTTTTAGACATGGCAGAAAAATATGAACCTAAACCTTGGACAATTTCGGATGGGTCGCTTATGATTTGGTTGTCAGCCTGAATTACAGAAATATACTCGTGCTTCGTGTATCCTTTTATTGCATTTACTCTTTGCCAAACCTCTTTTACAGTGCTGCTGCTATTTATAGAACTAATATAATTCGTCCAAGATTTCTTTTTGCACGCCTTCAATACTTTGTTTGCTATTGACCTCATTTTTTTAAACTCGCTTAAATCTTCTGGTAATTTCGTTTTTTTGAATTTATTTAACGCTCTTTTTTTATTAGTTATTGCGATGCGGCACTCTTAGTTCCACCAAGGAACCTGCCGTCTGCCCTTGAAACTTATCTTCTTCGGAATACTTCTGTTTGCGGCTTCAAAAATTTTTAGATTAAAGAAAGATATATTTTCCTCCAATTCTGTGACACTATCTTTCTTCGTTTCTATTTCTTTTTCTATTAAGTATGAAAATTTTTCCCAGTCGGCCCGTTTGAATGACCACCTCGGTATTCCATTTGATTTGATGTTGCTATCATCGAGCGTTATGGTGATAGGGTAGTGGTCGCTGCCATACAGAGTGTCTTTTACGCTCCAATGAACTTTGTGAAAGATTTTAGCATCAACAAAGGATAAATCTATCGCAGAAACTGAACCGCTCGTACAGAAATGAGTTGGGGATCCATCATTGGTAAGAATTAGGAAATTATTAAAGTTGATAAACTTCTCGATTTCAACACCTCTGTTTTTATAGTCGGATAGTGTAGAGCCCCACAATTTGCTGTGTCCATTCAGGTCCCCAACAAGGATTACTGGTCTGGGGAGTTGATCCACTATGGCTTGAAGGTCATTGGCAGTGAAATCTCTATTTGGCGGTATGTAAATATTGCAAACTGACATAGTTTCTGGATAGTAGATTTTTGTGGCTATAACTTCATGGGTTGATTTAATGTTTATTTCTTCTGAATGTATTTCCTTTTTAACCATTGTAGCAACTCCTCCCCAGGCGGACTTACCATCAGACCTATCTTTCCGATAGACGTTATAGTTTTTAAGGTTGAATCGCTGGGATTTCAGGAAGTGTGTCTCTTGCAAGCAAAAACAGGTTGGGTTCTCTTCTGTTAGTAACAATTTAAAATATTCATAGTGTTTGTAAAGTCCGTTACAGTTCCATTGCGTGATTAATGTTTTGGTAGTTTTGACCATATATGTTAATAAAAGGAAAGAAAAAATGACCTAATTATATAGAACAATTGGCTAGACTAGTTAGTTATCAGAGCTATCTTCCGTATTTATTGTATTGTCTGTTGAGTCCCACTGTCTGTTGAGAAGCTTTGAAATTTTGATCTTGGAGCGCCGATTTGTAACCAAGTTTCTGGTGTCAGCCAACATAGCCCTAAGGCCTTCTGTATTATCTGTAAATTCATGAACTAGCTTGTTGAAATCTTTTGTTTCTGAAGCCATATCAATTAATTTAATCAAATTGTCAAATGAAATAGGGTATTTGTCCTCATCAATTGATTTTCGGGCTTCTTCAAGGTTAATTTTGGTATTCTTAGCGGTCTTTTTTAATTTTTTTGACTTTTTGCTAACTGTTTGAGTTGCTTCCATAGGTGGAAATTCTTCGAAATTAACAAAATTTTCTGAGTCCTTATTATCATCTAACATAAGGTTGAGTTCAGTAGAAGATACTGTAGAAGGAGGAGAGCTGGGGTGGCTTCTTTTGATGCCAGAAACCACTGTAGGTGATAACAATAAATTATTGCTATTATCTACAGCTGTTTCTTTTTTAGGATTGGTCTCAGGGGTGACGGCTTTGTTGTGGTCAACATCACCATGGTTACCGGAATCCTGGCTCTCGGTCTCGTCGCCTTTAATGTTTACCTGGGCTTTTGTTGATACTATGGCGTTGTCATGGTGACAAGCTGGGGTCGGCTGTACTTTAATATTACTGCTAGGTAATGTCTGATTAGGTGTATCTAGCAAGGAGCGATCGGTTATAGTTTTTTCACTATTATAATTTGTTTCTGAATTAAACTGAATTAATAAGCCTTCGTTGTCTTGATTATTTATTTTTTTATCATCCTCGTCGTTTTCGCACTCAGGGCAGTCAGTGGATATATGGCCCGGTTGTTTACAAATAAAACACATCACAATATCTTCGCTAAGAAAAATGCGATATGATACGTTTTCATGTTTTATTAGTAGGGACGAAGGCAGTTTGCTAAGGTCGTCAGGTGGAATGTAAACCTGTCTTCTAAAACTGAGTACATGGGCTAGTCTTGGGTCTTGGTAACCGGCCCTGAGAAAATGCATTGGGGACACTAACCTTACGCCAATGTTTTTAAGTTCTTTTTCAATAGCATCATGCGGTATTGAAGGACATGCATTTGATATTATGATTCTTTTTGCTGGATTAATTAGTCGTTTTATGAGAATTTCTTTGTTATCTATTGTTATAGATTTATGGTACTTTAAGAGGTTTTCTACTACGTCCTTATTGCTAAAATGGATACAAAATCGGGAGTTTGAAATTCTTGAAGTGTAACGAATAAATTTCGGATCAATTAGTGTAGCGATTTTAATTACATATTCTTTTTGTTTAATGCCTGGGTAAGTGTGTAAAATTATAGCATTTTCTCGCTTAGAAAATCTTTCCGTGGCGGTGGCTTTGGCATAGCTGGTTGTTGTTGCTGTCTGGTTAAGGTTAGCTGGTGCGTTTGAATTGCTATTATTTGGTGAATTTTCAGTTTCGTTTTTCTTTGGGTTTGATGGTCTCATCGCGCCCAGTTTGGTTGAAGACATTTTGGTGCCTTATAACAAGGATACAGAGCGTAGTGCTCTGGGCAACTATAAAGGGCGCCTAGTCGCCCGACTTTTTATAATTGTGCTATAATCTATTAGATTATGGAACACGCGCACTAAAATTGTACAAAAGACACAAAATAAAGCAAGTTTTTTCATAAACAACACTTTAAAATACCTAAAACTGTAAGACTGACTTGAAGTGTGTGTGCTTCATGTGGGTCCCAAACAGCTGATCCCTTTTCCACTATTGTTTTGATGTGTATTAAAGAAAATTACAATTGGTAATATATTTTTTCTTCAAAATATCAAATGATGCAATTTCGTGCAATAAAAATTCAAAACGTGCAATTTCGTGCAATAAAAATTCAAAACGTGCAATTTCGTACAGTATAAAACTTCATTAAAACGCCCCATTAGGCTTGATTCGGATAAGTAACTTGAGTTCGCTCTATTCTGACTTTCCAAAAAAAAGATGCAATTGCACGGGAATCCGAGCTCTAGTAATGAATCATTAAATTCATTAGGCAAAGCCTATTGATTCAAAAGTTATATTAATATTCCAGGAAAGTTTTAGAATTAGGATTTATGGAATTTGGAAGAGTTGGAAAGTCTTTGACCGTTGAAGGTCTCAGTGATTTTTTTCTATTTTGAGTAGGCAGATCCTATTAAAGTTTGAAAATTATTTTGAAAGATTATTCATTTTTATTTTAAAATCTTAATCAGAAAATCTCATATTAAAATCTCATCAATTAATTTTTCTGTTATTTTAAAATCTCAATCATCATGGACTATCAACATAAGTTTTTAACTTTTTCAGCAATTTTAGTTTTAGGCATTTTTTAATCTATTGTGGATGTATAGAACAAAGTATATTCACCATTAATAAATAACGAACGGCTGATCGATTTTTAAATATTTGATTTTTCTCGGCCCCGGATAGTAACTGGAAAAATGAAAATACAGAGCTAATTATTAACTGTTTAACATTTTATTTGATTTCGACGAAGTCCGATACACATTTCGTTCTTTTGCATTAAGGTACAATATAAAAGTTAATTCCACATAAATTTCATCATGTATAAGTTTTGGATGGAGCGGTGGGAGGCAGAATTATTAATTTTTTTACTGTTTTGTCCGATTAAAAGGAATTTGAACACTCATTCAAATCAATTTATCACTGTCATTAAATCCACTTCGATCTCTTTACCATTCAGAAGAGTTTAATTTTTAATACCTTATTCCGTGTCTAACTCGATTTAAAAAAAAAAAAAACATATCAATCAGACCCCATGTCTTCTATGATCCATATATCTAATTTTTAAAGTATTTTTGGAAACGTTCTTGCCTATTAACTTTGAGTTATTAATAATAGTATACCGCAAATTTACAATATGAAAGATGTTAACAACAGTATAATCCAAAAATCAACATTTGTTTGAATTTTTTTTTTTCACTGCATACTTTTATTTGCACCTGTCGCAAATAATAAGCGACAATCAGCAAATGAGATGAAAACTGCTGTGAGTTGGCGTTATAAGCCATGAGGGAAGATAGTGCCCAGCAGCACATCATCCCGGTCTTGCTTCAGGAGAGGAGGTCTCTCATCCAACTCCTTTTTAGTCGCTTCATAAAAGGCATGTCAGTCGTGGCCATTTCAATAACTCTGCTGTTATGTCCGTGCAATTTGATGTGGAAGATAGAATAGAGGGTTCTTATTTGTTCGTCGATAGTTGGTAGTTGTAAATCGGTATGCAGTGTTTCTTTACTAACGTACTAAGGAACGTTCGTTATTTGTCCTTTCTATGATTCCTTCCATATGATTTATTTGTATTTATAGCTTCGGTTATAGCTTAGTAACATTTTATAATAATTGAATAGCTATTCCATAATTATATATACCCGAGAAAAAAAAAATCAGTGCTTTATGTAAAATAAACCCAGGGATAATTTTACTTTCCTTAGTAATTGGTCCCTCGGTACCCTGAAGAGAGGGCTCCTAATAATGGTCAATAAAAATCTAAGTAAATATCTCATTTAAAAATAATGGTTAATAACTTATTTTTTCGGAGGGATTACAGAAGTAGAAAGAAGAAAGGAGAAAATATTTGTTCAAAAATTGAGAAAGAAAAATGATACTTTGTAGATGATTTTGGATATAATCCTTCCAAAAAACATGTTAATTTATTTTGCTTTTATTTGGTACAATAAAAATGAATGCTTATATAAATAAAAGACTGCTTATAGAGTTACGTTTTTGTAATGAATCATTAATCGAAACGTTCTTGGCTTTTTGACTGCCAGGGGAGATGTGTTTATTCACTTATTCGCTGGTGAATAAAAGAACTATGAATGGCGGGATGGCCGAGTGAGCAAATGCGTTAGAAAATAGGCGTTGCCCTGACAACTGGCATGTTTGGGAGCCCGAAGATCAGCAAGTTCAAAAACCGGAGCCAGGGGAAATTTAATATTACTCCGCATCTATGTCCCACCCTCTCCCCTGGCCCGGAAAACCCCGTATAGCCTGAACGGCGAGGAAGAGGACAAAAAAAAAAAAGTGAACAATAAAATTTTTATTACAAGATTACTTAAAAAAAAAATGTTAACACGAATATTTGGTTCATTGTAATTGCCCCTGACTGACAAAAAGAAAAGCAATGGTTTGTGTTCCAAATTTTAAAAAAAAAAAAAAAAAAAAAAAAAAAAACCTATAAACTGGCCATAACAATTTGTATGTGGATAGTAGAAAAAATTATAACAACTTAAATAAAAAAAATATATTTTTATAATGACTCTACCCGTCGGGAGATATGCTACAAATAATTATGTCGTAATAAAAAATAAAATTGTAGAAAGAGCGAGATCTCCAACGGAACAAAACTGAATTAAAAAATTAACATATACCATATATGGGCTATGTGCATATTTACATAAGTGAAAATACAATATTATTTACATATAATATGCACATAAGTATATTTATTTCAAATTCAATATCAATTCTATTAATATTAATTCAGTAATTACCATGTATACATATATTAATTCAGTTTGGTTCCGTTGAAGAAATCTCTCCTTCTACTTTATACTTTCACTTATGGTGTGTGTTTTAAACAGACTAGCTCAAAAACTATAAACAGTACGAACCTTAAATTGGTTATTTGGTATATTTATAAGTCCGCGATGTGACAGCAAAAATTTCATCAGAATAGGTCAAACGGAGGAGGTACTTTATTTTATAACTTTTTACGTTTTTTTCATAACTTTGTTTCCCATTTTTACGTTTTTATCGATTTTCTCAAAAAAGTCTTTAACGATTTTGATCGAACTCATCATGTTTAATTAGAATCAAGTTTAATTAGAATATGTTTAATTAGAATCATGTTTAATTAGAATATGTTTAATTTGAATCATGTTTAATTAGAATATGTTTAATGAGAATCAAGTATTGTTTAATATCAGGTAAGCTTTGCCTTTATTAAAATGTTCTGAGGGGGCTTGAATGGGGAAGGGGCCTTTTTTGTTTTCCAATAAAGTACCTTTGATTTTGTTTATATGAAGAAATTAACTCTCTCACGCCTAAAAATAAGATATTGCTAAACATGAAATATGAAAAAATCAAGTAAACATATACACGAGAAAAAAAAGGAAAATATTCCTTCAACATTGAGCCCACGTATGCGCAATGGTAAATAAAAGCAGACACGATGGAGTATTATGCTTCCATTGCAAAATTAACACAAGTAAAAACTTTATTTAATAATAAAAAAAAATAGTGTACTTGAAAGAACAAATACAAAACAAAAATAAGTAAATGAATGTGGAAACATGTGTGTCTTTGAGGAATGTAATTTAACAAAGCACTTTAATTTCTAATCAAAGTATGTTGGTATGTCAAAGTTGTGTGTTGCGCGCATCGCACCAGATTTTTTATTTTTGTTTACGGTCGGAAGCATTAAAACCAACACATAAAAATATTATTGATTTATATGGGATAAATAGTGATATATGTAAATGTTTACACAAGTGAAAATAGCTTGAGAGAATTATTTCCTATTAAAAAGGTAAATGTTTCTCTTTTGTGTTTGGAAAATTTAATCGTTTTTTTTTAATTGCCTATTGCTTTAACCAAAGGATTTCTAGAGAATATTGTATTACTATTATATTTTGTGGTTTGTGTCAAGACAAATTGTTGGCTAGTGGGAAGTTGAAGGTCCGTGAGCATGGTGCCGATATTTTCCTACAAGGAGGATACCCGTTAATTATCCTCATACAAAAGCTTTGAATAGAGGAATAACAAGGAAGTCTCTTTGTTCACCGAACCTTTATTCTATAAATAGTCGGTACAGTGTGAGTTTCCTATATAATATAGGTATTGTTTAAAATGTTTTAACTAATCCTATGGGAACCCAAATTTTAGGAATATAAGTATATACCAAATGTGTATATTCGATTCAGAAGTTATTTTATGCAATGCCTGAATCTTTTGTATTGGTTTATAATTTGATATTTCAATTTAATTTTTATTTCTACCGCATTCAAGTATTATTTATATCGACTCCTCCGACGCATTTTAATCTTGTAATAATTCCCTTCAATACTGCCTTACGCAAGGTTGGATCGTACTCCTTTCACGATGTTGGTAATTATTTCCCTTAGGGTACAAAGGGGAAATCCGCCGTAGTGGTGTTATCAGAAATCCAGGGGAGCGTCAGGTAGCATACAGCTCCAGGCGTATTAGCTACGTGATCTGAAGTATCAAGCGGCCAACAACAGAAGCCACTTCTTGGGTGTCAAATATTTCTCCGATTGCTTTATTTCGTGTTCGAGCAGCACTCCATCCGATCAGTATTGAATTTATTTTGTTATATATATTTTTTTTTTTTTATGAAGCTCTTTTGTAGGGAAAATGTGATTGTTTTTCTTTTTTAAATAACTTTATAAGTTATTTATATATCAACACATGCCACAAAAAAAAAAAATCTGGTGCGTGCGCGCGACACACAACTTTCACTTACCAACTTACTTAGTTAAGAAATTGACGTGTTTTGTTAGATATCATTTCCCAAAATCACACATTTTTCTACATTCATATCTTATTTTTATTAATCGTTAAAGCCGTTTTTAAGTAAATAAAAAAACCCGTGAAAATGATACAAAATTTATTAAGTAAAGTCCCCCCTTCGGTTGATCAATTTTGATGAAATGTTGGCTATCACATATTTGGCATATACATACATCAAATACCCAGTTTGGTCACAATCGTGAAAGCCGTTTTTGAGTAAATAAAAAAAACACGTAAAAATGACACAAAATTTATTAAGTAAAGTGCCCCCTGCGGTTGATCAATTTTGATGAAATTTTTACAGACATATCTCGGGCATATAAGTAGATCAAATACTAAGTTTAATCAAAATCGTTAGAGCCGTTTCTGTGAAAATAAAAAAAACACGTGAAAATGTTACAAAATTTATTAAGTAAAGTCCCCCCTCCGGTTAATCAATTTTGATGAAATTTTTACAGTCATATCTCGGGCATATAAATACATCAAATACCCAGTTTGATCAAAATCGTTAAAGCCGATTTAGAGTAAATAAAAAAAACACGTGAAAATGTTACAAAATTTATTAAGTAAAGTCCCCCCTCCGGTTAATCAATTTTGATGAAATTTTTACAGTCATATCTCGGGCATATAAATAGATGAAATACTCAGTTTAATCAAAATCGTTAGAGCCGTTTTTGAGAAAATCGAAAAAAACCTAAAAAGTTATTAAATAAAGTACCCCCTCCCTTTGAGCAATTTTGATGAAATTTTTGCTGTCACATCGCGGGCATATACCTACACTAAATACCCAATTTCAGGTTCGCACGGTTTATAGTTCTTGAGCTAGTCTGTTCACACACAGACCATTTCGCGGGACTTGGTCATTTCGACTCAGGGGACCCCAAAACGTGTATTTCCGTTGAAAACCGGAAGTCGAAATTTTTCACGATCGCAATACTTCCACTTACTATACAGGGTGTTTCGGAATCGCACGGCACTACTTTAGGTACGTGTTCTCTAACACAAAATAAACAAAAAAGTTCATATTAACATATATCTCAAACTCATTTATTAAACAGATATCAAAGGTTAAAGATTTATTATTTATTTACTGCATTAAGACTGACTGTACAACGTTTAAAGGTCTGGCCACACATGTCCGCACCGGATCCGCACCGTAGCAATAATATAGGTTATGTTCAGAATATTTTTAATTTAACTTACATATTACCTTTAGTTATGCCTAAAGTGGCCTGTGTCTGACATCTGTGGCCTGAACTTTAGGCATAACTAAAGGAAATATGTAAGTTAAATTAAAAATATTCTGAACATAACCTGTATTATTGCTACGGTGCGGATCTGGTGCGGACATGTGTGGCCAGACCCTAACGTGTTTAATACTAAATAAAAGGTTTTAATCACCTGATAAACAAATGAACGGTAAGCAATGACAGTAGTTGCTCATCTGTTTGTCTAGTTCTGTGTGTTTTAGTGTGAGTGAATCTTGTGACACAGTTCAATTTATGATTATCATGGGAGATACCACAAAGTTATTCACTTTTGATGAACAAACAGACATGCTTTTAACTTATGGCGAGGTACATACAAACGGTGCTGCTGCTGTTCGAAGATATCGTGAAAAATTTCCTAACCGAAGAATACCAAATCGTAAAACGTTTGAGGCCATTGAAAGACGTCTTAGGGATAATGGTACGCTAAAACCTATACGAGTGAACGCCGGTCGACAACGATTTCGACGAACTGCAAACGTAGAAGAAGAAATACTCGATGCTGTTCAGTTATCTCCTACTACTAGTACCAGAAGATTGTCACGTCGTTTCGATGTTTCCTCTACCAGCGTATGGCGAACTTTACGCGAACAACAATTATATCCATTTCACGTATCAAGTAGGCAAGATTTGTTACCACAAGATTATAACAAGCGCAGAAATTTCTCCCAGTGGTTAATTCGACAATGCACACGAGATCCTAACTTCCTGAACTGCATTTTGGTTACTGATGAATCTTGCTTTACAAGAAACGGGATTCTTAATTTTCGAAATACCCATACTTGGGCCGAAGAAAACCCTCATACGACTGCTGTTGGACATTACCAACATACATTCTCTTTAAATGTCTGGTGTGGTCTTCTAAGCGACAAAATCATCGGCCCCTTCTTTTTGCCACCTAGGCTGTCAGGTATATCTTACTTGCATTTTTTGCAAAATAATCTGCATGATATTCTAGAAGATATTCCGCTAGGCATTAGGCAAAGGCTGTGGTTTATGCATGACGGTGCTCCAGCTCACTTTTCTCATAGTGTCACTGATTATTTAAATGCAACTTATGGAGACCGATGGGTTGGTCGAAACGGACCTGTTAAATGGCCACCACGATCTCCGGATTTAACGCCATTAGATTATTTTGTGTGGGGCTGGATGAAGTCTATGGTTTATTCTGCGGCAGTTGACACGCAAGAAGAGCTAAGAAATCGGATCGTGGAAGCCGCAGTAACTATCAACCACCATCCTGATTCTATACGAAGAGCCAGAGAAGCATGGATTCGTCGTGCTGAATGTTGCATTCAACAAAACGGAGGCGCCTTTGAACATTTACTCTAAATGTTGTAATAATAATAAATAAATAGTAATAATAAATGTTTAACCTTTGATATCTGTTTAATAAATGAGTTTGAGATACATGTTAATATGTACTTTTTTGTTTATTTTGTGTTAGAGAACACGTACCTAAAATAGTGCCGTGCAATTCCGAAACACCCTGTATATTACATATATAGGTAAGTGAAAGTAAAAAAAATAACAACGAGACAATAAGGGGATGCGATAGAAATGGAATAGGTACGTACAGGTCATTTAGCGGCCAAAAATCTATAACTCCTGACAAAGTGACGATAATATAACATCGCTCAAAGTATTTCAAGTTAATTTTTATATGCATCCTTTCTTCACTTAAATTTAAATAAAATAGTTTATTAGGGACAGGGTTATACATAGAGAATGAAATGAGTCAGCATTATTATCTATTGAGCTTTCTGCTTATATACATGTCTTTTTCAGGCACTTGCTCCATTTGAAAGATTTTAAAATAATTATTGTCTAAATAAGAAAAAATCCAAAAAATTAAATTAAAAATACCCTATTTTTAGGAATTTTAACGGGAAAAAATATTGACCTATAATTCAACTTTACTTACCGATATATCGATATATCGATATTACTTATAGATATATCGATTTTAAGATTTAAATCCCTACATTTGAACTTTCAATATATAAGTATTCAGCCTCGAATTAGACTAAATCATAAAACATCCTTATCGTTGAATTATAGGACAATATTTTTTCTTATTTAGACAACAATTATTTTAAAATCTTTCTAATGGAGCAAGTGCCTGAAAAAGACATGTATATAAGCGGAAAGTTCAATAGATAATAATGCTGACTCATTTCATTCTCTATGTATAACCCTGTCCCTAATAAACTATTTTATTTAAATTTAAGTGAAGAAAGGATGCATATAAAAATTAATTTGAAATACATTGAGCGATGTATTTTTATTTTTTTAATTCTCACTGATAAAGGGAATCCTATGCTCCTTAATGAAAACAGAATTATTCGATTATGGTCATTTTGTCAGGAGTTATCCTCATTCTGACGTGAAATTCTTTAAGATTTTATACTAGTAGATCTTTTAGCCAGCTCCTTTTCGGCCTTCTTTTGGTATTCTCAGGCATGTCCGTTTTTGCCATATTCTGAATAAGTTTGTTGTAATTTCCTTGGAGTTTGTCATGAAATATTTTGTGTGATGTATGAGTTCTTTGACAGTAGATATCTGTAAATCTGTGAGAATGATTTTTTTGCTGACTTAGCAAGGTAAACGTGTCTTAGTGTTTGTTATTGATTGTATTTTCTGTATGAGAGAATTTTTCGCTGTCCCAAAAATTTTTGATGTAAAGGCTTTAAAAGGTATGTAGGTATAAGTGTTCAGTCTTTGATCTTCATTTTGATCGCTTATGAAGAATTTGGCAACTGACCTTCTGTTTAGGCTCAGGCGTTTGTATTTCACTTGTAGACCACTTGTCATTCTTCTCTAAAGTGAGTCCTAAGTAATAAATCGTATTAATCTGTTGAATTAGTTCATTATTTATATAAACCGGAAGTTAGGCGTTGTGTCTGAGAGTAAATGTAATGTGCTGTGATTATTTGTGGTTGATTTTTATTTTCCATTGCTTAAAATATTTTTCTAGTTTGCCTAGGTAAAGCTGAAGTGTCAAAACTTTGATTGTGTGCACATTTTTTTGGTCCGTCGCACAACAAGAAATTTGGGTTTTTTTTGTTTTACCCACACCAGTTACTTTTCTATATTGTTTGTGATTTATCATAACGTTACTTAATGACGTATGTCTATTTTGAAAGAAAAAAAATATACATGAAGGAGGTTAGCTACCTATTCCTCCTCCTAGATTTTAAGAAACGTTGAAGTTGTTTTTGTTAATAACGAATCTGATACAACTGAGTCGTGTTCTTAAATCAGAAGAAGTGGCATATTAGACATTTCAAAGGTTCGAAATATTAAATCAATAAAAGCGCTATAAGAAGGAACACAATTGAATGTGAAACCAGAAGATTCCTTCTAGACTCGTACCTATCTGAGTTTGTTTACAGAAGGAGATACAAGAAAGAGGATATTTTTGATTGTATTTTAAAATAAATAAAAGCATTTTAGACCCCTA
Organism: Aelia acuminata; assembly: GCA_911387785.2. Classification (NCBI taxonomy): domain Eukaryota; kingdom Metazoa; phylum Arthropoda; class Insecta; order Hemiptera; family Pentatomidae; genus Aelia; species Aelia acuminata. The sequence goes on along the minus strand of OU426982.1, from coordinate 118,020,922 downwards.
AATGAATAAATTAGCGAATTGTATATTAAACTATCATTTTTGTTTACATTTGAAGATTGTTACTCTAATCATCTGTTCTTCACTTGTATTAATTTAATATTAAGATTAATCACTCTTTTAGAAATAATTAACTGGTGTGGGTTAAGTAATAATGACCCGGAATTTTTTTCGATTAAGTAGTCAAAATTCAATAACCCTTGATTAAATTAGGATAAGTGTAGTATAGTAAGTACGATATCGTTTAATCTTATTCACTTAGCCGGAGCCGATATGCTAATAAATGAAAAAACAATTTTCATTTATCGTAATTTAATCAAGAGTGCGAAGAATTTTCCCAATGTGGGATAGGGGGGAACCATCCCTAACCAAAAAAATCTGGTGCGTGCGCGCAACACACAACTTTCACTTACCAACTTACTTAGATAAGAAATTAATGCGTTTTGTTAATTCCAATTCTCAAAGTTACTCATTTTTCCACATTCACTTCTTATTTTTGTTTTCATTTGCTCTATAATCCCCTCAAAACATTTGAATAATTATAGCGCTTACCTGATATTAAATAACATCTAATTTTCATTAAACATGACGAATTTGATGAAAATCGTTAAAGCCGTTTTTGAGGTAATCGAAAACTTGGAAAAAAGTTATGAAATAAAGTCCCCCCCTTCGGTTGATCAATTTTGATGAAATGTTGGCTATCACATCTTTGATATATAGATACATCAAATACCCAGTTTGATCAAAATCGTTAAAGCAGTTTTTGAGTAAATAAAAAGAACACGTGATTTCTCCATAAAAACAAAAACAAAGATACTTAAAAGGAAACAAAAACAAACAAACAAATTAGGCCATTACCCTATTTAAGCTCCCCCCCATTTAAGTAAAGTCCCCCCTCCGGTTGATCAATTTGATGAAATGTTGGCTATCACATCTTTGGCATATAAATACATCAAATACCCAGTTTGATCAAAATCGTTAAAGCCGTTTTTGAGTAAATAAAAAAAACACGTGAAAATGATACTAAATTTACGATGTAAAGTCCCCCCTCCGGTTAATCAATTTGATGAAATGTTGGCTATCACATCTTTGGCATATATATACATCAAATACCCAGTTTGATCAAAATCGTTAAAGCCGTTTTTGAGTAAATAAAAAAAACACGTGAAAATGATACTAAATTTACGATGTAAAGTCCGCCCTCCGGTTGATCAATTTGATGAAATGTTGGCTATCACATCTTTGGCATATACATACATCAAATACCCAGTTTGATCAAAATCGTTAAAGCCGTTTTTAAGTAAATAAAAAAAACACGTGAAAATGATACAAAATTTATTAAGTAAAGTGCCCCCTGCGGTTGATCAATTTTGATGAAATTTTTACAGACATATCTCGGGCATATAAGTAGATCAAATACTAAGTTTAATCAAAATCGTTAGAGCCGTTTTTGAGAAAATAAAAAAAACACGTGAAAATGTTACAAAATATATTAAGTAAAGTCCCCCCTCCGGTTAATCAATTTTGATGAAATTTTTACAGTCATATCTCAGGCATACACATACATTAAATACGCAGTTTGATCAAAATCGTTAAAGCCGATTTTGAGTAAATAAAAAAAAGACGTGAAAATGATACAAAAGTTATTATATAAAGTACCCCCTCCCTTTGAGCAATTTTGATAAAATTTTTGCTGTCACATCGCGGGCATATATCTACACTAAATACCCAATTTCAGGTTCGCACGGTTTATAGTTTTTGAGCTGGTCTGTTCACACACACACACACACACACACACACACACACACACACACACACACACACACACAGACCATTTCGCGGGACCTGGTCATTTGGACTCAGGGGACCCCAAAATGTGTATTTCCGTTGAAAACCGGAAGTCGAAATTTTTCACGATCGCAATACTTCCACTTACTATATATTTCATATATAGGTAAGTGAAAGTAAAAATTGCCACACTATCACAGTTTTAACGCTCAAACATTACCTAGTCAAGTTAGAGAAATATTTTAAACAATGGAAAATAAAAATTGACATATATTTGAAGTCATATTCAATTTAATATCAACCGAGATCGCATCCAAGCTGGGTCAATCCTCTCTCTTCACTGACCCCTTTCCCCAATCCGGCATATTCAAGAATAGAATATTAAAAATTATTAAAAAATTATCAATGGGATGGTAATCCACGAGAAAATAAAATTTAGAAGTGAAAAAAAAAAATTAAAAGAGGGTATATATTTGTATAAAACGATAAATAAAAATATAATAAAATAAATTAAAAAAAAGCGGGGTAATAAAAGAGAGGAAATCTATAGCCTTTATAAATTGAAATGAATTCTATCACATAACCAAAAATCTTAGCTGAACCGTGTAAAAATACTGGACCTTTTTATCTCGTGCTGTGTAAGGGCTCTCCAAAAGGCCCTTTTATTTTGCCTTCTATACAAGCCACTCATCTTATTTATTTAGCAGTTTCCTATTCGGCTATACACGCTACAGTCATGCTCTCTTGTGTGTTTGTATAGAATTAATTTGTTCTCAAATTCAAAGGATTTGAGATAGGAGAAGATCCAAGGGTAAATAAGTCCACAATACTTGCTTGCGAATTGTGTACCTACTTCCGGAACAGTATTGCCATTGATTCCATAATATGGTATATTTAAGTACATATAACCCGTCAGTTGTTATATGTTTTGAGAAATGCTGCATTGTGCATTTTTTATTTTGACGTTTTATACCTACTATTGTACTACAACATAAGCAATGTGCGATATCTCAAGTGTTAGATTCAAGAATTTGTTTGGACACTAATTAAGGACAAGGGAGTTTAAAGGAAAACTAAAGGAATCTTGGTCTGCGTTTGAAATAAAAAAGTTTGGGCAACAAAGACATTTCTAAAGAATTGTTTTTACCGTTCTTCGGCAAGAAGATGGTTACAATTCAAAAACCTGGGGTTATTTTTTGGATTACCATATGTGAAGTTTCTACTGAATTCTCAATTGTATTTTGCACTTACAAATAGCGACTAAGTAAAATATTATTTTGATCAAAAATAGTTTACTACTGGGGCAGTTAGTTAGTAACAGGCCACTGGTCCTAACTAAAAAGTAGCCCTCTAACCTCAATAAAAGGACAAGGTAAAAGTGCGAACCTCGACCTCGAACAAATAATCCTCTGAACCTAGCCACACTGGCGAACCGCGAACAGCTCTTTACACTGAAACGTTAAGTCGAGCGAACAATGATGTCTGAGCTCACCTATGCACCTTAATACAATAATATTTATTACACAGACGCTGATGTGGAACTAGCGGCCGTTCTGACTTTTGCTCTAACTTATTAAAGTCTAAAAGCAACGTCAGGAAAATTCTAAAATAAGTCAAGAAGCTTATTTTAACTAACGGGTCATTCCCTGTCAAATCAACACACTGATTCAGACTTGATGTCTCAGATTTTTATGATTTTTGGTATGCAGCAATATATCATAGACTTATGAAAAAATACCAAATTTTAGTTATGTAGCACGATTATTTTTGAAGTTATTAATTTATAAAGATTTAAAGTTTTATGAAAAAATTTCAGGTTTTGGCACCTTTAGATGCCTATATTCTGGCAACCAGTGGTGGTATATACCTAGGAGTGGTCTCATTTTAAAGCTGTCGAATGGAGCCACAAGATAGGGATTACAATTTCAAAAAATTGAAAATTTAAATTAAAATTTGAAATTTAAATTTCTCAAAAAGTGGCAATTTTAAAAATTTCAAAATATTATCAAAAATAGTTTGCAATGACTTAGTCTAAATAGCAAAATTATATCATGGGATCTCAATGGGATCAGGAGATACAGGGTTTCAGAAATACACGTTTTGGAAATAATGTACCAAATTAGTAAAAAAAAATTTTTTAATAACCTACTTTGCTATGCAGTGTGTAGGACACTATTGAATTAATAAAATACAAATATTACTTTAGAGTACGACATTTTGAAACCCCTCATAAAAGAAAACTGAAGCTGATTGGCCTACAAGTAGAGGGAAATACCCTTTTTTCACAAGGTACATTACACATTTATACAGGGTGTTTCGGAATTGCACGGCACTATTTTAGGTACGTGTTCTCTAACACAAAATAAACAAAAAAGTTCATATTAACATTTATCTCAAACTCATTTATTAAACAGATATCAAAGGTTAAAGATTTATTATTTATTTACTGCATTAAGACTGACTGTACAACGTTTAACGTGTTTAATACTAAATAAAAGGTTTTAATCACCTGATAAACAAATGAACGATAAGCAATGACAGTAGTTGCTCATCTGTTTGTCTAGTTCTGTGTGTTTTAGTGTGAGTGAATCTTGTGACACAGTTCAATTTATGATTATCATGGGAGATACCACAAATTTATTCACTTTTGATGAACAAACAGACATGCTTTTAACTTATGGCGAGATACATACAAACGGTGCTGCTGCTGTTCGAAGATATCGTGAAAAATTTCCTAACCGAAGAATACCAAATCGTAAAACGTTTGAGGCCATTGAAAGACGTCTTAGGGATAATGGTACGCTAAAACCTATACGAGTGAACGCCGGTCGACATCGATTTCGACGAACTGCAAACGTAGAAGAAGAAATACTCGATGCTGTTCAGTTATCTCTTACTACTAGTACCAGAAGATTGTCACGTCGTTTCGATGTTTCCTCTACCAGCGTATGGCGAACTTTACGCGAACAACAATTATATCCATTTCACGTATCAAGTAGGCAAGATTTGTTACCACAAGATTATAACAAGCGCAGAAATTTGAGATAAATGTTAATATGAACTTTTTTGTTTATTTTGTGTTAGAGAACACGTACCTAAAATAGTGCCGTGCAATTCCGAAACACCCTGTACATTAAGGTACATTACACAGTGTAGCATCTGAGTTGCTTGTAGGAAGTTCATTTGGCGTTTCCTATGATATTGTACCTTCAGAACACTGCCCATTTCTTGACCACTTCAGACTAGCAGCCAGAGCAAGCCTACAAGGACCAAATTACGGATACAAGGCAACTGCTTGAACGGTCACATCAGAACATATCTAACATGGATTTTGTATTTCTTAACATTGAAGGATAGAATAAAGCTGAAGATCAACTGGCCTACCGCTACAATACAGTGGTAACTATATCAGGCACCCAGAAATTTCATGCCTTCATACCTCTCAACTGTGGAACCAAAGTAAATGTGGAATTATTTTCTTCTGCAGTTGTTTCAAGTGTATTTCCAGTTGTAAAGAACATAAAGCAGATATTGGTGGGTATGTAACATCAAACTATGGTGGCACTTAGTTGTTGAGTTATGTTGTGGATAAAAATGAAGCTGTATGAAGCTCCAGTAAAATGCAAGTTACATTCCTCCAACCTTCAGGACCGTCGCCCTCATTTATATATCCCACTCCACCTGATACACTGTGGATACCTTTTGCAGATATGATATGAAAAATAAAACCCATCACAGAAACTAACCGAACATACAGTTTACTAAATAGTGAAGTGACATCAAATGTGGGGGTATATTCCAACGATTGAAGTCTCGATGAACTGATTTGTTAACTTTATTTAATTTTATTATAATGTCATAAGTGTCTATTTGACCTTTCCAGTATTAAAAAAATTAAAAATGTAATGTGTTACTTGTTTCATTCAATAAACTATTTAAAATTTTCTGAAACGATACTAATTCTGGTATTTTTCACAAAAAGTTTATTTCTGATGCCCTGTATTATCTGATCCCATTGAGATCCCATGATAGAATTTTGTTATTTGGACTAAGTCATTGCTAACTATTTTAGATAATTTTTTGAACTTTTTAAAATTGCCACTTTTTGAGAAATATAAATTTCAAAATTTAATTTAAATTTTCAAATTTTTGAAATTGTTACCCCTATCTTGTGGCATACCGTATTAAAGCCCCATTCAGCAGCTTTAAAATGAGACCACTCCTAGGTATATATCACCACTGGTTGCCAGCCTATAGGCATCTTAAGGTGCCAAAACCTGAAAAAATTTAAAAAAATAAATTGAAAAACTATTTTGGTACCGATTTCTCGATTCTCTCCACATTTGGCTGATCGTGATTTACATCATCTAGGTAAATCTTCGACATTGAATTTCTTCATTTCATACTTATGGATCATCCTGCACGATAATTATTAATGATCGTTGATTTAAAGTAAGACAAGAAACAGAAATTGTTGAGTAAATAGTATGAGGAGTACAGAGTAGAGTTGATATGTGTGGAAGATGGCCCCTCCCCTGGAGTTGTAGCTCATTGAATTTCAATGTAGCGATCGGCTCGTGCTTTGAGTCCTGTATCGGCAATAGGTGCTCCTTCCTGACTTTCATAGGCCTATCCTGTAAACGACCTCTCATCCACTTCTCAATGGCTAACATGCTTTCAACCATCCTGTCCTCTCTTCTTCTGATACTCTTTTTTTATACTATAGTCTTATATACTCTTTAAATTAATTTTTTTTTTCATTAGAAAAAAAAATAAAAAGGTTGAAAGAAGAAATCATGAACTTAGTTATAGACAGTCTACAATTATAACAATAATATATAATAATAATTATAATTTTATTGGCTATTAAAATACATTCATTTAGCCAGGAGTCCTGCCCAATTAGTGTTAGTAAAGCTTTCATTATTTTTTTTAATGGTTTTCGTGGAAAAAGAGGATGTAGAGACAGTATTTTTGTTCTCAGCTCAATTACAAATATATCTCTCAGACAGTCTACAATGTTTACGAGAATGTTTTAATCTGGTAGCCGGTGAAAAAAAAAAAATCTCCATAGAATCAATATTTTTTATTTAAATGTAGCTAATTATAATAGCTAGGCAGACGGATTAATGAAAACAAATATAAGTAGTAGATATTTTTGGATGAATCTTAGACATTTATGAATTCTATTTACAATAATCTTGAATGTTTTTCTGACAACTACTAATTTTTTTTTCTAATAATTTAGTATCAAAACAGGGTAGAGAAATATTAATGGGCTCAAAGACCCCCCCCCCCCCCCCCCGGGCTTATAATAATGCCATTAAATTAAAAGTAAAGAGAGGAGAGGGCCACATTCTGAGATACGATGCTGCAATGAGAGTTATTAATGTTTTCTTGTCATATTTTAATCTACATTAATAAAGATTAAATTCTGCTTGTTTGATCGTTCTTAATAGAAATCCATACCGTTTGCCGTAAATTCTCCACATTTCGCTCATTGGTTCTTTCATACCAGGTGATGCATACCTGTCCATATTAAAATTGCATAACTTCAGCCAATCTCTGTGCATATTCTTTATAGTTATAAAAATCGTTATGATTCGCTATACATTTGAGACGATTCGAAATTCCCCGAGTGAAACCGGGATTTACAGCTAGTTTTAAATAAATAAAGAAACAAATTTGAAAGTGATAACAATGATTAATTTTTGAATGAAAGTATTTAGATTTCGTCAATACTTTGATCACTTACAACGTACAAGATACCTCAAGAAGTTACAACATACGACTAAAAGCAAAGTAACACAGCACGTGCGTGAGGAACACATTCAAACATTTTTTATAAAAACTTATTCTTCATTGTTGCTATGTTCCATTCATTTAATATGTTAGTTCAAGATGGCCATGACTTTGGTATGTTGTTTATATTCACGCTGCATTTCCGAGATGGAATTTTCGCGGCTGAGTTAGCCATTCAGCTCACGGAGTTGTCCCTTTGGTTCGAACACAATGGACATGAACTCAGCCCGTCCGGCCCATACTGATACCAATGCCGGCGAAGAGAATATTTTGCACCTTTAAGCCGTTGAGCTAAATTAAATGACGAAAGGGCAATCGATTCTTATTTAGGAGTCGAGTTGGGGGCTCTGTAAAAGAAATGCTAAAAAAATATATATATGTACATAATTTCGGTACAGCTTCATGTTTTTTTTTTATTTAAAAAATTTCTTTAACACTTCGATATCAGTCACATATTTTTGTCAATTTGAGCATGTATTTGATGACTTGCTTAGTTATTTTCATTTTGGCTTCGATATATGTTGAGACATTAGAAAAAAAATTAATCAATTTCTTTAATTTTTGTGGCGTATTTTGGATGATGTAGGAGCGAAGTTTAGAGTCTCATCCAGCGACCGTAGTATATATATACTTCAGATATAAAAAATATTTTTTTTGCTTTATTGATATTATTTCCTGGACTTCGCCAGTTCTTGCTACAGGTAGATCTACGTTGGAACGCCATTTAATTACTTATAGTATTCTAAAAATGATTTTATTTAAAAAAAAATTTAATGAATTTTTTTGCATGGAAGTCTAGGAGGGGTGCAACCGCTTAGAAACTGTTTGCTTGAGCACTAATTCATTTTGTACCGCTAGTGGAACTATACAGGACATAAGCAACAGCGCTCATATATTTAAGTATTACACATATTTTATGCATATGAATATTTATATTTTATACATATTTTTATAATATATTACTCATACATATATTGAATATCCGAATTTTTCATTATCTGAACCAACTTTGAAAACATTATTTCGGATATTTGGGGCTCTCTTTTAATAAATTTTGTTGTCCTTATCCATTGATTTTTTTTTACAAATTAAATGAAGGGAATGAATCATATTGTCTTTAAATGAAGCAAAGAAAAAATAAATAAATAAAAAAAATGCAGAAATCAATATTGCACGCTGGGGACATTGCTGCTACATTACAAAAAATAAAAAGTTTACGAAATCGAGTTTCAAGATTTCTTCTTGCTCACCTGCCTATAGCAGAAGAAATATTTTTTTCTTTTCATTTGTTCTGTTGCCTTTGGATTCTGTATCTCGAATTAGTACCCTAGCTTTGTTCCTTCCTGTCTGCAGACAATCCTCCCTCATCCAGGTAGTTATTATAGCTAAGAATGTACTGCAAGATATCAAACAATGGACAACGGCCTGGATAGGTCTGAAGAAAGACGGGCCCCAGTTCACGTAGAGGCAGCCCGTGTTCACTCGCGGCTAACGGGATGTTTGTCTGCACTGGGGTCCGTTCCTTGCTACTTGCTATCCTTCTTATTTTCCGCAAGTCGAAATGTTCTTTTCTAAGAGTTACTGCTACCGTTTCGCATGAGAAAGTGTTCAGATGAGAGAGATTTTAATGATACATGTAGTGACAAAAGGTTTGTCTCTATCATCTGGAATAACAAAAATGAATAACTCATCATATGCCGTCTCCAGATGATGGATTTCTATGAATTTCCGTGATCCTCCTTTTTACTTTCCTGATGATGTTTGAATTGTTGGGCAATTACCATTTCCTGAAATTTGAATGACTTCATGTATTCATTTTGAAACTTCCTACGTAATAAGGAGAATCGGTCAGTGAGAGACCGAAATTTTACCTATAGATATGGATCTATAATGAGTACCTGATATCGCACAGGCTCGGGAACTCCATTTTAAATTCCATTGATGAACGGCCTAACCAAGGATTTTTTACTCTCTTTAAAAAATCCCTGTGCTTTCTGGCGGGATGCGCTCCCGCGATCTTTATTACTGTAAGCTGGTATCCCAGCCACTACAACACATGCGACCCCTATTAATATTTGAGGAGCTCAACTAAAGTTATTGTCAATTTCACAACCGCATGGCACCTTTGCTTCGCATTTCTTGATGTTGAACGACAATCTTAAATACGACATTTTTGCACGTTTTGTTCGCACATATTTGATGTAGTTTTCCTATGTCTACTGGTCTACTTGACAAATAGTTTTCGAAGAAACCTAACGGTTTGTGAATATAATTTTGATAAATGTCTAGCCATTCTTATTTATATCTCCCTATGTAACATGAACAGAGAGAAACCGGCTTAGGTGAATCTTTTTTCAAAAATATCGAAAATAAACTAATCGAAGATCATAAAAAGATGTCTACCACTCTTGATTTGTAATATCGATTTTCATAATCTTAGATATTTTGTATTTGTCAACATCGGAAAATTCGGAAAGGGGGGGGGGGTAATAATCATTTTATCCAACTTCGAAGAAATTAAAAACAGAGATCAGCCTCGAGTATTATAGTGGTATAAGAAGGGTAATGCTCCATAAATATTACCAAAGGTAGGTTATGGATGGGGAGGTAAGGTAGAATTAATAATTTTTTCCAGTTCATCTGATTTCAACAACACCTATTTTTAACACATTTATTTAAACTTTTCACTTTCATTTATTCCACGTCGATCTCTTTAGCTATCAAAAGAGTGACATTGTTGTCATAGGTCTATCAACCTAACTTTTTTATGTATGTCCATAATACATTAGAAAATACCTGAAACTAAAAAAGTTGGAATTTTTATTATATTTATTTATATAGACATGATCGAGATTTTAGCATAAAAAAATGAAATTAAATTTTTAAATTCATAAAAGTAAAATTATTTTTTCAAACTCTGTAACTTTCATTAATTTACTAAAAATGTCACTTAGACATCTTGTCGATTTACCTAACTCATTAAATCATTTATTTGTGTCTCTTTTATTTCGGGTTCCAACTTCATTAATCATTAGTACAACGTTTTGGACGATTGTCCATTATCAAGTACCTTACAATTTTTTTTATTGAAATGTTTTTGAAAAATCACTGGTTTCCTGTTTAGTCCAAAGAATGTAATAATAATAATGTTAGATGTATAATAGACAGAAATAAAAGTTACTCAATAAAATAAATAAGAAACATCCAAAGAAAAGTAAGTGAAAAAAGGAAAAAGAAAAAAGAAATATTCATAAATAATTTTTATTTAATTGAAAACAATTTTTTTTTCTAAACTTCAGGGATATTTCCGCCACAATTGAATGGTTGGCTAAAAATACAAGATTAATCGATTTGATTCATTAAAGTTTGATGTTAAGTGGCTTTTGAAGTTTCCTTCTTCTTGGACTTGGAGAATTGAACCGGAAGCTGTTTAACCTCTAACAGGATTATAAGTCGGGATCAGGATCGAGTCTGTGAGTTTGTTCACTTTTCCGAAGTTGTCTGATTTAGAAACAAGAATCTTTGAAGCCTGAAGGGCTCTATCAAGTGGAAGACGGGAAAGTTCTGAAAGTTTCAAACGGAAAATGTCAAATATGAATTATATTGTCGAGCAAGGCATCATAAAAAACATAGGTAATATCTTTTCTTTTTATCTAATAATCTTTTTTTGGATGATTCTTGATATTCTTCTATTTGTCTTTTGTTTCTGTTGATTAACATCCAACTATTACAATACTTTGATTATCTTATGTGCTACGTTTCTTTTAAGGTGCTTGATGATGGACAAAGGTTCCGAAACGTCGCACATTACACAATACAAATATTATAATAGAATTAAAGTTGTATGCTAATCACCAGAAGCAAAACAACAATAAAAGAATATATAATACATTGTTTTTTACTTTGCTTTCGTATAAATCTTTCCCTGCCCCCCCTCCCCTTCCCCCAACACTCACCACAAATGGGCGAAGAAAAATTATCATTATACGAGTATATACAGTGATTTTATTCAGTAATAGATTATGTCCTAAATAGGAGAGAGGATTTAATTCAAATATTTTATAATGATTTATGGGTGAATCTCAAACTGATCCAAAGTTTAAAATATATAGTTAGCAATAAAAATAATTTCTGCTTTCAGATTATTTAACGAAAACTTAATAGTTTCCTAAACTAATGTTTCCATGGCAAATAGTAGCAACTGTTAAAAGCTGTTAGTGATTCACGGAACTTAAAATCAAGTAAAGAGGAAAACCCTGTTTTCAATGAGTTATCACCAGGCTCGCACTCATAGCTCACGATTAATTAAACTTCGTGTTTCAGTGTTTTCAGAGTTTTTTCGTTTCCATTCTTCTCAGAAGATTCGCATTATATGCATAGGTATTTCACATCATAAATCTAAAAATTCTGGTGCAGTCCGCGCATAATACAACATTCACTTACCTGAAACGAGGGTGTCGTCCTTTCTCTGACTAAAACTATACATAATTTTTTTTAAATGTCGAACTTAGGTTTTCGTCATGTTTTATTATTTATTTCTTTTTTTTAGTTTTTGATTTTCATTTGTGAACTTTTAGTATAATATGTAATTAAATATTCATACGATCCTTTATTTAATTTATTAATTATTTATTATTGTTTAACATTATCAAGGTACGATTCCTGTGTCCAAAAAATTCTTTGCAATTGATAAATGCCTTTGTCAAACATACTAGAACTTAAAATAGTCAAAAACAGTCCTATTCTATTAAAGCATGCAAGTAAAAAAATAAAATGTTTTTCTTCTTAAAATGCCGAAACGTCGAACAATATGTAAATGGGTGAGGCTTAAATAAAGGATCTTATAAATACTTAACTAAAATCTGGTGGTCTCAAATACATAAAAAATTATCATAATATATAACAAAAGATTGAAATTATTAGGTGATCATTATGATATTTCAATATATTATGTGATGATTATGTAATTATATCGTATGCTTAAAACTTGATGAACATTTGAGAAAACATTATCTAAATTTGAATGTTCATGATTTATTTAGATATCTCCACACAATTATTCTAACTTTTTTTTACCCCTGCCCTTCAAAATTCATGGATGTGCCTCTATTATTTCACATATATATTTATAAAATTCCATAACATATGTGGGCAAAGCCCAACATTGTGGTTACATATATATATTATATGATGGAAAGAATATTTTGGGATTATAGCGGGGTACTCCTACGCCGCCGAAACAAAATGTCTTGATGAATTTCCTCTTCATTAACCCAAGGATCTTGATTATGTCCTGAGAATCTTCTAGGACAGCTACCTTGAATTTCCCAGTCAGTAGGAGACGGACGTGGGTTTGCCGGGTCGCCTTTGAGGGGTAGCCGACTCACGGAGAGGCGGCCACCCGGAATACAGATCTATCTTGTTACGTTTGTCTTAATCCAATCGAGGGGACAAGGTTGGGGAGGCAGGCAGAAATACAAGATTAGGCTTCTCTATTGGATCTAGGGTATCCAGGTGATAGGCATATGTATATAATGCTTTTAAATATACGTAAAAGTAAATAAAAAATATAAAAGGTATAATAGTATTATATACATATTTTTATGGACTCACCATTATCATCCGGTATTGATTATTTTCATCCTGAATACAGCACATGCAGAAGAAGAAGTCAATTCAGCACATAACATTTTTCGATCAGGATATAAAAAAATGATTGAGTGAATGAAAAAATAATTTTATTCTTGGACAAATGAAGGGGTCGGGGCAAAATAGTGCCTAGCAACATTTTTAACAAAAATGAACTGTAGCTGTAGTCTGCAGTACATTACGTAGGACTATATGTCTATGAAGGAAATTCCACCTAAATATAACTGCATAGAGCCACTTTAGTCATATTTAGGTGGCATTTCCATCATAGACATATAGTCCTACGTAATATACAGCTGACTGCAGCTAAATTTCATTTTTGTTAAAAATCGTGCTTGGCACTATTTCGCCCCGACCCCTTCAAATTTTCCACTAGAATTTTTTTTTTAAATATAATCTATTGAAAATTACTACTGTATTTACAATTAATACATCCTTAATAATAATTACAAAGATGGAATATCAAGTAGGCACATTGGAATATAAACAACTTTGTAATAATATTGTAATATTGTAAATAATAAATCTTAAATATTATGCAAATAACAGTAATATAAATTAATATTACTTGTCAGGATTCTGCGGGTTAGTTTAATTACTTAAGTGGTAGTACAAGAAAATACCATTTACATAGTTTTGATCAGCGATTTCTGGCAGAGGTGTTGTTTTTTCTTCAAAACAACACCTCTGCCTGATACAAATCGAACATAATACACACATACACATACACAGAAATAAATGAAAGTGAGTGGAGAAAATGAGTTATACAAAAATCAAAATAAAGCAAATAGAAGAAATGTTTACAGCAAGAACAACAAATTGGTAATTTATAAATATAGAAAAGATAATATATAAACAACCATATAGAAAAATAAAGGCATGCCTAGCCTAGTAAATAAAATAATAAATTGTTAAATACTGTTACGCTACTATAAACGGATCCAAAGTGAGGGTTCATGACCTCTCCCCTAAAATTTTGGCTTTTTAATTTTTTTGTATTTTTAAGCAAATAATGCAGTTACATAGGTAGTTATTACGCCCTAAACATAACACTTTAGGTTGTTTATATCGCAGTCCTTCTTAATACAACGTAATAACTCATTAAAAACCGGTCTTTGTTATGTAAGATACTTATATACTTTTAAGGCCGAGCGCACATTGAGACACTCGCGACGCAGAGCAGAGCAGAGCAGTTTTTGTGGTAACTGAAATATATAGGAACCGCGCACATTGGGACGCAGAGCAGAGCAGAGCAGGCCGATGTGGCACTCGTGGATCTGCCACAGAAAACTGTGCCGATGCGACGCAGTTTTCAATATTTGACTAATTTAATTCCTATTAATATCATTTAATATTAGTGTTTGTGAAGTTCTACTTTTCTCTTAAGCAGGTTAATGAAACTAAGTAGGTCTTCTGTATATATTGGGTGTTCTAGATAAGTACTAGGAACAAAAAAAGGTTTTAAAAAAACAATTATTTAAAATATATATATATATATATATATATATACCAGGTGTGTAAATATGAAACCGGAATTCGCCAATTATAGGAGTTAGCAGTCAATATAATCTTCTAACTAATCCGTCAGTGGTGTTATCTGGTTTTGCCTACATGCAATAAAGAGATCCAATTGATACCAACATCAGTTTCATTCTATAACCGTGTTTTTAGTGGCGTTGAACATGTCGACTTTTGTACCAACAAATCAAGATTTGCGGACAGCATTTATTTTCCGTTTCCTTCTGAAAAAAATTGGAGCATTATAACATAGGATGCTTGTTGAAGCTTACGTGGAGCATGCCCTAGGCAAATCTCAATGTTTCGATCGGTTCAAAAAATTTAAAGATGGATTTCGATAAAAGAAACAAAAACCGTGGAAAACAACAAAAAAAAAACTTTGAAAACGCTGATTCGGAAGCATTTGTTGGACAATTATTACATGTGACACCGTCTCCATTTGTTTGAAAGGCATGGAAAAGATCCAGAAGGTCGGAAAATGGGTACCTCACCAACTGAATGAAAGGCAGCAGGAAGCTCGAAAAACCTCATGGCAAATGCTGCTCGCCAGGTACAGAAAAAAAGTCATTTCTTCATCAAATTGTGACTGGTGATGAAAAGTGAATTTACTTCGAGAATCCTAAGCGTAAAAAATCCTGGGTAACTCCTGGTGAACCATCGGCATCGCTTGGGGTGGAAGAAAATGCTCTGTGTCTGGTGTGATCAGATGGGTGTTACCTACTATGAGCTGCTGAAACCTGGGGAAACTGTTAATACGAAACGCTACCTACAACAGATGATAAATTTGAATAAAGATTTGCGCCAAAAAGTCCCAAATATCAAGAAAGGACACACAAAGTGATCTTGCTCCATGACAATGCCCCATCACATTCGGCTAAACGGACCAAGGAAACGATCCAAGTGTTTGTTTGGTAAATTCTTCCGCATGCGGCTTATTCACCAGATTTGGCCCCATCCGATTACCACCTATTTGCATCGATGGGACACGCACTAGCTGAGCAGCGCTTCACTTCTTATGAAAATGTACGAAATTGGTTAAGTGATTGGTTTCACTCAGAAGAGGAAGCATTATTTTGGCGGGGAATCCACAAATTGCCTGAATGATGGGAAAAATGCATAGATAGCGAAGGACACAGTACTTCGAATAAAAAAGTATGTATCATTTTTACACAATCAACTCTTGTTTGCTATTTGAAAAATTCCGGTTTCATATTTACACACCTGGTATATATATATATATATATATATATATATATATATATATATATATATATATATATACACATATATATACATATATATGTTCTGTTATTTTAGATTCCAAAATCATAATGTAATTTTGAAATTTCTCGCTATTCCAAAAGTGCATGATACAAGTGTTTTGAATTTTTAAAACTAAACAATTTCAGGATGAAAATGTAGCTGTAAAATTTTAAAATTAGTTTTAAAAAAATATATAGATATATTAAAATTTAGATGAGGGCCTTTCTGAAGTTCTAAAAGTAGATACTTTTGTTTAAATATTTTATTTGTAATTTCTTATTTCGGTTTTCGTTAGTTTTTATTCGTCTTACTGTGACACGTTTAAAAATTAGAAAAACCTGGTGCGATACGCGCAACACACAACTTTCAATTACGAACTTATAAAGATTAGAAATCCACGTGTTTCGATAATATGTAAACGCCATTCCTCAACTTCAAACATTTTTCCACATTTCTATTCTTATATTTTTATATCTCTATAAGCTATAGAGTATTTGTATTGAAAATCTTCTCAGTACATTTCGATTCATTATTGCTTACTTATTTTTTGAAGGGACCTAATTTCATCAACAGTCGAGTTTTTTTTAATGCTTGCTAGTATTATACTACGAGTTGCTTTTTGTAAATATATCGTGAATGTGAATCGATTGGTGTATTTACGTCTCGTTGTAAAGTTTGTCTCTTATGTCTTTCTGGAAATCGAGAACGATTAGGTAATGTTCCTCTAAAATCGCTTTATATTGCTTTCAAAAATTTATTATGGAACAAAAGTTTCTAGACTGTAATATAATTAATTATAGACTAGTATTTTAATTATTACCATATTTTTACGCACCTTCGATGCTTTAAAAATTTAAGCATCTCGTATTTATTCTCTAAAGTAAAATAAATGTTTTTATTAATAAATAAAAGTTTTTTATCTTTATAATACGGTTAATAAATTTTTGGCTATCACATCGCGGACATATACATACATCAAATACCCAATTTTATCAAAAAATTACAGCCGTTTTTGAGTAAATAAAAAAACACCTGAAAATGGGACTACATTTACTAAATAATATGCCCCCTCTAATCCATCAATTTTGATGAAATTTCGCCTGTCGCATCGCGGTCATGTACATACATCAAATACCCAGTTTGATCAAAATCTCTTAAGCCGTTTTAGAGTAAATTAAAAAAAAACACGTGAAAATAGGAGAACATTTATTAAGTAAAGTGTCCCCTCTAATTCATAAATTTTGATGAAATTTTGACGGTCACATTGCGGGCATATACATACACCAAATACCGAGTTTAATAAAAATCGTAAGAGCCGTTTTTGAGAAAATCGAAAAAAACTTAAAAATTAGACAAAATTCTTCAAATAAAGTACCCCCTCCGTTTGACCAATTTTGATGAAATTTTTGCTGTCACATCAGCATTGCACACATGGGCATATACATACGACAAATACCTAATTTCAGGTTTGTACAGTTTATAGTTTTTGAGCTAGTCTGTTCACACACAGACACACAGACAGACAAACACACACACACACACACACACACACACACACACACACACACACACATACACACACACACACACACACACACACACACACACAGACCATTTTGCGGGACTTGGTTATTTGGACTAAGGGGACCCGAAAACGTGTATTTCCTTTGAAAACCGGAAGTCGAGATTTTTCACGATCGCAATACTTTCCTTACTATATATTTCATATACAGGTAAGTGAAAGTAAAACCAAGTTTTATTCTCATAGATACTAGGAGTTCATTAAACGATTCAACAAGTAATGATCTTAGGAAAATTTGACTGATACTATTTCACTGAAAAAAACATAGGCTTTATGGAAATTTATTTAATGGAAATGCTGATTACAACCAATAATGTATATGTCGGGATTGCAATAAATCAAATCGATTTATCCTCCACCAAAGTTCGTTAATTTTGTTGAGTTCACTAAGCTCAAATTTTTAAGATACAAAATAAATCAAACTTGAAGTGCTTTATATTTTAATTAGTCAAGTCAATTAAATAATTTACAATTAACAAAAAACACAATCAAATTTATTTAACCATTTAACCTAGCAAGTTCAAGAGAACAAATTAAAGCTATATAAAAATCGAGTTTATGGTTTAATTATATTTTTTAATTAATATGGCCATCTCGATTTCTAACAGTATATTTCTTCTTTTATTAAATATATTTGAGTAAAAAGAAAACTGCTATTTAAAAATCAACCATGTGTTGATTGGAACTTTTTTAATAAGAAATTTTATGTGAATATAACTCTTCTCTGTTATATTATCTACTTAATTTTATTATATCCTCAAACAGAATAGAAAAGAAGAGAAAATAAATTTTGTTCTGGGACAAGGTCCCTCAAGAATAACAGACTGGAACAAGAAATAAAACTACAACTGGTCAAATAATTAAAGTAATGTTGGATAATTAAAGATAATATTTACATTAAAAACCCATAATACTTAAATAGTTATAAAAAAATAAAAGTATACAAAGTAGTGAATAATATAATGATTTATCAAATAAATAATAACGGTAATAAATTACAATAAATTTCCAAGGAAAAATAGGAGAAATTAATGAGAAAAAAAAATTATTCCATAATGATATAATGCTGTTAAAATCTTATCCAAGGATTTTAAGAGATTTGTGCCTAATATAATTCTACAAACTTAGAGCTTAACCATATCTCTCATTACCTGATTTTATAACATCACGATAAGTAATGGTTTTAAGCTTTGGATCCCTCAGACTATATAGTAACTTCAATGTAATTATATAATTCACCAGACTTAGACGGAAATATTTAATAGATTGTTAAGTATAATCTGTTTGCAAATTCTTTCGTGAGCTGGTCTTTTCTCCATATACGCATTTATCACAATATTTTTTACCAGGACTTTTGATAGATTAATTTATTTGGTTTATAAATCTATTTCCGAATCAGGTTCTGAGCTTGAATTCAATAAATCTAACATACTATCACAAAATAAGCCCCTGACTTCGGAAAACTGCGGCACAGAAACTGCTCTCCAATGTGCGCGGGTACCTGTGCGAAACAGATTTTTTTTCGTGCCGCCTGCTCTGCGTCGCCTGCGTAGCACAGCTCAATGTGCGCCTCACCTAATTTCCGTGTACTAATTTATTCCATGTGATTTATACTCATATATTTGTTTCGTATTAGCCCTAAAAAAATAACTACGTGTTTGAGTCAAAACGTAGGCTGTTTAAAAAAATGCAGTGTTTAGTGATTGAGTTACCTGATTGACTATCATCCAGATGTAATCAACTCAACCGGTCAATAAAAGTGCCATGATAAGTTTTAACTTTTAATAGTAGATAAACGTAGATATAGTAGATAAACTATAAATATCAATTCCTCCTATATGTTGTAGATAGACATCAAATGCAACAATATCTTATTCGCAATCCGACACCATTCCTATCGACTAGATCAAACAATGACATCCTGCCAATTACCCGGAAATCCGAGAAATCTAATTGAACATAAGTGGCCCTTCTGGTGCGTTTACAATCTTCCCTCTTGCCGCGAATCGCAAACATTTACAAATGCTGGGGAAACACACTGATTAGTGAACGTAGCTTAGTTTATATTGTAGTCCTGTTGATGCCTGAATTTGCTGAAACTTTGGCAAGTCATTAATAAACTTTGACAGGTCCTTAATTGAGTTGAAGCTATGGTTTTGAAGTATCCCAATATAACCGAATTATAATTATAATTTCTAATTTCAGTTCCAGCACTGTTGTATAATAGGTATCTTTACAATGTACATATTAAATTTGGTTATTGAACCTATGAATCAATAGCTTCGAAATTATTGATTTAGCCTTTTTAAGAATATAATTTATTATAATTGTAGAAAGAAATGAAATGAGTATTTTTAATTTTAATTTTGATTTCGTTATTTACACCATGATCTCCTGGGTTCTTGTCAATTATCGCTCTCGCTTCCCTGAACAATGTCATATGTCGAAAAATCATGATTTTTCGGTTTTAAGAAGGACCTACTCTTATATCCTTTTTTATAAAAACATGGCAAACAGTTATGGATCTCCCTAAGATAAGATTTGTCTAATTGGAGGTGTGTGTTGGGAACGAATGGTGGTGTCGGCATCGAACCTTCAATTTCTGTAAGCTTTTATTTATTATAAAACGGGGTTACTTTAGGTAGGTAAGCAGTGTATCTCTTTTGGTATGTTATTTGAATATTTAAAAAAAAAAAAAAAAATACACTTAACCAAAGCTGAGCATTCCATCTTTGAATCCAAACACCTGCAAGTGATTTTTTATGCCTGCATGGGATTTTTTTTTAAATGTTTAACCAGCTGTTCAAGGTTTTACGTTCTCGTTCAAGATTGTATAGATGATGCTTGGATGAATTTCAAAATTCCGAGCTTGGATGTAAAACGTATAATATGTAGCGCAAGCCGAATACAGTCATAGCTAGACTGACTTTTGAGATATGACGTTGTTGAAATTGGTGAGCGATATGGGCAACTAAGCTGGATTGGTATTTTTCTTGGATATTTACTAATTACAGTATTTAGGTGTATAAAGTGTATGCGTTTAGTTACATATATTATATTTTTCTTTAGTTTTATATTCTACTTTTATTTTAGTTTTATTTTTCTTATACTAGCTGACTCGGTAGACGTTGTTTTATCCATATTTCAAAAAAATTGTTTGTGATCGTTTTTAAAAAATTCGAAAAACATTATATATATATATATATATATATATATATATATATATATATATATATATAACTATATATACATATATATATATTTATACATGTAATCATAGCAATTTATCAAACTGTGTTCTGGAGCAAACACTTAAACTCAAATCTTCAACATTATACTCTACTTACGATACTAACATTATACTTCGGACTATTAGGAACATTTTAAAAGAAAAATCAGCCAAATCCGTCCAAGCCGTTGTCAAGTGAGGCGGTTACAACAACATTTCATTTTTTTTGTATATAGATAGAGGGAACATATGAGAGAAAAAACAAAAAAGCTGTAGCTTGGTTTATGCTGGTAACAATTTCATGTTTTTTTTTTGTTCTTATAGGGAATCGCAAATTATTGAAGCTTTAAATTTACCTATTCGGGAATTATGCCCGAAAAACGCAATTTAAACACCT
The DNA here is from genome assembly GCA_911387785.2 of Aelia acuminata. Classification (NCBI taxonomy): domain Eukaryota; kingdom Metazoa; phylum Arthropoda; class Insecta; order Hemiptera; family Pentatomidae; genus Aelia; species Aelia acuminata. Next base: position 117,999,697 of record OU426982.1, on the reverse strand, counting down.
TCCGGCCAACTTTTATAATTTCGATTTCCGTATGAACCATACAGGGATAATTAGGAACATTTAAATTATTAAAAGAAAAATCAGCCAAATGCGTCCAGCCGTTCTAAAGTGATACGATTACCAAAGAACGTCATTTCATTTTTATTTTACTTTATTTCAAATAGTTGAAGACAGTTTGAATACGTTTTTAAATTATTAATACCAAATGCCCTTGAGTCTGGCAGAATAGATTATTTTGCAATATTTGTTTCTAAATCCTGTGACGTAATGTTATTATTACCCCTAGCAGTTTCTCTATTTTCATTCCATGTACTTAGCAGATGGCATGAACTATTGTTATCTCGCGCCTAGACGTTGCTGACCTAGGACTGGCTAGCAACTGCAGGGCGGAGAGATATCCTAGAGAACTGACCACGGAGGGCCTTCCCATGGGCGAGGGCGGCTGCTCCCGCATAAATCTGCAACTGCCCTGGGATTTTCTCAGGAGTGGAAAGGGAAAAGGGTTGTTTGCGGCGGGACAGGTGTTGTGCAGGCCCTACCTGGCTAAAGGTGCTCCCATTCATCGGCCAGCAGGTATCTCCTTTCATGCAGGTCCTTAGGCCCTCCTTCCCTTCTCACGTCCTTATTGAATCCCGGATAATAAGGGCAATAATTCCAAATCCACAGAGAGCAGGAAAATAATTTTTTTATATAAATATCTAACATATAGAGTAAAAGTAAACATTTTTGGATGTAAGCATAATGAAAAGCAAAATATATAAGAATAATCATCAGGATAGTTCTCAAACTAAGGGCAAGTTGCAAAATAGCATATCTTATTTATTTCATCGTAATAATTTTTTTTTTTTAACCATGTTAAAATAATATAGAGTCTCTAACAACAAAACTAAATAAATAAATATTCTCTTTGTTTATTACCTAATTATTGTAAATACTAAAATATATTTCATAATAAATAATATGGTCAAGCAAGGGAAAAATTGCTAATATGTAAATATTATATTACATTACCTTTTTTTTCGAGGTGGATCTATAGACATTTTCGATTGACAATCAATGGGCTGGCTACTTTCAATTTGTTTTTCTTTTTTTCTTTTACTTCACTTTATGATACAAGGCTAATCGGACGATGCTAATGTTTGCCTTTCCTGGTATAATTAGAAAAGGAATCTTTAACGAGTACCTGACATTATTTTACGTCCTATCCGAGGTACGGCATTGCCAAGGATTTTTTACTCCCTTTAAAAAACACTAGGGCCACCGCGGGACGCGAACCCGCGACCTTTAGGATTGTATACCACTGGTGACCACATCCGTGATGGGTAAATATGGTAAAAACATCTATGCATAGAACGCAATCAGTTGGATATGTATTTCAGATTGTAATTTATTCTATTAATATCAAGTGACTAATAATCTTAAGCATCAAATAAAAAGTTCAAGATACATTGGGTAGGGAATTGAATTGGATAGATAAATAAATTCATGAAAGTAATAAATTCAATAATTTATAGTAATTTTATTTTTTTATATCTTTAATAGTCGATTTTTATTAAAATTATTACTCTTATATAACCTGCTATTTGAAGAATTATAACCCTTTTTTTTAATTAATTATCTTTATTCCATATTTTCGACGTTTCGGGCTATCTTGCCCATCATCCAAGACACTACAAATACATACAAACAATCCGTTATATTTTACGATTTCTTAATCTTGATTTATACTATTTTTTAATCAATATTTTACTAATTGAGGTAAGCCAAAATTCTAATTCTATCTTATTATATCATATTTACATAAATTATTCACACTTTCCACACTATTGTGTGATTGTCAAAAATAAAAATTTATATTAAACTATAAACATCCTCCTTTATCTTTTCATGTTGTCCTCTGTCCTATCTTGTTATTATTATCAAATCCTACCCTATTCCTTCCCCATATCAGAATTACTCCCTACTTTCTGTCCCTTCTTAATAATTTTATTATTTTTGATTTTAATCTCTGATTTGTGGAAGGGATATTTTTACATTAATATAAGGTTTTCTTTTTGACAATAATGCAATAGTGTGAAAAGTGAATTATTTATTGTATGTTGTAAGTATGCGATAATAAGATAGAGATTATAAATAGAATTTTGGCTTATTTCAATTAGTAAAATATTGATTCAATTGAAAAATACAAGACTGATAAATTGAGTGGTTTGGTCATACATGCCTTCCAACATTTTTTTGAAGTATGCACGTCCCACCAAGCTATCTCTTGACAAATGTCACAACAATGTCCTTTTTTCTTCAAAATCTCCGACACATTCGATGATTGTGTTCCGAATGTTCTCGTGTCAAATCAACTACTTCGACAACAGGGAATCCTGATTGCATGGTTCCTTGAAGAGGGTTGGTATAGCTTTCCTCTAAATACAGCTTCTTTGATCTTTTGAACAAGTTTTTAAATTTTTATATGACTGAAAATAATTTTCATAAAAATTATTTCTAGGTATAATGGAACACATCCTCTATTCACATAAATGTTCATCTTATTCCCTAGTAAAAAAGAAAAAAGTGCAGATTGAGACATGCATTATAGCTCCTATCGTTCCAAATGAAAAATTAAACTACTCCCCCCCCCGTTCATCACCTCAGGCTACCGATATTATCGAATGTAACTATCGATAGTATCGATAGTTATATTCCATAAAATAACTTCCACAGCAGAGAAGAATTAATTTTCCTATCCAATACAGTTTCCTACCCCAATTTATCTTGAACTTTTGGATTTGCCAAAGCTAACTTGATATTAATATAACCAATTACAATCTAAAATACATATCCAACTAATTGGGTTCTATGCACAAATGTTTTACCATATTTAAGAATCACGGATATTATTTTCAAACAGTAAAAAAAATAAAAATATTGAAAGCGGGCTGGCCTCGGCCCATTGATTGACAATCAACAATGTCTATAAAGCCAGCTCGAAAAAAAAAAAAAAAAGGTAATAAAATCTAATATAGGGGAAGGAATTAAACCTAGCGAGTGGAAAACATATTTCAATAATATGTACAATAAACCGTCAACCGCAATCAATGTACTGTATACTCAGCCTAATAGTCACAATTGCTTTTTAGATAGGTCATTTACCTTAGAGGAACTATATCAAGTTGTCAATAAAATGAAAGATAATAAGGCACCGGGCACAGATCGTATACCATACGAATTTTACAAAAATGCCACCGAAAAGTTTTTAAAAGAGTTACTCTCAGCTTTTAACAACATTTTCGAAGATGGATATAAATCCTTTAAATCCTTTTAAATCCTCTAAATCCTTTAAACAATCTATAATCTTTCCAATTCACAAAAAGGGCGATACCCTTATATTCTATATTTTCCCCCATGTTTTGCCATATAATTTATTTAGTATAACATATATTTTATTATTTAAAAAATTAATAAATAAATAGAATATTTATTTAGTTAGTTATGATACAGCAGGTTATACAAGATTGATAATAGTGAATCCCAAATTGATAGTGATTTCAAAGTAAAAATATTACTTTTTTTAAATATTTAAAAAAAAATTAATAGAAATTTAATAAATCAAGTGTCTCCATTATTCTCCATTCTCTGTCTCCATTATGAATGAAAATTTAATGGAGGAAACTTAACTGAATTAACCTAACAACCTATTGGCACATTTCAAGTTAATAGGAATTGAATTGAAGGAAAATGTAATATAGTCTGATATATCGACAGTATATCAAATATGAAACATAGACCCCTTTTAACTATATTAATATAAGCGCCTATGCTTCGCAACCCCTACATTGGTGGACCGAATAGGTTCGAGTATATAATGCCTTCCTATTATACACTCCAAAAAAATAAAACATATAAAGTGTAAAATTTCTTTAAATTTTATTTAGTACTAGCTGTATATACCGGTTTCACCCGGAGAATTTTATTTTTTAAATCTATAAATTGAGGCTCTTATCGACTCAAACGTTCGATTTCGTAAAAACCAATGTAAAGCGAGATCAGGACAATTTTTATAACAATAAAGAATATACTCAGAAATTGGCTGAAGTTATGCAATTTTAATATGGACAGGTGTTCGCACCTGGTATCAAAGAACCACTGAGCGAAATTTGGAGAATTTATGACAAACTGTATGGATTTCTATGAAGAACAAACAAACAGAATTTCATCTTTATTTATATAGATAGCTGTATATCCCGGTTTCACCCGGGGAATTTCATTTTTCTAATAAAACGGTCGATTTCGTAATAAACCATTGTAAAGCGAGATTATTGCGATTTTTATGACAATAAAGAATATCAGCAGAAGATCGGCTGAAGTTACGTAATTTTAATATGGACAAGTGTTCGCACCTGCTATCAAAGAACCACGAGCGAAATTTGGAGAATTTAGGACAAACGGTATGGGTTTCTATAAAGAACAAATAAACAAACAAACAAACATACAGAATTTCATCTTTATTTATATAGATTGAATAATGTTTATTTTTTTCCTTGTTTTAGGTTAATGGTGTGAAATTCCACCAATCCGGATCTAGTTCTAATCTTAATCATCTATTTTTTTATTATATTAATATGATTATTTATTCATTTTTTTTTTCATTCCAGTTTTTTATTTTACATTCCAAATCATATTTCCCATACCAAGTTATTAGATTTTATAAATTTCAGAATCAAATCTACTGTATTTACTTTATTTTTTAGGGTTAGAGTCAAATCGGGTTTTAGCCCTGAATTATTGATATGCGGGATGATACAGGGACAAGTTCGTTCCCCATTCTACACACATGGCTTGGTACCCATACAAATGTTACCCCATCACACCCTGGTTTCTTAGGTCGGGTGAAGGTTGGGGCGCGCGCAGCTCCGTGACGTGAGGTGAGGTGAAGTGACGTGAGTTTTTGTGTACAGTAGAATAGAAAGGAGGAGTGAACGCTGAGACTTGAGGTGAGGTGGCCCTTAAAACTGCGCATTTAAAAGTCAAATACAAATAAAAAAAATCTGGTGCGTGCGCGCAACACACAACTTTCACTTACCAACTTACTTACATTAGAAATTAATGCGTTGTGTTAATGCCACTTCTCAAAGTTAAACATTTTTCCACATTCATTTCTTATTTTTGTTTCATTTGCTCTATAAAAAACACTAATTTATTTTAGTTAGCAGTTCTTTAATTATGAACAGTGGTCTGTCATTAAACGCGTACTACGCAAGCGGGCTTTAGGAGAGGTTATGGAACTTGCGATAATATATTTGTTTTAATGAATTTAGTGCAGCAATCCGTATACGCTAGGAATAAAAAAGTTTATACAATGTTTGTCGACCTTAAATCAGCTTTCGAAACTATCAATCGTTCAGCATTAATGTACAAGCTTGAGAGAATGGGCGTTTCTTCGAAGTTCCTAACGGCTTAAAAAATATATATACTGACACAAACGCGGTTATTTGGACACAAAAAGGAATAACTAAACCCTTTTCGACCACTATAGGCCTAAGACAAGGTTGCACACTGAGCCCAATTCTGTTTTCACTATTCATAAATGATTTAGGAAAAGAAATAGGAGGGGGAATAAAAGTTGGCCACACTATACTAAACGTGTTAATGTTTGCGGATGATATAGTTATGTTCTCAGACACACCAACCAGGCTTGCAGATATGATAGCGAAACTGGAAGAGTATCTAGTTAAATGGAGTTTGATATTAAACATAAACAAAACAAAAATAATGATATTTAAAAAGGCAAAAGGAAAGGCAGATAGGTTTAAATACAAATGGAAATATCAAGGGGAGGAGATTGAGGTTGTGAAGCAATATAAATATTTAGGTATCACACTTACTAATAATCTCTCACTGCAAGATCACTTAAAAGAGAAACTGCAATCCGCCAAGCTAGCCATCAATAGTGTTTGGTCAGATGTATTTTGCAACAATAAGGTTACATTACTGCAAAGTATAATCTCTTCAACTCAGTCGTTCGTTCGGTGTTGTTATATGGGGCGCAAGTCTGGGGGTATCATAACTATCAGGAGCTCGAGGGTCTTCATAGATTTTTTTTAAAAAAGCTATTTCGCCTACCACCTAACACACCTAATTATATGTTGTACTTAGAGACTGGTAGAAATTTACTGTACCACAATTACTTGAAGTTGCATGTAAATTACATTTGTAAAATACTGAGTTACAGCTGTACACGTCTCCCGTATATAATGGCTCTGGAATGTATAAAATCAGATTATAATTTTTGGTTTAAGGAATGGCAAACACTAGCAAATATGTTGGAATGCAATTTAGATATTGTATTTGTATCAGGGGAACGTTGGCGCAACCAAATGTATAATATAATAGGTAAAGCCCAAGAATTTTTTAGAAAAGAGTTAATGGTATCCGTCTCAGCCGCTGAATATCATTCGCTGTACAAGGAATTAGACTTTAAAGTTAGTTACATTAATAATGAGCATAGTATGGACTTAATCCAAACAATATTTAAAACTAGAGGTGAATTGTATAACTTCAATAGTAAACCTTGGTTGGAGGGCATTGTTTATACATGCTCCATGTGTAATTTAAATAAGGATGAAGATACATATCACATAGTAGCCATGTGCCCTATCTTCAATTCTTACAGAAATAAATATTTTGGCTCTATTCAGCTAAGTAAGCATCAAATTATAGATTTTTTAAATGGGAAGGATTGGCACAGGCTATATGGATTTATGAAAGGTGTTTTAAGGTACAGAAAATTTTTAATTGCAGAATTTAATTTTAATTAAAATTTAGATTCATAATAGACTAACAGATGTGTAAATAGTATTAAGTATCCTTTTTATGTTTATTGAAGGCCTTTATTTTTTATTTAGAGTTTTTTAAGTTTGTTTTATTCTTTTATTATTTAATTCTAACCTACGATGTTTATAGAGGCAACTCCTGGCAGACGGTATTAACCATTGTCATAGTGTGTTTTTATTGTAATATATTACTTTGTATAGCTTTACTATATAATAAAACATAATTATCTATCTATCTATCTATCTATCTACTACGCAAGGGTGGGCTCAATGTGTTTTATGAGTTGACTGCATATTTTTCTTGTTTTCTCCTCTATATGTTTACTTGGTTTTTATCATATCTCATATTTAGCCATTTCTTATTTTTAGGCGTTACGAGAGACAGTTAATTTCTCCATAGGAATAAAAACAGAGGAACGTTATAGGAAAAAAAAAAAACAAACAAACAAAAAAAAGCCCCCTCAGAACATTTTCATACTGATAAAGCTTACCTGATATTAAAGAACACCTAATTTTCATTAAACATGACGAATTTGATGACAATCGTTAGAGCCATTTTTGAGAAAATCGAAAAAAAGGTAAAAATCGGAAAAAAAGTTATGAAATAAAGTGCCCCCTCCGTTTGACCAATTTTGATGAAATGTTGGCTATCATATCTTTGGCAAATACATATATCATATACCCAGTTTGATCAAAATCTTTAAAGCCGTTTTTGAGTAAATAAAAAAAACACGTGAAAATGATAGAAAATTTATTAAGTAAAGTCCCCCCTCCGGTTGATCAATTTTGATGAAATGTTGGCTATCCCATCTTTGGCATATACAAATATCAAATACCCTGTTTGGTCTAAATCGTTAAATCCGTTATTGCGTAAATAAAAAAACACGTGAAAATGATAAAAAAATTATTAAGTAAAGTCCCCCCTCCGGTTAATCAATTTTGATGAAATGTTGGCTATCACATCTTTGGCATATACATACATTAAATACCCAGTTTGATCAAAATCGTTAAAGCCGTTTTTGAATAAATAAAAAAAACACGTGAAAATGATGCAAAATTTAATAAGTAAAGTCCCCCCTCCGGTTAATCAATTTTGATGAAATTTTTACAGTCATATCTCGGGCATATTAATACATTAAATACTCAGTTTAATCAGAATCGTTAGTGCCGTTTTTGAGAAAATCGAAAAAAACATAAAAAGTTATTAAATAAAGTACCCCCTCCCTTTGAGCAATTTTGATGAAATTTTCGCTGTCACATCGCGGGCATATACAAACACCAAATACCCAATTTCAAGTTTGCACGGTTTATAGTTTTTGAGCTAGTCTGTTCACACATACACACACACACACACACACACACACACACACACACACACACACACACAGACACATACACACACACACACACAGACCATTTTGCGGGACTTGGTTATTTGGACTCAGGGGAACCCCAAAACGTGTATTTCCGTTAAAACCCGGAAGTCGAAATTTTTCACGATCGCAATACTTCCACTTGTAATTAGTGGAATTATGAAAGTAATTAGGAAACTCGTCTTTGAGGATGAATTCTCCGTGTGTCTTACTTTTCTTTAAATAGCAACTTCAAGGAAGTATTTCATGCAATAATGTTGTTATTAATCTTCGAGATCATCGGAACTCTAATATAAATATTATATTATATCTAATATAAATTGAATTTTAAAATCCAACAATTAACGTTTTTCTTAATACTACGCTAGGTTGAATTTGTCACTGGTAATTTTAATATCCGTGAAAACCCAGCAAAATAAGGAGGGAGTTGTTAATACCGCGAAGCTGGTCTACATGACACTTAAAAATCTTACTGATGACCTCCATTCGGTAGAGGAGCATCCCAAATTTGGTTTGAAAGGCTCCTGTCTTCTCTACTTGCGTGGAAAAAAAAAGGTTCTTAAGTTGCAGAAGACGGGATTAGTTAGCACAAGAATGAGTTAACGTGGAAGTGACAAAGATGTAAGTGGAATTGCTGCTGAGTTATTTTCATTAATTAATTTTTAACTTAATGTTCGAGATATGTTAGTTGCATCAAATATTTCACTAAATTTAAAAGCGTAAATTGCAATTGTCAAACTTAGAGAACGATTTGGGGTTGATAATACCTGTGCCTTATGCAGTATTTTTTTAAATATATTTTTTTTTTATCTCAATCGTTAGATAGTATAGTTTTTATTGCCAAGAAAGACTTAGTTATCAAAAGATAATCTTATAAAAAACTGCTAGGACAGAGTATTGGGACACATTATTTGTCCTGTTTTTTCTTTCTTCTTTTCCCCAGGGGATGGGCTCGGATAAAAAAATAAGCAACGACGACCTGGGCAGACAGTTTTTGAAGAGGACAGCACTTAGAGCGGTTAGGGACGGAAGTCTCAACTTACCTGGAAGAGGGAGGAAATGCGTTTTGTTCAAGAGTGCGATAATCATAGAGGCCATGGCTGCACCTGAGGCCCCACGGGAAGTCGAAATACGATAATACCCCTCTACCCCCCCCCCCCACACAACTTATCCCCCTGCAAAATCACTTGGACAGAACTTATTTCCGTCCTTGCTTTTTTTTTTTTTTTTCCTTCTAGTTTTTATCTTAAATCTCGAAAGAGGAAAATACTAGTCACAGCTGCACTACTGCAAATAGGACTTGCACAAACATTTCAACGAATAATTCTAGAACGGGGTACTCGTTTGACATAAAGCGTCGCAGTAAAAAAAAATGGAAAAAAGTAGCAGTTGGAGTTGCAGAGCTCCATCTCTGAAATATTATTTTCACACATTTTCGTTTGGGGGAAACTGAATAAAAAATGATTTTATAATATTCCTTACTTTTTCTTTAAAAAAAATATTTACAAGCCCATCTCTCTACACTCTTAATTTTCTTTTTCATTTTTCTTATCCTCTTTATAAATTTTTTTTGTTGTATTCATAAGAAGACCCTTTTCTTTTTTTGTTTAATTTTCATTGAAACCAAATTTAAATATTTTAACCAGAGTAGCATGATGGTCAGATACCTACATTTATACTTCCCTGTATATGCACATCTGTTATTCTTAAGGGATTTAGGCCCGGTGCACACGGACGACACTTTTCTGCGATGCGGACTATAAGCCAGGTCAGGTGTACCTGGAGTACAATGGACCGACCGGATTTACCATTATACTCCAGGTACCCCTGACCTGGCTTATAGTCCGGATCGCAGAAAAGTGTCGTCCGTGTGCATCGGGCCTTAGTCTCAGAACAAAGTTCTAGTTTAAAAGAAAAAAAGAAAAAAAAACGACAATACCTTTGTATCGAGAGATTCCATTGACATTATTTTTCACTCCATGAGGTATACCTGATTAGAACATTCAATCATAAATATAATTCTCTTGAATTATATGTTTTGGTATGAAAGGAACTAAAAAATAAATTGTCTTTTTTGGACGTGTCGGTTTCCCAAACGAATAATGCAAGTATTTGTCCCATAAACATCCACGAAACTAAAAAAAATATTCTGCAAATATTTGGTACTTATTAAATACTTCAGTATCAAATAGATTTTTAATCAAAATAGAATATTTGTATATTCTTGTTCAATTTTTGAACTAATAAATTTATTGAGCATTTATAAAATAATAAAATTGAAAAAAATCCAGTTAAATAAAGCTTTCGCCAATAAGTGACTTTCCGGTTGATCAACACTCGTTTTATCTTAGTTGGGATAGTCTAACATCAATTATCTTAACCAAATTGAATCCTCACACAAATCAAATACGGAAGGAGATCCAAAAGTCAATAGCCACCTATAAATGTGATCCCATAAATAAAATATTGGATGGCGTAATAAGTATCATTCTCACTAGCTCTTATTTCTTAACACCTTGCTGAATAAATTGTATTTTTTTTTTTTTTTAAACTAGGACCAGCCCACTCTTTGATTTCTTCGAGTAAGTTTTACCTTGGCTTCGAAAGTGAAGCATTCTTACCTTTTGTCTCATTTTATTAATGCCTTTCCTCCTGAATTCAAACAACGGTTAGCAAGTTCCTTCGTTACAATCCGTTATCGGGACAATCCCTAAATCCTCTGTAAATAAGCCTGTCCACTTTAATCTATTCCTCACCATGTTAGTTACTAAGCCTCCCATTATATACTTCTGCTTTTCCAGAAATAGTTTTCCCGAAATTTCCCCTCTATGCTAATTTCTTACATAGAAATATCATATCTTTTGTAATTCGTTTGTTCAATGTATTTTACATATCTAGACTTAACCTCTCAGAATATATGTCTTTATCGTTTGCTAATTATAATTAAATGTATTTTCATCGTCAAATTTCCTAGTTAAATTTTCCCAATTTGTTATATTAATGTCATCTTATATCACAAATACTAGTTTGCACCACAAAAATAGATTTATGGGTGATTATAAATTCATCACATTTTTTATTTTGAACTAGGGCTAAGTTTAATTTAACTGGCAAAATGTTGGATTTTAATCGTGTTTATTTATTTGAAGCCCTTACCTGAGCTCTTTCGTTTTTGAAATAAGTTTTCATAATAATAATCAACATATTTCATTGATTTTTCTTTTATTTAGTTTAGAAGGGCTATTTCGATAATTCTGCACATAGTTTGAGATGTTATTCACATCAGGAAAGTTTTGAGATTGGTTTAAGCCCCATAAAAATATACTTATCAATAGTAAGGCATTAAGTTGCTATGCTCAGATCTTGAGGTCGAATCTGACGTAGCGGTGGATATCTTTAATATTCTGTCACAGATCCTCTTGGTGGCCGAGAGACCCTCCGGAGGCAAAGTCACCCTCTTAAATGTGGCTACTCTTAATTGGAAAATTATGGGGGAAAGGGGACCTAGAAAGGGATAGTTTGAGCTCGATCCCGGTCAGATCACCTCCTTGCACGACTGCTGAAGAAGAAATAGTGCTTCCAAGACCCTTCATGAGCTGTAGTGGTACAAGTCCTTAAGGTATATGTTTAATGTATCTTTCCTGGGTAACAATTCACTAATATTTTTACACTTCTTTTTTTTTCTGAATGAAAACTTATTTGAAACATCAATAGATTTGTTCCAGGATTTTTTGATTTTTTTCAAAACTTTTATCTTTTTTTTTTAATGTTAAAATGTTTTTCTTAGAATCTGACGGGATTTCCAAAAAACAAAACAAAAAGAAACGACTCATCCCCATATTGCGAATGTAGTGACTTTATAAAAAAAGAAAAAAAAACAACACCGATTTGATGATTACATTTTCTGTGGAACAGAACTTTTCAGGAAATGGGATTTTGAATTTAAGTAAAATTTTTTTACTATTCAGGGCTTGACTTTTAAAATTTGAAATATATTTTTATAAATTCAGGGATTAATTATCAAGGGAATTATTATCAATTGAAATTTCGTCAAAAATACCAAAATATTGGCCAGTGATTACAGCCATTAAGAGAAATGAAGGACACTCTCCGGCTCTCTAGGAGTATTTTATATCTAGCTTGGAGAACTGTCATAATGCTTGATATTGCTTCATATACTTAATTTACAAAAAAATATAACTTAAAAACAATTCCAGCACCCAGACTTTTATAGTTTACAAACAGTCCTGGAAAATACAATATTTTATTTATGCTTCAAAAATATGAAAAATTTTAACATTAGGATGAACTTTAGAGGAAGTGAACAATCTCCTTCAATAATTGCCCGTAGAAACGTCCTTATTTATTTTATTATTATATTTTTTTTTTGATAATATTTTGTGGAGACATTTTCTTCAATAAATAAATCATTCCTTTTCAGAAATGACAGTCAGGTTGAAATTTTTTAAACGATTCAAACATCTTAAATTTTCTTTATAATAAGGCTCATTATTGTTCTATTAGTTATCTCATACGACAGTTAATTATATGCTATCAATATAATTAATCATATTAAGATGAAACGTCCAGGATTCCTTTAGGTAATTTGAGCAGATCATATATCCACACATGCCCTCCAAGCCCTTTGAAGTTAATGCGGAACGGAATGTTGTCCGAAAGTGAAATTTAAGTAACTAACTTTCGGTATTTCATAAACCTTTGAGAGAGAAATTTCTCAGTCATCGGTATCGTGAGTAATAAGATACCAAGAACGGAATGCTAGGATTTCAACGTTGATATCAGCTATCACTTACTTGTATCAAAGAGGGAATTCCACTCCTCCAGGAAGATTCTGACATAAAACGGAATACGTTTATAGATTCTGTTTGTAAACGCCAAAGAAGATCAGTAAATAAAAATAAAACGTTTTTTACAAATGGACGTTCAAGCTATGGGACAAATTCCAAAGCAATTTAAAAGGGCTTTTTATTGGTAATTCTTTCTGTTTATTTAATAAAAAAATTGAGAATTAGTTTTGCTCGTCAAAGGTAATGGATTTCCGTCCCAGTTATTCTCAGGTAGCGAAGAGGATTTTAATAATCTAATGTTTCAAATATTATCGGGTATAAAAATATTTTGTGAAATAATTATTGTTTATTGTTTGTTTATTGTTTATTGTTGTTGAATTGCCTCTACCCGACGGGGTCATTGGCAATGTTCTTTTTGTTCGTTTTTATATTCTATTATAGTATCCTATATCTTTAAGGAAACGCATAAGCTTTTCCACACTTTCCTCCGAATCTTGCAGAATTTCAGGTATTGACTCGTTCAACTTTAATTTTCTTCTTATTTCTTGAAAATAATTACAGTCCACTAATATGTGTGAAACCGTCATAGGGGCGCCACATTTAACGCAGGTAGGTTGTACTAAGTTATGCAGAAGGTATGCGTGGGAGAATTCGCAGTGACCAATTCTTAGGCGACAAAGGATTACTTCTTCTCTCCTCGATCTTCTACAGCTAGTTGCCCATTTTTTACATTCCTTTTTTACTTGCAGTAGTTTAGACGGGCTCCTTCTCCAGGCTTCATTCCACTGATCCATTAGTTTTGACTTTACATGCCTCACCCAATCCTCTCGAGGAATGAGGTCTATGGACTTGACCTGACTTTGATCCCCTGTACGGGCCAGTTTCGATGCAGCATCTGCTTTTTCATTTCCACCAATGCCACAATGGGATGGGGCCCAGATGAAAACAATTGTTCTGCCTACTCTCTGGACGTCATAAATCAGATTAAGTATTTCGAGGATAGTGGTCTGTTCTGGTCTTTGGCTTCTTATTGCCAGTAGGACACTCATCGAGTCAGTGATGATAGCTGATTTTTGATGATTAGCTGCTTTACAATGGAGCAGGGCTTCCCTTATAGCAGTTGCCTCTCCTGTGAAGACCGAACATGCTCCAGGGAGTTTATAGAGGTGTGAGTCCTTTCCTTTTATAAAAGCACATCCCACTGCCGAATCTTCATTTTTCGAAGCGTCGGTATAGATTATTTCGTGGTCCCGGAATTGTTCTAAAATTTCTAAAAACATATTTTGAATTTCTAAGGGGTTTACCTGTTTTTTTGTCTCTTTGGAGAGTTTTGTATTCATGTTTATATTGTAATGGCTCCAGGGAGGTTTAGTTTTTTCTGGATATTTTTGTATGTGGACAAAGCTCATGTTCTCACCGAGATCTGGGGCTAAGCTTTTAATCCTTCGCGCTATCATCTCCCTCTGTATCCCAAATTCCGTTTCTCCAGCAGCTGGGTGCAGTGGGTGCCTCGGTAGTGAAGCCAATTTTGCGAAGTGTTTCAGTGATAAGTATGATCTTCTTAACATTAACGAGGGCTCTGCACTCTCGACATAGAGGCTCTGGACTGGCGATGTTCTGTACGCTCCGGTACATATCCTGAGAGCCGTGTTATGTACCACGTCCAGCATCCTCAGAGCAGAGTCCTGGCAGAACAATATATAGTCGAGCCATAATCTAATGTGCTTACTATTGTAGCCCTGTAGATTTTCAAAAGGCTTGACCTGTCAGCCCCCCAACCTGAGTGGGAAAGACACTTGAGTAGCCCCAATCTTTTTGAACAAATATCATTGAGATATTTGATGTGCTCGTTCCAAGTAAGTCGTTTGTCTAGTCGCATTCCCAAATATTTTCGTTCATTAAGAAAGATAATATTATTTGTTCCCATTGAGAGCTGGGGATTATGTATACAACTTCTTAAACGGCAAAGATGCATGGCATTTGTTTTTGATGCTGAAATAGTAAAGCCGCTAGTGTTCGCCCATTGTGCAGCTCTATTCAGCGCTACTTGCATTTTCCATTCGATAAATCCTATGGACTTGCTGCGAGCAAAGAGTAGGATATCGTCTGCAAATAATATGACTTTTACTGTCTTTCAAATAAGGGTGAGGCATGTAAAGTCAAAACTAATGGATCAGTGGAATGAAGCCTGGAGAAGGAGCCCGTCTAAACTACTGCAAGTAAAAAAGGAATGTAAAAAATGGGCAACTAGCTGTAGAAGATCGAGGAGAGAAGAAGTAATCCTTTGTCGCCTAAGAATTGGTCACTGCGAATTCTCCCACGCATACCTTCTGCATAACTTAGTACAACCTACCTGCGTTAAATGTGGCGCCCCTATGACGGTTTCACACATATTAGTGGACTGTAATTATTTTCAAGAAATAAGAAGAAAATTAAAGTTGAACGAGTCAATACCTGAAATTCTGCAAGATTCGGAGGAAAGTGTGGAAAAGCTTTGTTCTTTTTTCTTCCATTGTTATTGACCATTGTTATGAAAAGCTTTCTTCCATGTTATTGACTTTGTTCTTTTCGTTGTGTTTTTAAAAAGATAATCAAAAGAAATTTAACAGGTATTTAATCAGTTATTTGGAAAGAAATTTATTTGAACGATAAGAAACCATCTTTATTAAAATGAAAAAAAAAAAAATGTATTATGTTAATGATTGATATTAGCCTAGAGAGTATTTTAATTTTAACTCTAACTAGAGTTAGTTGAATTTTATTTCATTTTACAGTTAGTGTTCTTTTTATTTATGCGATTTTCGCTTTTTTTTTATTTCTTGTATTGTATTTATACTCCTTTTATTATAAGAATATTCAGTTATTATTATTCCTTAAATATTGTTTATATTAATATTTATATTTCCTCACCTGATCTCGCCAATATTCCCTGAGTTTGGAGAAACTTTTACAGATATACATTTGTTTTCAGAGGATTCAGATAAAACTAAAACATCGTTAACGTTTGGTTAGTTAAATATCCGATGAAACATGCAAATCAGGCTGATTGTTAAGTAATATCTCTCAAAAAAATTTTGTCTAAGAACATCTCCGCAATAAAATCATGTCAGCCATAAAAAAGATTGGTGATATCAAAGAGGCTTCCCCGCTTGAAAGCGGATATAAAGGAAATTTGTGATATAAAGAAAAAATGAAGTATTAAAAATAAAATTAAGTACCGTAATATGAGTTATATTAATGAATCACGCGAAACCGATTAAAATGAATAATTTCGTAATTCAGTTGCCTTTTTAGCAGTACCAAAAAAAAAAAACCTCAAACATCCCTCGATCATCAATAAGTATCGATATACGACATGTTAATCTGACCTCCCCCCTCAAGAACAGAGGTGAATACCAAGAAAAACAATACACCTGTGGTGTAATGACTAGCATAGCAGTCTACCATACTTCGCGTTTTGTTCTACAATGCTTCCCGCGGTGGCTCTAGGATTTTTTAATGGCAGTAAAAAATCCTCAGCTGTACCGTCCCTCGGATAGGACTTAAAATGGAAGTCCCTTTCCTGTACGATGGCAGATACTTGTTAAAGATCCCTATCCTAATATTAGGAGAATGTAGGACTCCCTTCGGAGCATCGTCCGATTACTGTTAATGGCGTAAGGTGACCTTAATTAAACAAAAAAATGAGAATTAGTCCATCGATGTGAAAGCCTTTTAATTTTTTCAAACTTATTTCTAAAAGTCGAGTTTCTAGGTTCAAATGACTAAATTTTACATCTGATTCTAAGCTGAATTTCTTTATGTTTCTTTACTTTTCATATTGAAGAGTGGACGAGTTGTAAAAATCGGGCGTGATTTGAGTTGGAATAGACGCAGTAGAAACTTTCGTTCCTGGGGAGGATTCCAATCTTCTCCCTTTAGTTGTTCCTTAACGACCTCAACTTCTTTTTGTCCAATTCTTAAGAGTTTTCTTATCTCCTTATAGCTTCAATATTGAATTCACACAGCTTCTTTCTTGTACATTTCAAATGAATACTTCTTCATTATGGTTAAAACTAAATGGAATGCAATCCATGGATGTTAAAAAAACCTTTAAGTTCAAAAACGTTTTCGCTTCCACCAAAGGAATTAACAGGATTCATACTTTTATATGCATTGAAAACTGTGATTAAAAATAAATAGTTTGTTGTTTTTTGAGCTGAAATATCTCAACAATTTTGAGTTAGGACTATTTTCTGACATCACTGAAAGAGTATTATTATAACCTTGGATGTTATTAAAATTTTAAACTCAATCTAAGCCTAATCTGTGAATTTTTGCGAACATACCATAAACCGAAAGAGGCTGTTTGAAGTTTGAACATTTTGTATTTTGTTCTTCTTCGAACACAGTAACAAGTAAAATTTTATCTAAAAAGAACTGCAGCATTTTAAAAAATCGATCGGTGGCTTATTATTTCATCTGAACACATTTTTAATCCAACCTGAAGCTTTAAATTCTTTCTTCTGAAAAATCATTTCTTGTATGTTCTGGATATGAAAATTTTACTCGGTGAACCTCGAGAGCTATTTTGAGGTTAATGCTTAAAATCTTCGCTAAATTATATTTTACTTAGCAATGAAATACGCATTGCGTTGATAATCCTTTCGGTGAAATATTAAATCCTCACCCCCAAGTTAGTGTACGCCATTTCTCTGTTATTCTACGTTTGTAAGTACCTTAAAATTTAAAGTGAGGTACCTTTAAAATATATAAAGATCAGCGAATTGGTGTTAAAAGGTATATTGGTGGAATGTCTTAAGGGATATTCAAAAAAATTGAAAAAAAAAATTTCGAAAAAATTTGTTTGGTGAAAAAAGGCTTATTTTATTTATTTCACCGTATAAATTATTTTCAATTTATTTTTTTTATTATCATAAAAAACAAAACGAAATCAAATGAATCTAATTTCTGCACTAAAAAACTCCATTCCACTATATATTATTTTAAACAAAGATAATAAGATATACTTATTATCAAATTATCACTGCGAAAGTACAATGTTTATACCTACTTAGTAGTATCTAACTAAAATACTACCTAGTACTATTATAGGATGAGTAACAGATGATTTAATTTAAAAAAAAAAGCCACATACGCATCGAATTAAGTAACCTCTTTCGAAGTCGGTTAGAAACTTGAATAGATACTAGTGCGACTGGAAAAGGGTAGCGGTATCAAAGACACAGTCGGCATTCGGTAAGTTAAGATCTTTAAATGCCACGACATGATAGGCCGTTTTTAAATCTGATATGCGAGAGCAGGTTTAGCGGTAACGGAGTTTTTTATTTTCCCAGAAGAAGATCCGGGACGTTGAAAAACTTTGGATAATGGAAAAATGCAAAAAAACGCCTGGGTGGTTCAAAAAAAAAAAGCAACTTCCACTTTTTATTAAATCAGAAAAAAACAAATAAACATCCCTCTCGATTCTATTTATAAAACAATTGATCGGTAACGAACTCTTTTAGAATTAATAGCAAATATTTTAACAAACACTAAAATCATAGTGCCTTCTTCTGACTGAGTTTAGTCCACACAGAAATGTTTAGAAGACTATTAATAATGGATAAATAATAAACACTCTTGATAATTTAATAGTTTGAAAATGAAGCATTTTTTTAGCTTTATATATTTGGCAAAAGTTTTCTTATTTCGAAGCAGTTTGTTGTGAACTGAAGATAGCGTTGATTTATTTCTTTCGTTTGTGTGATGCGTCCCAATTTATTTTGTAGCAATGAGGGCATAAACATACTTAGAAATAATTCGGACATTAACCTTTTTTTTTCACTTCAGAGTTTAATTTGCACCTTATTTATTTATTTTCGTCCTACTCTGCCTTTTGAGGCAATACGGGTTGTTGCAGCAGTTAGATGTTAGGCATGTCTGCATAGCTGCTATAAAAACGAAAATGTATTGAACTTTAGACCGGTAGGCTTCATTTGCTCAGCCGGCTAGGCACGGCTGGTCTCCCTCGTCCAGCATTGAAGTGGGCAGGGCCGAGTGCAGTCTTACATCCGTAGACGAAGTCTGTAAAATTATTATAGTTATTTTCCGCAACTAGCTGGGAGAAATCTGATTCTGTGAGAACGTAGAGTACGGTTTAACGAAGCAACTTAGCCCTCAGAGCCTCGAAGGCGGTGCAGTCAACAAGGACGTGCTCTGCAGTTTCCGGTATACCGCAAGTAGGACACAGGGGGTCAAATTCAATCCCATGGCTATGGAGCTTGGCCCGAAATGCCCCATGCCCTTTGAGAAATTGAGAGAGCCAGTAGTAATCAGGGAGGACCCATTTGGCTAACAAGCGAGACTGGACGATGGGGAAGTACTTTCTTAATTTACTTTAGTACTTTCTTAAGTACTCCGAAGACAGTTTAATTTGCACCTGTCGGAACTAAGCAAATGAGATGTATGTATGTAAAATGAGATTTTGGCATTTTAAGTCTTGAGGGAAGATAGTACCCAGCAGCACATAATCCCGTTCTTGTTTCAGGAGGTCTCTAATCCAGCTGATCGATAGTTGGTAGTTGTAAGTCCGTATGTAGTGTTTGGTTACTAACGTACAAAGGAGCGTTCGTTAATAGTCGTAATATTTTGGATTGAAAGGTTTGTAGTTTTTGTAAGTGCGTATTTTTTGCTGTACCATAAATTTGTGAGCCGTACGTCTATGTGGGTTTCGGTAAAGATTTTTTTTTTTTTTTTTTTGAAAAAGTAAGATACTCTTGAGCTTCATTGATGGATCTTATTATAGATATAGAGGGTCGGATGTGCTATGCTATGTCCAAAGAACAGATAAGGCTAACAAGTCTTCTGTAGTTTGTGGCTGCGTATCCGATATGCACCATGTTACCACGATAATCTGTATGATGTAAAATGTATATAAAAAAAAAAAAATAAAGAAAGTAATTCTTGTTATAATAAAGGAAATATGCGATGATCGTAATCAGTGACGATAAATAATAACTAAATAAATCTAATCTAATTTGTTGTTTGTTGATCAAGAGACGTATTGTCTCGTAATAAAGGTTATACAATAAGGTGAAACGGTCGGTATCTATGGCGAATGAAGATCTGGTAAATGACTTAAGGACTAGGACCCAATGATACATCCAACGGACGAACGTGAAAGTTTGGATACTCTTAGCCCTCATTGATAGCAGTATCGTAAATTTTTGAAATTCAAAATTCAAAATTTAAAAATCTTCTTAAATTTGATCTCAAATAGGTCGACCTTTGATTTTCTATTCCATCTATAAGTGGTGGGAGGGCGCAAAGCTTAGTAATTTAAAAAGAAAATATTTTGTTGATTACGTGCGCATATCACACAACTTTCACTTAATAAATACCCTGCTTTCTTCGACTGAAAATAGACATAATATTTTGAAAATGGCGTACTTAAGTTTAATGGGAAAGGGAACACAAACTTTTTTTCTTTATTCAACTGGAAAGTACTTTATAAAGCAGTGTTCCAAGAACGAAGTTGGCTCAATTGTTTGATTTTCTTAGAATGTTTAAATATATATATTTTTTGGTGGGGGGAGGATTATAGAAATAAATCCGGCCCGAGCACAAATGAAACATGCACGCTTCTAAACAATTGAACGTTTTTGAGGATGTATTGTAAATAGGAATCGATTGATGGGGTTCATAATAACGGCCGATAAAAAACTGGATCTTAATTTAACCTTTGAGTATTTTCCAGAAAACAACAGCGGTATAGTATTTTACTCAGGAAGTCAGTCATTTTTTCTTTATTTAAATAAATAGCACCACGGAAACCAACCAACCGGAATTCCGAGAATGTCTGAATATTGACGAATCATTCACTAGTGTCACTCCCTCCCTACGTCTTTCGCAATTTTGACTTCTTTAAATTCCCGAAGGGTCTTTTGGGTTAAATTTAGGGACGTAATTACGTTCATATGGGTCGCAGATTTTGACTTCCGCTTGTTGTCACAGCTCGAAAGGGATAAAAAAAATCTGAAGGAGCAGAACAAAACAGTTCTCTTGAATCATTTGCATTACTTTCAACGATCTGTGTCATTTTCAGAAATCCTTCAAGGAATTGATTATTGTCACACATCTAGGCTTGAATGAATTGATTATTGTTTAATAAGGCTCTGATCTTAACTGAAAAGGTCTCTTTTAGAGGTTTAGATCTATGAAGAGCGAGCGTAGCACGCCTGAGTCGAAAGCTGGGATCTAATAAAACTGATCAAACCCATTTTTTATCTGAAAAGGACGCGATGGGAGTGAGCTTAGATTACGTTCATATAACCTCCCGAAATATTCCACGCCTAGAAGTGGCAAAGCGATAACTTTACCACTTATTTTTTTTTTTAGATTCACCCTTAAGCTCATTGAGCAGTTCCAGGTACAGATGTTACCTTTCCTGAATGTAGTACCCCGGGTCAACCGAAATGTGATTAGTGCGAACTCGAGAAAGGGTCCTCGTATAAACCAGGAGAGAACAAATTGGCTTTAATTGAGGATGCAAATGGGAAATGTAAATGGTGGCCATTTGTGCCGGCCTAGGGTGGCCTAAAGGACGCCGAGCCATAAAACACCGCCCAGGAAACTTGCCGACTTGCAACGCATTAATATCCTTATAATGACTTCATTTCCGCCTTATTTCCGATATCTCTCCCTCCTCGACTCCTCTTTATATCTTGCTTAACGCAGTTCGCTTTTTCTTTTTTTTTTTTTTTTTTTTGTTTTTAATGTCTGTTTTGACATTTCCCCGATTTTTCTTTTAACAATTAATCAAAATATATTTTTACTAGCAGGCCTTTAGAAATAATTTACAAAGGATATTTATCAGAGATTAAATAGTAAGAAAGTTTAAGTACATGTAAACAATAAATACTTCAACAGTATGTGATGAATTGCCACAGATTTTTATTACCAAAAAAGTAGTTCAAAATTATGTATATTGTATCTTTGCTTATAATAAATCAATTTCCGTGTTTTTAACTGTATCTTTTTCAATATATTAAATATACTGATAATGATCAATAGATAATGATATACCTGACCAACCTATATAAGTAAATTTGGACAAGATTACTCGAAATGGGTACTGACTTTTAGCGTAAGAGATTCTCTATGTGCTGAGACCATTGAGAATAGAATAACATCGTTATTCTGTACAGGTGACTGGTTTTTCCCCATACAGTGTTGGCGTTAACAATGTGATTTAACCTTACCTTGAATAATAATGATTATCAAAATATAGTAATAAAATTCAACTTCAATAATTTTAATATAAATTATAATCAAAAAGACCCAATTTAGCTATCGTTTTATTTAGTTTTAATTTAGATATCGTATTATTTTTCTATCTATTTATCTATTTATCTGTTTATTTACATATTTATTTCTTTGTTTACTATATATTAGGTTTTTATTTTTATATCTCTTTTATGTGGGTTTTTTTTCTCTAGCAACTCTGTATGTGTGCCTATTTTTAGTGTGAGCGTTAAGAGAGGGAAGGAAGAGAAAAATACTAGGATTATGAGAAATAAGAGGGGGAAAAAAGGATAGAAAATGGAATAGAATGGAAAAAAAAATAATGACACAGAAAGAAACATAATTGTAAAAGATATAGAGGGAAGAAATTACTATGATATTATAATTATAAAATAAAATGTAAAAATGTATTTTATTAGTTGTTAGTATTCATGTATTAGATTATTGATTGGTAAGCTGTGTTATGTAGCAACCCAATGTATTTGGGCAGCGTTGTGTCGTTGAAATAAAGCATTTCTCTCTCTGTTATAATAAATATTTTTTATGTTTATATCAAATCACAATTCCAGAACATATAATAATCAGAAAAGAATCAGAAAACAAATAGGTAATGTTATTCGATTCTAAATTTCAAAATTTATATGAAATTCATCATTAGACAACTTTGAAACGTTTATTATGACGAAGAAATTACAAAATTCAAACGTTCAAAGTTATGCATAAAACTATTTATGTGAAGTGAATTCATTAGACGTCTATTTAGATAATAAAAAACCACCAATGTGACAAAATTTGTTGAAATCAGATGAAGCGGTACAAAGTTAATAATTGCACCCCCCCCCCAAAAAAAAAAATAAAATAAAAAAAAACAGCAACATCAAACTGAAATAAATATACATGCTCAATATAAAATTGTTTAACTTCAAACAACCTATTTAAGATTTATTTTATTTTATAATTTAAAATACAAATGAAAATACTTTTTTTTTATTTTAGTATTTTAGAATTAAAATGAAAATACTTTTTTTAATTTGAGTATTTTAGAATTAAAATGAAAATAAACATGTGATTTATTTTATTTAAATTCTAAAATACTAAAATAAATTGTCATTTGTATTTAAAATACTTTTATTTAATATAATGCCCAGGTCTGTTCAAATCTACCGTTTAAATGACAATAAACGAATATATTTTTTTCAACTTATTTATGAAGCATTTCCTTTAGTACCTTTTTCGTAAAATTATACATAGGTTGTATCTTGATTTAGTAAAAGAGAATTTCTGGGTGAAAAGGCCATCTTCAAAGAATGGTCATTTACTCGTATCTGCGTGGTGTAGTTTAAAGGACATATTATAATAAAATAGAATAAAAAATATTTGGGACCCTATTCGAGTTCATCGTTCTCTTTTCTACCTTTCACGGAGGCAAATGATATTTTTGTTGGAACTAGGAAATTAGCTAATTTCCAATGGTACAATGCGTTGGGCAGGTAGTTTACAAGTCCCATAAGACCCGCTGAAGAGAAGGAAGGAGCTAAATTGTAAAATCAAGATTAGAATTTTTTCATTGTTTTTTCACTCAATTTTTCTCAAGGGCATATGGTGCCATTTTACTTTTAAAAAAAAAATTGCTCTTTTCTGATATAACGATTTATTTTATTTGACGATAAGAGCTGTGGATCGCATTAGTGTCACAGGCGAGAAAAAAAACTGAGAACTAATGTCGTTCGTGATAAGCTGATTTAATTAAAAGTGACAGCCCGTGTTTTAGGACATGCAGGAGATGGGGAAGTGTTGGTGGCTTAATTGTTGAACAAAGCGCAGGACTTGTCTCGGAACTTAATGAAGGTTTGATAAATTGGTTACTTAGCCATTTGAGTTCTAAATATTTCAGTCTTGATCACAATACCATTTCTCCCTTTAAAAGTTTTGAAATTAGGGCCATTGTTGCTATGCCCAGAAATGAGGTTAGGACGAAACAAGAATCAGAAGGGCCTGGTACAAAAGCCACTAAATTGTTTAGCGGCATTAACAGGCCAAGAGGCGACTCAAATCGGGAGCCGCAGTACTGCCATCCTGCCATAATCATAAAACCACATTTACACCCGCTCACTCCGGCATTTCCAACTTCCCTCAGTAGCTTTCCCTGTTCAATGCAATGTGGAAATGGGATAAAACGGAATACTAGATTATACCAGCCTTTGCATTTTAAATTTGTTATACAACTAACCGATTATCAATGGAATACAATTTTATTAATAAATTAGATAATAATGAATCAACAATATTAACTATGATTTATTAATTCTGTTTTCTATCTATTCAATACCATTACAACACATAGAGTGTTCATGTCCAAGGAGGTGATCTGACTGATATCACGCTCAATCACCAAGTCGCTCTCTTGTTTACTTATGAAATTATCATTACCCACTCTATGTCGTATCCCGACAGATCAATTGCTTTAATCTAATAAAAAAAAATAACTTTCACAGCCAGATACTGACCGGAGACCTTGAGATTAGGCTCTTTACTTACGGTTCCTTTCGGTTCATTTTCGGTCCCTGCCCTATGTGTATGAAATGAGGATTCGGTTTATACTATTGGTTTATACTAGCTTTCAATTCCTGTGAATGGAACAAATAGCATTGAAGGTGCACCACGTTTTAGCTGGTAGCAAGCATTGATATTTTTTTAGTAATCATTCTTCTATCTAGTTTCTATCTTATATCTAGTTTCTATCTTCTATCTAATTTTTCTTAAAGTTTAGTTTAATGCGAATGAACTCACAAGTTGTCGATGTGAATTAGAAGATTACCACAGTCCAATCAAAACCAGCCCAAATTAAAAAATAATAAAAATTGTAATTCTTCAAATGATTTTGTTGAAATTTTAAATTCATTTTTTTATTTCTATTTACCCAATTAGCTTCCGGAAAATGGTCCAGATTGATCTAAATTTCAATTGTAAAGTAATGAAATAGTGCAACCAATTATGATTTCTAGTTTTCTTCTTTCATTATTTTATTCCTTTATTCACAACGTAGCAACTAGTTGATAGGCGTCTTTCGAAGGAAGACACAAAACTTAATAAAAAACGAGTCTGAGCCGTATACATGTTAAATGAACCTTCTTCACTGACCTTCCCTAATAATATAATTATTCGGAATAATAAATTATATACTTGCAAATTAATTACGGCATTATTTATTGACATGTTTTTATTTACACAAAATAAATACAAATAAACAAACAAATACAGTTTTTAACTGTTTAATTTTAACATCGAGGTTGAATATTGAAGAACTCACCCTCTACCCTTGAAACTAATTACTTGAATTCCTTGATAACTCGATTTTGTTTTCTTTTTTTTTGATTCCACACATTTTTCTGTAATATTTGCCCTCATCATTAATTTTTAATAGTCATATATTTCCAAATAGGTAACATTGATTTGAAGAATGTACTCTCTATTAATGATTTGTGAAAACGATTTTTAAGCTTAAACTGAAACTAAAAATAAATAGGTCCACATACTTTCTTAAGTCCATTAGGATAAAAAAGGCTAAGGGATAAAAAGAATGACCTACAAAAACTCCAAACTTTTCATTCTAAATTTTTAAGACACATTGCAAAAGCACCCTGAATAGAAAATACTGATCTCCACCAACCAACAGTTGAGCATCCCATAACGACCTCTCTCAAAAGATTTTTTTTAATTCATATGAACGGGCATAAAAAAACTATTTATTAAGAGCTATGCATCGTACTCCTCAGGTTACGAGGGACTAAAAAGGGACTAGATGAGAGACCTTCTCACTAAGACAACCACAGTATTTAAATGAAGCCTGGGAATTATTACTGCCGAGAGGTATTAGCGTCTCTTTATTATTTCCTCAAAGCCATTTCAATAGCTAGATATCAGTATTTTTAAAAACAAATCCGAATCTGAAAATGAAAGAATAAAAATAAAACAGTAATCCACGGTACCACAGTAACCGTTTTCTACAGTCATGATTCAGCCCAAAACTTAAATCGGAAGACTAATACAAGAGAATTAATCTAATTAGAGCAACTGGCTCCCTGCCAGACTCCCTCTTCTTTGCCAACTTAGGAAGATGTTTTCTTTAAATTTCCGTCTCTATTAATCTCTTACTGAGACATTTATCTGTTTTTTTCCTATCCGATGCCTCTGAAATGGTAATTTAGCGTATCTGGTTATTTACCATTCTAGCCTTATTATTGTAAGCAAACCGTAAGAAACATTCCAAGGTAGATTTTAGTTTATCTACAAAGATATTAAAATAATCAATAAAAATTATTAATAACCATGAGGATGTAGTTATATGAATCACAAATGTTATTGATGGCTTAATCTTTGATAAAATGCCTCAATTTTTCAATATCATTATTTAGAAAAATATGCTGATTTTTTTAAACATTTAATAACCATCAATTGATACTTTTTTACTTTCACTTACATATTTCACTACATATTTCACTATATATGAAATATGTAGTAAGTGGGAGTATTGCGATCGTGAAAAATTTCGACTTCCGGTTTTCAACGGAAATACACGTTTTGGGGTCCCCTGAGTCAAAATAACCAAGTCCCGCGAAATGGTCTGTGTGTGTGTGTGTGTGTGTGCGTGTGTGTGTGTTTGTGTGTGTGTGTGTGTGTGTCTGTGTGTGTGTGTGTGTGTGTCTGTGTGTGTGTGTGTGTGTGTGTGTGAACAGACTAGCTCAAAAACTATAAACCGTGCGAACCTGAAATTGGGTATTTAGAGTATGTATAAGCCCGCGATGTGACAGCAAAAATTTCATCAAATTTGCTCAAAGGGAGGGGGTACTTTATTTTATAACTTTTTAAGTTTTCTTCGATTTTCTCAAAAACGGCTCTAACGATTTTGATTAAACTGAGTATTTGATCTATTTATATGCCTGAAATATGACTGTAAAAATTTCATCAAAATTGATCAACCGGAGGGGGGACTTTACGTAATAAATTTTGTATCATTTTCACATGTTTTTTTTATTTACTCAAAAACGGTTTTAACGATTTTGATCAAACTTGGTATTTGATGTATTTAACTGCCAAAGATGTGATAACCAACATTTCATCACAATTGATCAACCGGAGGGGGGACTTTACTTAATAAATTTTGTATCAATCATTTTCACGTGTTTTTTTTATTTACTCAAAAACGGTTTCAACGATTTTGATCAAACTTGGTATTTGATGTATTTATATGTTCGAGATATGACTGTAAAAATTTCATCAAAATTGATCTACGGGAGGGGGGACTTTACTTAATAAATTTTGTATCATTTTCACGGGTTTTTTTTATTTACTCAAAAACGGATTTAACGATTAACAAAAATAAGATATGAATGTAGAAAAATGTGTGACTTTGGGAAATGATATTTAGCAAAACACGTCAATTTCTATTCTAATTAAGTTGGTAAGTGAAAGTTGTGTGTTGCGCGCACGCACCAGATTTTTTTTAACCGAAAGTATACGACATTTTCTCTGTTTTTTAAACTGGTTTATTTTAAGAAAATCGTACTTATGTAGTTTTTGGATCTCTTTATTTGAAATAAACTTAAGTTAGTTTTGTACTAAATGTCATATACTATAACTTCACGTAATAATAATGCTATTATGTCTTTGAGTTGTGTTTAATATTTTACTGTTCGTCACCTGTGATGTAGTGGTTAGCATAGCAACCTACAATACTAAAGGACACGGATTGGACGGTGGCCCTACGATTTTAATTTTATTTTAATTAATTACGAAAAAATTCTTGGCTATTCAGTCCCTCGGATTGTACGTACAATTGAGGTCCCGAGCCTGTGCAATGTCAGGTACTCGTTAAAAATCCTCATTATACCTGGATATGTAAAATTTAGAACTCAGTAGCCAGTAGCATCGTCCGATTAGCCTTAGAAGCATAAAGGGACGTTAAACTAACTAACAATATTTTACTGGCATCTGTGTGTTTTTTTCTCTCTCTCATGAAGGGATTATTTCTATATATGCAACATTAAGGATTTTAAGTCCAACTGAAGTACGATTAACAGCTAACATAAATCCAAGACACTTATTAATAAGGTTATTAGGTAATAAATCTATATCAGAAGATATAGGTTTCATCGTAATAATATCTGAAGCAGCCATTATTTCGTTTTCCAACTATTTGTTATAACTAATGTAATTAATTGAATTTGCAAATCTATAATACTTTGCAACACAGTGGATGAATACTGAATAATGCTGGGTAGAAGTTTGCCATACATAATTTGACAGGTTGTTTATGAACTAAATTGTATTAGGTAGATGTTGTAGTGGGTCGTAGATCTTCTTTTTACTATGAAAATTTGATAACATCGATTCAACTCAATGAATAATTAGTTTCAGTAAAAGGACAGAATAATCGTTAGTATTCTCTGAAATGTATTTTAGATGAGGTGTTTCATTATTCCGACACTTTTTTGACAGCTGTAGGGTCATTTTTAAAACATAAGTACAGAACGGAGTCCCGTTCTTTGAATCCACGCCTTTGAATAAGGGATGAGTTAATAATATTAAAATTTAAAAAGTTGTCTCAAACTTTCACCTCAATCCCTAGCTATCCGGAACCAGACGACGAGGAAAGTCGGGATGTAATTTGGCGAAGACATTGAGAGAAGTGTGGTTGAGGGCATGTGACCGCATCAACCACTCCCGTCCCAACTGGGGCGTCTCTCTTCCCAAATGCTAACATCAACTGTTGCCTTTCTTCCTAATGGCATACTTTTATTTCCACTTTCGTTCCACTAATATCGATTCCTTGCCTGTCGGGATTAGGTTACCGCATCATGTAAACCAGGTCGCTGGGTCCGCTATCGGTAAATGAACGATATGTCAGCCGTTTACTGACAGTATATACTACGAAAATATTTACAGTATAGAATGTCGTGAACAAACCAAATCCATTCATTTGTTTACCCACTAAAACTGGTATTTTAAATGCACAACTGATGATATCTGGGGTTTTCATTTACTTCCACTTTCATTCCTGTCCCTGCTTTTTAGTAAAAATATATGACTATTTTTAATTTTGAAAACAAGGAAATTTAAATATTGTTGGTCCTAGGGAGATATGGGAGTTTGAGGTTATAAATACTTATTTATTTATTTTCTGACACGGAAATTATATCTTACACTTGTAAATCTTGACCATAAAAAAACATAATTATGTTCTAATTAAATATTTAAAAAAATAAATAATCAAACGGAGTAAAAAAAAGAAATTGCAATATAGTAGAATCCCGAACATGTCAAGGGACCGAGAGTGAAATACGGATTATCGATATGTACACGAACTGTCGGGATTTCCATTAATAGGTGATAATAATACGAAATACCAAAACTAATTCAGTTATTACTATATATGTAAAAAGGATATAGATAGAACAATCAAACATTACAATTTAACTAAGCCCTTAGCCGGCTTAAAGCCCTAAGGCCAGTTAGCCGGGAATACGTCTAAATCACCAATTGAATTTGTTAAAAAATGATGGCGAAACTAGCTTTATAATTTTAGAATTGATGTCTAATTTATCATTGGAAACGACTTTATGTTTTAAAAACATTATGTATGCAGGCTTATTTATCTTGGACGGTCTTAATTTTTCAGTCCCAACTGTGTTGTTGGTGGCTAACAAAACCGTTACTTGTTCGTTACGTTCCCACCATGGCACTGTGGTAGGACTTCCACACACACACACACAAGAACTTCCAAAAAAAAAAACCATAACACAATCGGAAAGTCATAAGGAGCAATCATATCTTCCAACACATCTTTCAGGTCTCAACAAACTTCACTGGACTAACTCGCACTTTCTCCCATAATTTAGTTACATTTTTTATCGTCCCTTATTTTGAAAATCTAAAACCAAACATAAATTGTTAGGAAAACTTTAGTTCCAATTTTTACTGCAAAAACTTTCGCCGATCGGCAAGTTTGAATGAAGAGCTTCTTTCAAGTAGTTTCAAATGATATAGTTCTGCCATCACCCATCTCGAATTACTTTAATTTACTGCCCCTTAGCCGGAGACTATATTTGGTCTTAGTCTAAGGTTTATGACCCAAATTTAGATATTTAAAATAATATGTCGACGAAAATGAATACGAATTATCAAGGGGACCAAATTACATTGTTTTTATACAAGTTACAGCAAGAATATCACATAGGGCTAGCGACTTGATATGAATTATCGGGATACAAATTATCGGTATTCTACTGTACTACAGAAACTTCTGATTAGAACCACTCTGCAAACCATTAAGTTGGCGTTGAATGTAAAAGGATGCTTCCAAAATGCTAAAATAAGATTTGGGACAGCCGCAGCAAATATAATATTTAGATTATATGTATAAAAAAAAAAAATGATATATTTATTGAATTTATAGTCCATTCAATCTGTAGATGTTTTCTCCCCTGTTTTCTTTAGTGACAGATGTGACGGATAATTGAAAGAATAAAGGGTGACAATATGTTGATAGACAACCCAGAGCGGATCAAAACTAAATTATTAAAAAAATATAAATAATTTAAAATAGTGATTTAAAGTAGTTACCGCCTGAGTGTTGCCGAAATGATACTGGACCGTCATCGGCCCTTGAACAGCCCGAAGTATCATTTCCATGGGTGACCATAGGTAAAACAAACTTTAGCTTATAGTTGTATCGTAAAAAATCAAAATTTAATATTCTTTTATGATTTATTACATTTTTTTTAAATACACATAACCTAAACAAAGGTAACAAAAAAGGGTAAATAAATCCATAAAACTTGCTTGCGAATTGTGTACCTACTCCCGAACAGTATATCTATTTATTCTATAATATGGTGTATTTAAGTATACCAAAATGCTCCCGTCAGTTCTTGTCATATGTTTTGAAAACATTTAAAAGAAAAAAGCGAAAATATCTATTTTATTTTGACGTGTTATACTTTGTACTACAACATAAACAATGTGCGATATCTCAAGTGTTAGGTTTAACAATTTGTTTGGACATTATTCCGCGCACTATTTAAGGACAATGGGTTTGAAGAAAAACTGAAGGAATCTGAAAAAAAAGATGTTGGTCTGCGTTTGAAAACGTGTCTCAACATTTTTGGGGCACCCAAAGACATTGCTAAAGATTTGCTTTTATCGTATGGCACGTCGGCAAGAAGATGGTTACAATTCATAAACCTGGGGTTATTTTTTGGATAATCATATGTGAAGTTTCTTCTGAATTCTATATTTTATTTTCCACCTACAAATAGGGACAAAGGAAAATAGTATTTTGATCAAAACAAAATAGTTCAACATTGTGGCAGTTAGTGCCACTCCTCGGTCCTAACTGCCCTAAAAAGTAGCCCTCCATAAAAGAACATAGTAAAGGTGCCTTCACGCTATGCGAACCTCACCCTCAAACAAATAATCCCACGAACCTTGCCCTACCGGCAAATCGCGAACAGCTATTTACACTGAAACGTGAAGTCGAGCGAACAATGATGTCTGATCGCACCTGTACACCTTAATACAACGATTTTTATTACAGTGAAGGCTGACTTGGAACTAGCAGCTGTTCTGTCTTTTGCTCTAACTTATTATGGGTAAAAGCAAATTCAGAAAAATGCTAAAAAAAGGTCTAGAAGCTTATCATAACTAACTCAAAAGCGACACTAGCGACTGTTCCTCGTGCACACAGGAGGAACAGATTAAGTAACTGTTCCAGTTCGTGTCTTATTTAGATTAGCCAAATACTGCTCCGAACATGCTGTTCGAGGGTGAGGTTCGTTCAGTGTAAAGGCACCTTTAGTTGTAAAATTGGAGATCTGCAGGGTCCATCGAAATGAAAAGGGTTTAACTTCATTGGGGGGAGGGCGCTAAAATGTGGGAGAGGTGTACAAATTAATTTTGCTGTGCTGTAAGTATATGCTTCTGAAACTAAACTCCTTAAGGAAAACGAGTAGATATTTCATAATCAATATATATTATAAAGCAAAGTGTACAATGTGCGTGCCGATAAGGCTCATAAACGAATCAACATACGATCAAGAATTTATGTCATCGTGAAGCTATATAAGCCCTAACGGAAAAGAAGGTTTTTCTCTTAAGGGTGTAAAATTTAAGAGAAAAGGACTGGAATTTTAAGCCTCTCGCACCTGAAAATGACACACGAGTTTATGAATGAAAAACTTAGTTAGATCTCCAGACTACCAGGAAGCGCTAGGGTGCGTTTCACTCAATGTTTATTGTTCATTCAGTTCAGGTTGTAAAGGTTATATATTTTTTCAGCTGTTCATTTTAAATTACAAAAAATCAAGCGAAAATAATTAGTTTATCCTTTGCTTTCAAAATAAAATAATGATTTTACATCTTTGTAATCTATTAGAAAACGGACTGGATTCCTTACAAAATTAACTCTCTCATAAGAAGGCTAATTGATCAACACATTAGATTGAATCAATATATAATATATACTTTAGCAAATTTAATGCAATATGAGTAAACATTCCTTAGAAGTCCAGGGAGCGAACAAAAACAGACATAAAAAAAAGAGAAACTGACTGAATACAAATCGAAAATAAAAAGTTCGAAGTGTTCTTATTGTATGTAATAATGAAAAAGAAGTTGGTTTTATTACTATGTCTGATGAGCATTCCAGCTGTCAAAATGACTAACTCCAATTACACCATTTTTTCAATACGATTTTATCATCCCTCAAAGTTCAGGATTGTGCCTTCATGAAATTTTGGTTTTCACTTTGTAATAGCAGTAAGATTCGATATCTGCAGAAACCGCTCAAATTACAGGGGGTATCTCAAGGGAGGTTGAAATGGAAGGAAGGTCCTTAAAAAAAGTTTCTATGAATCTTCGACAGTTTCTATACTTCTGGATATAATAGGACCATCACAGTAGTCGGCGCTATAGTTGTACTAGAAAAATAATTTTTTTAACTAATAGATTTTCCAACTATTATCTAATAACTTATTATCTGCTGACTGCTTGGAATGGACTTAATAGGATTCAGAATCACAGAAACCATCAAAAACGATGCACAACTCGACAAAGTCGCAGCAAAATTAATTGTTCATTCCATATAAAGTATATAGGGTTCCTTATTTGGGCGGACTCTGCAGATCTCGAATCTTAATATTGATACCAATTTAAAACCGAAGGTTCAAGAAACTGCTAATTTTGTTCTATATTATCTTTAATTTTGAAGTTTTTCTGTTATTAAAACTACCACACAACTACCAGAGCGAAGCCGGGGACTCTAGCTAGTATTATATAAATGCAGCAAATGGAAGCTTTTCAAAGGGTAATATTTTTTTATTGGGAACACTTTTTGTTTTTTTATTTTTTAGAAAATATCTAAAGAAGTATGATATACTCAGAAAGGAAGAGCAGAAATGTATGGATGATTTTTACATTCCTATTGCCTTTATTTTTTTAACACCCGAGCTCATATTTGGGTTTCAATGACTGGAGAGAATAGCAAGTCGATGAAAGAAATAAATAAAGAGGAAAACTTTCGAAGGTTCGTGAAGTTGACAATGGAAAAATATTTCAGGTGAGTTGAAAGAGTCCTTTGATAGGCCTGAGATCATTAAATCGGTAGCTTTGATTTTAAGATGAACAGTGCTTAAACCTGTCGCCTTTGTTTTGGATTGTGGAGGGCCGGTTAATTGGATGAGACGTAATAGGTAAACGAAGGGCAAGTCGCTGACAACTCCCTCTGTTCTTAGCAGCTGCAATTAGCACCCCCGGCGAGCAGGCCCTGTGACAGAGTTTGACTGTTCGTTACAGATTGATGTTAATAGAGCCCCCTTTCATCAATTCCCAACTATAACCCCCCCCCCCCCACCCGGCTTCGTTACGAGGTCCGTTTACTTCGATTTTGAATTATCTTAAGGTTATGATTTATCCTTTTTTTTCTTAAATATATATAAACTAGATAGTACTACTTTATGGGGTGGAATGGTAACTTCAAATCTATCTAACTAGCAAACTCATGAGAGTTTGGTAAGCTATGCTACTTCATAGAGTTGCTAGTGGTACATCGTACCAACCGAGAAAACATAACACAGATAATTTTTTTCTGTTTTCTCGTTTAACTTTCTTCATGTTCATCTTTTTTCCTCCTCGTAATTTATTCAATGCATAAAATATAAATAGGGGTATACATAAAGATAATATGTATTTGTGATAATATTCCTTAATAGAGTGGCGTGATTAATTGAATAAGGACCTGAACTTTCTATTTGTTCCATGATCAGCATAGGCGGATCCAGGCGGTTGTAAAGGTTGGGGGAGCTGCATTGCGGAAGGAGGGGGCTGCAACCCTACATCCATTCCACTTGATCTGCCAATCAGCTTGTTTACCTTTTCGTTCCTGTCCACTACTGAAAATCTACTTGTTCTGCATATTATTTGTTCTTTACCTTACTTCTTTACTTTAATTAAACTTAAATTCCATCTTTAAATGACAAAAACTTCCAAAGTGGGTGGGGGGTGCTGCTGCCCGCAAAAGCCCCCTCCCCCACCTGGATTCCCTTCCAGGCTCTATAAAGCGGGATTTCTCAATCAAATATGTGAAAAACCTAGCATTTCAGCATTATCTGATGCAAATATCTTCTTGCTTAGCTAGCAGTTGACCATTAAATGGATTTTCTTAAAAAGTAATAATCCCAAGGCAGTTTTTTTTCATCTTTCTTTTCACAGCCAATCAATAAAGTGTTTTTATATTTATCTCTACAATTTAACAAGCCATATTGTAATCGCTGATAACCATAGGGTTGGTGTTGAAGAGCTAGTTCCTTGGGTTGCCTCTCTATCAATTATTAAATGTGGAATACTTGAGCGAGACCTAGATAACTACTTCCTTAGTTCTTCGAGAATTGTTTCATACCCAATAATTTCGTTATCTTTTTTTTTTTTTTTTTTTTTTTTAAACTTCTTCATAATCTAGAATACAATAGCCATGTTGTGATTCGTTAAGGAGCATTATGGTCCTTTTCACCTGTGCAACCTGATATGCCGTTTTTAATAATTATTATTTCTTTACTAACAATGTTGATGTCTTGAATATGTATTATACTCGGTTAATTGCACGTTTATAATTTCTTAATTGTATGTAGATAGTATGAATTTGCAAT
Source organism: Aelia acuminata (assembly GCA_911387785.2). Taxonomy (NCBI): domain Eukaryota; kingdom Metazoa; phylum Arthropoda; class Insecta; order Hemiptera; family Pentatomidae; genus Aelia; species Aelia acuminata. The sequence goes on along the minus strand of OU426982.1, from coordinate 117,964,208 downwards.
AACTCTGACGGTTTCTTCTTCCTGATACAATCTCCCTTAACTACAAGCAATTTCAGCGAAGCATTTTTACTTTCACTAACCTATATATAAAATATATAGTAAGTGGAAGTATTGCGATCGTGAAAATTTTCGACTTCCGGTTTTCAACGGAAATACACGTTTTGGGACCCCCTGAGTCGAAATAACCAAGTCCCGCGAAATGGTTTCTCTGTGTGTGTGTGTGTGTGTGTGTGTGTGTGTGTGTGTGTGTGTGTGTGTGTGTGTGTATGTGAACAGACTAGCTCAAAAACTATAAACCGTGGGAACCTGAAATTGGGTATTTAGTGTAGGTATATGCCCGCGATGTGACAGCAAAAATTTCATCAAAATTGCTCAAAGGGAGGGGGTACTTTATTTAATAACTTTTTACGTATTTTTTCGATTTTCTCAAAAACGGCTCTAACGATTTTGATTAAACTGAGTATTTGATCGATTTATATGCCCGAAATATGACTGTAAAAATTTCATCAAAATTGATTAACCGGAGGGGGGACTTTACTTAATAAATTTTGTATCATTTTCATGAGTTTTTTTTATTTACTCAAAAACGGTTTTAACGATTTTGATCAAACTTGGTATTTGATGTATTTATATGCCCGAGATGTGACTGTAAAAATTTCATCAAAATTGATCTACGGGAGGGGGGACTTTACTTAATAAATTTTGTACCATTTTCACATGTTTTTTTTATTTACTCAAAAACGGTTTTAACGATTTTGATCAAACTTGGTATTTGATGTATTTATATGGCCGAGATATGACTGTAAAAATTTCATCAAAATTGATCTACGGGAGGGGGGACTTTACTTAATAAATTTTGTATCATTTTCACAGGTTTTTTTATTTACTCAAAAACGGCTTTAACGATTAACAAAAATAAGATATGAATGTAGAAAAATGTGTGACTTTGGGAAATGATTATTAGCAAAACACGTCAATTTCTAATCTAAGTAAGTTGGTAAGTGAAAGTTGTGTGTTGCGCGCACGCACCAGATTTTTATTTATACAAGTAATTAACATTTTTATACAACCAAGAAAGTCGATCAAGGCATATGATTGGTTAATCAAGCCATGTCCTTATTATTATAATTACAGACCACAAGCGTTTATGAATTCCACAAAATGAGCCCTAACAGAATACTTTTACCTTCGCCTCGGCCTACCCCTCGGATGACTTCCATTCGGTACAGCGCATATTAATCTTTTAAGTATTCGATCTCAACTAAAACTCGCAATTTTGCACGCCCATTTTGACCGACACGTGTCCATTACTTCGACTATATTAACGTGGCAAAGTTTCCGCAATTCTGTCTTTGTATCATTCTTCTTCGTTCCTAACATTCTTCACCGTACTTTATTTTGAAAAACCTTAAGGCGACGATCATCCCGTTGTGTAAGGTGCCATTTTTCACATCCATAAAGTACTGTTGGAAGAATTATAGTCTAGTAAATTCAAATTCTTAAGTTTCAGAACTATAGACGTGAACTAAGTAATTTGGAACCGAAAAAAAACAACAAGAATTTCCTGCTTTTAACTTAAACTTAACTAACTCCTCAATTTCATTTTTTCTAGTTATCGTATATTCTAAATATCTTTATTTCTCCTCGGCTTAACCTTTCCTTAGTCGCGCCCCTTTCCCTGACTCCAATAGTCGCTATGCACCTGTGAGGTGAAATCCATTATTCACCTCTAAAAATAATTGATACCAAATGATATTTATTTAGATTAAAGGGTATGGGCAGAAACAACAAATTTTACATTAACAATGAACTTTATTATAAAAAATAACAAAGAAGAAACACTAAAATAAACAAGAAGAAATAATTAAAATATAAATATAAAGGGGCATAGGAACAAATATTTCAGTCATATTTATTAATACACTGAGTAATAAAAAGACATAGACTTAGAAAAAAAAAAAAAGAACATAGAAAAAAAACTTAATATAAAGAATATAATTATGAATAAATAAACTTTTGATTTTGACTTCTTCTGATTGGCTGGCTCCAGACTTCTTTTATTGGTTGGCCATCCTAAAATTCCAACCCCTCTCTACATTTCTTCAGCGGTATCTTTACCGGGAAAAACCGGGGTTTATGGCCCAAAATTTCTCCAACAATCTTCCCCTGGTATTTCCCTGGGTGTTTGTCAGCAGCATTGTCGGTCTTCCGTTTTACTTATTTTGAATTTCTCACAGTAGGTTTATGGCCCCAATAACTTACAAGGCGGTATTACCAGGATCTTGCCACCTACAGGTCAAACTGACCACCTGGTTAAGCATATACAATACAATACAATAAGGCTTAACGGACCCGAAGGCCCGACGCCGACACCACCAATCGGTCCCTACATACCTCCATCCATCTACCACCGTCCAATCCCAAATTCACAAGATCTGCTTTCACCGAATCTTCCCACCTTCGCCTAGGCCTACCCCTCGGTCGTTTTCCAGTCGGCAAAGCGTTTATCAATCTTTTAGGAATTCGTTCACTACTAAGACTCGCCATTTTGCATGCCCACTTTAACCGACGCGCAGCTATAGACTCGATTACATTAACCGGGTAAAGCTCACGCAATTCCGCATTGTGTAGCCGTCTAAATTCTCCTGTTGACTCATCTTTCTTCGGCCCGAATATTCTACGCAGCACTTTATTTTCAAACACCATAAGGCGTTTCTCATCCCTTACTGTAAGCGGCCATGTTTCACAACCGTAAAGAACAGTCGGAAGAATTATAGTTTTGTAAATCCTAATTTTTAAATTTCAGGATAAAAGGCGTGACCCAAGTAATTTTGCAACCGAGAAATAACAAGCATTTCCCGCCTTTAATCTAGCCTTAATTTCCTCTTCGATTTCGTTTTTTCTAGTTACAGTAGATCCTAAATATCTAAATTTCTCAACGGCTTCGAATATTTCCTCTTCTACTTCAATATCGCCAAAATTGTCACCGTTTCTACAACTAACCATATATTTTGTTTTTTCCGTATTCATTTCTAGCCCTACTTCTTTTCCGGCATCCATCAATGCTTTTGTATTTAGTTCTATCGTTTCCACGTCGTCGCCAAGCAAAACCAAATCATCAGCGTAACCGAGTACGGATATATTTCCCCCCAGATTCAAACCCTTTCCGGTATTTATCACCTCCCTAATGACATATTCTAGAGCTAAATTAAATAAAACAGGGGATAGCGAATCCCCCTGTTTCAAACCAGAGTGAACCTCAAACTTCTCAGAAAAATAACGACCGATTCTTATTTTATTGAACGTTTCGGTCATACACATTTTTACTAAGTTTACTAACTTCTTCGGTATTCCTAGTTCAGTCAGGATGTTATACAGTTTATTGCGGTCTATTGAATCATAAGCCTTTTTAAAGTCGACATACAGTTGATGAACAATACCATTGTATTCTAATTTTTTCTCTAATATTTGACGGAGGGAGAATATTTGGTCTACGGTAGATCGGTTCCGTCTGAAACCACATTGATAATCTCCGATAATTTCCTCGGCGTATTCGGTTATTCGGCTAGTCAGTATTGACGTAAATACTTTATAGCAGACCGGAAGTAGTGAGATCCCACGGTAGTTATTAGTGTCTGTCCGCGACCCCTTCTTGTGAATTGGTATAAGTATAGACTCTTTCCATTCTTCGGGTACTTTCACATACTCACAGATCTTTTTAATCAAAAGATGTATTTTTGAAATCCCAGCTTCCCCACATGATTTGATTAGTTCGCTAGGAATATTATCCGTCCCCGCTGCTTTATAGGATTTTAATTTTCCGATAGCTATTTCGACTTCCCCTATACTCGGTTCTTCTAATAACGGTTCAGCACTTTGAAATTCCAAAAGTGGTGATAGACGGGTATTTTCTGGATTCAAAATACTATCAAAGTGCTCTTTGAACTTCCTTACTATGTCTACCGGATCCGCTATGATGTTATTATTATTATCCCTAATACCAGTCGTAACTGGTCCTAGACGTTTACGTGATAAATTTATGCCTTTATACATATCTCTAACGTTATTTTGGATTCCATTATTTTCTATTTCCATTATTTTCTATTTCTATTATTTTCTTTTTGAGATATTCTCTTTTTTTATTTTTAAGCAATTTAGTCGTTTCGTTCCTCATGCCTCGAAAGTAGGCATGATTGTCTTCGCTAGGATTATTTAAAACTTTGAGTTTAGCGGCTTTTCTTTTCTCACACGAGTTTAAACATTCTTCATCGAACCATGGTTTATTCTTATTATTTTCCCTTTTGCCCAGACACAAATTACTGACCTCTTTAATATTATCCCTAATCCCTTCCCACAATTGATCAATGTCTTCGCCATTCTCTGTCGATGGTTCTAATACATCAAATCTATTCTTGAGTTCAATTTCAAATTGTTTTCTAATCGCAGGAATTTTAAGTTTTTCCAGATTAAAATATTCGGTACGAGATCCGGTTTCTAACCTTTTTTTTATTGAAAGTCTTTGCCGAACTTTAGCGACTACTAGTTCGTGATCCGACCCGCATTCCGCCCCTCGGTACGACCTAACATTAATAACACTATTTTGCCACCTATGCTGCACCAAAACGTGATCGATTTGATTTCTTGTTTGTGAATCCGGTGATGTCCAGGTATATTTGTGAATATCTTTATGTTTAAAAGTTGTACTTTTGATTATTAAATTTTTAGAAGTAGCAAAGTTAATCAATCGGATTCCGTTATCATTACTAATTTCGTGTAAACATTCTTTTCCAATAGTCGGATAATATATTTCTTCCCTGCCCACCTTTGCGTTAGCGTCTCCTAAAACTATCTTCATGTAATTTCGCGGTAATTTATCGAAGACCCACTCTAGTTTATCGTAAAATTCCGACTTAACTTCATCATAGCTGTCTTCGGTCGGAGAATGTATGTTTATTAACGCGATTTTAAACCACCGCCCCTGAAATACAGCTACTGATATCCTGTCCCCGAAAAATTGAACGTCCCTCAAAGCGGATATCAACCTATTCCTAATCAGAAACCCAGTGCCTAAACAATAATTTTCGCCCCCGCCGTACCAAATTGTGTACTTACCTTCTCTTAAAGAGCCCTCCCCCGGCCAGCGTACCTCTTGCAGCGCCACGATATCTATACCGTACCTCTCAACCTCATTCGAAACCGATTTTAACCCACCCGCTGTATTCAAACTTCTGACGTTCCACGTCCCTAATACTAAATCTCTTAATTTCAACTTTCGCCATGATTCCCCTAAAGCAGTCCCCACCCAGAGACCCGAACGGGGGACTAGTTTACCTCCGGATAATGAGCGTTTTACCTTAGGAGAATCCATGACTGTTTGTGGTGTTTGGGTGAGCTAAAAAATGTGAGTAGGGCGTTCAAACCTACGTCACACCCTCCAGCAAGCCTGGGGGGGCGCTCTCATTGTTGGTCAGCGAGTCCTACGGACTTAGCCGGGAGGAACTTCCTAGGAATTTCCACCGACCATCCCCACATCCGCCACCCGTGGGACGCTCCCCATACGCGGTAATGAGACCCGCGCGAGGGGTTAAGCATATACAGTACTTTACATACTTTGTAATATGTAATGACACTGATAGTCACGCAGCACCTCAGAGGTGAATGTTGTCGCCAATGACAGGAAGTGCAATCTTCGGTGATCACCGGGGTACTGACTGGTCGGAATACTAAAGAGGGGGGCATATCTAGGAGGAGACTACACTGTGGCGCCTTATTTGAAATTGGCGCCAAAAAATCATGCACCTGTCAGGTCCACGCGACTAACGGAGGGTTAAAGATTTCCTCTTCTATTTCAATATCGCTGTAATTTTTTCTTATTCAAGATTACCATATTATTATTATTAGATAACCATCTAAAATATGGGCGTGTAAGGAATCTAAATGAACAGTCAAAGTCAATTAATGCCTCCCATTAATCACCTCCCACTGCCCCAACCAGCTACAATTCTTAAGGGGTGATGGTGCGGTGAGGCCCACCACGCTCTACCAACCCTTTTAGCCATTAGCTAACTAAGGTCCGACCTGAAGTGGTACAATGGCAGCCGAGCGCTTTGAGCCGGCTACTTCAACTTGAGGAATTCCCGATACTGGTTCAAGTGATCGGAAATAAATGTTACAGGGACCCTTTGATCATTTAACTTTATTGAAATCCATATCGTTTTGAGGGGCTTATCCTTGATATAATACGGACCAATAACTTTGCATGGAATAATAATAATAAATTCTTTATTTATTTGTTCTGGGATGTGAACCTTAAGAACAAAATTAAATAATATAGAAAGTGGGCTTTAGAGTCTTAGAGTAAAGCTTAAATAAAAAATTTGAAATCAAACAAATAACTATAAATTATCAGAGGACCTCTATTAAAGTAAAAAAGAAAATACAAATTAAATATTCAATCAAATGAATAAAACTAGTTTCACACATATAATAATGTATACATATTTACACGCTTAATTACAGATAAGCTAAGGAGTATTTATATTTTTTTAAAAAACAAAGAAAAACATAAAAAAAAAAAAAAAATATAAAATAAAAAATAAAATAAGAGCTTCCATCGGTTTAAAATATTATATAATAGGAATTGCCAATTTACATTTTTTTAGGGACACTGGATGACTATGAAGTGAAGATACAGGAGGAACTTAAAGGTGGGAATTACAGATGAAAAGGAGGATTTCCTTAGGGATGAGGGCCGGATAAAGATAGTAGACTTACTTTCTTATTAAAATTATATTTCGGAGGTTTCATGGCCTAATATTTTTACTTTTACTTAACTCTGTATGAAATATATTGTAACACTTAGGTGGGTAACAAATATTTATTTAACAGAAATATACAATTATTAATTTCAACGAATTAATGCAACTTAATTTTCCGAGCAGGTTACAAAAATGATAACGTTATAGCACACTATATGACTTGAACTTCACAGTCAAGACACAGACTTAGACTAACTCGTTCAGTTACTCGCTCCTTATATATAATCGTAAATGGTCAGGTCTGGAATGTCCCAGAACAATGTGGACAGTTCTACGTCTTCGTGGACCAGGTTCGAATGATCTGGACCCAAACAGTTCGTTCCAACCGCTTATTTTGTTCCAACAACGGTCTGGGATTTGAAACCATATGTTTTATTTTTTTTTATTTAACGATTTAACGTTACAATATAATCGTGAAAAATTTCGACTTCCGGTTTTCAACGAAAATATATTTTGGGTTCCCCTGAGTCTCGCAAAATGTCCTGTATGTGTGAACAGACTATTTCAAAAACTATGACACGTACGAAAGCAAATTAGATATTAATGAGTATTAGAATTCAGTAACGATGAGTGGCATTTTATACTTATATGTTTTTGATATTTTACGTGTTTTTTTTTTCAAAACCTCTTTAAACATTTTGATTAAACTTGTCTTGTTGATGAAGGTATTTTCATTTCGTAAACGTATATTTATATAAAAATCAAACAGTCTTTGGAGACCAATAGGCATGGGGAAACAAATTTCAATTCCCTTTCCGGCGAATCAATATGTGAAGTCCTGAGTACGTACTTTCCTATAGAATAAAATGAAAAATGTCAAGTGGAAAAAAAATGTATATGTTGCTTTTATGACAGCACTTACGCCTTCATAAAAAAAATGTAATCATCGTTAATAATAAGGAGGTATGTAATCCAATAAGGAGAGATAGGTTCTGTGATGCAAGCAACAGATCAGATTTTTTTTTTAGTTATAATCAGCGGTACTTAAACAGCTTGCCGTATGTTGCGATGTGATGAAGTTATTTTATCATCAATGATAATTACCTAGCTAACTAACAAGCATTGATAAGAGTAAGGCAAAACTCCCTAATTTTTTTTCACCATTTTGGTTACTACACTCATGATCAGTAATTTTACCTAAAAACTTTGTTTTTTGCTAAGCACTTTAACTATGTGATGGCTTGCCAGGGTGTCTTTAATATTCTGCCACAGTTCGTCTCAGGGTCAAGAGACCCTCCTTGGGCAAACCCAGCCTCTATAAAGTGGGTACCCTTAGTTGAAAAATTAGGGGGGGAACCTGGCGATTTAGCGTGATCACGGTCAAATCACCATGTACGACCGCTGACCATGAAACAGTGCTTCTCCACAGTACTGAACCCAAAACCCCTCCCGGATTGTAATGGTACAGGTTACTTTACTTTGTGATATCAGAAGTATTTATATCTTCTTTCGTACAAGTGTTTGGGGTCCTAGATAAATCTTTCGAAACTCCGAATTAGCTAGTTTTACCTTCTAAATATTGATTTAGAAGTATTTAAATACCAAATGTTTTGATAGAACCTGTGAATTGTCCACGATAGATATCCATTTTTAGTAATTTTTATTTTTACTTCTTTTAAATGTGGAACGAAAAATTATGCAGAGTAATAACTTTAATATACCTAAATGTTTTTTAGGGAAATTATTCTAAAATAATTTTGATTACTGTTTTGCACTCCAGGTAAATTGAATAGCATATTTACAATATCCGGATATTTAGTTACACATAGTTTAGTGTGGATATAGTTACAACAAACAAGCTGTAGATTGTGAGGAAGTATTGTGAGAGAGGGGTAGAAATTCGAGATGATGGTTCTCTTTTGTATAAATGTTATGATTATGTTACCAACATCAGCTTATTACGGTGAATTCTCAAAAATGTTTAGGTTAATAAAATATCTATTGTTTTGCATTAATCTTCTCCTTAAAACTGCTGTAACACGACTTAATATTATTAAAGTTTGAAACATTGGACGAAATGGCGAGCTAATCATAAACGAAAATGAAAATAGATTATAGATTGATTTGTGAAGGAAAACCTCTGGGAAATCAATAACTAAAAGTACAGAAGACGTGTTAAAGATATTGCCTAAAAATGATACTATTTGTGAGTTTTAATACTAATTAAGTACTACACTGTATATTTATATTACTTATTTTTTGAGTGCGACAAAACAAAGATCTCCTCTTTAACTCTTTCTAGAACATTTAAATTAAGACCAATCTCTTTAGAAACATCTGAACTTCAATAAAGGTATAAGACATGTATAATCTTAAAACTAAGTATAACGAACCAAAAACCCCCTTCAAAGTTCTAAGCGTTACTTTTTCAAAAATGGATTTTCAAAAAAAAAAATTACAAGAAGGCAATTGACTTCTTTAAATTCACAAAGTTTCAACCTGTGCACGTTTTTTTCATTCAAATTTTTAAAATCTCGAAATTTCCAAAAGTTTAAAGCTGGGATTTAGTCTTTCAATTACTAAAACGATTTTGTAGAATTACCACTTAGAACTTTGAAAGGGTATATGGACAGTTATAATTAGTTTTAAGTTCATGCTTGTAATAACCGTAACTTCAATCACATCTTTATAGAAATTGGTTTTTATTTAAATGTTCTAGAATGAGTAAAAGAGGAGATATTTGATTTGAAGCAGAGCACTAAAATATCTAAAAATGTGCGTTTTTTCGGCAGTCATTATGTCAGGAATTTTTGCTATTTTTTTATTTTAATTTACATGTTTACGGAATTAATAAATAAACACATACGTATCACTTAATATGTTAATTTTTGCTACTTATTTGTCTTAATATAAATACATACATATGTTTGGTCATATTTAGTTTTTATTCTTCATAAAAACTTAAAGCCCTAGAATCTTTTGTTTCTTTGCTTTAACGTCACTTTATGCCACTAAGGCTAATCAGACGATGCTACAGTGGGAATCCTAAATTTTGCCTATCCAGGTATTATTGGGATAGGGATCTTTAACGAGTACCTGACATCGTACAGGCTCGGGACCTCCATTTTACGTCCTATCCGAGGGATGGCATAGACAAGGATTTTTTACTCCCATTAAAAAATCCTAGGGCCACCTAGGGACGCGAACCCGCGACCTTTAGTATTGTAAGTTTCTATGCTAACCACTACACCACAGGTGACCCCTCCGAGCCCTTATTACATTTTCTAATTATGTTCTGGAAACATAATTTCCAGTTATGTTAGGCCCGGTACACACGGACGACACTTTTCTGCGATCCGGACTATAAGCCAGGCCAGGGGTACCTGGAGTACAATGGACCGACCGGATTTACCATTATACTCCAGGTACCCCTGACCTGGCTTATAGTCCGGATCGCAGAAAAGTGTCGTCCGTGTGCATCGGGCCTTAAAAGTAGTGATGGTCATGAGAGCGTTTTTTTTATGAAATATAATTATAATTATACTCCCATTGGTCTTGATTACCTGAGTATTTTATCTCTGAAATGTTTAGTTACTTTTTCATTGCTAATAAATATTTATAAATAATTAGACTCTAACGAAATACTTCATATTTCAATCAGTAGGCAAACGATGAAAATAATACAATATCTCATTAATTACCTCTTCAACTTTAGAATAATTGTATTCATTCATTAGCAGCCATTCATTGGAATTTAATCATAATTTTCATTTGATTCAAGAAATATTCGCGGCGAACGCTTTCCTTTTCAAAGATATCATCTAATTGAAAAGGATTGTTTTCGTACACCCCGGCGCTGACTCGGAGGGGAAATTGATGTAACTTTTTTAAACACTTCTAAAAATTTATTTTACAATAAATTCTTGTTTCACCTGCAGCCAGCGGGTTATAGCGTCCATTTCAAAAATATTTCTAATATGTTTTAACGAAGTAGAACCAGTTTGCTTTTCACGTTCCTGTGGATGACATCTGTCGAGCCGAATATTCTTTGTAGTATTATAACCAAATGTTTGTTCTTTATTTTTATTTTTTCGTTGTTTTAAGGCAATGTTTAGACTTTCGAAGATTTTTTTTTCAAAGCTATTTTTAAGCTTAGTTAGCGTTAAACACATATTATTTTATTTAGAGGTGTAAAACCCGAGGTCATCAATGTGAAGAATCATTCAACAAACTTTAAAAATAATAGTTGAAATGAAATAACCTCGCTGAAATATATATTTATGAATAAACTTTACACGTGAAATACGTTGCGACGTAAATTTAGAAGATTTTGTATATTTAAAAAAAAACTAAATTCTTGAGCAATGATAAATCCTTCCAACCAATTATTTAAGGGTGGTAATTATAATAGCCATAATATCTTGATACATTAAATGATGATAATAATAAAAATAAATAAAATGGTAGATATATCCTTAAAGTGATTGAAAAATAAGTTTTTAAATATTTTATTCGATTTATGAAGTGGTTAAAATTCAATTATTAATTATCAACAATTTAGTCCAAATTGTAGCATTATGCTAATTTTTTTTTTTAATCTTCTCAATTTATTTTGATTCCCGAATTCTTCAGGAACGGTGACTTAATATCTTTATCATAGATTTTTTTAATTGGAATATTACTAATATTTGTAATACTGTTAATTACAAATTAAGATTTTCTCAGACTTATTCCGCATCTCCGAGGGATCAAACCTTTGTTTTAGTCCTTTATGCTACTACGGCTATCATATACTACTTATCGGACGTATCTACAATGGGTAATAAACAATTAAATTTTGTCTCTCTAGGGCTTAATATCTACTATCAAAAAATCTACTCTGTAAAAAAAATAATAAAAACTTCACGCAAAACATGTTAGACTAAAATTGAATCGTTTGCTCCTTTTATTAACAGAAATCTTTTAAAAGAGGAAAGAAAAAAGTGTAAATGGAAACGTGCATTTTAGCTTCTTTAGTACCAACAGAAAAAATTAACAATTCCACCCCCTCCCTCCACCGGTCATCACCAAATATCATCGATTGTATCGATAGTTTTATGTCAGATACTATCGAAATTATGGATAGTTTTACATCACTAGAATCCACTAAAGGGACATAGGCCTGAATATATTCAGAATTTATAAATACTTTTGTTAAATACTCGAAATATTGTAAAATCGTTATGGGGGTAGTACTCAGATAGTCCTCATAGTAGCTGGTACAGGGAAGGGGAGAACTTATGATCTGTTTACACGATCCCGATGAATGCTAATAGAGTGGCCCTTGAGAGTGTTGTAGCCAGCCACAGCGAGGTAGGGGACGATAAAGAACTATTTTGAGTAGGATGACAATGATGATGCCTCCGCTGTAAATGCTAATCGAATGGGAGGGGGGTTAACCCACTCCGCTCCAAGCTGAACCCTCCCTATCAAATTGCTACTAAAATATTCCCCCCCCCTCCCCTTTACTGCTCAACAGTATCCCTGTTTATAACACCTCTAAGCCACTAGCTATATGAATAAAATTTAGTTAAAATCCATCGGTATCCTACATTTTTAAGGTACAACTTCTAAACCATCCCCTTAAGTTTAATACAAATATAATTTACTTTGTTGTTAATTTTACACTGGATAATATTTGTCTATTGTTATGTTATTTTTTACTTTCACTTACCTATATATGAAATATATAGTAAGTGGAAGTATTGCGATCGTGAAAAATTTCGACTTCCGGTTTTCAACGGAAATACACGTTTTGGGGTCCCCTGAGTCCAATTAACCAAGTCCCGCGAAATGGTCTGTGTGTGTGTGTGTGTGTCTGTGTGTGTGTGTGTGTGTGTGTGTGTGTGTGTGTGTGTGTGTGTGTGTGTGTGTGTGAACAGACTAGCTCAAAAACTATAAACCGTGCCAACCTGAGATTGGATATTTAGTGTATGTATATGCCCGCGATGTGACAGCAAAAATTTCATCAAAATTGCTCAAAGGGAGGGGGTACTTTATTTAATAACTTTTTACATTTTTTTCGATTTTCTCAAAAACAGCTCTAACGATTTTGATTAAACTGAGTATTTGATCTATTTATATGCCCGAGATATGACTGTAAAAATTTCATCAAAATTGATCAACCGGAGGGGGGACTTTACTTAATAAATTTTGTATCATTTTCACGTGTTTTTTTTTATTTACTCAAAAACGGCTTTCACGATTTTGATCAAACTGGATATTTGATGTATGTATATGCCAAAGATGTGATAGCCAACATTTCATCAAAATTGATCAACCGGAGGGGGGACTTTACTTAATAAATTTTGTATCATTTTCACGTGTTTTTTTTATTTACTCAAAAACAGTTTTCACGATTTTGATCAAACTGGGTATTTGATGTATGTATATGCCAAAGATGTGATAGCCAAAATTTAATCAAAATTGATCTACCGGAGGGGGACTTTACTTAATAAATTTTGTATCAATTTCACGTGTTTTTTTTATTTACTCAAAAACGGCTTTCACGAATTTGATCAAACTGGGTATTTATGTATGTATATGCCAAAGATGTGATAGCCAACATTTCATCAAGATTGATCAACCGAAGCGGACACTTTATTTCATAACTTTTTTCTAATGTTTAGATTATCTCAAAAACGGCATTAACGATTTTCTTCATATTCGTCATGTTTAATGAAAATTAAGTGTTATTTAATATCAGGTAAGCGTTTATTAAAATGTTCTGAGGGGTTTATAGAGCAAATGAAAACAAAAATAAAAAATGAATGTGGAAAATGTGTAACTTTGAGAAGTGGCATTAACAAAACGCATTAATTTCTTATCTAAGTAAGTTGGTAAGTGAAAGTTGTGTGTTGCGCGCAGGCACCAGATTTTTTACTTTCACTTACCTATATATGAAATATATAGTAAGTGGAAGTATTGCGATCGTGAAAATTTTCGACTTCCGGTTTTCAACGGAAATACACGTTTTGGGGTCCCCTGAGTCAAAATAACCAAGTCCCGCGAAATGGTCTGTGTGTCTGTGTGTGAACAGACTAGCTCAAAAACTATAAACCGTGCGAACCTGAAATTGGGTATTTAGAGTATGTATATGCCCGCGATGTGACAGCAAAAATTTCATCAAATTTGCTCAAAGGGAGAGGGTTCTATATCTAATAACTTTTTAAGTTTTTTTCGATTTTCTCAAAAACGGCTCTAACGATTTTGATTAAACTGAGTATTTGATCTATTGATATGCCCCGAGATATGACTGTAAAAATTTCATCAAAATTGATCAACCGGAGGGGGGACTTTACTTAATAAATTTTGTATCATTTTCACGTGTTTTTTTTATTTACTCAAAAACGGTTTTAACGATTTTGATCAAACATGGTATTTGATGTATTTATATGCCCGAGATATGACTAAAAATTTCATCAAAATTGATCAACAGGAGGGGGGACTTTACTTAATAAATTTTGTCCAATTTTTACCTTTTTGATCGATTATCTCAAAAACGGCTTTAACGATTTTTATCAAATTAGTTATGTTTAATGAAAATTAGTTGTTATTTAATATCAGGTCAGCTTTATCATTATTAAAATGTTCTGAGGGGGCTTAAATGGGGAAGGGGTTTTTTTTTGTTTTTCAATAAAGTAGCTTTGTTTTAGTTTATATTGGGAAATTATCTGTCTCTCATCACGCTTAAAAATAAGAAACGGCTAAATATGATATATGAAGATAATGAAGTAAACATATACAGGAGAAAAAAAGAAAAATATTCCGTCAACTCATAAAACGCCTTGAGCTCACGCATGCGCCGTACGCCTTTAATGACAAACCAATGCGTTATAATTAAACTGTTCTGTTCATTTGAGAAGTGGCAATTAACAAAACGCATTAATTTCTAATCTAAGTAAGTTGGTAAGTGAAAGTTGTGTGTTGCGCGCACGCACCAGATTTTTTTTTTATCCTTTAATTAAAATATTTTTAAAAAATCCACGACATTCCAGGTCAACAGATCCCAACTTCAAGTGATCAAGTTGTTTGTATTACTAAGCATCCAAAGAGTACAGTAGTTCCAGTATGGGGAAAATAGTATATGCACCAAACTATATGACAAAGGCTAACTGTGCAAGGACCTAAACATCGATACTGCCAGACAGCACTTGAAAAACTTATTACCAAAGACCAACTTTCAACATGAACCCCTTGGCACAGACACTAACATCTAACACAAATCCTTCCATTCCACCCCGTCGGGGGTGACCCCGAATATTGAGGCGATGGCCAAGAGATTTGCTAACTTAACTGGATAATCTGAAAACCTGAGATTTGCTTATTGCTAATTTGCAGATTGCAAACAGTAGAGGATCCAGATAATTCTTGAGTGGGGGCGCACTTTTTTATTTTTAAATTTCTAGGTTTCATGAAGGTCCTAATTTAAAATATTAGTGCATAGTTACATTGTAATTTTTTATTAAATATTTAAATACAATCCATTTTTCATTTAAGGAGTTAATAAATAACATTTAATAATAGTATAATAAATAACCATTTTTTAATAAATAAGATAATAATGTATAAATAGCCGTTTTTATACAGAAATAGTAATAATTAATTGTCCTAACCTTTCAGGGGGGCCGCGCCCTTTAATATGGTAGGTTGCCACGCTAACCACAACACCACAACCCCCATCATGTAAATGTGCCTTAACAAAAGTAATTGTAGGTAGCAACAGGGTAGGTATAGGAAACGGATGGAAGAAGAGAATTTTGGTTATTCGAGATGTACCATGCAAATTTTGTGGTGTCTCTTACTGTACTGTTTGTATTTCGTTGGCGTAAATAACCCAAAGTTTACTCCATATGTTCAGATATCGCTAGTTTGGAAGAAGAATGCCATTATCACATTATCTGTTACACATTTCTTTGTGTTAGATTTATATAACGCTAGAGAGGCACCTAAGGCAGTCTTCTGTAGAGAGATGATAGACAGCAAAACATATGTTTCTCCTATGACCCACTAAGTTTTCGAAACGTTGGCTTTCAAAAAATTAAATATTGCTGTCTGGACTAGGGGACTTTCAACTGATTGGATTTTTCGTTTGGAGCTATTTGATCAGTCGTACCCCTACTCATTATTTTTTAAAAATATAAATACAGTTGTTATAACATGGCGAATACTATTTTGTTTCATCCATTGACTTAGATTACTCACGGCAATTAGCGGTTAGTCGAATCACCTGTAACGGATAACATTTGCTGCCTTCATACAATTTCAAATGCCGCTTCAGCATCAAACGCGATGAATTAGGACGTCAATTCGCAGTCACTCCGCATTTAGGCCGAATAGATCCCTGCACCCGAATCAGCAAGCTTTCACCCACCCGCACTGACCGGTGCAATTCAAGCCTGTACAAAAGGTGGTCAGTTCAACCAAATCCTCCACCAATTACCAAAAACAAGTTAATCCAACTTCAAACACCTCTCAAATCTGATTAGTGCGTTTGCCAGATAAAAGGTTTCCGATGTTAGGTGTCAGTATCGTGAAAAGTTTCCACGAACGTTACATCTTAAAACCCAGGATTTTATGAAGATGGATTGGAAGATTGGAATTCCTACTAATAATTTAATGACATATGCAATAAATGGGCTAAAATAGTTATATCTAACCAATTTTCTTTATTTAATATTTAATTTTTTTTTCAGGTCAGTTGAAGCTTGTTTTGATATTGAATCTCAAATATCTTCTACAAATAAATAGGTACGTCAATGTATACATATATATTTTTTAAAAGGTTTTTTCAATTTTACTGTTTGTCATAATTTATTGGATCAATAATAATAAATAAAAATAGCTTTTTTAGTCTCATTTAATATCTTTTTTTTTTTAGTGATGATGGTAAAATAGGGTGCGGTCAGAGAGAATAACACTTAGGTACATAGGGTAAATCATACAGTTATTGACAATCTGTACAGTTATTGACACCCCAACTTTAACTTATGGAAATAAGTAAACAAATCCTAATTTTATTTCAAGATTTACATGAATCTAATGTTTGAAGGGTTATCTATGAAGTTAGACAATACAATAGGGAATATTTCACAATGAAATCCACAGGGTTTCAATAACTAGTTTTTGCACTTTAAACAATAATGAATATTGCCATATGGTAAAACTATTGAAGTTTTGATCCAAAAAAAACCTCTTGAGTCTTTATAAGGATAGATAAAGAGGAGATATAGGAAGTTTCAATTTGATCCCTTTATAAAAAGTATTTTTTTTTAATTTCACCACAGAAATGTAGTCTTAAGGGTGTCAATTTCTGTATGGTTTATCCTATTACATATATAAATTGCTTCCGACGTATAGTCCCGAATTTCAGGTCTCCGTCAAGGCTTGTTCAAAAGAAGTTCTCACCCGAAGTCTTCTGAAACCTCCTTTGAAAAAGCCCGGATGAAGAGATAAATTCGGGATAGACCGTCAGGACAATAAAACATGAAATCCTTATCTTCATATACAATGTAATTTTCTGATTGCACCCCTAACTATTTCCACTAAAATAAATTATTGAATGCGTTTTAGCTACTTCGAGGACATTTTTAGCAAGAACATTACATGTATAAGGACCATTAACAATTTGGTGAAAATTCCAGTTATATATCGGCATATATCCTCCTTCTTCGTAATGCATGACATAGCTTGGATGACATGTTTTTAAGATTTTGCAGTTAGATTTAGCTTCACAGCCATTTTTTATCTGCACGATTAAGCACGACTCTTTATAATATTTTTTTATCTCTTATTTAAACTCTTAATTTCGATTTAATAGATTTGTATGCAGTAATAAATACTGAATTTTCTAGACAATATATCTTAATGATAATTTCTGCATATCAGAGATACACCGCGGGCACTTTTGTCAGTATTTGATATTGTAACGTTAAACAAAAAAATAAAAGACAAAACATACGATTCAGAATAGTTCTAGACTTATTGTAGGAATGAACTAACTGTGGAAACAAACTGTCATAGTACTGCTATGTTCGAGTACCATCTTCGCCGGGCCAGAACATTCTAGGCCCGTCCTCTTGCGACTAAATATAAGGAGCAATGGACTGGAGAGTTAGTGTTGTTCAAGAGAAGCTGAAGTCATATGGTTATTTGTGTGTTACATAGTGATAATTTTTGTAATGCATGACAACTGTTTAATTTTTGTTTGGCATTGGAAATTATCATTTTCTTTGAATAAAAATTGTTTAACCAACGTAAGTGATACAATATTACATATATTTTTTAATAAAAAATCGAAAGTGAATAAATAAATAAAAAAGTCGAGTACATAAATTATTATTTGAAGACACTTTGTTTCTTTTATCGTGAAATTTTCGTTAGTGGCACCAGTGGAGAAACTCCACGGGTGAAAGACTGTCTCTCACAGATTCAGCGGCAGTACTCTTGTTGCTTTGAGTGGTAAATTTTGAGTTTTGCTAATAAGAATTGAGTGTTAAATAAAAATCTACTACTTGATATAAAGATAGGTTCTACTTTATATTTTTTATCTTTTGATTTTTATTTAATTAATGGTGTTTCATTTTCGAAAATTCTATAATGTTTCTCAAATGGAATTTATTGAAACTGTGCGAATCTGGAAAAAATGTTAAGACCTCCAAAACCACTTTCATAGGTTTCCTAAATATATTAAGTGATAAAGAGTAACATTGGTGGCAAATTAGAAGAACATATAATCGAATTATTGTATTCTGTGCTTTCAGTGCGGGTATGAAATTCGTTTCCACGGTCCTCCCCCTCAATTAAAACAGTGAACGAATCTGTTTTTTTCAACGAACATATGCCGAACTGAAAAAGTAAATAAAATTATATACATTAAACATGTATCTATGAAGGTATAATCGATTCTTATCGATTCGATACCTTATTTATTATTTACGAATGACGGCGAAAACACCCTTCATCAGCCAGGGATATCTGATACGAGACGGGAAAGCCGTTATCTGCACGGACTGCATCAGATTGCTGCTAAATGGAAAGCTAATTATAAAGAGTAATTATCCAGGTCCCAATGGAATGAACGCCACATCAGCGTTGGGCGCTATTTGCCCAAGGCATGTTTCCAGCCAGCCTTGTCATAGGGAAAACCTTTGTGGAAAGGTTGGCAAATATTAACTTTTTCCAAAGCAAACATGGCTTTCGCTTTTCAGCGTATGACCTAGGGTATCGCCGACAACACGGTGCGAGACATATCGAATCCCACTTCAAAAGGGTTTGGATTAATATTTTCATAAAGATATAGGCACATTATATTAATTTTGACTCTCATATTTACATAAGGTTGCCTTTGCTTTAATATTAGGATATGACGGCTGTTTTCCCCAAAATGTATATTATGTTATTGTTTAAATACCCGTGGATCTTTTAATAAAATACATAAAATTATTGTTAAAATAACAAAACAAAAATGAACTAGTGCTACAGTATGGTACACAATATTAAAAGTTACACCTACAGATATATTTTTTTCGGGTGGTTCTATATTGGAACAGCTAACTTTTTGTGGAAATGTTAGTTCAATATACTTAAATATGGATATCAATTTTTTTAGCCGTATTATTTATATTTTTTTCTTTATAAATAATCAAAAATAATTTTAAAATGTAATTATATTTCACATAGCTACACTGCGATAAACATGATTATTCCGATATAGAAACACTGGGCATGAAAAGGTGTCTGAAAATTTTTAATAAATGTAAGTGTTATTTGTTAACTCTCTCTTCTAATTACAACAAACCAAGTTGATTCGATCATGACTTTGCAATAGGTCTTTATTGAATTAAACATGACAATTAATTAATCACCATATTCAAAATAATCCTTGAGGAAACTTCTTGACCGATGATTCAAAAATGAAACGTGTGAAGTAATTATGGATCATTTTTTATTGTATATAAGTTATTTATTTATTCATATATTTATTTATTTAATTTATGTATTAATTAGTTATGTAATGATTTGTTAAATTTCAACATGTTTTTTATTTCTGATTTGATATGCCTGGCAGTATGTTGATTGGGTTTTATTCTTATTTATTTATTGTTGCATGATAGATATATTTTATTCAAAATGTAACGCGATCGTTGGTAATTTTTATATGTCTTTTTTTCGTTATTTACGAGATCACTTAAGGGATTGAGTAAAAGAGAGAAAGAATAAAAAAATATATAACCCTGTTGGTATACTTACGTAAATATGCATGGATGTTATTATTATTATTATTATATATTATTACAATAAGATGTTACAAATAGTCTCAGATGGACATAGCAACCCAATGTAGTTGGGCAGCATCTCGTTTATGATGAATAAAGTGCTTCTCTCTCTCATTCACCGATTTTTAACTTTTTAGACATTTTTGAAACAATAAAAAAAAGCAGTAAATACAATTTTGAAAACTCTGGCTAAATTGGATTAAACTCAACAATATCGTTTATACAACATCGTGAGTGACTCAAGTGGTCTTAACTCTTATGAGAGGTTTCTATTAAGGTACCATTGGGAGTGCAAAAGAATTATCTAAACATCCGGCCGTGGTCGAATATTTCATCTTAAAGTAGTTCATAGGTAAGGAATTGAGTTGGTGTGATCAATGTCCTGAGTAGGAATCGGGCTTGGCAGGATACATCACTGCTGACTAAGAAATGTTACTTTCTCAATCAGTACTTTACCCAAAACTCTTCATAGATGCAGGAAATACATAAATAAAAAACATACACCTATTTTGAATAAGCTATCAACTATCATAGGCGGCCTTTACATTTCACTTTAATCGTGTGCGACGTTCTATAGAATACAAAACTTTGAAAGGCATGGTGTAACTAGATTTTTTTCACCCTAAATGTCACTTAGCACTCTTGAGAACTAAGTCATCGTTAAGGTCTTAAATACTATGATGAATTCTGATACAAATTCCTTATCAGTGGAAATAACAAATT